>CM026215.1:21053767-21653767 GCA_014839995.1 Xenentodon cancila | reverse complement strand
GCAGATATGACATTTACCAGGAGACTATGTGAAGATTATTCTGTAGACTGCTGACGATCAACAAATGGCTTAAAGATGCATGTGCTGAACAATCAGTGAACTTTATTGACAACTTTAACATTTTCTGGGAACGAAGACGTCTTTTTAAGGCAGATGGATGTAGCACAGCTTTTCACCTCAAACATTTTTTATTCTGTGAATCAGACACCAACAGCCTCCACATAGATTCGGAGGCAAGGAACTCAAAATCAACTGATAAGATGGCTTTCTGAAGGACAAGTGCTACTGCCTGCTGAGATAAGGTAGGACCATGGAAGACAGTATACTTAGAAAGAGACTAATACGTCACCACAGCATATGGAGTCTCCCCATACTCCGACAGGACAACAACTGGAGCCCCCCTTGGCCCCAACAGAAGACCATAATTCACAGCTGAGAAACACAAGGAAATCCTTGATCATCTGAATCATCTGAAATCATCAACAAAAACATCAATAATAGTTGTGCCTTGTTTGCTACTGTGGACTGGTTAACAAACCCTCCTGCATCTGTTGCATCTGAACTTTACTCTACAAATGAGTTTGCCAAATTTTTTAGTGAGAAAATCCTGAAGATTAGAAAAGCAGTCAGTGCATCAATATCAAGTCCAGGAACAGTGCTGTCGCCAATCAAAAACAATTTGGACAAAATGACACAATTTTACTGACCATCTCAAATCTTCCATTTATCAGTAAGGTTATTGAAAATATGTGTTTCAACAGTTAAATACTTTCTACACTTAACCAACCATTTTGATGCCTTCCAGTCCGGTTTTTATTGACACCACAGCACTGAGACTGCCCTTGTCAAGGTGTTCTATGACATCCACATAAATACATGGAAGAACCACAGTGCTGGTGGACCTATTAGACCTCAGTGCAGCATTTGACACCGTTGATCATGGCATATTGCTAAAGCGACTGAAGAATTGGGTTGAAATTTCTGGCACAGTACTTGACTGGTTTGAGTCTTACTGAAAGGACAGGTCTTTGTGTCAACAGGTAACTTACATCAGTATCAACAAAAATGACATGTGGAGTTCCCCGAGGTTCAGATAACAAGCTCAGATAATAATAAACAAGATAGATTACCATAACGCAGATGACACTAAACTTTACATTATAAAGTCACCAGGTGACAATGAGCCCATACAAGCATAGACCAGATGCATAGAACAAATCACTGGGTGGAGGTGCCATTATTTTCTTCAGTTAAACAAAAACAAAACTGAAATAAGTGTCTGTGGACCAAATGACGAGCATTTTAGAGTCAGCACACAGCCTCCGTTATTTCAGCTACAAACCACAGATAAGGCCCTGAATCTGGGTGTAGCCATGGGCTCAGACATGAACCTTCAGAGGCACATTAAAATAGTGTCAGCCTTCTGTCACCTGAAGAACATCTCCAGGATCAAAGGACTAATGTCTCAGCAGGATCTTGAAAAACTCATCTATGTGTTTCTCTTCAGTCAAATTTATAACTGTAAAAGTGTCTTCACAGCTCTGTCTAAAAAAGACAACTACAGCTGATCCAGAATGCTTCTGCCTGAATTTTCACTAGAAATAAGAAAGTGGGACAGGTCACTCCAGTTCTGAGGTCCTTACACTGGCTCCATGTACCTCAGAGAATAGACTTTTAAAATACTCCTGGTAGTTTATAAATCACTGAATGGTTCAGGACCAAAATACATCAGAGACGTGTTGAAACCATATCAACCATCCAGACCGCTCAGGTCTTCTGGTTCAGGTCTGCTCTGTGTCCCCAGAATCAGAACCAAACTTGCTTTATTACAATGCGGTTCATTTCTACTTTTGATTTATTTACCGCTCCACATGCTGATGACACAACCTACATCCAGTCGTAGCACACGACACAGGAGGGCATCACCGTACAGTCTGTGCTCTCCGTTCTTGATGTCTTACCCAACATTAAGCACATCTAAGTTGTACATTGTGAAATATAGTGATTATTTAAGACTGTGAGACTTGTGGAGTGTGCAGAAACCGTAAGAAAGGACAGAAAAGAAAACTACCAGAAGTGGTCGCAGTACTTCCATTTACTCAACACCGTATCTGCACCGACACAATACAGGCAGATATCCCTAGGAGTCAACATCCTGAAGCTAAAATTGCATTGTTCTTTCATTTAAATTATTGGCTTGAATTTACTGTTTTTATAATTAGGACCAAGACCATCTGACTTCCAGATAAGTCTTTTTTGGAAGATGATGAAAAAGATTTCAGAACATAAAGACTTGGGTATATCTCAACATCAATCTTAACATTGTTAGCCAACTGCAGAACAATTCTCTAATTATGCACATATATTTTTATTGTAATTTGTTTCTCACACCTCCTTATCTTATTTCCTTTTCTCATGTGTCCTTGTGTTTTATATTTTCTAAGAATGGGAGGCAATAAATGTAACAATGAGCAGACTGAGGTTAGTTTATTATTTCGTGGTTGTGTTGTGGGCCAGAGGTTTAATTAGATTTTATTGGAGTACTGCGGCAGACTGTCAGTGTAAATAATTTCCTTAAGTATACACACACTGACACAGTGAGGACTGGATAAAATGACACAAACACAAGTTAGGATGTAAAAAAAAACATCACATAGACGGTTGACAAGTCCTCAGAAAGGAAAAATTGGAGAAATAAAAATACTACAAACCCATACGAATGGGTTATATTTTCAAAAAACAAAGAGAAGTGGCTTGTTTTTGTTTTGTTTTTTTAGTTTTATTGATCTATGAAAGAACAATTTTGTGATTTTTCCAAATAAACATTTCACAACACCAGTTCACACCACTGAGATTTGCTTTTGTTTTCCTTGTTGGAAACTGTAGGAGGTCTTTAAGAGACTCCACATGTAAAACCAGTCCATCCTCTGTTCACGACATTTAATATCTTTAAAGTTTTCTATTGTGTTCCTTTTTATTTACTCATTTGTTTATTTTATTTAATTTTTGTTCTGTAATACTCCTACTAAACTGACATTCTTAATCCTTATTGATGTGCTTTAGGAGTTGAGGATTAAAAATTAGTATCACTTTTAATTTTCTTTTTTTTATTATTGTGTTGGTGTTACTTTGGGGTCACGAAATGGCAAGTGTTTTGGTCTGTGAGTGAAAGAAGGTATACCTTGTTGAGTAAGAAAGACTGAAAACAATCTTCTGCTTCTCCCGTAACGCTGGGACAGTCTAATCTCAAATGGAAAACAACCCATGGAAGATTACATTGCTTAGTTTTATAAAAACTAAGATCAAACGCAGTGGTGTGAAAAACTAATTACACCCTTACTGCTTCCACAGGCAATAATCAAACACTCTTGATCAGCTGACCATTAGGAAATGAAAGGACCTCTGTGACAGTAGATGTTCTCGCAGCTTAATACTCTTCAGCATTCTGGTGTGTGCTAACACAATGCAAAGAAGGAAAGGCATCAGCAATACAATTGTTGCAGCCCATCAATTTGGGAACGCCATTTCCAGAGATGTAGGTCCATGATTTTACGGTGAAACAGATTACAGACAAGAGGAAATCATTAAAGATGTCCAGCTTAGGTTTGTGTTATTTGCCCACAAAAATTCCAAAAGGAAGACCCTCTGCCCATATTTGCTTGTCAGAGTTTGAAGCAGTTAGCAGCAACTAGTAACTTGCCAAAATGTTGTAAATAGTATACAATGTGCAAACAACTCCACAATCATCAGTAAATGCTATGTCCATTTCTAGTGAGCAGTCTGGCTCGCATACTCCAACCCATAATGCAACAGCCTCCTACAGCAGAAGCACGTCATGTAACCTCCTCCAATTGTTCAGTTGGATTGGAACAGTTAAAAATAAATGCTCCATTGCGGGTACAGGACAGTTTTTAAAACGACGTAAACTTTCATCGATACTGCTTTTTGTACCAAATCACCATTAAAATCCCCTGTTGACATCATCTGTTTAAAATTACATCATTTTTTTTTACACCTGCTCACTTCCAATAAACTGCACCCATACAATTTTTTAAAATGAGCTTAAAGAATCACTGTTTTTATATTTTTATTTCTTTTCCATATCATCCCAGTTTTTATGGGTTGTCATTGGCAAGTTATATAAGAATATGTATTGTATTACAATTGAATTATATTGTAATAATGTCAACGGAAAATCAAATTTAGAGATAATATTTTTCAAGAAACAGATCTAAAAAAAGTAAAAGGAGCAATCAGTCACCATGATGCAAAGCAATAAAAATTATTGGGATAAAAGTAAATACGATAAAGAGCAGGTAAAACTTGAATGTGACTTCTTTAACAAAACTAAGCACATAAACATTCATAGTCCTGTGGCAGCACATGAAATAAAGCCCTTGATTGGAGTTGTTGTCTAATTGTAAGCTGGTGAGTCTACAACCGTAGAACTCATCATCCTGTCAGAGTTCAACATGTCTGCACGATGACAGAGTTTGTTACTGTAATTACACTGTCAGTCTGTATGTGCTGGTACATGTTACCTCACACACTCACGAAGTTGACAGATGAACTGAAAACAGCTGTTATTTGTGTGCACAGTATCACATATTGTCTACTGATATATGGATAACGTAGGTACACGTATACATGAGCATATTTATATTTGAATCATTTTACATTTTAGAGCGCAGTACGTCTTCTGTCTTATAATACATCAACCTAGTTGGTGTGTTTTTGTGTGTTTTTTATTTAGTGCTTTTTTATAATTGTTCAGGCACCTATATGAAGTCCTGTGAAAGGAAAAATAATCATTTCTTTTATCTAGCAGCATCTTTTCAAACGTTCTGCAAAAATTTTATCCAGTTCATCAAGTTCTCATTCACCATATATATATGTATATATATATATATATATATATATATATATATATTTTTTTTTTTTTTTTTTTCATTACCATTCTTGTCAGTATGTACATCGTGCACACGATGTATGTACGATACACACTGAAATTGGACCTCTGCTTTTAACTCAACTAGTTTCACTAGTGAGCAGTGGGGCTGCCAGCATCAGCACCCGGGGAGCAATTGGGAATTAAGGGCCTTGCTCAGGGGCCCCCAGTGATTTCCCATTGTAAAAAAAAAAAAAAAGAATATATATATATATATATATATATATATATATATATATATATATATATATATATTCTTTTTTTTTTTTTTTATTTATTTATTTATTTATTTATTTTATTTTTTTTTATTTTATTTTATCAAACTGCTATTAAGGTGATTATTGAATCATGGGTTCACTTAGTTTTTAACAAACGTATTCTCCATTTCCTATTTTATTATTTAAATAAGCAATAAAACTGTGTAGTATGTTATGTACCTTAAACCTAAGAAATTAAAAACTGTTTCACTTTCTTTTGTACACGTATGCACCTGTTATACCTGGTTATGCAAGAGTACCAGACTACATCACACAAACTCAGACATTTTATTGTAACTGCAGGCTTAATCTGGAAGATTTACAAACCAGTCATATTTAACGATTCAGTCGCCTCATAGCATATAAGATACACATTATAGGAGTATTCAAAGAATGTTTGCCTGTCTGGGTGCATCGTCCTTGCAGCCAACACCTTTACATCCATATCATTCACCTCTGGTCTTCTGAAATAAGTTAAATTTTTTTTATTAAGGGCATCAATCAAACTGGAAACAGTTAAGCTGAGTTAATAAAATCATCTGGTCCGCAAGTGCCTACTTAGCTGATGAGAAAAACACAAAAACAGACTAAAAGTATTCTTATCGTAGTTGAATATAGCATAAGATGGAATAAGCTCATGCTAGAATATTCTGGCTTGTTTACACTTTCATTCTTTATCCTCTGAATAAAACTGAATCATTGACCAGGTTTATTATTTTCATAATTTGGTAACGGAAAACAGTCCGTCTTAAGGAAAAAAATGGTATAGTCCATAATGTAATAGATTACACAAAGAACAAAAAAGCATGCATTAAAAGTAAACAAATGTGAATTTCTTAAGTCCTTGGAATAGTAGTCATCATCACCTGAACTGATTCTCCTTCAGCAGCTTATAAACTAACAAAACAGACATAGTTTCCTCAGTTGTCATGGTGATAGCCCTGTTATGTCACGTGGTGTATTTTTAATAAACATTGTTACTGGTAATGAAATTATACTGCATAGCAGAAAGTTTTCTATATTTGGTAGTATAATTTTAGATATTACAACTTCTACTACTAATGAAAATCTGTGACAGTGCACGCAGCCACTGGACTCTAGAGCAGTGGAAACACGGTCTCTGGAGTGACGAATGGCACTTCTCCATCTGATGGAGGAGTCTGGGTTTGGTGGTTGCCAGGACAACGGTACTTGTCTTACTGCACTGTACCAAGTGTAAAGTTTGGTGGAGGGGGGATTATTGTGTGGGGTTGTTTTCCAGGAGCTGGACTTGGCCCCTTAGTTCCAGTGAAAGGAACTCTGAATGCTTCAGCATACCAAGACATTCTGGACAATTCCATGCTCCCGACTTTGTGGGAACAGTTTGGAGCTGGACCCTTCCTCTTCCAACATGACTGTGCACCAGTGCACAAAGCAAGTCCATAAAGACCTGGATGAAAGAGTCTGGTGTGGATGAACTGGACTGGCCTGCACAGAGTCCTGACCTCAACCCGACAGAACACCTTTGGGATGAATTAGAGCGGAGACTGAGAGCCAGCATCAGTGTGACTTAACAAATGTGCTTCTGGAAAAATGGTCAAACATTCCCATAAACACACTCCTTAACCTTGTGGACAGCCTTCCCAGAAGAGTTGAAGCTGTTATAGTTGCAAAGGGTGGACCGAGGTCATATTGAACCCTATGGATTGGGAATGGGAGGTCACTTCAGTTCATATAGTCAAGGCAGGTGAGCCAATAGTTTTGTACATATAGTGTACACACACACACACACACACACACACAAACACACACACACACACACACACACACACACACACACATATATATATATATATATATATATATATATATATATATATATATATATATATATGGGGTGAGATATACAGTAAATTTGTTTTATATCATTTAATATACATGTATATGTGTATGCACTCAGTAGATGTGAAAGAATTAAAAAATAAATACTTTTTGTTTGACAGTTTAGACAAATTTGTCTGATGTTGCAGACAAATTCTCAATTATCCCAAAACCTCAGTTAGATGATATTCTTCTGTCTGAGAGGAAGCTGAATCACCGTCATACCACCTACCACTCTATGTGACTGTTTTTCCCCTGAACTTGTCACTACTTGTCCTTAAATTAACTTCAGTATGATTGTGTCTGAGTGCGTCCAAGAAAGAAACAAAAAAAAAAAAGAAGTGAACTCACATGCTTCTGTCTGAACTGTAAGTGTCTGCATGTCAGTGTTTGCCTTTGCATTTTGTGTGTGTGTGTGTGTGTACGCATGTGTGTATGTGCCACCACACCAACACAGCACAACCACAGGAAGAGTGGGAGAAGGATAGGAGAGGTGGACCATGGAGCGGTTAACCTCATGACTTCACAAGCTCTGGGATGATTGGCTGCTGCTGGAGGCTGGAGGATTTATAAGCCCTCAGGGAGACTCGTTTTCATCAGCAGCAACACCGGGCAGTGAACAATTCAGGGAAACCCAGGAGATAAACTTAAGACAAACCACGTCTGCGATTCTGCTGCAGCAGCTGAACTCTTGAAGCTTCCTTCAACTACGAACAAGGTAAGGATGAATCCATCACAGACTGAACAAAGTCTGTGACTTCAAACTAATTTCAAGCTGCTGGAAAAGATCCACACTTGAACACATTGTTTTTCCTGTTTTGGGCTTTGTGCTTTAGAAATCTTACTGATATACTGATAGCATACGATGATGGAAAATGTTTTTCTAAATGCACAAGCGACCAGGTTTATGCAACGGTGCTGAGAGCTGGACTGGTCTGCCCAGACCCGTTAACCTCACCATAACTTTTAGGATAAACTGGAGCATCAGCTGTGCACAAACCTTCAGAATTTAAAATCTGAGAATCACCTCACTATTATTGTTGTCTGACCTTTCATGTCTTATTGTCTCGATCCTGAGAGAACAACACTGAACAGCAGTTAATCATTTGTTTGTTACTGTCAGTCATAGTTGGTCAGAGCCGAACCAGCACTAACTAGCTCCTCTGAAAACACCCTCTACAGGAACCTTGCTTCTTTAAAAACAAAACTTCTCCTAAAGGTGTTTGTTCTGTGGATCTTTGCTGTCTTAATGACTGCTGTATGGTAATCCCATGTACAGGATACTAATGTATATGAACATTTTATGACAGCATAAAATTCCCCCATCTCTTTTCAAGGTTTAGTGCGCCGTAAGGGGCTTGACTCTTAAATTAAAGCTATGTTTGCCATTGTCACAATTCGCCTCACATTTGCTAAGCGTTGTACTTAGGCAGGTTGTATTGTTTATTTTATCATTAGCTCAGTCAGGACCACTTTTGTCAAAATCCTGATTATATCCGGGTTCAGTTATAGTGGTAATTTCATCGTTTGGCTCTGTGCCTCCATTCTGGGGCCATCCTGACTTTCGGAAGTGATTGCCTGAAGCAGTGAGGGCAGACGTAAAAGACGTAAAAGACCCCCAGAGTAAAGGAGAGAACAGCATCAATTTCAAAAATAATAATATTGAGGTCAAGCATCCTTTGATAAAGTGGCATTGTGATAACCGTAAAGACGCCTGCTGTAGAGTAGCAAACGGTTGTAAATGTAAGCACGCAGCATGAGAAGGCGGCAAACGGATGCAAGGAAAGAGCTTTTAAATACCGCAGAAGGAACGTGGACTAGTGCGACGATTTGGTGATGAACCCAAATGTTGGCTTCGTGTGACTACATTCCCGCCTGAACTAAGTCTCTAATTAGCCTTGTGGAATCGATCAAGAAAGAAACCACTACAGTGTTTTAAAGAGGCAAAGTTTGGAGTTGTTTTTTTATCTATATATATATATATATATATATGTGTGTGTGTGTGTGTGTTCTTAGCATGTGGGTATGAGGCTGTTTACTTCTGGGAATAAGTATAAAATAAAAGTAAAGTCAAATGAAGTAAAATGGTTGCTGTTTTGAAAGTCTACAACCTAATCCTCAGAAAGACTTTTACAAGAGCACGCATGTAAACTAGGAAAACTTTAGAAATTCACTTGTCAGGATGCTTTAACTCTGAAACCGGAAGTGGGTTTTCAAAAATGCCCTCAGTCTGTAGGTCAATCACTCAAATAGGTCATCAAAATGAAGGACGTCCTAAAATACTCCCGCGTGGAGCCATATGGGCGTCTGTCATGTTTTGGCTGCGCTGTGGCTTTCCAGTTATAGCTCATGTGAATTACACACTATATGAAGAGTCCGTCATTAAAGACAGAAGCAGGCATTTAGACTTCCCTCCCACAGCTAACAGAAGAAGGAAGAGGCAGGTCGTGTATTTCTACAAGGGTTTAGTACCTAACATGAGAAGATAATCCACTTCTGTTGCTGCCAACAAATCCTCTCTTAAGACCAAACTCTACAGTGACTTTATAATACAAGCATGATAATCCACAGTATTGCTGGTGAAACTCTACAGCGACATGAAATGCATTTAAATCTGACTGAAAATACGTCCAAATACTGAAGTATATGATCCAGTTGAACATTTACATGAAAAGGCACAGAATATAAGGTGATCTCTGCTCACTTCTGTAAAATAAATATGATTTAAAATATGAAAGGGTGAGCTATTATTTATTTATTTATTGGCAGTGCATTGATGCATGTTTGCAATAAAAAAGTCCAACCAACCTCTGTCAAAGGTGGGACCTGACTGATGGAGATATACAGTAGGCCAAGGCTCTAGTAGCCCTAAACAACATTGTTTTTCCTTTTCCCTTTAATCTTTCCAAACAATCGCCCACAAACTAATTTAATCTTATTTTTGTCATACGTATTATATTTGACGTGCTTTGGGCCAGAACCAGCCAGAAACCTCCTGTGTCATAGTTGTAGGAACCACACGACAGAACGAGGTGATTTTCTGCTCATGATGACAGAGAAAGAGTTCAGCTATATTCAATCAGACGTATAACTGCTCATTTAGGTCTGTAACTGAGGCTTTAATTGCTTCCCGTGACATACCACGGCTGGTGAACAGTCATGTGACTGTGCAGCCTCCGTTTTTAGGCAGGAATCTGGTTAAGAACGTGACGACGCTTGTGTAGAGCTTGACAAGTCATTGTGTTTCCTGTGAAGTTATGGCCTTCCGACAGCATTTGGAGTATTTTAGTGCCTGAGGAGGTCTGTCCATCGTGATTATGTTTTATCGTTTTATTTTGTTATACACTGATGTTTTGTTGTGTGACTTCCACCTGTGCTTTTTTTGGGTTTTCTCTGCAGTCCAGGCACCAAACTGTGAAACAATGAAAGTGGCCCTTGTTTTTGTTTTGCTCTTCGCCACAGTTCTCTGCCGGCCGGTGAGTCTTTTTCCTCCAAGGTTAAATTTGGTAAACAGACAAGACATCACGTTAATTCATGTGGTTTTGCCATTACTTTCAGTTGGTTTTAATACATTTACTTGCTTTTTAGGCGAGAAAAATCTTTGACAGCACTTCAGAGAGCTCCGAGGAAGTGGTAAGTATGTCAAGAGAGCCATGGGGTAGAGAGGAGGTGGCAGAAAGACTGGTGGGGAGACTCCCATGATGTTTGTCTTGTTCACAGGTGAGGCGTCCAGCACCTCCAGCCAGAAAACAGCCATTAGTTCAGGTAAATATTCTTTCAATTTTCCCACTTCTATTTTACGTATGCATTTGTTTTCGCAGAGCCATGTTATGTTCAGCCTTTTCTCTTTTTCTTTCCCGTCATTACGCAGTTCTGTGATTAGAGCCCCTAAAAGCTACAGGTTCCTTCGTCAAAGGACTTGCTGGCTGCACAATAACCAATAAATATTTAATTATCATTTTGCTGACACATCAAATTAAACTAATTCTGAAATAAAGCCTAAGAAAAATCCATTTTCTGATTTTTATAGATTAATCTTTGGACCTGGTACCCTCACAGAGCACGTTTTTATCAATTCATAGTCCAAACCTTGAAATTATCATTATGATCTCATATTGGCACTTTCATTAATTATTTCAGCTGTACAAATTATTCTAGATTTAAACCAAAGTGTCACATCTGGAAAGACCATCATACCTTTTACGTGAATTTAAAAATAAAACATATTTGCAAATTTAATTTGTAACTGCTAACATTTAGTGAACAAAAAGTCACAAAAATCAGATACAGCTGAAGCTTAGAAATGACAGTATTTATGTTTACATGTCGATGTCCTATAGGCATACATCAGTCTTATGGATGGTTCTGAACACTGTAATGAATAAAAATGTACTCAAAAGAAAATTATGTAAATAAAGCACAATCTTTGCAGGAAAATGTTATTTTTGCAGTTAGGACAGTCAGATAAGTGTCTTTAATCATGCCTCTCTGCATCCTCATCCTTGTAATAGAATGTTAAAAACTGATAAAACACCAAAAAAAGACTTAAGATTTTACTGTATGTTTGATTTTACAGGTTGTAGTAGCAGCTTCAGTTGGGTCAGAGAGCACTGAGACTTCAGAAGAGGTGAGAGGCGTCATATTGGCAGTGAAAATAGCCCACTATAATGTATAACTCTCTTTTGATTTTAACTCTACATGTTTATGGTCTGTGCAGGATGCAGCAGCAGCAGCTCAGTTAGAGGTGAAAGCAGGAAGCACAGATGCAGTTTCAGCAACAGATGCCCCAGTCAACAGCAGTGAAAGTGAAGACAGCGATGATGATGATGATGAAAAAGAGGAGAGCGTAAGTAGAATAAACTGGAAACAAATCCGCTCAAACTGCTTCTTAAAATACGCTGATGAATTCTGCATTTCAGTCTCACATTCAACTCACTTTTTTAATAATTTAAACCTTTTCCATGTATTCCTCCATCAGATTTAATAGTAACTAGTAACTTTAATGTTGTACAGGAAACAGAGGAAGAGGAGGAGGAATCCAGTGACAGCTCTGACTCAGAGTCAGGTGAGGCTTCCACACCTGCACCCGGCACCGTCACCCCTGTGGTCGTGACAGTGGAGCCTACAGCTGAAACCACCGTGGACACCATCCTGCCTACCATTGTTATTGACACTGATCAAGGCCGCGGGGACAGTTTGGGAGGCTACCCCAGCGACTACAAGTCCATCATCTATGTGGAAGACAAAACCTACCACAAGGTTCCCGTTCCTTACAAATCCTATGAGTTTCTTGGAACCGGTAAGAAGATGGTCTATGACATGACTGACGGCAACGAGGTGGAAAAGTCCCCTAAGAAGTATAAGGTACAGCTCAGTTCTGCTTTATGGTTAAGAGTCCAATAAACACAAACCTGGCATGAGGCTGCAGTGAAATATATTGCTTTTGTCTGCACGATACTATGCTTTTGGCATCAATGTGGCCATAGACTGCAGAATCGAAAATACATCCAAGTTTGAAAAGAGAAACAAAGGAGAGTACAAGTCTGTTAAACCTGCATTCTTTCTATTAGCCAGCAGGGGGCGACTTCGAATACATGTCTGTTTGGCCAGATGGCAGCGACTGCATGGCAATACCTGAAGTTATTTTCTTAAAACCTTTTCTACACAAACAAAGTTAGAATCACTTTTACTATAGGGGCCCTATGCACATACTCACTTGAGTGGAATTGTAATTTTGAGTCTTGTAAGAAGATTAAAAGATTGATTTAGTGACGTTATGCTCTTTTACATATAATAACAACCAATGCTTCTTTAACTCCAGAATGTTCATTTAAGACATAAGTCTTTAAGTAAAAGTATTTACCTCAACATTTTTTCAACTTTTTTGAATATTTCTGTGTATTTTCTACTTCATGAGCTGTTTGAGCTTTAGATGATCCCACTCCCGCACTGTTTATCCCGTCTCTGCTATTTTCTCAAGGGTTTTCAGATCCACTCTGACCTTCTGGAGGAGGACACTAGCACCCCTGAGGTGGAGAGCCAAGGTCTGGATGTCACCTCTGACACAGCTCACGACCAGGATATGAGCCCCCGCCAGGCAGCCCTTCCAGAGGAGGAGGAGAGCGCTAGCACCAATGATGCCACCACCAGTGAGAGCGGAAGCAGCAGCAATCCAGAGGAAGAGGAGGAAGAGGAAGAGGAGAGTGCCAGCACCACCAGCGACAGTGCCAGCGCCAGCGAGGAGTCTGAGGATGAAGAGAGCCAAAGCAGTGAGGAAGCTACGGCCACACCTGGAGCTGCTGACAGCGATTCAGATGAGAGTGACAGCATTGAGAGTGACTCTGATGAGGAGGGTGCAGGACCTGACGCCACTACTGAGTTGCCAGTGGTTATCACTGCCAAATAAGCCCCACTTACCAAAAGAATGGAGTGGATGGAGGTGTCATAGGCTTTTTTCGTAACCGCATACTGCATACTGCACACAGACCACAGTACACTGAATGCATTGCATGCTGATCATCGTCATCAGTACACGGTATGTCACCATTAAAGTAATTATGTGATGGCACAAACAAAAGACAGATAGTGTGACCTAGACTGATCATTTGCACAAAGGAATTATTTCCAGAAATTGCACACCATCTGGGTATTTTTCACATACTGTTTGTTCACATACTACATGTAGCGTTTTACATTTTAGGCAAAGTCAGCACAAATCAGCTGTATAGTATGCGGTTTCAAAAATGGCCAAAATCAAATTCAGAGCTGCAGCCAGGTGTAAAGACCCACCTCTTGAGCTATTTCCACTGCAGGGTCAAACAGGGAAAACCACAGTTTCATTATCATTGATTCTAATGTGTTCAGCCAATATATCTGTGATTGTATATCGTAAATGAAATGTTTTCCCTGTGCGTTTTATAAAATAAAGTGATAGCTCCCATGCCATGTGGTCTAGTGGTACAATTATATCCCATATTTGTCCTCACTGGGCAAAAGAGGTTGATATTGAAAATGACAACTGCTACCTGCAACAAGAGGTTCCCGGACCTCATAATTTTTGCTATTCCCATCTGTTCCCCTCTCCTTAACGCTGTCACTGCATGATACGAAAGCAAAACTGGGAAAGAACAAAGAAGCAGACAAAGCTGAATCCTGGTATTTGCACAAGCACAACTTTCATTTAACCATTATTCAGTAACCATAGCAAATAGCCATATGCAAACTGTTGTTTTTGTGACTGAAATAGAGAAGAGTTCACAGTTTACTTCAACACTTTAGGCAATGCGTTTGCTTCCAATGGGACTAGGCTTCCTTACTTATATGTAATTTGTGCTGTTGTAGAAAAACAGCTGTAAACACAGTAAATTCCCATTCGTGGCAGGGCTAGATGGATTATAAGTATACACATCCATACATGTGCCACAGTCCTGTTTATTTGCACAGGTCCAACACGTACCTACACTACATGTTGCATGTTGTTTGTTCCATGTTGTTTACAGTAATGTATCATATTGTACCATTTCTGAAATCTCTGAAATAAAGTTTCTTTTTTCATATAAAGAGATGCTGCATGATTCTCCTTGTTTGTTCTATTTTATATTGATTAATCAGGGAACATAAGAAGAACAATGACATGGGAAAACTACAAAAGTGATCAAAGCTTGTGAAAATGAAATTGGGGCTTTATATTTTAAGAAGACGAGATTCCAGAGAGGATCTTAGAATAGATAGAGGTGGGGGAGAGATGATAAATATCTAATTTCAAAGACTGGAGGTAGAGAAAAACACCTGCCTGGCTGTTGCTAGAAGATACCAAGGTCAGATGTACCAGTACATCTCCGGGTAATTAATTGTTTGTTAATTTTCCTCATGTCTTTAACAAATTTGAATTTGAGTTTGAGACTTCAGGTAGTTTCTCAAGACTTTTCTCATTCTAATCACTACCTTATGCAAGACAGAATACTCATTTAAAAAATCTAGCATGCAAGGAAAAACTAAATTCAAGGATTGAAGGAGTTTTTATTGTCAAACAAGCACTTAAAAATGACAAATATTCACTCAGGTCTGCAGATAGACAGCTTCTGGAAAGAAACTGTTTCTTAGCCTAGTGGCCTATGTCTGGATGCTCCGCAGCCGCCTGCATGAAGGGAGAAGGTCAAAGTGTCTGCTGGGTGGGTCCATCATGGTGTGGATGGCCTTTTACCTGCATCTGGTTGTGTATACGTCTACGGTGGTGGGTAGGCTGGTCTGCACAATCCTTTGTGCAGCCTTCACCAGCCTCTGTAGCGCTTCCTCTCTGCAGCAGCAGCTTACCTTGGCACATGGTGATGCAGGTGCTGAGGACGCTCTCCAATGCACAGGTCTGGGTTCTGCCCAGTTTCCCAGTGGAGGGGCTCAGCCCAGAATATAAAGCTTCTCCACCAGGGTCTGTGGGATGATGGTGTTGAAATGAACAGCTAGTCCCATTTATTTGTTTTAGCAATAAATATGTGTTAAGGCTGATGCTGCTTTCGCAAAATGTCAGATTCTTCCATCAAAAACTTCACCTTGACTCCAGCCAGGTTACCAGGGATATTTCCTTAGACCTGACACTTTGACAACAGTCTCATGAACCTTATAGTTGTTAATGGTGGTCACAGGAACACCTTTGACACGCTTATCTAACACTTTCTTATATACTGTAATACTATATGATATCCTTTTTAGGTGTACCAACAATTCTGTCAGGGGTATTTTAAAACGTCATTGCAAAAGCAACAATACATGTTTGTTTTTTTATTTAAGTTATGTACATGAGGTAGTTGCTTTAAATGTAGCCACTTTTCAAGAGGAATGAAGCATTCATTCAAAAGAGAATTAACAAATGTGTCTCTTCTGTAAAAGATGCTAAGAAAAACACCACAGAAAAGGAGATTACAAATCCTGAAGAACATGCATGACAGGTAACATCTGTGTGTGGACTGCAAATCCCAAGACTGATCAAATTTAGCTTCAGAGGGATCCTAACAGATATGAATGATCTGAAAATAAGTATTATTAGAGCTGGTGTAAATCTTGAAATGCTTCTTTTCTTATCTCTTCTAGGACTGCATTTAATGGTAATAGCAACAGAGATTTTGTAGCTGCTATATCATTTTTTACAGTTATACTAACTGAAAGTTGACAAATGTTAGACATGACCATCACTATAAGAAGTCCAGAGAAGAGGCTCAGAGATATTTGATGACACAATGAAGGTCAAACCAATATTAGAAAGGCGGTTTCGGAGTTGAACTCTAACTCGCTTCTGCACGGCATCCAGATTACCTGACAGACAGAAATATTCAGTAAATTCAGGAGTGGAAAAGTACCTAACTTTGGTCTTGACTTTATTTCCTCTTCTTTTTATGTTCTCCCTTCTCTTAAACATGGTATAGACACATAAATTCAGACTTCAGACAGATTACAGGGTCTGTATCATTAGTGCATTCAGACTGCGGTTTTAAGCCTGTTGGGAGGAGAGACGAGAGAAAGAAACATGTGTCGAGACTGATGTCGCTTTCACAAAATGTCTGAGATTCTGATTCAAAGATCAGCAGGTTAGCAGATTTCCAGTACGGCAATTATGGTGCAGTTATTAAAAACAAGCATCTTACTGAAGGTTTGACTTCATGTGGTATTTTGGTTTAAGTGGCTGAATGGAACAGATGACTGTATCAGCTAAAGTTTTAGAGACGTTTAAGTGAAAATGCACAAAAGCAAAAATGCATATAGCTTGAAGAGCAAATTTTAGTATGAGTTGCATTTAAGTCCCAAAATGAAAGGTAAGTCGAAAAAATAATCTGAGTGTTATCTGATGCATAAACAATAAATTAAAGGTGTTGGCACAAACTGAAGGATTGAAAACAAGGTTATATCCTGTCTAAAAAAGTCTTAAAATTATGCTTTTGAATAGACAAAACAAGTTAATATTAGTTATAAAGATAAAGATGTACTTAAACTGTACAGCTGATGCATTTCTGAAATGACCTTGGCTATAAAATTAATGTAAGTTATGTATTCATAGAGTTTATGTTTACATACATTGAGCATTTTAGCATTCATAATTCCTTATGAAAAAGACAGTTTTTAGACACTGTTTGTGACAGTTAATATTATTTGTGATGGTGCAGAAGTGTGTGGTGTGTAAATGTCTGAATGTATGTGTGTTTGAAGTTAGGCTGCTGACAGTAAAACTAGTTTAACAGACAGAAATATCCATTCGTCCGTTCGTCCGTCCGTCCGTCCGTCCATCCGTCCGTCCGTCCGTCCGTCCGTCCATTCATCCATCCATCCATCCATCCGTTTATTCGGGATTGGGTCATGTGGAATATGCAGGAGTACAGCCTGGACAGGGCTGGGGATGTCAAAATCGTCAACTATTCAGGTCAGTTGGTTTCTCTGTCCTTTTTTATTTCTTGTTAATTGCTTCTACAGTACATTTGTATATCCTATAATGTCCATATTTTTAACACCCTACATTTTCTATCTTTGGAATGTTATTTAAGTGTGCAGATATTTGTTAGTTGGTAGCAAGGTCTTGTTTTGATGTTTCGACCTAGATACTGTGGTTCTGCTTGTGATTACGTTCATACCGTCCTACAAGTTGATCTTGTTTAAGGATCTTTTTTCAGAGAGATTTCTTTACCTTGACAAGTTTGGACTACACCTAGGGTCTTCCTCAGAAGTTCACGAGATGTTGTGTTGTGGTTCTACTTCAAAGGTGGAGCAGGTGATCACTTACAGTACAAGAAGCATTTTTTATTTTATTTTATGACTTAAAAACTTTTTTTTACATTCTGATTATGAATAATTGAATGCGTTTATTGAGATTCATATAAAAAACATGTAATTTTTTTGAATGTTGGACCTTAAAAATACTTAAAAAAGTATCAAACACATAAACAAACCATAACAAAATTGACACTATCACTTACCACATCAACACAGTAATCCCTCATAACTTCTTTTGTAACACTATATTTCATAGAAATGTTTCCTACAATATGTGAAAGAATTGTTATCATTTGTAAAAAGTGGTTCTAGACTAAGCTCATCCACTTTTTCACACCCTGCTTCTCTATGTTTATATATTTCTATGGAAATAAGGAGGCCAACTCATAAACAACAAAAGGTTTTGGGCATTTTAACTCATGTAACATCTTTTACAATAAGTATATAAATTTTTGAATGTTTGAATGTGGACTTAAATGTAGCTTTAATGTGGTTTAATTGGTTTATTTAAGTCGACACCTTTCATTGGTATTTTTGAAACTAACGTACGCTGTAATACTTGATCTTGTCCAGCAGATGGGGATGAGTCACTGAAATACTGTTAAGGAGGCCTCTGGTGATCTGAAAAAGCATATGTATACAGCATAATCTTTTGTAATGTTCCAGCTTTCTCAAACAGCCCCTAAAAACATTAATGTCTCACTGGTGACTCTATATACCTACATGCTGGTAAGGTTGCTTGTGCATGTGTGTCCGTCTTACGCTGAAAATTGTTGAGTGTTTTTATTGTTTTTACTGGTTGCATTAAGCTCATTAAGCCCACTGTAACAAATTTCAGTGGGCCTTGTTGACATAACATTAATGTATTTACAGTAATCTTAAATCTATATGAGTGAAGGCCAATAACCATGTTTGTTTTATTATCTTCCTAAAACCCAGTGCATTTTTTTTCTTGTCTCTTTGGGGCTCAGTTAAGAAATTAAATATGATGATATAGACAATGCAGGTCTTAGGAGGTACAGGTCTTGTATAACCATAGAAATGAAAGACAATGTGCTTTTTTCAGTGTAAAATTGTCTAGGTTTCTCTCATTCAAACAAAACAGCTCAGACCGGAAGAGCATGAAAAAGGTTCAGCCACACGATTTATGAACGTCTCGGTCTCCAGTTCCCCCTGTAGCCTGATAAACTAACCACGAGCTTGTAATACTTTAATCCATGCTTTTATCACAACACCTTAAGATTATTGTAATTCACTTTCATTGGTGTCAGCCAGAAATCATTTGCTTGACTGCAGTTAGTTCACTTTTAGACTTTTAATTAGTAATTAGAAACGAGACCATATTACAGTTTTAGCATCACTTTATTGGCTCCCGGTTTGTTTAAGCATTGATTTTAAAATTCCTGTTTTTGTCTTTAAATGTCTCCATGGTCTCGCTCCAAAGTATCTGTCTGACCTGCTACAGCCGTGCGGTCATTCACGCTCCCTCGGTTCAGCAGATCAGTTACTGTTAGTCGTCTCTAACACTAAGAGGAAGCTTCGAGGTGACCGCGGTTTCTCAGTCGCAGCTCAAAACAATGGAACGAGCTACCTTCACATATCAGGCAGACCGACTCACTTCCCGTTTTAAATCCTCCCTTAAAACATATTTTTTCACTTTGGCTTTCAAATCAGTTTGACATCTTAGATTTAGTGTTTTATCAAGTGTTGAGTTGAGTTGAGAATACTTTTAAAGATCTCTGTGTTTCAAAATGAGCCGACATTATCTTCTGAATTCATGGCTTATTTGTTTTACCTTATTTAAATGCACTGCAACGCAAACAATCATGCATATTACTCCAGTAACAACATAAAATCAGACACTATTTTAAAAAAGAAGCAACCCATCATATTTATGACCCATAATCAAAGCAGCCCTCTGTGGCAAGAACTCTTTGTCCGCATGTACAAACAGCGAGACGAGCTTGACACGCTGGACCACAGTCTAAAAACACTGCTGTGGGATGCACACCCCAGACACCTCACAAACAGAAACAAGCTTTGGTTTTGTTTAGTTTAAATGTAAAATTAACGCAACAATCTTTTACATGGTCAAAATCCCACATAAGCACAAGTTTATATTTATTATTTTTTTGGAAAAATAATACAATGTATGAGAGTATTCACTCATGAATGTATGAGAGTATTCACTCATGAATGTATGAGAGTATTCACTCATGAATGTATGAGAGTATTCACTCATGAATGTATGAGAGTGTACTCTCATACATTCTCATACACTCTCTACATAACAAAGGTGCTTTCAGTGAAACCTGTGAACATTTATTCACAGAGGTATTTATTATTAAAATAAAACCAATCAAACCAAAAAACAAACAGACAACAAACTGGTTTTCATACAGTAGGGCACGAATAGAGCCAAAGGTCAGACAGCCATTTGTTTTGAGTAAATACATGTGTTTACTGGTATTAGTCTATTTACGGTTGGACTAAAACCGATTAGAGCAGATGCACAAGTTGTCTTTTCTCAAAGCGCTTATTAAAGTGTTATTAACATAGCAGTTGCAGATGCAGTCAGAAAAATACATCATAACATTTCTGTATAAACTCAGCAATAAGCAAAATTATCCTTAAAATGCAAGTGTTCAAAAATATGTAATCAGTTGTTGTTTGACAGTTGATTATGCATCTCCTCTACCGTTTGTAATGGGAGGTGGCGTCGGAATTGTTTCGGTAAAACATTGGTTCACACCGCACGATGATGTGACATCAACAGTCGTGGTCATTGTTTGCGGCTCATGCGTCGTCTCCATCATCATCATTGTCGGTCCATTTGTGTTCACTATGCCCGGTATGGGGCTGACTGTACTCCCATCTCTGGAGGTCATGGTTGTCATGGCAGCCGTGGTCCCTACCGGCTCTGGTTGCTCAGTGACGTTGATTTCCTCAGAGGAACTTTCACGGGAAGAATCTGAATGTTCATCAGACTCCTCAGAGATCTGTGTATTGCAAAAGTTTATGAATTATTAGATCAGCAGTTTGTCTCAAATCCAAAGCCAGCAGGGTTTTTACAAACTTTGAAACTGGAGACAAGCGTGAGTGGGCACCCTGGAAAACAATTAGAGGAAACTAAAAGCACACATATCAACAATAGTTTTTTTTATCTACCTAAATAAGGAAGATGAACAGAAAAAAGATGAAGAAAAGAAGATGAAAAAGTCCACTGTATATAAATGGTAAGTGGTTCATGAACTTTGGTGCTGAAAATGTACCAAATGGAGATCAGAGAGGTAATTTTATACCTCCGATGATGGTCAGGAATTTCAAACAACTTTAAACTCTGCAAAAGTAAAACTGAAAAAAAGATATTTTTCCCCTGTGTGTATATACATAATTAGCACTTGATCACCATGTAAAAAATAAATCTGTAAAAGGTAAATCTACCACATTTATGATCATTTTGTCTTACATAGAACATTTGGTGTTACATCATATGTTTTTGTATGATATGGACTTGTTTTGTACTGCATCTGTATCTGTGAAATGTGTTATTTATTAAATTCTGAATTTAGCATCTGTCATCTTTTTGTGAGATGGTTAAAAATATCAAAACCTACTTAATATTTAATATTGAAATCATCAGTTATTGGTGGTTCCAGGATTGCATTAAAACACAAACCCCCTCCTATATGTGAAGCTGTGAATTATGGCATAGACTTCAGCAAATAACAGCAACATCTCAAGTATCTCAAATATTAACCTGAAAGATGTGGTGGCGTTAAAGTGTTACGATAAGGAATTACTGGAGTGTTCGAGGTTAGATTTCACCACAATGAAACACTACTTCAAAAACTCTGTTAAAGAGAAAGACTCCAGGCAGTGCGGGATGAAGATGAAGGAAGCCTGCGGTGTTATTGGGGTCCTCTTACCGGCTTAGCAAACGTTGCTGTCAGAAGAATGATCACGAGGGCGGCTTTCAGAAGCTCCATCTCTGTTTGTTGACTGACTGTGGAGGAGGCCACAAACACATGCACAGCCATGTAATCCACAACAAGAGATACTGCTGTGGGTAATGGCAAGAATCGTATGTGCGCTGAAGAGTTTAACTTCAACTGTGTGATAAGGACAGATGCATATAGTGGAGAAGCTTGACATGATCTAACTAAAATAAATAGTGTGTTATTCAAACAAGCAGTTAAAACTCACCAGCTTGTAGTACTCCCAGATCTGTTCTCCAGGTGCCGGTCGGTTCTCCTAAATTCTGGTCTTTGTGATCTTTGTGGCTGTGGTGAATGTACATCTGATCATCATCCATGCTGCTGCTCTTATAGGATTTCTCTGCAAGGAGGCTGGTCTGGGAAGGGCTGTGATGGGAAGGAGACCCGAGGAGAACATTGTGTAAGATTGGTTTTCCTGGGGCCGAGGGGGAGGGGAAGAGCAGGTGGTTTACCACACAGTCCGGAAGAAGTGGCGAGCTTATTTTGACATGTTACAACTTTCATTATGAAATGTGTATTGAAAACATATTTTCATCATCAGAAACAAACGTAGGATTGTAGAACTAGTAAAACTAAGTAAACTGTGTAGTTTTCTATTTTGGGTCAAACTGCATTTTGAGACTCACGAGCAGATGTGAGTCATTTGCTCTACATTGACCGTCTCAACAAATAAGGTCAGTTTTGAGAGTACATCTGCAAACAATCTAGAAAGTCATTTTGTTATTTTGACAAATGTTGCTTTTTCACATCAATTCTGGCAACAATATTAGTCATTAAGCGATGTCACAACCGGAATCTGTCATGTCATCACGGTATCCAGCTTCTGCTTTTGTGTTCTGGAATACAGACTGGTCATTTGCACACTGATTTTATTTTCTGTATGAAACCCTCAGTGTATTCTTGGCATAATACAGATTGTCCAAGTGTTCACCTTTGCATGCTGCATATGATCAAGTAGAGGAGTATCTTCTTCTTCTTCTTTTCCTTTCGACTGCTCCCTTCAGGCGTCCCCACAGCAACTCGACCGTCTCCATCTAACCCTTTTCTCTGCGTCTTCTTCTCTCACACCAACCAACCTCACGTACTTCATTACATCCATATTTCTCCTCTTTGGTCTTCCTCCAGGCCTGCTTCCTGGTAGTTCCCACCTTAGTGTCCTTTTCCCAATAAACTCACTATCCCTCCTCTGTACATGTCCAAACCATCTCAATCTGGCCTCTCTGGCTTTGTCTTTAGCACATCAAACATGTGCCGTGCCTCAGATGTACTCAATCCTGATCCTGTCCATCCTCGTCACTCCCAAAGAGAACCTGAACATTTTCATTTCTGCTGCCTCCAGCTCTGCCTCCTGTCTCTTCCTCAGCAACACTGTCTCCAAACCATCCAACATCAATGGTCTCACCACTGTCTTGTAGAACTTTCCTGTCATTCTTGCTGGTACTCTTGTCACACATCACTCCTGACACTTTTCTCCACCTTCTCCAACCTGCTTTCACACATTTCTTGACTACTCGAGGAGTATGTTGGTTGAACATTTTCTTTCCTTTGTTTCTGTGTCTCATCCTTTGTTCTCTTCTGATTGTTACCACCTGTGTCCTGTCAGCTGCTGTCAGTATTGTCCTTCCCTGCCTTATTCCTTTGTTAGTCTGTTTGTTGAAATGATCTGTTGTGTCTTCCTGTGCTCTGGGTCTGTCTCCTCAAACTTATTCATTTCTGCCTTTGTTATTCTGTCTACATTGAACATATAAAGATTTTTTTTTCAGTAACTGATTGTCATATCCATTGCCTGTGACTCCCTGCCATTTGCATTTAGATCTACCTTGTAACAACTGTATTTTAGTTGTTGCAGATAGGTTATTATTAAGCCCATGTAAATGCAGTGATCACAAGCATTATGAATGAGAGCCTTTTCTCACTTTAAGGTAAGCTCATATGACATTTATTCTTTAATCTGTACCTTCAAAACGGTATCTGCCATCACTCTTTAATGCAGTAATTGTTGATAAAATTGCTGTCATTTGTAGAATTGTCTTTACTGATGTGACACAGCTGAAGTGTTGTAGTTTAATGTTACAACAGCCATTAGTTGAGTGGTGACAACCGGTGACAAAAGTCCAGATGATGTGATGACGCAGCGTCAAGACAGACAGTTAGTGGAATATTACAGGACAGACAGAGTGGAGACACACTTCGATCAGTGTAACATCACTGTGTTATCCCCGCTTTCATTACACTTTGGCCTTGCGAAATCCTCACATAGACCTCAGCATAAATTACAAACAAGCCTAATCATGAAATTGTTCCACATCAGACATCTAAGGACACAGACAGAAAAACAAGTGTAGTTGCAAGAAACATCATGCAGATTTGGCTGTAAAACCAACATTGAACAGTGAAAACATTTAAAGAGCTAAGCAGAGCTTGTATGTGTTAAACGATTGTGAATGTAAAGATAAAAAGGATGGAGTGGTGGCCTAGTGGTTACAGTGGTGGGCTTGGGCGTGGAGGACCAAGTCAAGCCCATGGCTGGCCACCATGGTAAATCACTGGGGGCCCCTGAGCAAGGCCCTTAACTCCCAAAAGCGCTCACAGTTGTGGGTTAAAAGCAGAGGTCCAATTTCGGTGTGTATCGTACATACAGCGTGTGCAGATGTCCATACTGACAAGAATGGTCATGAAATGATACATATTTTTATTTTTACTAATATTCTGCTGAAAGAGAAGAACTAAAATGTGTCCCCTGGTACTTTCATAACGATATGTAGTTTCCTTAAAAGAGGTACATTATGCCATTTCTTTTGCAAAATGTGACACATTTCCTGAGGTCTCGTTGAAATGTCTGTGACATTCTTTAGTAAAAAGATCCTTTTTTAATTACTTCTTTATATGCTATCATGAAATGCAAAATGACCTGATTTTTCTTTTAATAGTACATTCCTTCACTTTCAGCATCTGATAGGTGTTTATGACTAAACCACGGGTTAACGAGCTATATATATTATTATGTGTTATATTTTATACAAACGTCAAAACCTTTTTGAATTTGGGAATATATATTGGAAGGTAGAAGCATGATTTGATTTAAAAGATCAATCAAGGTGTAGGAGGCAAATGTGGTACAAGCATGAAGCACCTCTGTAAAAAAAATAAAAAATAAAACAATAGAGGTGAATGTCAATCTTTCTTCCAGGGTTTATGTGTAAAACCTGAAACAAGAACAAAAACCTCTGTTCCAGTTCTCATCCCTTTGACAGGAGATTTTTTCACTGCTACTTACCTTTTTTTGTAGCAGTTAAAAAAATACAGATTTTTTTTTTTTAGAGACGTCATTAGATTTGAACCAAAAACAAATCTTAACCCATAGTTTTCTGACTTTTGTGTAATTATTTACTCACTCTAACCTCATTTTTAGCGTCGCGTGACCATGCACATAGATGACCATGAGAGTGGTTGATGTTATTCACTGAACGGAAGTGGGATTTTCCCCAAAAAGACCTCTGTATAATATAACCAAAACCATTTTCAAGTTATTTCTGAACTTGACTCAGCACATAATTACTTTTTCTAGTCTGGAGCTGTCTGTTGAACATGTGAGGGAGGGTGAATTTATCGTAGGAGTGGTGGCTTGTACTGCTGGATTTGTGTCTGTGAACAGTCACCATTTCCTTTGTGAGTGTTTTACCACAAACTTAATAGAGTTGCATTCATGGCGTCACAGTGGGGAGTTTATGTCAGAAATTGAAATCTATATTAGTTGATTAACAACTGTAAATATGTATAATCATGCTGACAACTATTCATAGAAAAAAGAGTGCAGTAGAAAGAAATGAGTGAATGAATGAATGAATGAATGAATGAATGAATGAATGAATGAATGAATGAAAAACATGATGTATTTCCGAAATGACCAGTGACTTAAAAATCAAATCTTAAAATATGTAAAATGACCAGAATTGTCACTCTGTCCCATCTTTACCAGTAATTTCACAAAGCTGTAATGCAAGTTGTAACAAACACAGTCCCCATGTCAGTGTTAACAGCATGGTTGAAAATGTCGTTTATCTTTTGTTTTTTTTTTCAATGATAACTATTATATTCTGTATGTAAATCAAGCAATATACAATATCTCATCCTTAGGAGCGCATTATGAAAACGATTTGTGTGTTCCAGGCTCCTGAGCTCCTCTAATGTGAAGAATAGCTCCATGTCTGTGTAGGTATCTCTTTGTACGCTACAGGGTTCAAGTTCCTTCCGATATTTTCTCCCTACGAGGTGCACACTGTGTGTGACCAGTGGATATGTAAGCTGTAAAACAGTGCATGGACTGAAATATTCTCAGATCAGTTCAGGACCTTTTTGGCATGTGGAACTTGTGGCATGGGGAACACACAGGTATAAATCTGGTCACAAATTTCAACAAACAACGCTTGAAGCTCTTTATTAATATGAGAGGACATGAGGTATTAAGTCTGTGAGCCCACACAACCACACATCAAACAGAACTTTCAAACCAACAAAGCAAATTGATAGAAAAACAGTTTACTGACAGTTTTAATCCTCAAGTATTTACATTTCCATAATCTGCTGTTCCGCCACGGTCGTTTTGTAATTGTTCTCATTTGTTGCAATCTCATTGTGAGATCAAGTAAAGCACAAAAAACAACTTCCTGTGCCTTTTTCCCCTTTGCAGATGTTTTCACAGCAGATCATTTTTTAATTTTTTTTGCATTTGATTTTACAGGTTTTACTTCAGATGCCCTTTCTCACACAACCCTCCTTATTTCCCTGACAGCAGACTTATGAAGGACTTATGAAACAGAGTTCAAACGGAAATAAAAATACTGAGAAACATTAGACTTCTTACAGTTGTTTGACTTTTGTAACATCTTAAGAAATGAACCCAAAGCCTTCCTCATTCTTCAGGTTCAGCTCCTAGACTTTAAAAACAAAGGTTCCTGATGAGTGTTTTGTCAGGACTTGAAGATTAAAACCCAAAATCAGGGATCACGTCTATTGTGGCATTAAGGAATGTTTTAATTAAGTCAAATTTGTGGTCTGAATGTGGTTGTAGCTGATGTATTTATTATGATTCTGGGTATGGAGAAAAACAAAAAACAAAACTCTGGAGGAAAGGTTATGAAAGATTTGCAACAGCGTCATTGGTCTTTTGAAAATAATATTTACTTCATGGGAAAAAGTTGTGTTCAGCAACAATATGTTTTTTTCTTAAATGGTTTAACATGCATTGAAGCCTGTCGCACCTCCTCCGGTGCCAATGAGTCAGCTGCAGGGTCACCAGTCAGGAACCACCATTCATCAATGTTTCATCCCGTTAATCCTGGAATGTCTCCTGGTGACGGAGCAGTGACAGGGACGTCTCCCTGTCACCCCCTGCAGCAGATAGGTGTTCCCTTTGTGGCTGTTATTGGGGTTAGTTGTTCTTTCCCCAGCTCCTGTCCTTCCAACTCAGCCAGAGCCAAAAGTTTCCTTTTTCAGCCTCCTTCCCCAGCTCTTTCATCATCTTCTTCAGCTTTCCCCCGGTCACTCCCGCATCCCTCAATCTCCACTGGGTAGATGGTGGTCTTCCAGCCTGCCTCCCGGCACTCAGCAGCTAGTTCAGAGTACTTGGCTCTCTTACTGCCTCGATCCCCTCCTCCAGAGGTATCATGAACTTAATGAGGTACACCAATCTGGTCCTGGTGGAACTCACAATGATGAGAGATCAACATCGACTCTTATGTCCCGCTCCTGGTTGGGGGAAAAAGAATCTTACTGTTTCTGTTGACCTGGAATATCAAAGCCGACGTTGTTCTCTGCTGTTGGTGACTCTGTGACACCCCTCCACCTATAACAGCTTCTCCTCCTGTCTTGGCTACCTGGGTGATAAGTTCAGCCTCCTCATTGAAATCATTTCAGATTTTACATACATTTAATATCAGAGGATTGTAAAGATTCATCTCAATGCTTATTTTTTTGGTTTGTTTTTGTGGATTTAATAAAAGCTTAAGTCTGTTGGGGGAGAAAATGCTCCGTAGGATCAAGCAGATCCCTATAAAGTCACAATACCGATCAGAAAGAACTGGAAGTAGTTAGAGCACAGTAGTCACTACTGTTGACTGACACCACATTGAAGACATGTCTGAAGCCACCACTAAAGAACAATAACTGACCAGACCTTTTTCTTTTTTTCTTTTTTGTCCTGGTAGGATGAATTTTCATGAGATCATTAACTTGTCAATTTCACAAGACTACAACTGCCTTGCAAATTTAGACCCTGGTGTCTAACTCTTAAGGTTTTATGGTCTGAACAAAGTTGAATAAAGAAACTTGTGTAACAGGAGACAAGCGAAGTCTGGGACGTCAATTGTCCGCAACACAGCAGCTCATAGACTCTCTCTTGGCCTTTTTAAAATGTTTTGTCCCCATGGTGGCATTATATTTAATAAATAATGATTCACCACATTCCTCAACATGTGATATTAAAATATGTAATTCCTATATATTGAATTTCTATCAGATTTTGTGATTACAAATATTGTTCCAGGTTGTTCTTGGCGTATGTAGAAGCAGATTGTTTTATGTAATTTGTTGCCACATGCTGATTTTCAGATTCTTTAGTATCAGGGTTAAACATACAACGCAATCAAAATCTCGAAGGAGAGCAAAATTAGACTTGACCAAAAGACTGTACCATCACCCACATGTCGTTTACTTGTCTTTGTGTTATAGTAAATCACAAACGTTGGAGGTGACTGACATCTAGTGGGAATTGCGATGATGTGCACGCTTTCGTGTGGATTAATACGTGTCAACTATCATTTACTCCTCACGTTATTCATGTCTTATACACAACCTTTAAGTTCCTTTTTTTTAAAAGATAAATATATTGGATGCATAAAATATTCTACTTTTCCTAGCTTTTTTTACTTTATTTACTTACTAACTTGTTCAATGACAGAGTTGGAGGTGAGATGTCATCAGCCTTCAATGCAGACATCCAGTTAGATGGCAGAAGCTGTTGCAGCGGCTCGGAAGTTAACATGGTTTTCAGTTCCTGAGTTAATAATTATTGTCAACTGTTAGGTGTATACATGTGGTCTTCAGTTCTGCAGCTTTTAATTGTACAGTATTTTAGTTCTAATTTTTTGTACACCGTATATCAGTTTATGAGTAATATTTTAACTTGCTCATTGACTGAGGAGCTGCTACCCACATCTGTTCAATTCAGCTAATTAGACTTTTCATTGTTTATGTTCTACAGGTCGAGTATTTTGTTTTCTTTATTTTTAATTAGTTATAAGCATTTTGGGTACAGCTGATTAAAGATGATCAAATGAGTTTCTTCAAGTGCGTGGAAAAGAGGACGCGGATCAACCCTGGCTCTGATGGGATTCATCACAGCCAGGTCATTTGGTGTATGATGAGTAATTTGGCGTATAATGTTACATGCTGGTTGAGTCAATGCATCTTTTCTTTTTGTTCACCTTAGCACCAAAAGGTTACACACGTTGACCTTTCCTGCACAGTTTCCTGTGAAGGAAGGACATGAACATCGCCATGAACATGAGCCATGTGACCTCCAGAGTGGTTAGGGTTACAGTTTAGTGGTAATGGAAAATAACTCTATTGGCTGAAAGTCACAGGATTCCAGTCCAGAGTGGGGATCAGTGGAGCGCCAATCGCGGCACAGTCTGCAGCCATGTCCCTCTCCACCATCCAGAGGTGGAGAGTCAGTATTGTATAAAATAAACTGGCAGTCCCATATAACGATCTGATGTGAACTTTCACTCAATTGTTTTAATAATTGTTAAAAAAAAATGCAGTCAACAAGCTTTTAAGCCATTTCAATTTGTGTTTTTCACAAAAATTTTGAAATAAGTAAAATTATTCTTGGCATCAAACTCTCCTTATGTCATCTATCAAAAATCTTCTCTGACAGAGCAACTCGTCTGTCTATGTCAGAGTCCCAGATATCAGAAGTCCAGGCACATTAACTGATGTTCAATTCAAATGCAGTTTTAAACTCAAAAGGGCTCACATTGTTTTATTTTATCTCTGTAGTTACAAGCTTCTGTAATCCTAGTGATTGAAAAGTAACTCACCATAGATGTTTGAACAAACCAATGAACTGTAGTCCTAGTGATTGGACGTAATCATAGTTATTAGTTAAATAAATCTTATTCTAAAGTTACATACTGTATATTTTGTGCATATTAATACATATGAGTTTCCTTTAGGTTTTGAAGAATGCTTTTATTATTTATATTGGTTTTCAAAAATTAAACAATTTAAGTTTTTAACATCCTTTATTTACCACTAAAATCTCCTTGGCAATAGAAACAGATCAGGACCAGCTGTGAATTTTCTACATTCCTTACACATTAATTCTGACCATTTCTGTGGTGTGGAAACCCTGCGTACGCCTGTGATCGATGGCATCAAGGACAGCTGGTCAGCCTGAACAGCTTGTCACTGTTTGTTATACTGCTCTGCTAGCAGCTGTTGAGTTCGATTAGTCCATTGATTGATAGTTCATGATTTTGATAACATTTGTTATCTCGAAGTCAAAATTCTCTTACTTGCATATAAATTACTAAACGACCAAGCTCCACGATATTTGCAAGAGCCGATAGCTCCTAATGTTTTTATCTATTGATCTATTGACTGTAATGTTTTTATTGTGTAAAACGGGCAGGTCTCTCTTGAAAATGTGACCCCATGTCTCAATGAGACTAACCTGTATGTATGAACAAAACATCAATTGTATTGATCAATTGTAAATCAATATTTTTCAATTGCTCTGGGTCAACACAAGGGCAGCCAGTGGTGGCTTTGCACATGTGCAATTCATTTGCAGGTTGTGAAGGGCTGAACATCTTTTTTTTTTTTTTTTTTTTTTCTTCCCTTTCTTGTCAGTGTGGACATCGTGCACACGCTGTATGTACGATGCACACCGAAATTAGTCTCTGCTTTTAACCCATCAACTAGTTTCACTAGTGAGCAGTGGGGCTGCTAGCAGGGCAGCGCCCCGGGGAGCAAGTGGGAGTTAAGGGCCTTGCTCAGGGGCCCCCAGTGATTTACCATTGTGGGCAGCCCTGGGCTTGAACCTGGGTCCTCCTAGCACTGGGTATGGGGGAGGGGCCCAAGGTTGCACCGGCTGCTCACTGAGAAGCCACTGAAAATGATTCATACTTTCACATAGGTTACCAAACGTCTTCAATAATAGATTTTTGATTTTTCCCTAGTCACCTTTTTGGAAAAACAAGAAAAAAAGAGAGGACTGAAAACTCAATAAATATAGCGATAAAGTCAGTTGGTAACATTGTATCCTAGTGTTCATCTCCACATGTCTGTATAGATGTCCCTGTAGGAAATCGACTGACAGCCTGACCTGTAGTCCAACCCTCTAACCACCGCAGTGTGGGTGGGGCCTTCATGGCAAGGCGGGCTGAAACGGCGGCAATTTCTTTTTATTGCGACAGCTCCAGTCACGTATTCAACCACAACAATGTAGCAAGTTTGCTTGCCATTTTTCGCCCCACCATAGTTAGTTGTAAGCTAAATATTGTGGTCGCTGGTGTGAAGGAGTTGCCCTCAAGACTTATCTGTTACGTTACTCTCTGGGCAATCAATGGCCTGCAGCCTGGTGACGTTGCATTATCAGCCCGGCTCAGCTGGGTTGGACCCTTGACAAAGTAAATGCCAGTAAAGGAGGTAGTTACTAGTACTATCACCTGGTGGAAACCCCTTTAAATGGAGTAGAGCCGATTGGAGCAGAGCTGAGTAGGTACTAGTAGACAAGGGGCATTAGTTCTCCAGCTAACAGATAATGACTGCTAATTTACAGTATTTTGTCTTTTGTAATGCATGGTATAGTTTACATTTTTGCTTATGTTAACAGTGTTAATACTGGATACTCTGGATTCCTCCCACAGTCCAAAAACATTCATACTAAGTTGATTGATGATTCTTAATTGCCCGTAGTTGTGAGAGCGCATGGTTGTTTGTCCTTGTATGTGGCCCTGTGAAGGACTGGCGACCTGTCCAGGTGGACCCCTTCTGTGTCTTATTGCCCTGCACAAATGTTGCTTATAAGCTGCATTTACATGTTCAGCCGTTGTTTTGTAACATTGTTTTTTAATCATTTTTTTACATTTTTTGTTTATTGTTTACTTGTCCTGAGTCCTTGTCTGTGAGGCTTATAGTAGGAAGAAGTAGGTACAGATAATAGATGGATGTGTGTTGATGTCCATTAACATGAAAATTATGTTTTATTTTCTTCCTTCATAATTATCTAAATCTTTTTTCATAAGAAATAGTTGACATATAAAGAAGGATTTGAAAGTATTTTTGTAAAGGTCACTAAAAATGTGTTTTATTAAAGAGCAGTTGTGTTCACCAATAGTAATTGTTTAAAAAAATATCTCTCTATATATTTATGTACCAACTTTATGAAGTACATAAAACTTCCACTATTTAATTTAATGAAGGCATTTCATGAAGTCTGTGTATATTGTTTTGTGTGCAAGTTTGATGTCATATCCACATTTCACATGAAAGTTTCAGTTTAAAAAGCATGGATTCATAAATGCCAAAGTAGTTTTCAGTTCAGCATTTAAAAGTCATTTTATCACAACTTACATTCAGTTGGATTGTGTGTGCACTATATTACCTGAAAGTTAGGTCTCAGGAGTTTCTTCCTAAGAACACTCGAATGATGTAAAAACCATAGATATCATATAACTGCTCTCATAGTTTATTCAATTTTTTATGCCCGATTTTCCAGTATTAATACAGACTAAAGTTAAACAAGTCATGAACAGTTTTCTACTGTACAGCTAACAGATGAGTGAAACTGAGGTTGAAAGCGAAACCGTCTCCTGTGTTTCCCCTGAAATGGAACTGCAGGTCAGACTTCCGTTCTGTGAGAAAAACAAAGCTGCTGTCTGTTTGCTGTGGTTTTGAAGACATCAGACCCAAGTTGTGACTTATTGCCCTGCACAAATGTTGCTTATAAGCTGCATTTACATGTTCAGCTAAGGGAATTAACATTGATGTTCCATTATGCATCTTCATATAGCTGGTTTCCTAAGAGTTGTCTTTTAAAATCTGCTGCGTATAAGGGTATGCTTATTGAAATAAAAGAATGGAAATAAATATAAATAAATAAATATACAGTATGACAAAAATTTTAGCTTAAATCTTTTTTAAAGTGCAGGTGTGCAGTAACAAAGCAGTGTAAATTTAAAGTGGTATACTCTAAGGATGTGTTGCAAGGTCTGTTATTGTGACTTTTGTTAGTCTGTGGTTTTAACTGCTGCAAGCTTTGGGCAAATGTAGAATGACAGAGGAAAAGACATGTTCCTGTTTGTCATAGATTGAGAACATTTCTATTAAACGAGGTCAGTAAATGAGCTCAAGAAAGCTATGTGACTCTGCACCAAACCTCACATAATGTGTTGTTTTCCTAAGGCAAAACTGAGACGGAACGTCCTCTTTCATCAGATTTATAAGAAAAAGTTGATTTGAAAGGCACAATTCAATCTGCAGGATGCTTGGCTCATTCTGTGTGTCCATATGATTTAAGTTCCTGTGCACCAAGTATTATATCTGTCCACACCAGTTACAGTGTTTCTCACATTGAGAGTATATCCACCGGCTTAATTTAACTCCTTGAGCATTATATGGTTGGAATTCTGCAACCAGATGTCACGACTGTGAATAATAGTGCGACTCTCCATCTGTGTAATTGTAAAGGAAGCACACGTACATACACACTGCATGGACTATTTAAGGCCCGATAATAACGGTGCAACATGGGATTCTGCTTCCCCTGTTATTACTGCCCATTACTGCTGCCCAGTAATGACGACAACTGGGAAGTGGTGAATTAATCAGTGGAAAGAAACAAAATCAGCTACATTTAAGCTGCCGTACTTCATTTTATTTGTTACTATACATCTAAATATACATTTCAGGTCCATAACATATTCCCAAAAATTATGTTACACAGGCATGCTACTAAAGAGAGGGAAAAAAATGATCATAAAAACAATGTGCTTCAAAAAAGATTGGAAAACATTAGCAAAATTTTCCTGCTACTGTATATCAGTTAATTGCACGAGTCAAGGAAAATGGCACTGCATCAAGAGCTGTCATTTATCAATCGCTGTTATAAGAACATGTTCAGAGGTTGCATTGACAACACGGAAGGCATCTGGGACAGGAATAATGCGGTAAAGTACAATGAGATAATTTTCTATGAGGCGTCATGCATTTTTAAACAAGACAATCCAAAACCACATTTTGGGCACATTTTAAAGACAGGTCTGAAGAAGAACTGGCCTGACCTGTCAGTAGAAAATATTTGAAGATAGGCTCAGCGTCTTTAATGATTGTAATGAGCATTCACTAATCTGCTGCATGTCATTCAGTCTGTACCAATCTTAGATTTTATATTTCTTCATGTATAATAGTGCATTATTACCCCTACTGCATCTGAACCTGGTGCACCTGTAACATAGTGGGTCTAAAAAGGGAATGAGTAACCGGCTGTAATTTATGTTAATATTTGGTCTTTCACTGGCTAGCTTCAGCAGGCTGCACATATTTGCAGCACAGCAGCATTTTAGGTAAGCAACAGCTTTATTTTTTATTTTTTTATGTTTCTATGGTCACTTTAGAAACTGTATTCAGTATGAATTGTGAAGAAGTACGGCAAACAAATGACCGTCCTTTTCAAAATATTAAGCAAAGATTACTGTAGTTAAATGAAACTCCTTTTGTTATAAAGGTAGCTGCTGTTGCCAGTTGTCCACAGGTAAATATGTGAACCTATTAACCCAGTGAGTGACAGGCGTATCTTAATGGGCTTTGGGGTTGCATTATAATTAGACAAGATTGATCCATCACCTTTGATTCTTCAACATTACAGCTGCCACTTGTATTGTTTGTATCTATATAGTTGCATGTCAGGTAGCTGTTGTTGTTATCGTTGTCTGTGGTCATGATGTAACCTTGCTGAAAGTTACACTGACGGGAAAGGAAATGACTGAACTGTCTGACAGACGGGAATACTCGAGACCGCTCACCTCATGTTCACAAGCTCCAGAAGAGTCACACATTTTGAATCATGTATTAAGTCTTTAGTCATCTCTGGATCACCACATGGTAGCCTTAATGTTAGAACATGTTTTCGTAACAAAGGTTTAGAGAAGAAAAATAACATTACAAAAGTGGTAAAAGTTTTACTATTCAAACTTCTTTTTTTTGGAATGCGTTAGACGCTGGAAGGCATAATGTTCATATAACAACCAAGATGGAGAAAGAGGAGGGGGTTATGTAGAGTAGATAAAGGCCAACTGGTGTGGATGACATAGGAAGGGAGGAGAAACGGAAATGGGAGGGAAGAGACTGTTTAGAAAGAGCGTTGGGAATGGAGGCCGAAGATGACACAACCGTTATTTAAGTCTCATAGTAAAATGTTAGCTCACTTATTGAGGTGCAATTATGACGACAGTGAACTTCAGCATTCAATAGTGTGCCACACATGTGTTGCATCCCACATAATTGAAATTGTTTCATATAATTACATATAATTAACACCATGTTTTGTAATTAGAAAGAATCTGTTTTTTTTATTTTTTGTTTTGTTTTGGGGTTTTTTCAGGATATCAAAGCTGGAAGCACTAAAACTGTTAAATTCTCAGAATAAATTTGAGTATACCAATATTTCTCTTGTAACTGTCATAGTATCTATCATTTTCAGAAGCCTGGTGGGTGAAGAGCACTGAAATACTTTTTTTTTTTAACACTTACAATTAGATTAACAAGCCCGTGTCAACCAATGTTCCCCCCACCAGGTCCCCCAGGGCCCCATACTTTAGATGTTCGCCTGCTCCAGCAGACCTGATATTGAATGGATTACCATCAGCTTGTGATTAAAAGTCTCCAAAAGTCAGTTAATGAGACATTCATTTAAATCAGGTGTATTGATGCAGGGAAACCTTTTAAGCGTACGAAGCAGGGGTCCTCAAAGACCTGGAAAGAAGGGCATTGACGTAAACCTCAGATTTTGATGCGTGATTTTGTCTGAATATTGAGGACATTAAACAAAGACTATTTACACACTTTATAATCTGAAATAATAATAATTTTTCCTCAAAGAAAAATTTAAATAAACAATTTTGAATTAAACTTTAGTCAATGACAGAAGGGTTTGGCACTGCTACTTAGATTTAATATAACATCAGTATTTTAATTGTTCTTCCAGATGGTACTCATGGTTTTCTGAGTAAATCTAACATGTGACAGACTTCAGCATCCCTATCACATCCCAGTTCCATACAAGATAAACCCGTTGTTTTCACCACAACAGGGGATCTCATGAATTTAGGACATTTTTATTCTTTTAAAAAAATGCTTATTGCTATTCTTAAAAAAAGGGGATCTGACTGGCCCAGAAGTGTTTGGACAATGGGTTTTGTTTTTTTTTTTTGCTTTGTGTGCTTTTTTAATTGATCATCATACACAATTACAAACACTCAGGTATGCAATAGTAAATAGAAAGCTCCTCCCCCCTTTTCTCACCTTATTGTCCTGTGTCCACCTTTACTCTTTAAAACACATTATAAACTTTTTTTTTAACACACATTACAACACAGACACCAGACTGCACCACCACTGTCTCGTCTCTCTCTTTCTTTCTCTTTCTATTTCTAGTCTTTTCACATTCCACACCCGGTGATTTTGGCCCCCCTTGGCAGAATATTTTTTTTAATTTTAATTTTAATTTATTTTTCTTCTTATCCAGGGATCAATAAAAAATAGTTAGACTGTCATGAGGGCTGGTAAAGGGTACACACTTGCACACACCTACGCACACATAAAAAAAAAACCCAAAAAAACAAAACCCTTGATTACAGATTAAATATAACTTTTGTGTCCTACCAACTTAGTATAAACCATTAATAAATGCTAAAAACAAGGAAAAAAAAGAAAAAATACACAACCACAATAGATCGGATACAAAACAATCATGGTGCAATCGAAGTGTAGACTTCCAGCCATAATTTAAAGAGTTTAAAAATTTGGCATTTGAAATTAGAATTACAGCTATTGTACGCAAAGTATCTCCATTTTACAAATGTGTAATGCAACAGCCACATACCGATATCTCCAAAAGTGGGTCAATTTCCATTGATGCAATTTCCAGCAGAGACGTGTATAATTGCCTGGTACAGAAAAACAGTTTAAGTCTCCATAGACAGATTTCATGTCCATATCAACAGTACATGAGATAGACTTTTAAATAATAAAATAATATATATTTATTTATTTATTAATGCCAGCAAAACAAAGAAGATGGTTATAGACTTCAGGAGGAAGTCACCCCCCACCTCATTGGTGAACATCCAGGGAAAAGACATTGAGACAGTGGACTCCTACAAGTACCTGGGTGTTCACCTCAACAATAAAAATGGACTGGACCACAAACACAGACGTCATGTTTAAGCAGGGTGCTTAAACAGCTTCACCTTCTGAGGAGACTGAGATCCTTCAGAGTATGGACGACTCTGCTAAAGGCCTTTATGACTCCCTTGTAGCATCTGCCCTTTTCTATGAAGTGGTCTGCTGGGGGGTGGATGCACAGACAGGGGCAGGATTAACAAACTGGTACGAAGGTCTAACTCGGTGCTGGGATGTCTTCTGGAGCCTGTGGTGGTGGTAGGGGAGAGGACGTCGTTAACGACGTTCAGATCCATCATGGACAACCCACATCACCCACTGCTTGAGATCGTGGATGCACTGAGCTGCTCCTTCAGTCAGAGACTGAAACAACTGCAGGAAGGAGGCTTTCACAGGTCATTCCTCCCGACAGCAGTCAGACTATATAACGCATCTTAATGCCAGACTTGATCACTTTTCCTCTACTATCATCACTATGTGCAGACATTATTTATACTTAGATATTTGCATATCTCCACAACCCTCAATCCATAATGCAGACTGTGTATGTGTGTACATAGAAATACCAGCTACTGTTGTATATAGTATTGCATTATCTTATACTTTATTTATTTTGCTTACTCTTCTGTTTTTGTACTTGCGCAGTGGCAACACACACATTTCCCCTACACCAACGGTATTCATGTCTAAGACTTAACTTTGTTTTCATTTCCTTTCTTTCCTAGGTAAAATGTCATTCAATGAGTTTTATGATAGCTAAATTTGCTTATACCACACTTTTCAAAACTAATTAAAAATCAAAAAATAAAAACTATAAATGAATTATTTGATATCAATATGAACAGTGCCTCAAATACCTCAAACAGTAGTTTGGGTGCATGAGTAACAACACAGCACACAGAAACTAGATTTAGGCCAGACATTTAAGAAAGATTAGGTAGCCAGTAATACAAAAGGCCCAAGAGAATGAGAATAGAGGGGCAATGAAGAAAAAGGGTAGTTATCTGCTGCTCCTTTCTCCTCTTATATCAATACCCCACTGTCATTAAATAAAAGATATTCAATCATCCATTTCATTTTGAGTACTCATGGTATTAATGTCAGTTCATATACTTTGTAATAATTTTGCACACCTTAAAAAACAAAAAAAACAAGACACATGAAAATAAAAACAGCCTACGGAGATGTACAGTTTTTCCACATCATGTTGGATTAACTGAAATAACTGATTTACACAAAATGTATAAAGAGACACTGAACATGAGTTTTCATGCATTTACTTTAAGTTCAAGATACCTCAGATAAACATGCTTTAGTCTGTGTAGTTGGAGCTGTCTGTAAATTTAAAAAGAGTCAAACCTGCAATATTCAGTTCCATAACAAATTTGCCACTTGAGCAAAGTCCATCACAAGTGTTACATTAGTTTTGATTTTTGCTATTTAGCAGTCAGATTGCACTTTACCATAACCTGAGCGGCACAGACTCCTCACTCACTTGATGTGTCCAAACATGACCCTGTCCGCAAAGCTCTGTGGTCTCCTGAGATTGGAGATCAAAAGTAGAGAATCAAGGGTCATACATGGGGTTGCTGAAGTTTCCCACAATGCCGTAGTCAGAGCTGTCCCGTAAACGGCCATATGTCACCCGCCTGGAAGAAAATAAAAGGGGAAAAAGTGAAAGAAATGAAAGGTTTGAGTTCACAAAATTAAATGTAATTAATTTTTTCAAACACTTTTATCAATAACACCAGTTAATGTTGCTTGAAATAATATTTTCATTTTTTAATTATTTGTCTATGTGTGTGCTCTGAGATTATGCTAAGATTCAGGGAGATCTCAGATGGCCAGAATTACTACTTGCTTAATACCACTTTGAGATCTAAGACTGTCTTTGAATCATCCAAGCCCAAGACAGGCTATTTTGATAAAGGACAATTTTTTTTTTTTTTTGGACTGCAATACACAAATTTAGTTTGTCTGTTAGAAGAAAAACATCCCTATCATTCAAAAGTAACATGTGTTTGTTTTATTGTGGGTCTATATTTGATAATTTTGCTAACTGAATAAGGCCGTTATTAGGTTTCAAACAATAACCTCAGTTGTGTAATGTCACCTTTGCCCAACCATAAACCTTCCTTTGTGATGCAGAGGAGTTTAAACATGAACATTTTCCTATTAACAGCTGTTAAACAATCTTGGAGAACATTGTGAGCCTGAACAAGGGGGAATGTGACATATCAGCATTTCACGGATTGAGATATCATCTGTACTTTTTCTGATTTAGGGTTGGAGAATTGTCTCTGTAAATGGTGCCATTTGATTATCCTTCTTTCACCTCCTACTTTTACTGGACTTACCTGATCTTGTAATAGTACAGTCCTCCTAACACAAGGACAACCATTAGAAGGAACATGCAAACAATGGCTGAAACACTTCCTAGAGAAAGAATAGAAGAAGAAAGAGACAGTTAATGAGAAACTAGGCTGTTTTTGTCTATATAGACCTCATCGATAGTACTAGTACCAACATAGATAGTAGTATAGCCAATACTAATCTAAAAAAAAAAAAAAATAGTGGAATTTATTATCCTGGACACCATAATAGAATTATGTGACTAAATACAAAATTTAGACGTTATTTCAAACGACACTTTAGGAGCATTAGGTGTTAGTAGTGTTTGAGAATTACTGAATATAAAATTGTAACCCCATCCATAGCTAAATGTTAGTAGTTATATTGTTTAAAGTTCCTTTGTCTCTACTCTTCACATAAAATTAGAGTTAGGTGAATTAAAATCAATTTTAGTTGAGTTATTAACTTATCCATTGGTAGGAGCGTCATCATTTTTGCATTCGTCCGTCATTGACCCATTCATTTGAACCAGGTGTGCTGGAGCGGACACCTAAAACAAGGAGGGCAGTGGTCCGTGGACTGGAACTAAGAAACATTGGCCTGCAGGTTGTGTCATCAACAAATACAATAACGAGATGATATGACTTAAAATCATCTTTCCCACAGTTGATTTCTTTACCTAAAAGGTTAAACGTTAAACGTGTTAGTGTACTTTAAACTTAAGATAGTTTCCTTTTCCAGCAGAGCCTAAACTAACTGACCTTTGAATTTTAGCATTAATTAGTTATCTTGAGAAGGTTGGACAAGCACAGTCTCAGAAGTTTGCTTGTTTTGTTTTTTGTCTGTGAGCTATAACAGAGGTCCACTGGAGAACTTCGGGTGTACAGAGTAAAATACTTAACACATTTTTTAAAGATAAATCTGTTTTAAAGTAACAAAAATAATGACTAAATCTGATGGTGCGCATCAATACTCCGCAGTGCTCAGACACAGTCAGTATTCTTATACGATGTTTGTTCTGTTAGTCTGACTATAACCGTGCTCAATATACATGTAAATGTAATATGACCAAAAATATGTTTGCAGATTACAAATTTGACCAATAAAATTAATCGATGTGTAATATTTGGTAAGGTGGTGCTTTACATGCTGAACGTGGACCAGAGAAAGCAAAGGAAAGAGTTGTCTGAGGAGAGAAAAGAGGAAAAAATGCTGAAAGGCAAAGGCTATAAGGCCATCTCCAAGCCACTTGATCACTTTGACTATAGATGCACATTTCATTTAAAAGTTTAGACCCCATGGGACTGAAGTCAGCTTCACTGGATAAGGCCATGAGGAAAATTCATGACAAAATAAAGAGACTGAATAAATGGTAACTAAAGGACCAAGAATTACTTCCAAAACAAGAGATTAAAGGTGGAATCCAAGGTCAAGATGTATCAGAGTAAGAGTCCGCCATCCATCACTGTTTGACCCAAAATGAACTTAATGAAATCTCAATGTGAAAACAAATCATAAAAATAAAGTGAGACTGGAATTTTTCTTACAAGTACATTGACAAGCCATAAAGCTTCTGGAAGAATTTCCTTTAGACGGCTAAGACTGTGGGGCATTTTTGGAAAGGATGCCTTGAATTTGTGCAGGGCGCAATAAACTCCCAAGACTGTGGGACTGTGCCAGAAAGTCCGGCCCGATTCTCCAGTCGCTCTATGTCCTGGTCAATGGTGTCAAATGCTGCGCTGAGGTCTAATAGGTCCACCAGCACTGGTTCTTCCACAGTCTGTATTTATGTGGATGTCATTGAACACCTTGACAAGGGCAGTCTCAGTGCTGAGGTGAAGACGTTAAAGTGGTTGAACAGAGTTAAAAAGATATTTAACTGTCGAAGCAGAGGTTTTCAATAAGATTACTGATAAACGGAAGATTTGAGATGGGTCTGTATTTTTGAAATAACTTGTTCAGACTGTTCCTTTTCAACAGTGATGACTGCTGTCTTCAAAGTCTGGGGAAAAACACCTGACGAAAGAAATTTTTGACTATTTGAATGAGATCAGATGGCTTGACGGGTAAAACTTTCTCGATGAAAGCTTTGGTTAAAAAATCGAGACAGCAGGAGGATGAGTTTAAGTGATCATAATATCCTCTTAGTTTTTGTAGTTGACTGGGTAAAATTGTGTCATTTTGTTTAAGCTGGTTTTGATTGGAGACAGCACTGTTCCTGGACTTGATATTGATGCACAGGCTGCTTTTCTAATCTTCAGGATTTTCTTAGTAAAACAGTTGGCAAAATAATTGCAAAGTAAAGTGCAGATGCAACTGACACAGGAGGGTTTGTTGACCTGCCCACAGTAGCAAACGAGATTTTATTATTGATGTTTTGGTTGACGATTTCAGAAAAGAAGGATTCCCTTACATTCCTCTGTTGTAAGTTATATCTGTGAATTCTCTCTTTACATATAGAATAATTAACTCTGTTCTGTGTGAGATCATAGATCCTCACACAGGATGATGACCTAAAACATAACTAAAAATATGCAAGAACTGAACAAAACATTGGACTATTTTGTCCCTCTATAAGACCTCATCTAAATCCTGTTGAACATCTGTGGAAAGAGCTGAAACATGCAGTTTGAAGAAGAAAATCTTTAAACCTGATACAGATGGTTTTCCATCTGTCTACAGGTGCAGATTATTGAGAGTTACAGAAATCCATTGATTGCAGTGACTACTTTAAACGGCCATGCAACAAAGTACTGTATTAACAGTCCCGTCACTTTGTTTATTGATGGGACTTTAAATGATTCTGTTGAGCCACAACAGGATAATTAAGAATGACCATTGATTTGTTTCTGTAGTTTGAATCGAACTTTTTATCATAAACTATGATGCTGCAGCGTTTCAGTGATTTGGAAAATTATAATTTTGATGCACCTTTTGTAAGACGTGGTTCCTTTGGGCAACTAGGAGTTTTACAGTACTTTGTACTTGAAAACACTTTGGAGTTTTACAATATTTTGGTGATCTACAGTGCTAATGTGGCTTGATTGTATTCCTCTGTTGTAAGTTGCTTTCTAAGTCTGTTAAAAGAAATATGAATCATAATACTTTTGATTTCACAACTTGGCCTAATAATAGCCAATATTAGAAAAAATATAAATTGCCAAAAAAAGTACAAAAAACCGTCTTCTGGAAAGTTTGTAAAGTTCTGAGTCTATAATGGGATGCAACGGTCACAACTAAAGGAAATAAACTTTGCTGCAGCCCTTCCACATGGAGCATAAAAAAACACTGAAAACAAAACCTGTACTGCTGAATTTAATCGATAAAGGTTTAATGCCTTGATTTTAAAAATTGAAAATGAAATTGTAAGACTTAATAATTGTAAATTAGATCCTTAAATTCAAAAACTAGATAAGAAAAAAGAAGTCACAGATACTGATCGAATGAAATGACAATATGAGAACAAGTGGATGCAACAAGTGGATCCAAAAACCAGTCAGTGATTTTGTGATTGATGTGTTGAACTGGGCACGAGCAGCTACTTTTCTTTTCTCGCTTGTTCATCTAGTTATGTTGTAAAGAAGGAAGGTAAACAAGGAAGTGCAAGAGGAAACTTTTTTGTTTACACATTAACTTGCATTAAAATGAGGTCAGATAGAGATGAAGTCAGGAATTATGTGACTCATGAACTTTCCATGCCAATGTTTGGCCCCATTAACTGCAATCCTGTTATCACCTGTACTTTGTATGTTATCTGAATGCTCATGTGTCAAGCAATGGATGTGTAGGAAATGTTTAGAAACAGCCAGATTTGGCAGGTTCATTTTAAATTCAGGTCAAAACCAGGGAGGATATTTTCTTGATGAGTCACTGAACTGACTGCTTTCTAAATGAAAGAAATAACAAGAATATGAGATTTTCGTTTGGCTTCCAAACTCCCCGAACATTAATGAAACCTGATGGCACCCTTGGGACGCATTCCCAATCTACGGAGACCTCACCCCACAAACTACAGTGCCAAAAGGATCTGTTGCTAACGTCCCATTGCCAGGCCCTCCAGAACCTCCAGAACCTCCAGAACCAGGCCCTTCAGATGTTCTTCGTGGAGACCCTGACTAGAGCTCTTTTGGGAGAACATGAAAAACCTGCCGAGTAATCATAATTGCATGTCTGCTTGGTTTATATTTGTTCTTTGTCTTTGTCATTTTATTGTTATAGCTTGCATCTTATATGATCTCTTATTCGATCGTATTTCTATATATGTTGCGATGATGAATGATTCATCTGGAGGAGGAATGCTTTACTGCACATTGTACCATACTGTGGTCTTGTTTTAATTTCATTTATTCATTCTACATGTGCACCTTGTCCACAGTGTTCCCCTCCTTTCACCGAAGGCAGATGAGACAGCTCATCCCTATGACACTCACTAGAATAACGGGGGTGTAGATGATGAATTAAATATTCTAAACTCTTTATACACATGTGCTTTCCTTTGGCTTTTATAAGGTTTATTTGTGTCTGTATGCATTGTTTGTTTATTTTATTATTTGATGTAAAATATGTGTGTGATTGGCATGTCTTTTAAAAGCTGATATGTTGGCATACAAATTTGATCTTTTAGCTTTAAAAGATAAGTATGTTTTATTGGGTTAGATATACAATAATAATAATACAATAATACAATAGCAGAATGTGTTTAAATAAAACTTAACAGCTGCATAGTGCAACAGTACTGCCCCAAAGATTCAAGTACTACAGTTTAGGATGCTTTGCGCTGCCTACCTGAGCCTAGAGCCTTGGATGGTTGTCCCTGTGTGACGGCGGTGGTGCCACTGGTGGTACTGGTTGAGCTGCTGGGTTGTTGGGTAGTGGAGCTGATGATGATACTTGTGGTAGTTTGGATGTGATTTACTGTGCTGGTCGTTTGGTCGGCATTAGTGGTGCTACCTGGTTGGCTGGTACCGGTCGTTAAGAGGCTGCTGGTACTGGTTAAGCTGTTTGGTTGTTGGGTAGTGGAACTGATGGTGGAGCTGATGACAGTACCAATGGTAGTTTGAACGTGATTGACTGTGGTGAATGTTTGGTCGGCATTAGTGGTGCTACCTGATTGGTTGGTACCGGTCGTTAAGATGCTGGTGGTACTGGTTGCGCTGTTTGTGTGCTGTGTAGTGGTGCTGATGTTGTCACTAGAAGTAGTCTGTGTGTCACTGCCTGTGTTGATGGTTTGAGTGGCACCACTGGTGCCGCCTGTTTGGATGGTGCTGGTGGGTGTGACGGATGGTGCTGTATATCCTGTCTCAGTTGTGGTCCCTACAGTTGAGAGACTTTTGGTATCAGTGGATGATGGGGGTGGAGAAAAAGATGATTCAACTGTTGTGACTGATGTGCTAGCGTCCGTGTTGGAGCCGTTGTCAGTGGCTGCAGGTCCTGCAGTTGAGGTCATGGGTTTGACGGTGAAGGCTGAGGAAGCTGAACATAACAGCAGACCTGTGACCAAAGACAAAGGATAGTTTTTATTCAGCAAACGTTTCCACAATGTACATCTGCACAGAGATGAACAAATAGCATCTCAACTTTTTGCCATTGTTTTTTTATCCATCCATCCATCCATCCATCCATCCATCCATCCATCCATCCATCCATCCATCCATCCATCCATCCATCCATCCATCCATCCATCCATCTATCCATCCATCCATCCATCCATCCATCCGTCCGTCCGTCCATCCATCCATCCATCCATCCATCCGTCCGTCCCTGCGTCCATCCATCCGTCCGTCTGTCCATCCATCCATCCATCCATCCATCCATCCATCCATCCATCCATCCATCCATCCATCCGTCCATCCATCCGTCCGTCCGTCCATCCGTCCGTCCATCCGTCCATCGGTCCGTCCGTCCGTCCCTGCGTCCATCCATCCGTCCGTGTGTCCATCCATCCGTCCCTGCGTCCGTCCATCCATCCATCCATCCATCCGTCCATCCGTCCATCCGTCCATCCGTCCGTCCGTCCGTCCGTCCGTCCGTCCGTCCATCCATCCTTCTGTCCGTCCGTCCGTCCATCCATCCATCCATCCATCCATCCATCCATCCATCCATCCATCCATCCATCCGTCCATCCATCCATCCATTCATCCATCCATCCGTCCGTCCATCCGTCCATCGGTCTGTCCGTCCGTGCGTCCGTCCATCCATCCATCCATCCGTCCGTCCGTCCGTCCGTCCGTCCGTCCATCCATCCTTCTGTCCGTCCATCCATCCATCCATCCATCCATCCATCCATCCATCCATCCATTCATCCATCCATCCGTCCATCCGTCCGTCCATCCGTCCGTCCGTCCGTGCGTCCATCAATCCGTCCGTGCATCCATCCATCCATCCATCCATCCATCCATCCATCCATCCATCCATCCATCCATCCATCCATCCATCCATCCATCCATCCATCCATCCATCCATCAGATCCTCAAAGTTTCACTTAAATGGTATATTTGTCTTTAGACTATTTTTATTTGAATACAGTGTTTTAAAAGATTCTCAAATTACTTTATTTTATTTTTCTTTCCATTTTAGAGTCCCAGATTTTAGGGAAATGAGACCTAATGTGTTCAAACAAAGGAACAGTTTTAAAGAATTTAAAGTTAAAGAGGAAAATATTGAGACAATTGCCCTAAAAGTCTACTTAATTTAAATACAGAATTATATATTTGCTTTATCTTTTTACTTTCAACTTTTTTTCCCCTCTTTTTGAGGATCTCAGCAGCTGCGTACATTAAAAGTGAAGCAGCTCCACTGCGACTGTATTCAGAGGTTCTGTGGAGTAGAGCTGTATCATTTGTTAGAAGAGTTTTACTATCGGTTTCTTTGTGTGCAGGAAGTCGGAGCAGAGATCAGCGATGTTTTGAAAGATTTCTGTTTTTCTTCACGCAGTACTCTGATCACAGAACTCGCTCCAAATGAAGAAGATTCTACTGCAAATGAATACACTACCATGCTGGGAAAGTATTTATCAAACTATATTTAAATTAAATACCATGACACTCTGATGTGGAGCTCGGTCACAACTTATATGTTTCCCTTAAAAAAAAACAAAAAAAAAACACTCACATCATTAATTTATCATTTAGGTCAGACCAGTTTCAATATACTTTTTATTTATCAAAACACCGAAGAATAATTTAATTGTGTAACCTCTTTAACAGGAAAAAAAACCTTTTTAATTTAACTTAATTCAGTTGAAAACTAACTTCTGTGAATCAGTTAAAAGACAGACTGAGAAACAATATGAAATAAACAGCAACACATAAACAAAACAGCCGTTTAAATGACAAATCACAAACATTTTGTAGCACTGTCAGAGAGCGGCTTTGCTGCGGAGCTTCATCAACAATCAAAGTAGTTGAAGTGGTCCATATCATGGATGTTACATAGATACTGTTCAGCTTTGAATGTTTGCACTCCATTTCTTGGAGCCAACACGTCAAACTCTCCTGCTGAATTTGAAGCATTTTAGAAGCAGCCTTCTAGGAGCTGATTTAATAACTGATCACGCCCCCCCCCCCAGTTCTCACCTGCTCCACAAACTCACATGACGAGAATTGAAACTAAAATGAAATCAGGAAATTAGCTGTACAGAGAGCAGAGTTTACTTACATGTTATCAGGGTTTCCTGACTGGCCCTCATTATTGTTTTCCTTTAACTGTATTTCTTCACAAACACGTGTGGAGCCGAGGAGCAGTGCTCTTTGCTCCTGGTGGACGGCTGTAGTGTGAGCTCTGCCTCTGACTGTAGGTTACTGATTATATACTAGAGGCGTGTGGAGGCGAGGCTATGTGATGACTGAGTCATGGTGAAAACCTGAAATGACGATCCCAGGAAATCACAAAACGCATAGACAAAAACATGCATTCTCATTCTCATTTTCTTTTTTTTTTTTTTTTTTTGAATAACAGCTTGTATGTTCTTTAGCACTACATAAGCCAATGAAGCAGTATTGGTAATAATCCTTAACATGCTCTATTGAACCAAAATAACCTTGAAATATTTCAGTGTTTCAGTGTCTTTGCAATATAATGTAACATTTTGTTTTGCTCTCAAGAACAATATGTTTTATTATTTACCTATTAAAATAAAACATTTCCTATTTCAGTAAGTATTTTATTAGTATCTTGTTATTTGCTCTTGATTTAAATTCATTTGATTAAAGGTTAAAAGTCTGAGTTGTAATTGCCAACATGAACCACCAGAGGGAGGCACATACTAACGTACAGATTAAAAAACAAAAAACAAAACAAAAGCTGATAGATGTGCAGTAGTAATGCAGTACGTGTGTTTTTAGGATGCTTTTAGAGCATAATATTGGTATTACAGTGAATAATTTGCATATGTTACTTAACAAACTACCGCTAAGCTTTTTTAAGTACCAAGTGAACAAGCTCAGATTAACAAGAAAGCATTATATTTTACAGTGTCATTTCTTTTCATCAGTAAAAATCATAACAAAATGCATAGGCTCTATGTGAATTACTAAGTAACAACCACCTTCTAGCAGCAATGACTTGAGGAGCAATAAACTCTTCTCTGCAATTTTGCTTTAGATTAATGGAATTTGTGTTTATTTTTTATGTTTTATTTTTATCTTTTTATGTGTAGCTGCTTTGACAATCTGCTTATTTTATCTTTTTTTGTTTAGCCATTCTGCTTTAGATTTGGTGTTGTACGTGCTTTAACTGTCCTGTTCCAGTTTTTCTGACGGACAGATGGCCTAACCTTTCACCCTCGAGGACTTTTCCATGCAGTGGGGTTTTAAGTCAACGCAAAGTCATGTTCCAACAACATAAGTAACAATCATTGTCAAAACACTGATCCACCACCGCCATGCTTGACAACGCATATCTGTTTGTGCTGATATGCTCTGTATGTTTTTTTTTGTTTCTTCAGATATTGACACCATCACTACTATCTCATCTGTCCAAAGGACATTCTTTCAAAAGTCAATGAACAGTCTTTCAGAGGTCTTGTGGTTGGAGTGGATGTAAACTTATAAAGCTAAACTGTGCTGCCCTGTTTCTTACAGAGAAAAGACACTTTCTTTGGACAGCCTCTCTGAAGAATCATAACTTATTGAGCCTGTTTCTTATTGTGCTGTGATGGTTTTTAACATTTATCAGACTGCCAACTGTCCATTATCTAAACACAGTAGATATTTCTGTTGTTGCTACCAAAATAACGACTGAAACTCAGGTTCTGCAGGTTCTCCAGTCTGACTCCACTAAAGAAACCAAACCAATGTTGATCACTTTAGGACCTGTTCAAGCTGGCAGGACCTTCAATCAATCATCCCACACTGCCAGTTTTGGTAGAGGCACTTCAAATGAGAAGTTTAAATCAGAACAAATGGAAAGTAATATTATTTAGTACCGTAGGCTGGCCAACCTTCATAGCTAACTGTGACTGAAATAATACAGGTGTGTTCCAGTTGACCTCCCAGACCTGCATTTTCTGTCCATTTACAGAGTTCGAAGAATGGGAGGCTTCAAAAGCACTAAAAACCAATGGGTGGCGACAATAGGGGTTTGTCACTTTCATCTTATACTGGAATAAGTTTGCATAAAATGCAAAAATACCGGAGAACACTGCAGTCCCTCTTCACAACACTGATTCAATGGCTGTGTGTCTTCAGTCAGAGGTTTCTTCAGGTTTGCTGAATTATGAACATGTTCAACAGTTCATTCCTGCCCAGAGCCATGACCTTTAAGTGTCTATAAGTTTATAATACTATTTGAAAAATAGTGACTATTTGTTCTCTTCAACTATTTTGGATTATTTTTACTGCAACAATACGATTTCTATTTAGTCATTAAGAAAGTATAATAGAATCCAAGATTAGTTTTTATACGTACTTATTGCTTTAATCAGTTATTTAGTGGTAGAGTTTATTTAGGTCTTTAATACACTATGTTAATACTAGTTTTTGGTTTTATGAAACAGCTGTGATGATGTTCCCCAAGGCTCAGGATGGACTATGATCATCACTGAGTGGCATTTTACCTTATAGACTTTTTCCTCCTATAATATTTAAATGGTCAGTAATGTGGATTCAGAAAATCTGCAGTCAATGTTTTTTGTAATATGGCTCGTAATAATTTCCCTGGAAGAAGTTATTATATCATTTCAAAATTACGGCTTCAGAATGTGGTACAAACACATTTTGCATTTATCATATCATCGTTATATTTTACATTTTATCCAGAAATCCATGACAACTGAGTATTATTATTTAGTTTTGTCCTTAATTTATGCAGTTTTTGGTGTGACAGTAAACATGTGTTAAGTTGATTATTGTTTTCCTTTCCAGTATAGCCACAGTTTATTATTAACTTTGGATAACTAGCGGGTCAGTGTTACAAAGTTTCTTTTGTGTTTTTTTGCCTAAAAAAAGCTAGATGAGAAGCAGTATCCACAATCATACAGTTGAACCCGACTGTTGCCTTCACATTTACTAACGTCTGTTATCCCAGGGGTCAATTTGACCCCAGCAATTTAAACCTCCAGATAATTATTATAATAAAAAACGTTAATGTAAAAGGTACTTAAAGTTTCTGTGTTGACTACTTAAATAGCCCTTTAATGTTATGTATTAAGTATGAAGTATTTTTAAACATTTTATCAGGGTTTGTTCTATGATACTTTGCATTACTTTACTATTTACTATGTATTTTAATATGTGTGAGATAGTAAAAAACAAACACATAGTCACTAAAATGAGTTTGATAGAAAACAAACATACAAAATACGAACTGCATATTATTTTACCTTCAGACCAGCAGAAGGTCCATTCCAGTCTTCCGTCTGCACTACTGTACACATGAAGTGCAGAGAGTGCAGACTTGTTCCTTGCAGACATATTTCTTGCATTTCACGCAGGCGTTGCTGGTCTTGGAGGCAGCTCAGTTTCTTTTTTTCTTTTTTTTTTAGCAGTTGTTCACACAAGGTGTAAGATGTGAAAAAACATGTAATGTAACATGCAATGTTTTGACCATTCAGTCCTTCAGTCATGTCAAGTCCCACCCTCATGCCCTGTACTTCCCCGGGGGATTTTCCAGGGTACACCTGCATGTTCCAGGTATAGCTGGACTGTCCATCACATGCAGGCCGTATTTTGATACCATGTTTGGCTGGTTTGCTCGTCATGTATTGTCTGCAGGGACAGGGGCCACGAACAGAACTAGGCATTCACCCAATGTCGCATGGAGCCCTGGATTGTATAGAAAGGGTAATTGCTGAACCCACTTGTTCCATTCTCCCATATTACCCTGCCTTGTTTCTCTGTGATCAGAGAGCATGGCAGGGAAGAAAACATGGAATCTGTTCAGAGACATGGTGGCTGGAAATATTGCCCTTGCAGTGACACCAGCCCAAAGCTGACATGTTTGTTTTATATGTTTTTTCAATGTTTCCTTGCTCCAACAAACCTGATTCAAATAAATGAACCATTTAAAATGCTTGAGCAAACCTTCATGACAACCTGATTGTGATTGATTCATTTGAAAAAGGGAACTATCTAGAACATCCGGGGCAATAACCTCAAGGACCTGGGTACTCATTTATAAAACTGTGTGTAGGATTCTTTCCAAAAGTTTACTTACGCCCAAAGCTGAAAATGGTGTGCCAAAAATAAAATCAGATTTATTAAACCATGCATACGCACACACCTGCAAGCAGTTTCTGTTTATAAATCACAGGTCACCTGGAAGTTTGGGTGGATTCTTTGCATATCCTGCCCATATCAGCCTGCTGATTAACGGTATTTTATACTTAATCATGGCAACAGACACGAAGAAGAAGCAGAATTTCACAGATACTGAAGTTAGCGTGCTTGTGGGTGAAGCGGAGGCCAGAAAAAGTATTTTATTTGTTGGTCACACCAGTCTGGCATCTCAACACCTCCTCTGGTTCTTTAGGAGGCTGATGGCTTACTCCACTATGAAGCGTGGGCCACATTAAAGCACACCTCTTATGTGTTCTGTGGGTTTTCGAAGGGAAGAAGGAGCCAGTGTCTCAGGAGGTAGCTACTGTCACCTCCAAGCAAGAGTAATCACATATCAGGCTTAAGTTACATGACAACGTTCTTCTATTTAACAAGGAGCCAGCCATTACACGCTGCGCCTGCCTGCAGTCTCTTTCCTACACTACTATGAGTCAGGATGAATGAGTCATGTGTGGAGCCAGCCCCCTGTGCACCAAATTAGTCATAACCATTTTTGAGTTACTTGTACAGTGATCACAAGCACATTGTTATGGTTTACATTGTCAAATTCATTTTCACTGTGAGCCCTTGTGGCAACATGAGTACAGTCAGTTGCATCAATTTGATTTGGGCAACTGGACATTTCTGCAAATTGCCTTTTAATGCTGGCAACTTCTTCCACACAATAAAGAAACTTGATGTATTTGCTGGTCATGTTAATAAAGCCATCCAAAACAGCAGCATTATTGCACTCGGGGACATCTGTGATACCCCAAAGGGGCTTTACGCATTTTGGCAGTTTTACATGATATAGACCATTGTTAATTGTAGCAAACACGGCCAATTCCCACTGGAAAACGCTGGTTACCAGAAACCTGAGAGTGGTCAAAACATGTACTGGGATGGCGCAGTTCAAGGCGATCGGTCCGTTTAAAACTGGACCCAGTAACTGCATATATACGATTTTAGCTTGATATATGTGAATATGCATGAGTATTTAAATACTTCTATGTATACTATATATATGACTTTTTAAATACTGCCCCCAACACCCCAAACACTCAGATATGCTCACAGTGAAAACAATTGTAAATAGAAAGCTCCTCCCCAACTTGTTGTCCCGTGTCCACCTTTACTCTTTAAAACACATTATAAACTCTTTTTAACACACATATTTATACCTTCTTTTCCTTTTTTCTTTTTTTTCTCTTCTTCAGGGATCAATAAAAAGGGCTATTGTGCACATGCTGTATGTACGATACACTCTGAAATTGGACCTCTGCTTTTAACCCATCAACTAGTTTCACTAGTGAGCAGTGGGGCTGCTAGAACCAGCGCCCGGGGAGCAATTGGGAGTTAAGGGCCTTGCTCAGTGATTTACCATGGTGGCCAGCCCTGGGCTTGAAGCTGGGTCCTCCACTCCCACCACTGTAACCACTAGGCCACCAAACCCATAAAAAATAACAAAAAAAAACCCCTCTGTTGCAAGATTAAAATGCATATATATATATATATATATATATATATATATATATATATATATATATATATATATATATATATATATATATATATATATATATATATATATATATATATATATATATATATATATATATATATATATATATATGTATATATATATATATATCTTTTGGGTTCTACCAAAGTTGGTATTAACCATTCATATATGTGCAAACATGGGAAGAAAAAAAAAATTGGACCCAGTTCAGCACAAAGATCCAAGAGCAGTGCTCCAGGGAATCTAAATCAACATATTAGCCATCATCATCATGGGCTAGGAAACATTTATAGTCCCTAAAATCTCTCTCAATTCTGATCTTGCTATTGGGATAATACTGAAAGAATGCCAGCGCATCCATCATGCAGAATTTAAGGTATGTGTTTACTCAGCACTTGGACTGATTGATACATACATTTTACATCTTTTTTTACACTTTGTGTTCCCACAAAGTTGGGAGCATGTAATTGTCCAAAATGTCTTGGTATGCTGAAGCATTTCACTGGAAATAAGGGGCCAAGACCAGCTCCTGAAGAACAACCCCACACCATAATCCCCCCTCCACCAAACTTTACACATGGAACAATGCAGTCAGACAAGATCATATTTCTTAACTTCTCTGGTAAGGTCTTTTCAGGGGCACTGGAGAAGAGGGTCTGTTGGATAGTTGAAAGTGGGATTCAAAAGGAGCAGTGTGGTTTTTACATCCTCAGTCCGGTCCTGGATAGGACATAGGACTTTGCCCAACCAGTGCATGTGTTGTGTGGACCTGGAGAAGACATTCAACTGTGTCCTCAGGGACTCCTGTGGGGGGTACTCCAGATGTATGGGGCCGAAATCCCTTATATGGACTGTCTGGTCCCTATGTCCTGTACGCTGTCAGAGCTTGGTCTGCATTAGTCATTTCCAGTGACGGTTGGACTCCACCAAAGGTACTCTTTGTCACTGATTCAGTTTATTACTTTTACGGACAGAATTTCTGGGTCCAGCCAAGGAGTGGAGAGACTCTGGTTTGATGACCTCAATTCGAGCTTTGTATTTTGCACATGATGTGACTCTGTTGGCTCTATCAGGCCACAACTTGCAAGTCTCTTGTAGCCAAATGTAAAGTGGCTGGGATGAGAATCATCAGCTCCAAATCCGAGACTACGGTCCTCAGTCGGAAAAGGGGGTAGTGCCCTTTGTAGGTCAGTACTCATTTTTCAAACAGAGATCAACAACACCTTTGCACAGATCTCAGTGAGAGATGAGAATATTGGATACTTCATGCAGTGACCTTGCTCTGAAGGACTATCTCTGCTCCCAACAGAATGCCTAATTAATCAGCCTGGCTGCTGATGGCTCTGATTTAGCTTGCAAAACAAATGAGGATGGCTACTGTCCACTGGAAGCTCCGAGGTGATGTGGTGGGGGTGTGGAAAGAAGGTCAAGACAACCCTAACACTTAAATAACTTTATACCACTTCTTGTGTTTTACGATGACATTCATTGTGGGTGAAACTGGTTAACTTTAAAAGAACAGATATGAAGCATGATGAAAATGATGTTCTTTTACTTCAGTTTGATGCAGGGAAATATTCAGTTTTTCTGGAGGTGGAACCTGTGCCCACACTGTCCTTAGAAACCTCTTTTTAAAAGAATGTTTCGCTTTCACAACATGAGAGCTGTGCTGCTCCTGCTAAATACAAAGAGGGTAAAACATTAAAGGGATTTTCAGGTGCCACTTGATCAATACAATAATGGGGGTAATTATCTCTGAAGTGGAGAAAGGTCTGCAATTTAAAAAGACTGTTTGATTCAAGTTGGAGTTTAGCCACCACTAGACTGAGTCCAAAGCAAAGGTGTCTGTGTGTCTGCATGTGTCTGTGTTTATGCATTTAAAAGCAATTTTACACAGAAAACAATACATTAAAAAAAATCTATTTAGTCTTAAAAGGTGAAGCTTATCATGGAAAGTGCCACTTTACTAAAGATCACAGCAAGAACTGAACCTGAATCATGAGAATCCATCCACTAGACTGTTGTCTACTTTACATCACGTAAAATATGACAAATATTGCTGTGGAAACGTAGCTGTTTCTTTCACAGCGGTACGACAGAAATATCATAGAAAAAAAAAAATAGAATACACAGAAATCTAACCAGTGGTTCTTTGGCCATTGGTATGTCTTACCTGTCAAGTGTACAAGATAGAAAAAAAAATAAATGAAAAAAAAAAAAAAAAAAAAAAATATATCTATATATATATATATCTATATATATATATATATATATATATATACAATTCAATTTTTCAATTCAATTTTATTTATATAGCGTCTATTACAACACAAGTTGTCTCTAGGCGCTTTCCAGAGACCCAGAACATGACCCCCGAGCAATTATTACATAAACAGCGGCAGGTAAAAACTCCCCTAGTGGAAGAAAAACCTTAAGCCAAACAGTTGCAAAGAAAAACTCCCCTTTAAGAAGGAAGAAACCTTGAGCAGGACTTGGATCATGAGGGGGGACCCTCCTGCCGAAGGCCAGCCGGGTAGAGCAAGAAATAAGAAAGAATAGAGACATAGAGACACCGTCAAAGGTACAAGACAGGATACAATATTAACTATCATCAGTAGTCCAATTAGACTTCTGTGTATATGGGTGATATATGGATAGACGGTGATCCAAGGGGATGGGGACTGCAGGTCGGGATGTCAGCAAGTATCCAACAGACATCCACACAGACAGGTGAAGGCAGACATTGGGATGGTCAGAGGTGGAACTGCAGGTCAGCAAGCAGCTCCTGAGGCCCTGGTCCGCAGGACATGCAAAGAAGAGGAAAAGAAGGGCCAGACAAGCACAAAAAACTACAAGAACAATGGACCACAATTATGCTTATGGGATACTGTTAATAACTGAGGGTTGAGGTGAAGAAGAGACAGAGAAGGCAAAGAGAAACAGAGAAGGTGAAAGGCACCACTCAGTGGATCATGTTGGTGCCCCCCTGCAGCATAGGCCTACAGCAGCATATCTACACCGAAGCTGTTTAAGATGAGCTGCTCTAGTCTGGTCCTGAAGCTGCAGCTTTGACTACTGGCCCTGACACATTAAGGTACTAAATGTACACTAACTATATGCTTTATTAAACAGAAAGGTTTTAAGTTTAGTTTTAAAGGTAGAGGTGGTATCAGCCTCCTTAACCCAAACTGAAAGTTGGTTCCAGAGTGATGGTGCCTGATAACAGAAAGCCCGTCCTCCAAATCTACATTTCGATACTCTAGGAACTACGAGTAAACCTGCACCCTGAGAACGGAGAGCTCTATTAGGAACGTACGGTACTATCAGGTCTTGCAAATATCGCGGCGCTAGGCCATTTTGGACTTTATATGCCAGTAATAAAATTTTGAATTGGATTCTAAATTTTACAGGGAGCCAATGGAGGGAAGCTAAAACTGGAGAGACGTGGTCTCTCTTGTTGATTCCTGTCAGCACTCGCGCTGCTGCATTTTGGATCAGCTGGAGGCTGTTCAGAGAATTACTTGGACATCCAGCCAACAACACATTACAGTAATCTAGTCTAGAAGATACGAATGCATGACTTAGTTTTTCGGCATCACTCTGCGAGAGGATGCTCCTGATCTTTGTGATATTACGGAGGTGGAAAAACGCAGTTTTACAAACCTGATTAATATGCTGTTTAAATGACAAATCCTGATCGAATATAACGCCAAGGTTTCGCACAGTTTTACTGTATGTATATATATATATATATATATATATATATATATATATATATATATATATATATATATATATATATATATAATTTTATTATATAATAATTTTATTTATTATATATATAATTTTTGTAGCTTTGAAATCAAATTTGATTCTTAATACCACTCAGTTCTCGAATACCGTACTGACTACAGAGGGTTTATTTTGACATCACAATGGATTTCCGGACAATTTAACAGTGATCTGCAATCAGGTTGAAGTCATACACTCCGGGTTGGACTGTGTGAGCAGCCACATAGGTCTAGTAACTGACAGAGCAGTTGACCCATTCAATTTTTTAACTACTTTTTAACTACTAATTTTTTTTTTAACTACGGCAATAGGACCAGGTGGTATTCTGCTCATGAGCAGGTGGCAAAATAAAAATTCAGACATTTTCTGTCGAAATCTGCAGATATACCCACATTATTACTGTTAGGTGCATTTCAAAGACTGGTATCTAAAGCAGCTTTCCCACTGGACCAATGTTTAGTCTCTGGGTTTCATATTTCTGCAATTTTATTACTATTAACATTTTAACAAAAAACATACTAACATTAACAACACATCAATATAAACGCCTCTAAGATTCCCACTGAAGGAAACATTTAACTAGTTCAGAAACTTGAAAATCTTTAATTATTGAAATACCAATTAAATCAATAAAACTTTAGGACCTAAGGTTTTGTTTTTAAAAGTTTTCTGAGAGTTCCAGGATTTTCTGGAAAAACCAAAAACATTTAGCTACCTTTTATGTCTCAGTCTCATTAAATAAGTTAACATTGAACACGTACAATCTGAAAGGTTAAACTTTAAATGTTTTGTATTAAATAATTCATTTTGCCCATGTTTTGACCAGTATTTGTTAATTTATTTATTAAGTAATGTAAGGCACAGCATGCAAAAATAAAAATGAATTGTTTATTCATTCAACTTAAACTATTTAATCATGCATATGTTGTAGTGGGTCATAAAAGTTTAATGATAATGTTTTGATTCACCATATTACATTCAAACAAATGGGAAGTGTAAAATAAATCCTAATTGTTCTAGAATGTACTACTTTTATTAACCAGCTTTTTTAATCAACAATAAAAATAAGGTGTAGATTTCATGTTGAATCATATCAGTGCAACTTACACATGTCTTCAGGTGGTAAAATTCCCATTTTTTCCCCAACGTGACCAGCAGTCCAAATGTAAAGCAGCTCACCATGAAACCTTCTGAGGATCCACTTTGGCAACTCACTGCTGATTTGTGGCATAAATAACCTCTTCGCTTATCATTTACGTCTGAGCCATGTCTATTTGTTTGCCGGTTTCATACACTAGATGTCCTCAGTTATCCTTGTTTGTCTCCAGATTGTCTTTTCCTTTTAAACCACCTGTTCTCTGTTCATCTTTAGCTCACCTGCATTGTCTCACTCATTTACTTTTGCCAGTACATATACCCTTCTGTTCCCATTGTTGCCTGTCCTGCTCTTGCTGTTTTCCATCTCTGTTTGGACTCTGATTGCTGTCCTCCAACGCCTTTGTTTATTTAATAAAGATTTAGAACCGTACATACTGGAGTCTTGTGTGTTTGCCTTTGGGTCTGCCAATCACTCACAGTAACACAGTGAGCCACACTGGTCGGACAAATGACTGAAAGATTTTATTCTGTGATGATGGACCAAGAATGTCCAAAAGATCATTGCTACTGTTGTAAAACAGAATATCTATAATATTAATGATGGTCAGTGTGGAGAAAATGAAGATAGGAACAATATCTTGGAGGTCTCTAAAGATCTAAACCATGCGTCAATTAACGCGTGCAGTGGTTAATTAAGTTGTATATTTATCTGAAAACCCAGAGTGTACCTGCTCTCAGGGCTGATATATGGTTTTATTTAACCCACTTTCTGGCATTTTCTCCCAAAAGTACATTGTGCCCTGACGATACACACAAGCCCTGGTCTCTGTCTTTGTCTTTGGGCATTGAACTGAACCCCACAGACTAGATGCTCCATGTGGTGTGATTCCATCATGGTATGATTCACAATTTACAGATTGTACCTTTAAAAAAAAAAAGCTACTACAACAGTTTGACAGATAATTTCTATCTATGAAAGCCATGTTCAGGAGTGGGTGTGGACTGAGAGGTTGGTGTCAATAGGGAAATTGCAACAACCTGGCAATGTTTTAACTGATGCTGCACCCAGAATGCAAAGCTCTGAGGCAGGATGTTGTTTTACCAGTATGCATATATTTATGCATTAAACAGTCTTAAGATTTTTAAAAGTGAGTCCAAGGATTCAATCCTGTTCCGTAACAAAACTTCATGTTTTGTGGTTTGGTTACATTCTCCTCTAAGAGTTTGTTCCCATATAAATCCCAGAGTTCTGCTCCATATGTTGGAATAGGGAGGGATGGGTGATTGGTCTCGTGACTCTCAGATGGAAGGTCTTCTGGGATTAGACAGAGAAATAATCTAAATATAGAAGTCATAGTTGCTAAACTTATTCTGTTTTCAAAATGCATTTTACATACTCTGCATACAATGACATATTGTATATACACTATATACTGCCTACTGGTCAGGTGCTAGTTGTTAATCTATAATATACCACACAAAAGTGAATATGCTGTGGCTGTATACATTGTGCTTCCAGTTTCTGGTGTAGTGGTACGTTGTCTTATGAGATATAATATACAAGGTAGGCTAACCAGTTGCATGTCAGTTGTATGATGTTAGTATGATATTGCAACTGCAAGCATCCTGCACAGTGCTTATATTTTCATAAAATTGATAAGCACTACTAGATAATTTCAAAAAATGCCATTGATTAAGTAAAAGTTCAAAACTCAGCTGACAAGCAGAGATTATAACGTAATTGAGGGAGACCATCTGGTGAAAGGTCCAGTGTTCCTAACTGTCGAGCTTGATGAAGTGATTATATAACAGGTCTTTAACTGAGCAGGGTCACACACATACACCTGCAGGACTGGAAGGGTCGTCAGGCAGATCCACGTATTGTTCACAACACATGTTGTGGAACATACATTTCGGACATAACTTTTCTATGCTTATGAAAGGACTGTTGACCTGTCCAAAACTTCCTAAAAACTAAGATAATGAATTGTCTTGATAAAAAATGCATACCAATAAAAAATATTTCTACTGTATAGACATAGAGTAAAAGACAAAAGGTCATGGTTTACATCACCGTTAGTGATCTGAGACATCATACAGCTGCGGCCCCATGGAACAATCCCAGCTGTTTACCTCTTAAAAAAAAGACAACAATATTGTTGTTTCTTAGACTGTAGTGATGAGCTGCAGCTCATCCCCTTATGTTCCCTGTTTCACTCATGGCAATCATTCAGACTTATCGAGTTGGTGACCTTTTCATAGTATTTGCACAGAAAGGCACCTGCTAAGGCAAAATTCATACAGTCAAACCATATTGTGTGATTTGCATTTATATTGATGCACATAAATGTGTTGATTGATGTAGTGTGTGGTGTCTAGACACAGTCAGATAAAATGACATATATATTCAGGGACCTTTTAGTTTCCCGAAGGAAAATCCAGACAACATAGCAAATTTCTGTTTTCATATTTTCTTGTGACGTAGACCCAAAGGTATCAGGGAAGACTGGGGTTGAGGAAGTGGATTTACATCTACTAAGAAGACACACAAATATGCCAACTCGTGATATAAAGTGCAATATGAGGAAAAGCATCAAATGTCCAAATCCACTGAACTGTACGATAAGCCTTTAAAGAACTGTTGCATATGTACTTAAATTGTAGGCGATATGCCTCGTGTTACTATGAGAAGCATGAAGGCAGGACAATATATCTTTTTAATATGCCTCGCTCTATCTAGCCTGGCCAGCCCAGTTCCTCTGGATTTGACTTTGATTTCCAAGAGACAGTATCAATGGATGTAGAAGAAACTGTTTCTGGAAACATTGGATAGGCACCCAATCAATCAGGTAATTAAACCATGTGACATAGGATGAGTAACAGCCAGATTAGTGCGACCAAAAAATATCCAAACTAGTGTGTGCTGCAGGAACACCCGTTCCTACTGCAGCACACTGAAGCTGTGTTGAAGACCAGCTGCTCTGGTCTGCTCCTGCAGCTGCAGCTGTGACTACTGGTCCTAACACACTAAAGTACTAACTGTATACTTTATTAAACAGAAACGTTTTGAGTTTAGTTTTAAAGGTGGAGGTGGTGTCAGCCTCCTTCACCCAAACTGGAAGTTGGTTCCAGAGTGATGGTTCCTGATAACAGAAAGCCGTCCTCCAAATCTACATTTGGATCTTCTAGGAACTACGAGTAAACCTGCACTCTGAGAACAGAGAACTCTGTTAGGAACATAAGGAACTATCAGGTATTGAAAATATTGCAGCACTAGGCCATTTTGGACTTCATATGCCAGTAATAAAATGTTGAATTGGATTCTAAATTTTACGGGGAGCCAATGGAGGGAAGCTAAAACTGGAGAGACGTGGTCTCTCTTGTTGATTCCTGTCAGCACTCGCGCTGCTGCATTTTGGATCAGCTGGAGGCTGTTCAGAGAATTACTTGCACATCCTGCTAATAGTACATTACATTACATTACGACATGCATATATATATATATATATATTACAATGTCACCAGGAGACCAAGTCCCTATACAGGCTCTTGGTAAATACATTGAGGAGATTAATGACTAAATCTGCCACAAGTTTCTCCAGCTAAACAAAAACAAAACGGAGGTATTTGCTTTTAGAGTCAAAGAGGAACAATCACAAGTCACCACAGAGGTTGAATCTATACACCAAAAAACCACCAACCAGGCCAGAAATCTGGGTGTAGTGATGGACTCTGACCTAAATATGGAAAATAACACATTATGGCAATAGCAAAGTCAGCTTACTACCAAGGTTAAAAAGGTTAAAATATCTGATGACTCAGCAGGACCTGGGAAAACTAGTCCATGGATTCATCTTCAGTAGGGTTGATTATTGTACCAGCATCTTTACAGGTCCACCTAAAACATCAGTTAAGACAACTGCAGCTCATCCAGAACTGTTCGAGTCCTCACTCAGTCCAGAAAAGTGGACCGCATCAGTTCTCACCTGTTCTCAGCTGCATTTGAATAAACCTACAAATCTGCACTGCTTTGCTTTTAAGCTTAAGTTTCAAAACTTGATTACATTTTAACCACTGATTTAATCTATCTTTGCTTTTTCTTTCTGTCTCTTGTTTACATTTTAAATCATGCTTTTTATTTATATGATGTTTTATTGTCTCTGTAAAGCTCTTTGAATCACTTTGTTGTTGAATTGTGTTATATAAATAAACTTGCCTTGCATACAGTAATCTAGTCTAGAAGCTACAAACATGTGAATTAGTTTTTCAGCATCACTCTGGGAGAGGATGCTCCTAATCTTTGCGATATTACAAAGGTGGAAAAATGCAGTCTTACAAACCTGATTTATGTGCTGTTTAAATGACAAATCCTGATCAAAAATAACACCAAGGTTTTACACAGTTGTACTGGAGGCCATCGCAACACAGTCTAATCCCTTTCTAAGGTGTTTAGGACCACAAACAATATGTTATCAATTTATGCTGAAATATATGGAGGAAGTCAGTGCTTAAACAGGATACTGTCCTTTTGAACTGACTTCAAGGTGTAGAAAGATAACCACAGTTGAATGAACAATGAAGCACACAGACAATGGTAAGCTGCATGGGGGGGCAGATAAATTACCTGGTCCTGAAGGCAAAGAGAACATCTGAGTAGAAGTAATAAATGCTTGTAGAGTTCATAGGAATTTGAAGATTTTGATTAACACTGAAATCACAAATGTGCCAGTTCAGTGCAGAAATAGATTTTTTTTTAAGAACAGAATGAACCATGTCATATTCAACAGGTAAACAGTTTTGCAGATTCATATTCCCCAGCCACTGTAATATAATGGATATTGGGATATGTTAGCGTCATGAAGGTTCAATCTGATGTACCCTTCTCAACCTGAAAAAAGAAAGATGCATTTGGCAAGTCTTTGAAATGAGACAGCCTTCATCATGCTGCTGTGAAGCATTCAGGTTCAAATGCAGCCTTTGAAGAATGCAGCCGCTGAATTGGGACAGAGCTACGGGCGACCAACCAATCTGCACACTGAAATCAATACTGAAAGGTTTTATCTTAAGGCAGCACTACATTAAAAAACAAAAACAATTCTGTTGCAGGAGTCGCCGCTGGAGGAAATCATCTGGCACCCCACAGCATGACTTGGCGATATCAGACCCTCCAACAAAACTATGATATGAAACATCCACTCAAGGTAGTCTGAAAATGATTAACAGACCCACAGAGCCACAGTAAGATTAAATAGTTATAGTGACAAGAACAAGAGCAAGAACAAGTTTGTGAACCCTTGGAAGAGTTGTTTTCTACATTAATTTGCCACAAAAGGTGAATGTGCTTCATCTAATTTCTCATTGTCTTTATTGAACACAGTAATGTAACAGTCACAGTGGTACCTGGAGTCCAAATAATGAAATCATTTTGAAGGAGTGTTTTAAAGCTACTTTAATAAAAGATCAAATCAGGTGTGCTATCATCACAGTGTATCTGCTGCATCTCTCAGAAAAAGTAATTCTCTGAACACATGCAATTGAGAGTACTTGAGCAGTATCAGGTGGGAAAGGGATATAGAAAAGAGGCATAAAGAGTACAAAGTTAGTGGGCAAACTAGATTTAAATATTCTACAATTGCAGAAATTGTATGCTATAAATTTTTACCAGAAAAGGTCCAGATGACGTGGCAAAAACATAGAAACAAACTTCGTGATGTGAAAACGTACAAAGCCATGTCAGCCTGGTTCAGTCTGGCAGATGGCAGCAGTGGGTGATGCAGTCTGTTTCCACTGCACAAATGGGCTCATGGCTTTCAGGCTCTCTTTTCTCAGTGTTTCATGGCAGATAATCCTCTCCACTATTATTATTATTTGCTCTAATTCTATGCATAAATCATTACAAAATATCAGAGACTTTCAAGTCTAAAATTAGCTGGAAAATTCAATCAAACAAAGACATTATTTTATACTTGACAATTTATTCCATGAAAAGTAATTTTTAAAAACTATCCAATGACAAATGTTTTTCTTTAGCTGTTAATGATTAGCAGTTAATTTGATAATATATATATATATATATATATATATATATATATATATATATATATATATATATATATATATATATATATATATATATATATATATGGAGTCAAGCGTCTTCAGTCAGTGGGATTGTAATCAGCTTTGTGTGGGAGCTCTGACAATTGAATCACAGTATAGCTGTGAGTTTTATCTATTAATTTAGTTTCAATGACTATGTTGATTTTTGTCTGAATATCAGCATAGAAAACAAAACAAAAAAATGCATGAATTTCTACCTTTGTGCATACACAAAGATTTGGTCAGCATGTCTGAATCCAGCCGGATAGTCGGGGCGGCTGGGTTGTCCCCTTCCCAATTTGACCAGTCGCTCCGTCGCTGGTGGTCTCGGTAGTGTTCAGAAAACGACGTGGCCTTTACTGACAATTGGAAGACGTTTTGGGGAAAACCTGGTCTGATTAGAAGAGACGGCATTCATCCCACCTGGCAGACATTATTAGATCCTCCTCCTGACAATTGATTCTCTTCTAGAATCGATGGGGATTTCATAAAAAGTTAACGAACCGACGCATTGTCTTAATCATACTCTTGATCTGGTCCTCGTCTACGGTGTAGAACCCGATAATCTGTTAGTGTCGCATGTAAACTCCCACCTGTCGGACCACTATTTAATAACATTTGAATTTAACATTGTCAACGTTATGCATAATAGGAGGAATTACTTTAGCAGGTGTCTATCTGATGACGCTATTACTAAATTTAGGAAGGCCATTGCTCTTCATCTTCTTACAGTGGAACATAGTGAAGCAGTTGAGGGCTGTGACCTCGGTTCTACCTCTGCAGTTGTTGATTTCCTTTTCGGTAGCACTGCAGATGTGTTGCACACAGCTTTAGATGCAGTTGCTGCTTTAAGAAAGATTGTCTCCAACCACTGGAGCTTAACTCCCTGGTATAACTCGCATTTTCGTATGCTAAAACAGAAAGTGCGTAAAATGGAAAGAAAGTGGTACTCTTGTGGGTCTGTAGATATTTATCGTGCACGGAAAGCTAGAACAGCTTATTAGACATTATTAATAGAGGATAAAAAATAAACCAAGGTTTCTGTTCACCACTGTAGCCAGGCTGACAAAGAGCCACAACTCTGTTGAGCCGTGCATCCCTGCAGCTCTCAGTAGTGAAGACTTTATGAGCTTCTTTAGCAATAAAATTGTCAGAATCAGCCAGGCCCTCCCGGCAGTGACTGTGGGCATTTCTTCAGCTTCAGTGACTCCCTTATGCTCTGACCTGACTCTAGACTGTTCCTGTAGACCTCTCTGAGCTGACCTCAGTCGTCAATAGACCTAAATCATCCACGTGTCTGTTAGACCCAATCCCAACTCAACTACTCAAAAATGTTTTCTCTCTCATTGGTGCGACAATACTTGACCAGATCAACTTGTCCCTAGTCTTAGGATATGTACCACAGGTTTTTAAAGTTGCAGTAATTAAACCATTATTTAAACCCTCTCTTGACCCAGACATTTTAGCTATTTATAGACTGATTTCCAACCTTCCGTTTATCTCTAAAATTCTGGAAAAGGTAGTTGCAAGCCAGCTGTGTGACAATTGGTATACAAATAATCTATTTGAAGTTTTTCAGTCAGTGTTTAGAAGGCATCATAGCACAGAAACAGCACTGGTTTAAGTCATGAATGACTTTCTTATGGCTTCAGATAATGGGTTAGTGTCCATACTGGTTCTGCTTGACCTCAGCGCTGCTTTTGATACTATAGATCACAACATTTTACTGCAGAGAATAGAGTATGTTGTTGGGATTAAAGGGACACCTCTAGGTTGGTTTAAATCACATCTTTCTGATAGATTCCAGTTTGTTCATGTTCTTAAGGGTTCTTCTGTACAGATGAGAATCTGGTATGGTGTCCCACAGGGTTCAGTGTTAGGGCCAATCTTGTTCAGTTTATACATGCAGCGCTTGGGAAGTATCCTCCAGAACCACAGCATTCATTTCCATTATTATGCTGATGATACGCATCATTTGTCACTGCATTTGTCTATGAAGCCAGAAGAAACGGAAGCATTAACCAAACTTCAGACATGTCTTAAGGTCATCAAGAACTGAATGTCCACTAATTTTTTGCTCTTAAAATCTGATAAAACAGAGGTTACTGTTTGTGGTCCCAAACACCTTACGAAGGGATTGGATGGTTTTCTGATGGCCTCCAGTAAAACTGTGCAAAACCTTGGTGTTATTTTTGATTTTCAGCTCCCCGTAAAACTCATAATCCAATTCGAAGTTTATTACTTGTGTATAAAGTCCAAAATGGCCTAGTGGCGCAATATTTCCAAGACCTGATAGAACCATATGTTCCTAACAGAGGTCTCCATTTCTTAGATTGCAGGTTTACTCGTAGTTCCTAGAAGATCCAAATGTAGATTTGGAGGACGGGCTTTCTGTTATCAGGCACCATCACTCTGGAACCAACTTCCAGTTTGGGTGAAGGAGGCTGACACCACCTCCACCTTTAAAACCAAACTTAAAACGTTTCTGTTTAATAAAGCATATAGTTAGTACTTTAGTGTGTTAGGACCAGTAGTCACAGTTGCAGCTGCAGGACCAGACCAGAGCAGCTGGTCTTCAACATAGCTTCATCCTAGATCTGCTGCTGTAGACCTGCTGCAGGGGGACACCAACATGATCCACTGACTGGTGCCCCTCACCTCCTCTGTTTCTCTTTCCCTTCTTCAGCTCAATCCTCAGTTATTAATAAGAAGTATCACATAAGCATAATTGTGCTCCATTGTTCTTATAGTTTGTTGTGCTGGTCTGCCCCATGTTTTTCTCCTCCGTAAATGTTTGAGCCTCAGGAGCTGCATGCTGACCTGCAGTCCCACCTCTGACCACCCCAGTGTTTACCTCCACCTGTCTGTATGAGATGTCTCTTTTGGATACCTATTGACATCCTGACCTACAGTCCTCATCTCAGTGGTTTACTAACTAGCCATATATCAGCCATATGCTGCTGACGGATAGTTATACTAATGTATCTTGTCTTTTGTACCTTTGTCAGTGTATCTGTGTCTCTCCTCTCTCTTTATTTCCTGCTCTACCCGGCTGGCCTTCGGCAGGAGTGTCCCCCCTTATGAGCCAGGTCCTGCTCAAGGTTTCTTCCCTCTTAAAGAGGAGTTTTTCATAACCACTGTTTGGCTTAAGGTTTTCTCACACTAAGGAGAAAAACCTTAAGGCAAACAGAACAAACATAAACAACCTGCCGTTGTTTATGTAATACTTGTTCGAGGTCGTGTTCTGGGTCTCTGGAAAGTGCCTAGAGTGTGTTGTAATAGACACTGTATTAATAAAAATTTAACTGAATTAAATTTAATTGAATCCAGGCATATATCTGGATGTAGGGCCAAAGACAAACCAAACTTTTCAAAAATAATAATGAAGTATAATGAATCAGAGAGGTTTTTTTGGGAGATACTGAGCAAATGCCCGTATGAGATACTTGAAACACTCAAAAATGTATAAAAATGCCAGCAATGCCACCTACAAAAGTTATTACTTTTAAAAGGATCAATACCAGGGTTGGACTTATTCTAACTGCATGACATATGTGTTGCATCACTCAACTGCTTCCCTGCAACTCTGTTTGTGTCCACATCACTGGCCTTATTGTTGCAAGGCTTTGCTTGTGATGTCGCTACTGCCCTTGCCAATATAATGGTAATACATTTGCTTTTGCACTTGTAAAATCAATGATTTGTATAAACTATGCTTGACATGATTGAAATATATGAAGTTCAGTTTCAGTTCAGTTTCAGATTTCAAAGAAAATCATCATAAAAGGTTATATTCATAAAAGTTATATTCCTCCGTGACATATTGATCTCACACAGTAAACCTACAGTATGTGAGCATCATGTCAATCTTATGTGAAATGTGTGTTGCTGCTGATATGTGGTCAGTGTGTCAAAGGGTTTTAGCATCATAAGTTTGATAAGAACTTCTGCATAGCAACCAACATGTGGTGAAACCAACTGAACTCCAGATGGCACTTGACTGCTGTGGAGCTGATATGCTAGTCAAAGAGCCTTGAAGGCTAAGTCAGTTTGCACACAGTCTGTTCACAAGGGAGGCAAACTGTGACGTTCAACACATGCAACACATACAACACACAGCTGGGGTGAGTCTTGTCTCTTTTTTTTTTTTTTTGCACAATGTGGTCTTCAGTTAGAACAAGAAAGGACTATTTCAGACATGAACACATTTTGGCCTGGTGAAATATATCTATAAAAAAAGCCAACATTTTCCACAGGGTAAATCTACTTTTACATTTTTTTTTTCAAGCGACAAGCAGAAGCTTTCCATGCTGCTCCCTCAGGTTTCCAATGCCAAAAGGATCCAATGCCAAAAGAAGCTCGAGGATTATTTTTTTTCCTTCCACCCTAAAGCAAAGCCCCACAATCAGCAAATAGGCTGTCAAATAATATATTTTCTTATAGGAAAATACACTATATGGCCAAAGTATTGGCTCACCTGCTTTGACTCGCATATGAACTTAAGTGACATCCCATTCCTAATCCATAGGGTTCAATGCCGTCGGTCCACCCTTTGCAGCTATAACAGCTTCAACTTTTCTGGGAAGGCTGTCCACAAGGTTTAGTCATCCAGGTCTTTATGGACCTGCTTTGTGCACTGGTGCACAGTCATGTTGGAAGAGGAAGGGCCCAGCTCCAAACTGTTCCCACAAAGTTGGGAGCAGGAATTGTCCAAAATGTCTTGTTATGCTGAAGCATTCAGAGTTCCTTTTACTGGAACTACGGGGCCAAGTCCAGCTCCTAAAAACACCCCCACACCATAATCCCCCCTCCACCAAACTTTGTACTTGGCATAATGCAGTCAGACATGTACTGTTGTCCTGGCAACCACCAAACCCAGGCTCGTCCATCAGATTCCCAGATGGAGAAGCGCGATTCGTCACTCGTCACTCCAGAGAAGGCATCTCCACTGCTCTAGAGTGCAGTGGCGGCGTGTTCTACACCACTGCATCCGATGCTTTGCATTGCACTTGGTGACGTATGTCTTGGATGCAGCTGCTCAGACATGGAAACACATCCATGAAGCTCTCTGTGCACTGTTCTTGAACTAATCTGAAGGCCACATGAAGTTTGGAGGTCTGTAGCGATTGACTCTGCAGGAAGTTGGCATCAGTTTATGTGACCTACCACTTTGTGGCTGAGTTGCTGTCGTTCCCAAACATTTCCATGTTCTCATAATACAGCTGACAGTTGACTGTGGAATATTTGGGAACCAGGAAATTTCACAACTGGATTTGTTGCACAGGTGACGTCCTATCACAGTTCCACACTGGAATTCCATGGGCTCCTGAGGGCGACTCATTCTTTCACAAATAGTTGTAGAAACAGTCTGTATGCCGAGGTGCTTGATTTTATGCACCTGTGGCCATAGAAGTGATTGGAACACCTGATTCTGATTATTTGAATGGGTGGGCAAATACGTTTGGCAATATAGTGTATCTGAAACTCATGCACGCAGCACTAAAATGGGCAGCATTCTCTTGTATCCAAACTAATGTCTATTTAAAGTGCTGTACTGTGACTGTAACCTCAGTGGCATGTTCTAAATCACATCCTAACCTAAAGTATTAAGAAAGAAAACTGAATGTCCCATTATTTGTGTGTATCTGAGCTTTGTAAAATGTAGAACCACAACCAAACACGCTAAAAAAAAGGGAACATTCAAGAATGTACAAAGAGTCGAGGTGCAGTCTCTCAAATTTTGAGTGTTTTGACATGATTTCAAACGTTTCATATACAGTAGCATCATCTGTTGTCACTGACAATATGCTTTTGTGACAGTTGTCATATATAACTTTGTCCCCTGTACAAAACATTTTTCCATCTGAAGAACTTTACTTTTCCTGTCCACAGTAAGTTCACTCTAATCAGAACAGAAACTAAAAGGTAGTTCTTGTCACCCGATTAAATAAGCTAGACTCTATTAATGGTTTTATATTTCATTAAATGCCTGCCGATAGCGTACAACATATAATTTTGACTAGGAATTGTCAATTTTAAAACTTTAAAAATCACAAATGTTGTTGCTTTTGCGGAGGGTGATTATTTCTCATCATTTAGACTTTTAGTTTCTAGAACAATGTTTTCAGCTTACGATGAGTCTTATCTCTCACTTCACTTAGGTTCATTGTTTCATTGTCACCCCCACTGACATGAGGGTAGAGGCTTTTCCCATTGATTTAAAGTATTGGAAATGCAAAAGACACACACAAAATCATTACAGCTTTTAAAATACTCCTCAAAGAGAGATTGCAAGGGATTTTCATGTTTTTTTTCCCACAGTTTAATAATAAATGGTTCAAGAAATCTTTTGGAATTTGAGTGTGTGAAGGGCAAAGTTGCAAACCTAAACTGGACACCTGCAGGCCTTTATTCCTTAACCAGCACTAAACTGACCAAAGTGACATGCACAAATAACGGATGTAACGAATGGCAAAGAGATTATCGTGAGAAACCTTTGTAAAGCTCTAAAATACAGGTTTACATTTGCAACTCTAAAATATTTATTGTTGAAAAATGAAGCTTTATATCCTGCAGGTGGCATTGACATTTTTCGCTTGAGACACCTGGAATGTTCTATCTTGCATATTAAACATGTATTGTGGAAAGATGAATCAGCATCCTTTTTTTTAATGTATTTTTAAAGAAAATAGTGCTGTGTGCTCTGGAAAAAAGATGAAAAGCACCAGCACCTATCAAAAAGCCTGGGTGATGTTATAGGTTAGTGTTCATGTCAAGGTAATGTGCAACAGCATCATTAATGCAGAAGAGTACACTGAGGTTTTCAAGCAACATATGCTTTCAAGATAACAGTTTTTTTTTTAAAGACATGTGCATATTGCAAAGGCAGAGGAAGAAAAGATAGAGGTAATGGATTAGCCTGCCTGCAGTCCTGATCCGTCTCCAAGAAACCTTTGCCCAAGTTCCCAAGAATATGTAGAGAATATTAAAACAAAAACAAAAAAGGCAACAACGATGACTCTGTACTGTTACACACCATGTGCTTGTGGGAAGAACGAGACAACATAGTGACTGAAAAGCTTTAACTGAAAACATTTGGCCAGCACCTTCCATCCATCCGTCCATCCGTCCGTCCGTCCATCTAAACTTGGGTCATGGGGGCAGCAACTCAAGCAAGAACCTCAGAGTTCCCTCCTCTTAGCGCTCCTTTGAGAGAATCCTGAAGCGTTCCCTTGTCAGCCTACAGTCCCTCCAGCTGGTCCTGGTTCAGGATTTTGGTTCACTATTTGAAGATGTCAGTTATCAACCAATCTCAGTAGCAACATCAGTATCATGTCATTACCATCATCACCACTACAGTAAAAGTCACTTTAGTTGCCATTGCAGATAGCGTGTCTCATATCCACTATTACATGTTAGGTATACATGCAGACATGTGCGCAACTTAAAGTCCAGGTATCACTTTTGAATTGAAATGAGTAATACATGAATTCCAGTTATTAATAAAATGTTCCCATGGGTGAATGTTATTTTTTCTAGTTTGTGTACTTAGTGAGTAAGTTGGTTGAGTGACTGATGTGCAAACATTGTTTGCACATTTTTTCTTTTTTGCAATTTCTTACTGTATTGAAATGTGATTGTCCCTGTTGTAGCTTGACTGGCTTAGCTTATATATATATATATATATAAAACCAATGGCCTCGTCTTTACTTGAATGGTGAAAGAAAGGGGGCCCAAATGCTAAAATACACACAAACACACACATGAAATACACAGACATTACTGTTTCAGCACAGTTTGGTGTTCAAAAACTACATTTCACAGTATATATGTCAAAAATGACAGTAGCTTTGTTCATCATCATCACTTACATTTGCAAGCTTTTTTATATGTGATTCTTATATGTGACCTTAACTGCAATTATAAATGGAAGCCCACTGAACAAAATGTGTTTATTTTAAATGCATCGCTTTTGCAATAGGTTTTATGCTGCATTCTCATTTTATCGGATGGCAATTGTCTTGATGGAAGATGATAGAGCCTGTTGTGTCTTGATTTATGAGCTGGAGTTCTTGACTTACACAAACACAACTACATCTTCACCTTCTCTGCCATGCTCTCACGGACAGACACATGAATACAAAACGGCCTAGATCATCAGACAATACACCTACACAAGCACATTCTGAAATTATTACAATTACAGAGCATCTTGAAAGTATTCCAACTCAATCAAAGGCACTACAAAGGCCTTATCAGAGCTGACGAGGTGCCCTTGAGTCTCCTTCTTCCTTCTTCCACTGATTGCGGCTATCGGCAGCTGTGTGGGTGAAATGTTGCTCATAACTCTCCTTCAATGCCAAATGATGGGTTCATTTGAGGAAGCCAAATGAGACCATCTTAAATGTTTATGTTCAGAGAGGTGATGTCCCTGGTTTGGGTCAGAGCAAATTGCAGCATGATGTCATGATTACTAGATGCATTAAAGCTTCAGGTGGGCTTCTTGACAGTGCTGCATACCATTTGAACCACATCACAATCTCTTTCTTTCTTTCTTTCTTTCTTTCTTTCTTTCTTTCTTTCTTTCTTTCTTTCTTTCTTTCTTTCTTTCTTTCTTTCTTTCTTTCTTTCTTTCTTTCTTTCTTTCTTTCTTTCTTTCTTTCTTTCTTTCTTTCTTTCTAAATCTGACATTTACCAGACCATAACATACTTCAACATGTGGGAAAAAAAAGCTTTTAATTACATAAGATTTGAATTTAGCATAATCTACCCTTTCCAAATGATGATTATTTAGAGGATTTTTATAGCTGATGAGACCAATCTCAATCAACCTTTGCTCATAAAGTTTTTCATTTTGTTAGCTAGCCAATCATTGAAAATTGAAAATAACGATGTTTTCTTCAGGTTTATGCTTTACCTATTTCTGATTATGGGAAGTTTGATGATGACTACTTCAAATATTTCCATCACAATACATGATGAAAGTTCAATACCGAGCCAGCCAGTGCAGGCGTGTTATGATATTCCCAGCCAGCCTGTCCTCCTCAGTCTCGGGGTGTGTGGGTGTGATTGGTCTGTGCTGTGTCAGCATGGCTCCACGGGCTCCCCCGGTGGCCCGATGCACCTGCTTCTCATTTTCTCATCAGCGCTGCAGTATTTAATTACTGGAATTTTACTCCCCTAGTCAGATTGTTGCTGTGGTGTTAACAGCCAGGCCAAGTAAATCTAGTTATGAGGAAGTTATTCTGGATTTAGCTTTGATGTTTTTATTTTGCAGATTCTCACGTGCTACTAAAATATGTGTCATATGTTACCATGTGAACATTTAATACAAGCTCTTTTCTCCAAACTAGCTCCTTGAGTGCCGTACAGAAAGAAAGGCATGAATGTCAGTCAATGTTTTTACACGTAAAGGATGAAAAGACCTATGACCTCTTGTTGGGGGCCCAGTGAGGCCTTTAAAGCCCAGGTTGATCTGGGACATTTGAACTTTTGCTTGACGCACACAGCAAAACACCTGGATGTCAGACTGGACAGTGACCTTAAACATTAATTTCATCTGAGACAACTGACCAAGCCATAACTTTCTCAGCATCATTTTGAGATTTTAATGCATGCTTTTATTACAGTTTGTCTAGACTGCTGTATTTTTGGGATGAGTCAGATGCTATTTTCATTAGTACAGCTGGTTTAAAATGCTGCATTTTGTTTATTAACTGGCACCAAAAAGCATGACCATGTTGCATCATTAGCCCCCAGTTCGCTCCCAGGTTGATTTTCCAATTCTTTTGCTTTTAGATGTCTGCATGGCCTTGCCCCACAGTATCTGTCTGACTTGATGCAGCCGTGTGCTCCCTCTCAGGTTGGCAGATGTTTGGTAAAACATTTGCATGAGCTGCATCTGTACATCAGACAGGCTAACTCACTTCCTGTTTCTAAATCCTCCCTTAAAACTTATTTATTTTCTTTAACTTTTAACTAAATAACAGTTTTGAAATGCTGACTTTATTGCTCTAAGTTTTAATTTCTTTTTTCTTTCTACCTTATATTTCTATGGTTTCTTTTCCATTTGTCTTAATTGTCTTGTTCAGCTATTTGACCAACTGCATTGCTTTTAAAATTAAAATGAGTTGGGAAGTGAGTTATTAATTTTGATTTGGCAGGATCACAGAAAATGAACTGAGACATTCACAAAAAGCAACTCACTGTTTTGGATCTTCATGTTCTTTATTCTTGGGGTGATGGTAGGCAGACTTTGTTATTGCCTTGTTGTGTTTTTCCAAATGTAGGTCTGAGTCCATCAGTACACCCAGATTTCTGCCCTGGTTGGTGGCTTTTAGGTGTATAGATTGAAGTTCAGTTTCCACTGACACAGGTGGGTTTGTTAGTCTGTCAACTGTGGCAAAGAAGGCCTGAATGTGACTGTTTTCGATGATGACATCAGAGAAGTAGGACTTCCTGCATTCCTGAGTTGTAAATTATAAGAGTGAAGTTTCTGTTTGTAGATATCATAATAAATCTGTAGATTTTTTTTTTGTCTTTATCTGCGGCCAGCTTCAGACACTGTCTTTTTTCATTTTTCACCAGAGTGGAGTTTTGCCACGGAAAATTAACATAACATTTAAATTTTAGTATTGAAGCTATTGACAAGCTCAGTGACCGAACCCCCCGACAGGGCAGGTGTTACAGAGAAGACCTGGTTAAAGATGTCACTACTGTTTTCGGTTAGACACCGTTCTGTGATGACTGCAGACACATTTGTGCGCACTGAACTCACACTCTCAAAGAAAACACAGGAATGATCAGACAGGCCCACAACCTACACAGTAACCCTTGAAATACTCAGACCCTTAGAGATCAATAGGTCAAGAGTGTGTCCCCTATTGCACGTGGCCTCTGTTACATGCTGAATTACCCTAAAGTGGTTCAGAGTGTCTTTCTCAGGTCTTTAATCCCTTTGTCCTGAGGGTTGTCCACACAAGTGTTAAAATCTCCAACAATTATGACACGGTCAAAATCAACACAGATCACAGACAGCAGTACACTGAGATCATCAACAGTCTGCACAGTATTTGGGAGCCTGTAAACATTAAGATACACGACTCTGGATGAGGTTTAGGTTAGGTATATGTATGTGTGTTTGTATATATATATATATATATATATATATATATATTGCTCACCTGCATTGACTCACACATGAACTTAAGTGACATCCCATTCCTAATCCATAGGGTTCAATATGACGTTTTGGGAAGGCTGTCCACAAGGTTTAGAAGTGTGTTTTTTGGAATTTCTGACCATTCTTCCAGAAGTGCATTTGTGAGGTCACACTGATGTCTCTACTCTGATTCATCCCAAAGGTGTTCTATGGGGTTGAGGTCAGGACTCTGTGCAGGCCAGTCAAGTTCATCCATACCAGACTCTGTCATCCAGGTCTTTATGGACCTGCTTTGTGCACCGGTGCACAGTCATGTTGGAAGAGGAAGGGGCCAGAACCCAACTGTTCCCACAAAGTTGGGAGCATGGAAATGTCCAAAATGTTTAAGGGGCCAGCCCAACTCTTGAAAAACAACCGCACCATAACCCCCACCCCATCAAACTTTACACTTGGCACAATGCAGTCAGACAAGTGCCATTTTCTTGACAACCGCCAAACCCAGACTGGTCCGTCAGATTGCCAGATGAAGAAGCACGATTCATCACTCCAGAGAACGTGTCTCCACTGCTCTAGTGTTCAATGGCAGCGTGTTTTACACCACTGCATCCGACGCCTTGCATTGCACTTGGTGATGTTTGTCTTGGATGCAGCTGCTCAGACATGAAAACCCATCCATGAAGCTCTCTGCACACTGTTCTTAAGCTAATCTGAAAGCCACATGAAGATGATGATGATGGAATACAAAAAACAGGTCAAGTTGCTTATCAAGTGTTAAAGGTTTTGGAGATGCCCTGCACTTTTAGCTCAGTATAAATCTGTAGTTAAATATTGTCAGCCTGCAGACTTCTTTATTGTCATATTTATGAGGATATCCTCAGGTCTACCTCATCTTACCTTCTACATCTTGTAACAGTGCAAAGAAGAATTTATAATCTCACAGAAATTGTTCCTGCTCTTATTTTCGAACTTGCGTTCAGAACTGTGCAGAGTGGCTTTCAAACATGCCAATCACGCTGAGTGAAATGAGATGAAAAATTAGCTGAATGTGAGAAAGACTGTCTCAATGAATGAATTCAAATTGTTTTAAATGATTTGGCGGAGACCTCCGGATCTTGGCTGATTAAACTGCCCCTTCTGAACTCTGATGTGAACAACTGCTAATGAATGCGTTTTGACTGTACAAGCGTTTCATTTTGTATTTTTATCTAAGCTGTAATGCATGTACTGGATCTGCGACCCGTGCTTCTGTTTGTCATGGCCAGACAACCCTGTTAAACTTTTAATTAAATTGAACCTTTTTGGTTAAATAAAACCATTAGAAAATAAGTTTGAACAAATATGTGATTTTACTGCTGCAAGCTGATGTGATGTGTTTAAACGAGCCATGAAGGTTTTATCTTCAGCGGCACATCACCAGCTCCATCTGAGAGACCATCATCTGGAACACCATGAAGATCTGTCTTGTGGTAGGAATTACTCTGATGAGAGAAGAGTTTAATTCAGACATTCAAAATCATAATGAATGACCAAAGGTGACAATGCTCACAATATACTAAACACTATGAAACCAATTCAAAGAGAAATATGCAAAATAATGGATAAACATGATACCAGAGATACATTAATTGTAATGGTAACCTTGTTAAAAGTTCAAGGTGAAATTAATGGTTTTGATAGAAAGATATATCTAAAATGACTTTATCTTATTTTTATCACCACAGTCAGATAAAAGGAGCTTTTATAGTGTAAATGAAAGTATGACTTTAAGATGTCATTGACAAAACTGTGTGTGGTGAGTTATTACTGCACATTAAGACAAACTGGATCCGGGTGTCTTCAGCCTGTTATGTTTTTATATGTACAAGACTGCAATTACATTTTGGCAGTCAAGAACTTTATATGAAATGTGTGTGTAAATCAAAGTCATTAAACTCTGCAGGAACATTTTGAAGCTGATCATCAATGTTTTTACTTGTTTAATCTCAGAGAAACAGTTGACCAGTAGGCTGATTTACAGGGACTGAGTTTTCATTCCCAGGCCAGGGTTAGAAAAGACAAAAAGAAGACCCCCCCCCCCTTCCCCGAACCTCAGGCCATGTTTAAATCTGTGTAAACATTACTTTCTATTACAATTTATTCCCATTATCTAATATTTTCAATATACAATTAATTCCCACTATAAAATATTATAAAACCTTAGCAGCAACTGTTTTATTTGGAGATATCCCAATAATGTTCTTACAAGGATGCAAAATCCTTCTCTTTCCAGGTCATATTTTCTGCTTCTATCTTCTGTGTTGTGTGAGCCAATGTGGCCTCTTTTATATAACAGTGATCACGCTTCTAAAACCAGATTATTTGAATAAACGCACCTCAACTTTAATCTGTTTGACCTAAAACCTAGAGATGTACAACTTGCTTAAAAACGTACACTTAGATTTCAGGTTTGGTTTTCAATCCTGCGTTAAGGATAAGACGTTGGTGCCCTGGTGTGATAATCGTTGTTTCTTAACTATTTGATTCTTAAAAACACTGAGTTGCATTCAAGCACTGAAGCGCATTTAAAACATATTCGAGAAGTTACTCAGTTCTCTGCACAGCAAAAGTTCAAGAGACTGAAAAGCAATTTTAGGAGTAGAAGGTGAGCAAAACATGAATTTGGCCACCTGAATGCAACTTCTACAAATGCTCTTAGTGAACCTGAACCCACCTAATGTGTCCTGTTGATGACCAGACCCTGAAAAAAGAGCACTGCTTCAACTTTCAAAAGCGCTCTCTCCAGGCAGAAACACTGACTCTTGGCCGGCGATCACTGTCCATTGTAATGGTTTATTAAGGACATGCTTGCGCACATACAGATGGGATGTGGTAGGTTTTGCCTTGAGCTTCAAATGTCCAATAAAACCTTCCTTGAGCAAATCCTAGATGGCAGCCACTGAGCATGTCTTTCCTCTTTCATCATCAGGGTCAACTCAGTCATCAAAGAGTAGGTCCATGTACCCCCTGTCACTTTCCTGATGACCCACATGTGAGCAGAAATTATTCTGAGAATTTAAATTTTTTGATCTATTATACCTAACTTTTGATATCCCATTTCTATGATCTTTTTTTCATTGGTCCATTCTTTCTCAGACTATAATTCTTCATCCATTCTTTTGTTTTCTTTTCCACAAGATCTCCCAGGCCAAATTGTTTTTCCTCTAATTTCTACATGCTCCAAAACAGATGTGCTTAGCATGTAGTTTGCATTCTACCGAATCTCCTCTGTTGGTCGGCGATAGTCTGTATTAATCATTATAAACGTAACCAGTAACCACAGTAAGCAATTGTTAGTTTCTATTTTTACAAGTTTCAGCAACACATCATGGGTACTGCTGCATGATGTCTTTGATTTTGTCTGTTTTTGCTTTTTCTGTATGTGAAATTTAAGTATATATATATATATATATATATATATATATATATATATATATATATATATATATATCTATATATATATATATATATATATATATATATATATAAAATATTTAGTGAAACACAGATGGGGTGTGAATATTTGTTACAACCCGACTCAATCTAGCGAAGAAACATTAAATATTAGTCTTACATTGTGTGAGGGATTTCCATAATTTAATGAAACATTTTGGCCTGATGAGTGAAGTTTCTGGGCTGTAGCGCAGGTTAAAGATAAATATTTTCTGTTTAATTTTTAGCTTTCTCCTCTCTGCCAAATTTCAGTTACACTCAAACTTGTGCAGCAATCCCAACAATAACGAAGGACGCAAGCAACCAAGAGATTGCTATTTCCCAAACATTGTTCTGTTCATCCATCATCATGTCGCTGTCAACATTTTAAGACCTTCTACCTTCAAGTACAAGAGCTCTGGAAAACAAAGTGGGTTTAGAGATGACTACAGCAACTAACCTTTATGTTTTCAGGACAAGACAAAATGAGAAGAATGCAACCAGTGTAGCAAATAATATTTCACCTTTCTTAGGGTATTGCCACTTTGCCTCCTTTTGTCGTGGATTGATTGAGTCACTGCATCACAGCTGGCAATAAACAAGCCAACATGGGTTTGCTTAAGGGTGCAGAGGCAATCGGTTATGTGCTCCTTGAAATGTCTATAAAGATGTGATTTCTATGCCATCTGTTTTTTCCATAACTCTTCTTTCCAATATCCTTTTTAAGTCCTAGATGCAACCAAGTAAGTTATTTGTTGTGAATTTTCATGTTTTTCATACAGGCCATTATTGTGGAGACTGAGGCTGTGAGCTCGTTCAGGCACACTGCAATCAAGCAGCAATTTGAGCTCACATGAACCCCCCTGTGTGGTTTAAAACAGCAAGCTTTGAACTACATAAGGCATTTGAGCCTTGTACCTTTACTTAGATGAATGAATGCACAATGAGCACATGCTGTGAAGTGAATTTTATATTACAGAACTCATGTGGTTGTCTCGTGTGGCTGTCCATTGTCCCCACAGGGCTTCATCAGCTGTGGCATTTGAGGGTTAGATGAATTTCCAATGTTGTGCATGCCATCTGGGGCCAGTATCTTGGGGTGTCCTTCAAGCACCATTCAACATCTGTATGAGGAAAGGCCTTTGAGACATGCCATGCTCAACGACTGGCCCACTTTGACATGACACAAATGTTTCTCTGAGTGGAGAATCTATTACGAGAAGTGCTTTGCTTTCTGTTAAGGTATGTTTATAGAGATGTTGAAATGTGGATTTTACACTGGGAATATGACATCCATCAACTTTGCAGACTGAACTGGAAATACAGTTTTCTAAAGTCATAGGTGTGATTGGTGCCATTGTTCTTGTATGTCAGAAAAGGTGGTATGGTGACAAGTGATGGAGGTGATGGAGACCGGTGTGCATAATTTGCATAAAAAGCAAAATCTGTCTCTTTTACCTCCATACGTGACTTGTGGTTTGACGCAGGGCTCAGACAACCAAGAGCACCTACATAGTGGAGAAAGATTTTACTTTGTGTCGTCTGATCAGCTGGCCCAGAATAGAAAAGAAATAAATTAAAAAGAAATAAATTATTAGAAAAGACATACATTATTAAAAGACGACCGATTTGCCACAAAAGAAGATGATTTTCTGTTTGATAAAGTGTAGAAATACAACTGTTCTCTGCTTTTCAGTTTCATTAAGAGGTAGATATATTGTCATGTAATTGGTTCAAGTCAGTTTAGCACATGGACTATTTAATTGATCTTTGCTGTTGAGCTGTGCACAAAATTTAGTTTGACATCATTTTAATTAAATAAAAAAATGCTAACTAAAAAAAAAATAACAGTGTGATGCAGTCGGCTCTTATTAAAAATGATATGCTCAACAGAAAGAAATATAGGAAATTCACAACCGCTGGAACGCCAGCTTTACCAGTGCTGCTCTCATAAAGAGCCGGGGCCTTTGTGAGAACAATAGAAACAGTCTTAGTTTTTGCTGACGAAAGCAGCTGGAGATTTAGATAAAACTGTTAGGACATGGTGCTGAGGAATGGTGATTAACATTGTAAAAAGCCAGTATGTTGTGTCTTAATTCTTGGCACATCCTGATGAATGTGATCATGTTTTGTCCCCGGCTGGAGCTGACCTCAGTAATGTCCTTTCTTTTCTTTACCGTTGTGAGAATCAAAGTGAAGTAATAAACTGAACTGATCAACATCCAGCTGTGCTGGTTTTATCCAACAGAACGAAAGGCAGCTCGCTGTAACTTCATTCACTCCTTATTTGCTACTTACTCAGCTAGTAACAGCTGTATAGAAAAACTCCCGAGGTGAACGCAGCCGGGGGGCTAAAACAAATGCTGTCTCGGACAGGCGGACTGGAAAGCAGTGACTGGAGGCTGAGAGAACGAGGGAAGAGTGAAAAAGACAAAGAAAAGACTTATTTGGTGGTGGTATGAATGAATGAATGAAAAATGAATGCTTGGACACAATTTGCAATTCAAAGGAGAATTTGCAATGACAGTGGTCCCTAAAACCACCTCCCTAAAAGAGGGGCCCACCTCTGCCTCTTGCTCTCGTTGAGTCTTACATAATAATGAGAGCAAGTATATATAAATGAAGAGATACTATCCAGAAGGAATGCAGAAGGAAGTCTTGAGAGGGAGGAGGTTACATTTCAGTGTCAAATTAGATGACCAACATGATATAAGGTGGATAATGTGAATGCTACAGCTGAAGGCATGTACATAAACAGATGTACTGAGGTTTTTACACACTTTACTTTTACATCATGAGACAATGTTTGAAGGTATTTGACAAAACATCCGTACAGTAAGGTAAGGAGATTTCACCGTCATTGCATCGTCTTCATCAATTTATCAAAATGCTGTACTTGTATCGCATCTATTCTGCCAATTAAAAAATAAAACATAAAAAAATAAATACAAGATTTTCTTTGCCCTTTCAAAACTTCATCTTGACATTTTGGCTGCAGTTCAACTTTAAATAGTTTTGCTGCTTCCGCAGTCAAGAATGAATTTATAATATCCAGAGTTAAACTCTGACCTCCACAATCCCTATTATGAATATGGAAAAAAGGAAATTATGTAGTCATCAAGCCATGGACTATAGCCCGATGAGTTAGAAACATTCATTAAGCATTTGTTTCGAGACTCATAAAAAAACCTTCCAACCTGATCACAGAAATCAGATCAGGACAGACCTTGTTTTAAAGCTACTGCACATAATCAGCAGCTGATTGTGTCCATATTAGAGTTACTTTAAATATGTGCTGCTTTTTTCTTTTTTTTTTTTTGTGAAAATCTGCTTTTTGTCTTTATTATGTGACAGTAAACTAAAAATCATTTGGAAAGAACATCCCTGGCTATTTGAGTCATTGTAGGAGTGTTGTTATAGTGGCTGAACCTTTATTTGAAGAATCGGTCTGCCATTTAATTTGTTAAAAAAAATTAGACGCAGCTCCATGTGAGACAACAAACAAATCTTCAACTAAACACTGAGGTGTCAGGAAATTAAACAGATGTCAATATCTTACATAACTAGGACGGCTAAACAACAAATTCCCCAAAATGTCGGGAGTCATGTTTTAGGAAGGAAAGCTTGAGCTGTGAATGTGTCTCCATGCATTTGTGGACCGTTCCACCCAGCTGCAGGGTGGTGCCAACTTGATGGATAATGCGCAGGGGACGGATGACTGACAATGAATGTGGACAGCTGAACAACTGCAGGGCAGTACTGGCCGAGGGTCGTTATCTGATAACCTTGTGCTGTCTGCCGTGGAAAGCTGATCTGACAGCGTGAGGCTGAAGGCCACAGACCCACATGTGGGAGCACTGATAGCCACCAGGACTCAAGAGTAGCTGACTGATGTGGACTGAGGAGGACTGGGAGGGCTGGGAGGTGTAGAACCATTAACATGAACGTTTAACACGTCAATTAAACAATTAGTGTTCTCTTTTTCTCTATTTAATTTGGCAGATTCAGAGATGTGGTGTCTACTTTGTACAACTGAGTCTGGCATGTTACAGAAGTCGAGGGTTACGAGACATCCAGCAGTCACTAACATCAGCCGGATTATTCTTGGGGTCTTGACTCAGAAAACGTCAAGGTCCATTTTGGGTCATTTTAGAAAACATTTTCATTGGCTTTCTTTCTGATCCTTGTGCAAAGCTTGTTCAGCATCTAAATTCATTTTATTTTTGTCTTTTACTGTTTTTCACTAGATCTGAGTTTTTTTTTACATTTTCATCAGGTTTGAGCCCGTGGTATCTGCCTGGCTTGCCCAGATCCACATACAGTACAGCACCTGCCGGACGTACTTGGAGAAGTCTCAAGCCCCGTTTCCCCTGAATGGTTCATCCCGGGCGGGTATGGTTCAGAAGGGCTAGAAAGGTCCAGCCAATTCAGGTAAGAGTTCCCGTTGCAAGTCGGTCCACCACTCAGAATACGGGGTTTAGACCAAATGCGTATCATATTTGTGCAACAACAAGAAACGTGATGCTACAAACAACAACAACGGAGGTCATCCAGCAGGTCGTGTTTGTTCTGCTTGGCGTTTGGTTCTTTGTCTGTAACTGTATCGTATCATTTACCTCTGGACCTGTAACTGAAGTGGGCCCAGAACCACTCAGTGGAAACCTGGCTTCACAGATCACAAGTTGAAAAGCCATTTAAACACTGCAGTGTTTATATTGTACTCAAGACTAATGCCAGACAAGACCATGAGACACAATATACTTTTAATATAAATCTTTAATTTATATTAAAATAATGTTATGTAGATAATGAAGTGCTCTTTCTGAAATATAGCGGAACTCTTACAGACAGACAGAGTGCCAGATAAACGCCTGACAAAGTTGAAAAACTTAGACCTGATGGTGCATTTGGTCTTTATTCCTTTATCTCCTTAATTCCTAAAGTCCTGTGCTGTCATAAATATGATTTTTTTCTACATAATTTGGAGTGTATGTCACTGCGAGTGCAAGAGCCGCCAAACGCTTTAAGATTAAAGGTTACTAAAGACTGTCCAAGCTGGATCCCTCACTTACCTTCGTCATCTACTTAATCAGCAGGTGTGTACTTAGCTATATTTACATATCTGTATATTTCAGCTTGCAGTCTGTCCTTATTTAAAATGTGTTCGCATGCTTAGAGAACATGTTATTCACGTTTTATCATCTGCTTTTAAACATATCTGACATTTAGGGTACAGTTTCCTGTGGGAATCGATGACGAGCCATAGCCAGAAAAGATCCATTATATTTGAAAACATACCAATTATGAGGCAATTCTGCTGGAGACTCTAGCTCCCCCTCACATCATTAAAGACTTTTGGTGGCAGCAACAATTATGAAGAATTTGATAGGCGTTGGTGATTTGAACAATTTCAGTTAACAGCGGCCAGCCCAGGAGCACTTAACAGCTTCTCAGTAGTCATTAGTCATATACAAAGAGAGAAGGAAAAAAGCTCCATCGCTGAACTCCTACTTCAGCCATCTGTCAGCTCCATCAGCCTGTCACTTTCTTATAAAAGCGGCTACATTAGTCCTTCACAGTAGGAGCTCACGAATACATTTACATTTCTGGGATCAGAGATGCCTTATTATCTTTTATACATTCATAAGTACTTTACATTTCAGAAATCTAATTCTACTTTGGGGATTAATAAAGTATTATTCAATTCGGTCATGAGCTGGAGGATAGTCGTCACTGGAGTCACGCCATACTGTTCATAGGTGACATTGCCAGCTTAAGCAAATCATTACCATCTTTGTCGTCCACCTTATTTTTAACATTCTTATTCATCGTCAAACTATTCAGAAATATCCCTAACAAAATATTGTAATTGCCCATCCTTGTCATTATCATCATCGTAGTTTCCACAGTACCTTCGCCGTTAGTGCTGCTCTTGTCATCATTATTATTGCCACAATCACCTATTATATCTCTCATAAGCATGGCATTGCTTTCACCTTACTAATTATCACGTTTAATCATTACCACCATTGTTCTCATTCTCATTTGTATGATTTTCATGCTGTCCCTGCCATTTCTTGCACCATCTTTATCACCAATTTTTCCATCATGATAGCCCCCATCATTGTCATCTTCATCAAGTCAATCGCTGTTGTCGTCCTCAACATCATTAAGAACATTGTCATCACATCTTTGTGGCATGGTCAGATGGCCTCATTATCATCATTCTCACCGTTGTCTTATTGATTTTTCTCCTTTTCGTCATGTTAACAAAAACCTTAACAAATACTGCACGATCGGCTCGACTCAGTGAATACAAATTTTATTAGGGAATGCTTCAATAACAAGATTAATCTGTTTGTCCGTATTTAAGCTTAGCAGTTTAGTCTGTTGCATTCATTTCACAAAATCAAGTTGCAGTTTTTGTTTGACAGTCTGAGTATTTTTCCCGCCACCTCAGTTGTTCTATGATTCATAGATTCATCCACAATAGTGCTTCATCAAGGTGAAGGAAACGCTCCAATTGTTTTGTTTAGTATTTCTCGAGACATGTTCATTACCTATGACCTTGGCAAAACAGAATTTATTTTAGTTAATCCAACATTGAAGTGGTAGTAAGAACTGATTACCTTAAAAACCCGCCACACCACCCATCCCACCTACCCTCATACCCCTGAACTGCAATTGGGCTTCTGATAATAGATCATTTAATTTAACTCCTTTATTAAGCATCAGGAGATTGCGTGAGTATTAATAAAGGATATTAAATGAGAATTATGCCCCCCCCCCTTCAGCTTCAACAGGCATAAAAACTTACCAGACAGATTAATGAGTTTGAATTGTGTTGAATTGTGCATCTTTTAGCGCCTGTGTGTCATTTATTTGCCCTCTGAACCCCAGCTCTATCAGACAGTGACCAATCTTTTCACAGGCCGTCTGTTGACTTTTGCTGGTGCAGACAGAGCTATTGTGAGCTGTGTGTGCAGCATGGAAAGGAAGATATTTCCCTTTTACTTTTAAATTACTTTAGTTATTTTGTTCTTCGATAGACTGATGAATGTCAGATAAATAGGTTAGGTAGCATGGATGTAATTCCACTACTCTATATTATGTATGACATGATGAGAAGCTTAATTTGATTTCATTTTGTGCACAGATGAATGATGCATGGATTAGACCATAAAGAAACAAAAGTCATTAGTGAGAACTCGTGTCATGTATTACACATTTAAGTCAGTGTGGTCATGAATGTTTTGTACAGACTCCTATCGAGTCTATAAAAAAAGATATCCTCCACCAGTTTCCTGTAACCATGGCAATAGGAAGTGGTCTCCAATCACGTTTATGCATTGTGTGTTAGGGAAGTGCACTGTTTCCTGCTGTTTTCAATGGCTTCCTCTGCACTGGTGTGTACTTAAGATTTGTCATTTGGTCCTGGAAAGCTGTACAGTTCTTCACCAGAGCTTTTGCTGTATTCATTTTTATGCCTTTCTGTTTTTCTACTGAATTCGTCTCAAACGTTGCCACATATGAATGATGTAAGTTTGACTTTTCCTGTAAATTTTAAGAACAGCTTTAAAAGAGTAGCAGTTTTGCGTTTTTAGTATATAAATAGAATATTTTTGCTTCTTGAGTCTTTAATATGCTCGACACCTAGACATTTAAAAAAAAAAGTTTGTTTATGTTAAAATAATCAGATGTTTTTTTGGGCCTTGTGTGATTACATATATAAAATAATTCACTCATCTAAAGGCACTGTAAACTGTCAAGTAGTAATATGTTTAGGATTAGGTGTTTGACACACATCTGAATTGCTGGGGTTGGAACACTGTTTTTGAACAGTTAACATGCAATAAACAACACTTCATCACATATTGTTTTACATCATGATTAAATGCATAGTCCCTGCAGCAGAACAGTCAACACCTGACCTTTAGCAAATGGGGACAGTAAGGGCCTCCCTCAGGACAAGTACTGCAGTGACTGACATCTTTCAGATTACAACAAGTTGTTTGACTTTAACAGGTGCTGTTAGAAGCTTCTCGTTACACGGCCATGAGCATTTCCACATACACGATGGAAGGAGAACCTGACATATGGGGACTAAACATCCTTAGGAACGAAACGGTCAGATGAGTCCAGATGTATCCTACTTAAGATAGATGGACACATTAGACTTGGAAAAGTTGTGGATAAAGTAATGCACCCATCATGCCTAGTTCCTACTGTGCAAAACTGTGGGACACTATTATAACATGGGATTAATATTATATGGGATTATGCTCCTAAAACCCAATAGATGACAAATTTGATATAACTGGAAGACCAGGATATTGCAGCAATGTATGTATTTATTTTTTTTCCTGATGGATTTGGTATTTTACAAAGTGAGAATTCCAGGAATCATCAGGCTCAGTTTGTGAAAAGGTGGTTCAGGAAGCATGTTCATACTGTATTGACTGTCACAGTCTAATTCTTTACACCACTGAGATTACTTGGGATGTGTTGGACAGGCAGTGACTAATATTGCCAGGCCATTTGCTGTGCTAGCACTTTTATATCATTTTTGTTGTTGTTGTTGTTGTTGTGCAGATTTAAACGCAGGATCCCATAATTCAGTTTCATCTGTATATTTTTATACATGCTGGCTGCAGTGGAAAGCTTGGTGGATGATTTGATCTGAAATCACAGGGTACATGAAATCAAAGTAAATACATTTTCAGATCACATAAATGTGATCTATATAACGAGTGGGAGTGGTGGGTGGGAGTGCTGAGCAAGGCCCTTAACTCCCAATTGCTCCCCGGGGCGCTGCCCTGCTAGCAGCCCCACTGCTCACTAGTGAAACTAGTTGATGGGTTAAAAGCAGAGAATAATTTCGGTGTACATCGTACATACAGCGTGTGCACGATGTACACACTGACAAGAATGATCAGAAAAAAAAAAAAAAAATGTTAAAGCAAATGAAGTGCAATCACTACAGGTAACAACATAGATTACTAATGCAGCCGCTGAGCTGGGTATTGGTCATCTTCACAAGGAAAGTAGTCAGTGGAGGGCGTCCCTTTGTTCAGACGGCAGAGGTTTTGGAGGGAAAAGGAGAGTGCTGGCATGAAGGGTGGAGCTGTATGACTTCCTGGGTGTGTCTACCAGGTGACTGGGAGTGTGGTCTTCCCTGGTGATATAATGGAGTTATAACGAAGTTGTGATTTAACACTAACCATGAATCGTTACGTAGTACACACCACACAATATGTAATATTTCAAACAATGATCAATTTAGGAAGTGTATATACTCACAAATAGCTGTTTAGATATTTGTTTGTCTTTACTGAGGACTGCACAATTTTGGTCTGAGCCTTTAAAGGTACGTGTATGCATATGACTGTATGTGGTAGTATTTACATGTTACGTTCATGTAATTTATATGAATCTATGCCTCCCCCAGTCTAAACACTGACAATAAAATATATTTACAAGCCTACACACACACCACACACACAAGTTATACAACTAAACAGGGAACGTTCCTCCCCCGCTCTGTCTGTCCTTTTCTGTTTGTATTGTTCTGTTTGTATTGTTCTGTTTGTACTACGTTAAAATGTCTTTTCTTTTATTCCTACACAATTCACACCACAGTCTCTCACATACACTACAACACACCATACAGTCTACAAGCAGCATACATACATATATATATATGTATATATAAATAAATAACAGAAAGACATATTATAGATGTTAATTCCCTATTTATTTTTATACAAAAGGGTTACAAACACACACACGCACACAAATAAAAATACAAAGATTTTAAGGTTCCTGCTAGTCTTTCAGACGTCCGTTGATGTTCCTATGTTCCACTTCTCTCGTTCCGTACAGGTTTTATTTCAGCTGTGATCTTCCTCCTTGTGAAACACCTGTTGTGTTCATCAGAGTTTTTGTTAATGATACCTGCCTCTGGATTTCCTTGCAGTTGTTCCTTTGTCCGTAGCCATTCTTGGATGATTTTTGCTGTGTGGTATCTGTAATTATCCTGTAAGGACCGATGACCTGTGAGTGGAATAAAGCTGTGTGGCGCCGGGCAGCACATTTCATTCGTTTCCAAGCCTTGATAGTCTACAGACGTCAGTGCACCATATGTGTCTGAACATAAAGCTTTTGTAACTTGCCAAAAAGCTCCAGTTTTGTCTTCTTTTCCAGAAGCTTTCAGGCTTGTCAATATGCATTATGAGACATTGTACTTTAATTTTTTTATGATATACTTACAACAATGTAGTCTTCTAAATTCATCTTCCATTAAGTCCAGTTTGGTTCCCATAGTTACAGATGGTGTGATCTAACACTCATGTTCCTTGGCCTTGGGGCTCACTTTGAATCTCTGGAAATTGTGCTGCGCCCTTAGGTTATCATTTATACTATCAACTTCTTCAATTTTTCATCAATTTCACTCTTCTGACCACATCCAGCGAAGTTGGCAACAGTCCTGTAGATCCTAATCGTCTGAAGTGAATTTCTGTCTGTTGAACTGTCATCAAACTGCTCGGAGACAGTCTTATAACCTTACTTATGAAGCCATATGAGCATCACTACTACCTTCTAACATGTTTGTCATAATTTTCTTTCTGATCTCCTCAGACAACAACTCTGACTTTCTCTGGTCCATATTCAGTGTGGTGAACACCATCATACCAGTAATTCCTTTTAACCCTTTGCACAGGATATAGTAGCCGAATGAAACATGGCATAAACAGATAATGCCCTCTATTGTACACAAGTCTTTATTTGACAATATTAAGTGATCAAGAACCTTTATTTTGCAGAGCTGCTGAATTCCACCTCTGGGTGACTCCTGCTTGTACTTCTGGGTATGGATAGAGAACTACATTAAAGACTCCACCACAGTTTCTCACTGATCAAACCCAGCCGCAATGCAGCCTGGTCATCCGGTAATCAGCAGCACCTCTCTCCAGATCCATCCCCAGGCTAAGATTGCTTTTCTTACCAGCCAACACCCAGTCCCCTTTGATACCATCCAGCCAATCTTTGTTAAGGCCATAATCAATCCTAAGCGGGGGATGGAGGAGCCCCTTCAGCTGCAGACCCCACAGCCCCCAAGGAGCTGCAGCTCACCTGGACCTGCAGGGAAATCATGCTGGAACTTGGACTTGAGGGTGGCAGTGCTTTTGGTGACGCTGGCAGGAGCTGTAATCCTGCTGCTGCTGTACAAACTCTTACAGCTGAGACACAGGTGTGTGCATGAGTAGTTTTATAAGTCTAATCTTCATTCCCTGTGAACAACTCCCACTACTGTTTCCTTTGTATCATAACCATCTGTTTTCCTCACGGCTATTCTAGCTATACTCTGACACTAAACTGTCTACAAAAAGTTATGCTGAATAAAACATGAAAATGCTCTATAGGTCCATTTTCGCACACATGCTGCCCATCATAAGATATTGTTTATTTGCATATTTTCACAATCCTCCATCCAATCCGTACTGGTACTATACTATACTATAAATAACATATATAGTATTATACTACATACTATATATAATATATATATAACAGTAACAGAAGCTGAAAAAAACTAATTTAGTTGATAATTACTGCCATAGTTAGTTTTCTTTTAGTGTTTTCTCAGCCAACTCTTTTTAAGAAACCCTGGGTGCGTAACCCCTGAGACGGTAAATCACATTAAGGAGTGAAACTATCATCAAATCAAACCTTATTTCCCTGTTGTTATAATCAAAGTAATGGAGATATGCAACTTTGGCTGTGCTTACTACATCTCCAATTCCCAAAAAGTTAGAATACTCTGTAAATTGTAAATTAAAAACCGAATGCGATGATTTGCAAATCTCAGAAACCAAATGCTTTGTTCCTCATCATAGGAGAGCTCGTGGAAAATATTAGCTCATTTTGAGTTTGATGGCAGCAAAACATCTAAACAAAACTTGGAAAAAGACAATGTTTAACATTGTGTAGCATCTCCTCTTCTATTAGCAGCTGTCTGTAAACATCTAGGAAGTGAGAGGCCCGGTTTCTGGAGTTTTAGGAGAGGAATGTTGTCCCATTCTTGTCCGATGCAGGATTCTAGCTGCTCAACCTTCCTGGGCCCTTGCCAGATTTTTTTGTTTTATGATGCACTAAATGTTCTCTGTTTCTGCTCTGACTCTTATCCTGTGAAGTCATAATGTTGTCATCAATGCAGAATGTGGTTAACCATTGTCTTGCTGAAATATGCGATACCTGGCTTTAAATAGATGTCGTCTGGATGGGATAACATGTTACTCTCAAACCTCTGGGTACTTTTGAGCATTGATGGTGCCTTTTCAGATATGCAAGCCAGAGGGAAAGGCATAGGCATGGGCAGCTTGATAATGCTCATTTCTGAGACACCGATAGGCTTTCAACAAGAAATTCAAATTTTGATTCATCTGACCACAGAACAGACCATTTTAAATGAGCTTTGGTGTTTCTGGATCATGTTCACGCATGGCTTCTTGTTTGCATGATTGAGCCGTAAGCTGTATTTGTGGATTGCACAGTGAACTGTGTTCAGAGAGTGATGCCTGGAAGTGTTTCTGAGCCCATGCAGTGATTTCCAGAAACATATCCGTTTTTAATGCAGTGGCATGTGGTGGCCTGAAGATCACCAGCATCCAGCTTTGGCCTTTGGCCTTGTCCCTTGCTCAAAGAGATTTCTATAATTCTCTGAATTTATTTTGTATTGTACACTTGCAGATGGTGGGATCTACAAACTCATTGTAATATTTTTAAGCAGTTTGTTCTCTGCCAGCCTTTATTTATTCACATCTACCTCTTCACAATGCTCCGTTTACACCCAGTCATGTTACTGACCTGTTGCCAATAAACCTAGTTTTAAATTGCTCCTCCAGTTGATTTTGATTTATGCCAATTACTTTTCTATCCCCAGTTCCAACTGTTTTGCGAAGTATCACTGCGATCATATTCAAAATGGATATTTTTAATTGAAATAGCAAAATGTCTCATATGACATTTCTACATCTTGTCTACATCATGTTGTTTATGTTTTATTGGGAGTAAAACATGGTTTAGTTAAAACATGGAGATTTGCAAGTCATTACTTTTTTTATTCTTTCAATTTTACACAGCGTGTCAGGTTTAAATAACCATTAACATGCCATAATACTAATCTAAAGTCACATATATGTCATTTCTAACATCATCCTTGCAAGGATACTACCGGCTCTGTATTTTAAATTATGATAAAACATTGACTAGCAGGTGTTTTGAGTGGTAGCTGCTCATTGTAGTGTCCAAACTAAAGGAAGGTTGTACTTCTTAGCTGGGTTTTGAGGGGGTAAAGGATCTATTCAACTTGTTTATAATGATATACAGACTCATGAGCTGAAAATGGATGAAATAATGTGCAACCACCTGTAAAACTGCCTAAAGGAAATAACAGTCTTCAGAGAAGTCACGTAGCTGTGGAAGTTTTTCAATGTCCTGAGTAATATATTTATTTATTTATTATTCTTCATTTGATGTATTTGGACTAAACCGTTTTAACGGCAGTCTTGAGTTGGGGGACTGAGAAACTTTTCCAAGGACCTCATAATTTACTGGCCTTTTCCTCTGGCTGCATGCTCATCATAGATGGCAATGCAGAGGAAATGTTATGGATGTGTGCCACAGGTGTTAGGTGTGTAAAAATAACATCTCAGTTCAGTCGTCACTGGTAGACTCAATTAACCTTGAAATTTATTTGTAGTTCTCAATTTAATTTTGTTTCACTTTTTCAAGATTGTTTGCAGCTATTCCTGACTTTACACCAAATTTTACAAGTGCTTTTTACGGGTTATCTGTTAAACCAACAATCATAAACTAGTATTTTTTTTAACAGATAAATGCACAGGTACTACCTCATAATAGCAACATACAGTGAACAACAGTATCTTGTAAATGCTGCTGTTCCTGCACAAAGGAAACAGCGGGAGCTGCTTGCAATAGTTAGAGAAACTATAATAAAGGATCCTAGTGTCTGGAAATGTGTTACGACCTATAAAAGAAATGCATTCACGTGTCCTGATAATATGAAACACACATTTACTGTGTTAACTTAATAAGCACAACAAAGTTTAAAACTAAAATCTCTATCATTCAGTAAAAATGAAATCGTATTGAGCTTCATTTTATTGCAGCAGGTTATCGCCAGACTTTTATTTTTTTTAATCTCTGGAATAAACATGACTTTTTCCATTACCTTAATTTTTGCACTAAGTCCAAATCTTTTAACCACCTCTGCCCAGATGCACAGACAAGATGTTTACAACATTCATTTCAGCCAAAATGCCTGTGTTTTATTGTCTTGTGTTGTTTGTTGTTCTTGTTTCATGCTTGATATGAGTTCAACTTGTGTGGTAAACAATGGAAAGGAATAATACTTTGTGCTGACCTGCAACACTTCTGTTCCTTGTGTTCTGCAGGCTGAGCTTGGCCAGGGCAAGGCATGGTTTGGAGTACAGCAGCTTCTACCACAGAGCCACCTATACTCTTAAACCCTCCACATCTGTTCAGTACGTGCCTGTCAAGAATGGGATGGTCCCTGAAAATACTCCTCCGATTCAAACCGTAGCTGCAGTGACACCCGCTGTCATCACCCCAGTACCGCCTTCACCTGTGCCACCTCAATCTGCACTCCCACTCCCCTCACCTCCTGCACTGCCTCTTCCAGCTGTCCACCCGCCACCATCTCTACCTCCAACACCTCGTGTACTATCACTTCCTCTCCCCCTGCCAGTAATCAACACCACCCCGCCTAGCCCTCACCTGTCGTGGGGGGCATGTTCAGACGTAGATGTTTACTCCCGAATAGGAGCTTTCAGGCCCTCCAGGCTTTCCAGCCTCTCCAGCCAATCGACAGTCATCCTGTTTGAGCACTCAGCTCTCTGAACTCAGACACGCAACACGATCGTGTACATTCAATGATTAAAAATGAAACGTATGCTTCAGTGCTTTATATGTGCTTTATAATCCACACGGGCAAAGTTTAGTCTTTTGGGGCTTTGCAACACTATAAAATGAATATGACATTTGTAACTGCTTAACTGATCAGTGCAACAAAATAAGCAACTCTTAATTGAGATGGAAGCACTTTATAACTGGCCTATAGTCAACATTTCTTTCCTTCAACCTTACAACTGTTCTCTAATCTTTCCTGTGCCGAATAAAAAGATAAAAAGTTAAGAAAGACTCAACATGGCAGTAATTTATATCACTAACAAACACAAACTAAATGAGCTGTTATAATTCAAATCTCCAGGATTAATGTGTGTGTGTGTGTGTGTGTGTGTGTGTGTGTGTGTGTGTGTGTGTGTGTGTGTGTGTGTGTGTGTGTGTGTGTGTGTGTGTGTGTGTGTGTGTGTGTGTGGCTCTGGGGCATATTTTATAGTACGATCAATTGGCTGAAGACAGCTGCATGACTGCAACCAATCAAGCACTCAATGTATGTTTTAAAGAGAATATGCTTTGTTGTGCTGCCAGTTATACTGGCAGACTGCCTGAACTGGCTGTGCATCGGTCTAGAAGGATCTGAGCATGAATGTTAGCTAAACTCAGCTGGCAAAAACAACTTTTGAAACGGGATGTCCCACTGCAGCTGAAGCTCTGCAGCTCCTCTGGCAAGGCCTGACTAAATGATCCCCGAGCCATGACAAATCATTTCAGGTCACTACCAAGAAGACATCCAGTTGCAGGGCTGATGCCCGGTAAATGGTCCAACCACGACCATGCCAGCGACGTGCCCGGTGGTGTGGGGTCCCAGTGGAGTACTCATTACAACTTTGGCAGGAAAATTAGTATGATAACTTCGCATAAGCTAAGTTGGCCAAGCTGAAATAATTAACTGAATGAAAGGTGGGTGAGCTCCAGCTCCGGGGCCTCCTCCTTCTGCCCATGACCGTGCGTACTATGTGTCTGCTCTGGGGCACACTGTTGCCTCGCAGCAAGACGGTTCCTGGTTCGAGTCCCCAGTGGGAGTTTGCATCTTCTCCCCGTGTTTGCGTGGGTTCCCTCTGGGTATTCCGGCTGGGATAAAGGATAAGCCGGTACAGAAAATGGATGGAGTTTTATGATAAACATCAATTCCTGGTTAAAAGGTTAATTCAGTGCTGAAAAGAATGAATCAACAATAAATGAAGATTATATTTCACAAATAAAATAGAATTTAAATACACTGATTTTTTTAGATGTTTGTTAAAAACTTGAATTTCTCTAAGTCATTTTTCAATAAAATGCTTTATCAACAACAATTAAGAGCTTTCATTCTGCTTCAAATTTGACAGAGCAACATTCCCCCCTTTTTCTGCCTAACCGATATTTAAATGATATTTAATATTCAGCATGATTTGATCTAACACATGATCATAAAAAGAATCTTAAGGATTTTGCTGACAATTAACTCAAAACTAAACCGTTCCAAAACAGGTTATAAATTTAACATACGTTTCCATGGTGATTTAGCCAGACTAAAAGCAAGCCCCCTTCATGCGGCTTCAAACCTTGCCTTTGAATCAGTAGATGTACCACCTCACTTTGTGGCACACCCTGCAGCCATAGATCAATTCCACTTATAATACCTGACTTTGGGTTTCTTGTCTCCAAAGTTGCTTGAAATAATGTTATTCACAGGTTGCATTTTTTCCCCACTTGTTTTTAAAATGTATGGTTGACTCTTTTTTTCTTCACCTATGTGGTGTCATCCACCCATGTCAGTTGATTGACAGTGTTCAGCCCAGTCTCACACGAATAAGCACTCAAACTCTCTCCGACAGCCCTCATGTAGATCGATGCTGTTACAGACCCAGCTCCACGAGCCGTCTTCACCGCAGGGTCTGCACCTCCTGGGGTGACACTCTCCCTCTGATAGCTGCTGTGCCCTGCGAGGACAGCCGCTCTTCTCCACCAGGCCACCTAATCACATGTTTTACCTGGAGTTGATAAAATGAATAACAGGAACGCTTCTCTTTTGTTTGTCTTAGGTTTTCTGAGCCTGTCAGATGGAGTAAGTGGGTTATAAGGTGTTTTAGTTTTGTTTTGTTTTTTGTGCTTTCACTCAGAACACATTCATTAATACATCATATATACGTTTTTAAATACCAGCTTGGACACTATGAATACAATTGAATGGATACTTCCTGAAAAATATTACCCTTTAAAGGTTTTTTTAGTATGTGTGATAGCTTTTAACTTATCACAGGCATAGCACACTCATACATTAATATTAGCCTTGTTTCTAAATATTAAAGTGTTACTGTGTTTCTGCACTGATTTGTGGACCTCCGGTCCTTCCTGTCTCTCCTGTCCCTCCTGTCTGCCCTGTCTCTCCTGTCTCCCCTTTCCTTTCTGTCCTTCCTGTCTCTCCTGTCTCTCCTGTCCTTCCTGTCCTTCCTGTCTCTCCTGTCTCCCCTGTCTCCCCTGTCTCCCCTTTCCCTCCTGTCCCTCCTGTCTCTCTTATTCTTCCTGTCCTTCCTGTCTCTCCTGTCCCACCTGTCTCTCCTGTCCTTCCTGTCTCTCCTGTCCTTCCTTTCTCTCCTGTCTCACCTGTGTCTCTTGTCTCACCTGTCTCCTCCTGCCCTTCCTGTCCCTCCTGTCTCTCCTGTCCTTCCTGTCCCTCCTGTCTCTCCTGTCCTTCCTGTCTCTCCTGTCTCCCCTTTCCCTCCTGTCCCTCCTGTCTCTCTTATTCTTCCTGTCCTTCCTGTCTCTCCTGTCTCTCCTGTCCTTGCTTTCCCTCCTTTTCTTCCTGTCCCTCCTGTCCCTCATGTCTCTCCTGTCCTTCCTGTCCTTCTTGTCCCTCCTGCCCTTCCTGTCCCTCCTGTCTCTCCTGTCCTTCCTTTCTCTCCTGTTTCACCTGTGTCTCTTGTCTCACCTGTCTCCTCCGTCTCTCCTGTCTCCCCTGTCTCCCCTGTCTGTCCTGTCTCTCCTGTCTCCCCTGTCTCCCCTTTCCCTCCTGTCCCTCCTGTCTGTCTTATCCTTCTTGTCCTTCCTGTCTCTCCTGTCCCTCCTGTCTGCCCTGTCTCTCCTGTCTCCCCTTTCCTTCCTGTCCTTCCTGTCTCTCCTGTCCCTCCTGTTCCTCCTGTCATTCCTGTTTTATTTTCTTAGCTCACATTCTTTTTGCCGGTTTCAGATAAGTGTGCCTGCCTTTTGACTGAACAAAATAATAAACCCTAAGATAAACAATAGCATATACATATTACACAATACCCTTATTTATTTAACAAATGCCAAAATGCAAAAACTCTGTCTGTGTGAAACTACATCCTATCATTCAGTATTTTCTCTATGATGTTACCAATCCATAGTTATGTTTAAGCAAAAATAATTCTTAGGTTTAGGTTTAGGAAAACCTTTTCTTTTTAATCCCAACATTTATTTGTAAATTTTTGTAAAACCTTATATATGCTTTCTTCTGAATGGTGAATATACACACATATAACACATTCAATAATACATTCAACTGAGTAAATTACACACTTCTTAAAACATAAAATTTTATTCTGTTGTCTAATACTAATATATATAAAAAAAGAAGATGTTAATTTTGTCTTGTAGTCTTTTATTCTTTTTTTTTCTTAAGTGGCTGGTTGAGTGTCCAGTAACTATTTAAAATTGAACATCTTTTTTTAAAAAGTGTTTACGTTAATGGTAGAAACATCTATCTTGCTCAGATTACAGCCCATAGAGGGCTTAGTGACGTGTACACAGATTAAATGAACTGGCTTTTATTAGAGACACAGTTTTCCCAGTTAAAGTCTTAAACACAGAGAACTATATCAAAGGTTTCAGTTTTCACCCAGCAAGCGGAAAGCAAAATAGTCATTACCTGAAACATTTTCTCTCTTCAATTTACAAACTGTTAAACGATAAATGAAGGACAGTAAATGTTGGAGGAAGATTTATACAAACAGCTTGTTTATGCCAACGGAGATTCTTTGATTACAGTAAAACCACGAAAGAGATTTGACCTCTTAGTTTCTTTAGAGTAGTCAGTCTATTACTTTGGCTTCTGAGCAGCAACTGTTTCTGAAACAGTATGTGCACTAGCTTCTTTATTGTTGTTTTATTTTCTATGTCATAACTTAATGTTTATGTTATGCTTTAGTAAATGGATGGAGTCATAATTTAGGAATAAGTGACAGAAAACCAGCCTCTATTTCCTCCCCCTGATCTTCACTGGTTATGAACACAGTGTTGTGAGTCATGATGAGATCTGGAGTGTGCTGCCTGCCTAACCACAGGACTCCTAGGACAGATATCATCAGTGGTAGCTTCACAAATATGTGAGTCTCCTATATCACGAGCCCTGATGATGTGATGGTGATGCACCCCTACACCATCACAGATGCCATTTTTGTTTAATTGCCCAAAACAATCTGGTTGGTCTTTTTCTTTTTTGGCACGTTGAACCTGAGGTTCTTTTTTTTTTCTCTCTGCAAGCCAACAGAAACATGTGCTCTATGGCCACAGACCTGCCTGTCCTTCTGTTTATGTCCCAATAGTTTTCCAAGCTGTTCCTGAACCCATGAGGCTTTGATGCTTTGACCTAAACAACATTACATATTGAAGATGATGAATAGGTTTTTTGCAATTGTGTTTTTTTTTTTTTGTTTGCTTGTTTGTTTTTGGTTGTTTGTTTCTTTTATTTTGTTGTTGTTTTTTAAGACTGGACAAGACTTAACAGGTCTTGAACAGCTATTCTCTAAAGACCATTTACACTGCCCTGTTATGGACTAGTGACCTGTCCAGGGATGCCATAAAGAGCTGGGATAGGCCCAAGCAGATCATATGACCCTGAACAGGAAAAAGCATGGATGGATGGATGGATGGATGGATGGATGGATGGATGGATGGATGGATGGATGGACTATTTTCATATCTTGAAATAAAGTGGTGAGCTTAGAAAGACAATCTTCCAGAATCTTCTGGAAAGTTGTCACCTATTATTTATTAGTTTTATTTATTACACCATCTCTGTAGTGGAATAGGCTTCTGTGGCACAAAAGATCTGCTCCCAAAATAGCACTGTTTAGACACATCTATTCTCCTTGGCTTTTGGCACAGATTGAGTGTTTAATTCCAACAGTTTCATAAGTTTTATTAAGTTTTATCAGTTGGTAGTTTCATTACTTTTATTTTACAGTGTATAATGTATTGTGTTTTATCTTTGTTTTATGAATCACTTTGGCTTTAATGTGCTACATAAATAAAGTTGACGCAGCCACTAAACATTAGAAGAAAGAGGAATTTTCTGTAGGATTTATCAAGTTCATTTTTTGTATTCTAGTGCTGCCTATATCACCAATGTTGCCGGTTCAGACACATTTATAATATATGTAGCATGGAGGCAGACAAAGATATGAAATTAGACCAACAAGCTTCCTCACCAGTGACTATATTTTCCTTAACAGTGACCATTTCACATTTGTCAGGAACTCACATTTTCCCTTCAGTTATGTGTTTAATCATTTCCTGAACCTACCATTTTACTACGAAGAGATGAACATCACAATTAAATCAGTTAGATTAAAGACAGTTGATAAACTTACTAACAGAATTTATCTCAATGGAACAACTATCAGCCTCAATCAAAAAACAAACTATAAAGTTTGACCAAGTATGGAAAAAACTTATTTTATCCTTGAATTCAAGACACACAAATCTTCCCTCAAATGATCCTCGATAAATAATCGGATTTTGGACCAACTAAAAGGACTAATTCATAAATAATCACCCCAACTCCCAAGCTTACTCCTCATTGCCCTTGACTAGAAATTGGCAGGTTGACCACTAGCCTGGAAATCCGCTGAACTACTACCAAAAGTAGGGGGGGTGGCACAAAAAAAAAAAAAAAAAAAAAGAGAGAAAAAGGAAAGAAAAAAAAAAAAAGAGCCCTTGGAGATTGTTATTGTTATTGGTGTCGTGCTCTGGTCTTCCTGCCTTGATAGTCTAGGGTTTTTTTTTTTTTTTTCTTCTTTCTTTCTCTTTCTTTCTATCTTTCTATCTAATCATTGGCCAGGCCCTGCCTTCCGGGGTTGCGGTGCTGCCCATGCTGTGGGGTGGGTGCGGGTGGCGCTGGTGGCCTCAGGGTCCCATATCCACAGGGACAGTAGTATTGATTGATGGGGCCTGCTGGGCCTGGGAGATGGGGTTATCGGTGTGCCCCCCCTCCCCCGGCTCCCCTGACTGGGGCATCTCTGTGTTGCATGTGGTGTCCCTTGGTGTGCTAGTAGGTTGGCGCTGCCCCTTGATCCTGGCGGCAGCGGTGAGTGCCGCTCCGACGGCCACGGCCGGGCTGGGGAGGGGTGGGTTGGCGGGCAGGGGGCGGGGGGGGGTTGGTGGTGGGGGGGATGCGGGCGGGGTGGCATGCGCTGGGGGTCCGGGTATTGCTACTCCCGTCTGATGCTATTGCATTAGATACGGACGGTGGGCTGGGTTTGGGGGTGGGGGGTGGGGGGGGTGCGTGCGGTCGGCTTCCGGGGGTGGCGCGGGGAGGGGGATCGGGTTGTGCGCCGCCGCCGTGGATCCCTGGTCGGTGCGGCCCCGTGCGGGTCCGGCCGGGGGCCTCGCTGGGGTCGGCCCTGGTGTCCGGCCTGCGGCTGGGGGCGTGTGTCGGCCCTCTCGCGATGCTGGTGCCCCTTTGTGGGGGAGGTCCCTGACGGTGGGGCGTGGCTGGCGGCCTGGCTCCTGTGACTGTGTGGGGCTCGCAGGTGATGCGCCCCTGGTCCTGGTTGCCCGCCTCCCCACCACCCCCTCTCTCATATTTGTATATTTATTAATTAAAAAAAAAAAAAAAGAAAAAAAAAAAAAAAAAAAAAAAGGGGGGTTTTATATGTATGTACGTATGTGTATGTGCAGGTGTGTATATATGTATATACACGTATTTAAAAAAAAAAAAAAAAAAAAAAAAAAAAATGAAATAAATAAATAAATAAATAATAATCAAAGTAATTATTATTAAAAAAAAAAAAAAAAAAAAAAAAAAAACCCTCCCCAAAGAGACAAACATGACAAGAAGAGCTGGGGCCTACAGGGGACATCCACCCTGTAGGTGCCAGTTTCTTATTGTTTTTAATGCACCATGACCATATATAAATTATTATATATATACACAATAGAGAGCACTGGTATGTGTAGGGAGTGCTCACCATACATGTACCAGCTGCTCTTTTTAATGCACCCAAATACATTAACAAAGGAACGGAGGGAGGGAGGGATAAAAAAAAAAAAAAAAAAAAAAAAAAAAAAAAGTGTGTGTATATATGTATATATATATATATATATATGTGTGTATATATATGTATAGGGATATATGTAACAATAAAAAAAATAAATAAATAAATAAGTAAATAAAAAATATATAAAAAATTGAGAGATCAATAGGCCAGGTGGGGGGAGGGGGGTAACATGAGGGACTACCAGGGGAGCATGTGCTGGACGGCCCCTGCAGGTCGCTGGGTGCCCGGGGATCCGGCCCGCGCTCCTACTGTCTGGGTCTTGTCCTGCGGGGGGGTGCCTGGGTCTCGGGAGGGCCGGGGCTGCTCCTTGGCTGCGGCGCCTGGTACCGGGGCTGACTACTGGGAGGGGCCCCCTGGTTGGAAGTAGTGCGGTGGTGGCCCACCGGCCGGGTGCGCCGGGATGTGTTGGCGGGCTCCTTTTCCCTGGCCTGGCGTGGCCTCTGGGTGTCGGCTGTGTCCCGCCCCCCCCTGCCCCCTGTTCCTGTCCCTCCGCCTTGGCTCTGTAAGTTGGCGACTGCGGGTGGTGGCTGCCTCGGTCCCCCGGGGCTGCTCGCTCTGCCCGTGTTTCCTCTCGCCGCCTCCCTCCCCTCTCGCCGCCTGGCCCCCCCCCTCTGCCGGCCCAGTGCTGTTCGGCCCTGGGAGTCTGGTGTCACCGCTGTGGCGGCCGGACATGTGGCTGTGCGCCGACGCTGGCGGACCGTGACGGCACCGTTCTTGCTTGGCGGGGACGCGCCATGTTGGGTTGCCTGGGGATCCGGGGGCGCCCCGCGCCCTTGTCTTCCTGGACTTGTCAGGCCCCTTGCGGAGGTGATTTGACATGGAAGGGGAGGTGGGACCGGTGGCCGCCTTCTCCTCTGTCCTGCTCTGCTGGGTGGGTTGGCTGCAGCCGCCTCTTGAGGGGGGGGCATGGGTTGGCCTGGGGGCGGGGGGGCAGGGGGGCGATGACCGGTGACGATGGGAACCAACAAGGGCTTTGTAAGAATAATTACTTTAGTAAAGTTAAAAATAACTATTCAAAGGAAGGAGGTATGTAAATGATTTGTTGTTGTCATTTTTTATTGTGATTATTATCATATTTTTGTATATGTATGTATTTATGTGCACAAAGAATTATGAGTATGTAGGTATTACCATATATATATATGGGTTTCCATGTTGTCGGTGTGCATGTACATGTGTGTGTGTGTGTGTGTACGTGTGTGCGCATTTACACGAGTGTGTGTGTGTGTGTGTGTGTGGGGGGGGGGGGGGGGGGTAGGGTGTGCGTACACGTGTGTATGTGGGTGTATGTGTGTGTGTGTGTGGGGGGGGGGGGGGGTAGGGTGTGCGTACTCGTGTGTATGTGGGTGTGTGTGTGTGTGTGTGTGTGTGGGGGGGGGTGGTAGGGTGTGCGTACACGTGGGTATGTGGGTGTGTGTGTGTGTGTGTGTGTGTGTGTGTGGGGGGGGGGGTGCGTACACGTGTATGTATGTGTGGGTGTGCGTGTGCATGTACGTGTGTGTGTGTGTGCATGTGCATGTACGTGTGTGTGTGTGCGTGTGCAGGTACACGTGTGTGTGTGTGTGTGTGTGCGTGAGAGTACACGTGTGTGTGTGTGGGTATATGTGTCTGTGCACGTGCGTGTGTGTGTGTGTGTGTGCATGTGTGTGTACATACACATGTGGACGTGGGTGTGGGTGAGTGCAAACACATGTGGAGGTGTGTGTGTGTGTGTGTGTGTGTGTGTGTGTGTGTGTGTGTGTGCATGGGAGTACACATGTGGAGGTGTGTGTGTGCGTGTGTGGGTGTGTGTGTACATGTGCGGATGTGTATATGTGGGTATGTATGTGTGTTTGTATGTATGCATATATATAGATATATATAAGTATGCACTAGGTGTTTATATGTTGCTGTGTATATGTAAATGCATTTCTATATGTGTATTAATTAATGTATAGGTATATATATATATATATATATATATGGACAAATACAGGATATATGTATATGCACATGAAACTAAAAAGCACAGGTGCACATGATTGTATCAGAGTATATTTATATGTATGAATAACTACTTACTGATGCACATGTATCTTACATACATAATGCTTCGAGGTCAACACACGGATCATTGCTGGGTGTATGTATACGGGTGTGTGTGTGTGTGTGTGTGCATTGTGCATTGAGGTACAAATTGAGTTGCTCTGTTTACAATGTATAAAGAATATGTACTAGATAACAGCATACATGTCCACATATGTATGTGTATGTATGTATGTAGGTATTATATATGACTACTCAATACTGCCTCCAGCACCCCCCCAACGCTCAAACGATCAGAAATGTGATTGTAAATATGAAACTCCTCCTCCTTTTTCCTCTATTTTCCTCTATTTTCTTTTTCTTTTTTTTTTTTTTTTCTCTTTTTTTGCTTATAACGACTGATTGTCTTGTGTCCACCTTTTACCCCTTAAACAACACATTATAAACTTCTTGACAAATATTACAACACAGACACCAAACTGCACCACCACTGTCTTGTCTCTTTCTTCTGCTCTCTCTCTCTCCACTTTCCACACCCGGTGACTATAGCCCTCCTCTGCAGAACATTTACACCCCTCTCTCCGACTCTCCCTTTACTTTTATCTTGTTTGATTTCTCCAGGGATCAATAAAAATATAAGTTTGACTGTTATGAGGGCTGGTGAAGGTAGCACACTTGCACACACTCACCCACACACACAAAACACCCTTGGTTACCAGATTAAAATGCATATATACAACTCCGGTTATACCAACATGGTATCAACCATAAATATATATGCAAACAAGGGTTAAAAAAAAAAAAAAAAAAAAAAAAAAAAAAGACAGTTGATAAATGCTAATCGGACTAATTTAACCCTTTCATGCATAATTCAGTTCAATTAAATTTTATTTGTATAGTGTCTATTACAACACAAGTTGTCTCTAGGTGCTTTCCAGAGGTCACATAAGGCCACTAAAGGCATTAAAAAGTCACGTTCTTGTACATGCATGAGTTTGTATAGTTTAGTTGCACATTATTCACTTCAGTCTATGTTAAACAATCTATGTTGAATAAAATTAATTTTTTTATTTTATTTGTTTCTTTATTCTTGCAACTGAAAATTTGAAATGTTGGAATTTTTTTCTTTCTTTCAAAAGCCAAATAAATACATTTGATGGGAATAACATAGGTGAGCTTGTCATCAATATTGTCACAGGATTGCACAATAACTGCAAGAAGGGAATCATAAGTAACTTGCCTAAAATGATGAAGAAATGGGAAAAAGAGCATCACTTTCCATCTTACTTGAAATAATAATATTTTTAATAATTCAAACATTACAGTGTTGCAGATTTATTTTTGGAAAGCCCAAACATACAGGTTATATTTAGTTAGGACATAATGTGCTGCAGGTGGAGGACTGGTTCTTCATAACGTTGGAGCATTGGGTAGAGCGGCGGAAGTAAGTAAAGATTAAATACTGCCTACTGCATCAACTTATGGAATGAGACACATGATGGGAAGATGCTTCTATTTAATTATTTAGCTTGGCAAATACTTAATATACATTTTTGTCAAAATATTTTCATATTTTCAACACCTTGTTTACTTATTTTATTTATCTAGATATTATGTACCTACATCATATCATAGATCACATATCGTATCAACAATAACCAAAAGACCTTTTCCTGGGAATAATCTTCCTCTTGCCATCTCCTTGAAACATTGGTAACTGTCTTGAATCAAAACAAGGGATCTAACCAACTTAACATTACAGGTTAAATGTTCACCTTTTTTTCAGCACCAGTCGTGAATAAAAGAAATTATGTAATAAATAACTATGTATATTGCAAACAACAGCGGTCCTTTTTTGAGATACAGTAAGATTCAGTTATTAAAATAAGATGGACAAGAAACATATAGTGGTAATTCATAAAGTCAGGAAAGGGAGACCAAAAAGCATAGGGAGATGATTCCAGGGTGATGTGCCAATGAGGCAAAATAGAGAACAAAGTTAATTGCAGTAATAATGAGATAACAGAACAGAATAACAAGAGAGCGTAATGAATCATGGGAGGCTCCCCATTGGTCAAAGCTCATAGGTGTATATCTTAAAGGATGGTGTTCGGTACCTCAAACACGAGAGCAGTCTGATTACTGACTCAAGTAGAGTCGGACATCACCCTTAATTACATTGTCTTTTCATGAATTTCAAAAGTAAAAAGGTGAACTGGATCCAGACTATAATTAGCTAGCACTCCTGGATCAAGTCCAGATTTTAAAATAAAAGTTTAATTAGAGTGACCTTAAAAGTCTGAGGCACATTGCCTGTCGATAAAGATAGCCTGATTATGTAAATATTAAAAATGGAGAAAACCTTCTTGAATAGTCTGGTTGGGATGAGAAATGAGAGAAACGTTGGTGATTTAGATGAAGCTATTATTAATCCCAGAACTGATAGTGAAACAGAACTGACACAGTCCAGACAGAAGCAGGTTCAACAGTCTACATTTATCGGCATCAGTGACAGAAGTGAGAAGGGGGTGATATAAAAACAGAAAAAGCTCATGACAGAATTAAAAGAATAAATGGCTTAGGGGAGCTACAGTATTCATGTACATCCACACACACATACTTAGATGGATAAACACACATACATAAATACACATCCAGACACACACACAGTATAGATATGGATATGCGTGCACATGCAGACCAACGGTCATGACCGTATCCCAGCGGTCAGGGGAGGGGAAGCAGGTGGAACCCGCGCCCACTGGGCTCCACCCCCCCAGCAACACACCACTGCCAACCAGAAACCCAGCATGACCCAAGACACAAGGGCCGCGAGATGCCCCCCCAACCCCATCGTGCCCCAATCCAAGCAACAGCACCACAGAGGGCCCACCAACCCAGCAGACCCACGCGGCCCAGCCGCAGCGACACTTACCATATAAAGGAATATTTTGTTAACATACTTGTTTGTATTGGGGTTAATTTTCTCTCCTGTGACGGAGATGCACTTTTATGTAAAGAAATTTGAGTAAAATGTTATAAGTCTGTTTGAGGAGCTTATCACAAACATTTCCCAAGTAGAAGCAGATTGTTATGCTTCATGAGGCAAAATCAACATAGCTGAGTGAAGACTTATCTTTCTTCAGGATGGATCATCACCAGGCGTCGCTTGTGCTCTGTCTGGACCTGGCTGGTGCTAGACTCAGGTTTATTGTTACCAAAACAGACACCAACATTATGACATTGATTTCCAGCAAACCAAACATGTAAAACTGCAAATCAAACAAAGTCTAGTTTATTGATTTATCACCTGCCAGGCCAGCTACCTGAATACACAGCAGACAGAAACAAACACTTACCAGGAGGCAAGGTGGGACTGACAGTTGAGGTAGCTCTTGGTAATGAAAGGATGGTTCAGGGTACCACTGGGGGTGATCCTCTCTTCTGGATCCCTGCAGAGCATCAGTTTTAACAATTCAATGTTTTCCCTGCTTTCATCAGCCTCTGTCATGCTGTTGTGTCCTTCTCCACATGGTGTCGGACACAGTCGGGAAGCTCTGTAGTAATTGAGTCTTTTTTCCTAAATCATGAATTGTCTTAATTTCTCAGCCGCTTAACCAACTGCATTTTTCCTTTCCTCCAGAGAGAGGAAGTCATGAAACCTTTCCTTGAAGTAAAACCGATCATATTTCTCTTGTATCTTCATAAGAAGAATTAAAATATCTGGAGCATGTAGAGAGAGTAATAATGAAGAAAATAAATAAATAAATAAAGAAGACTCAGCGATAAAATCCTGTTGAATAAGATACTTCATGTAAATTTTACCTTTCTCTGCCACAAATGATCCGCCAACGTGATGTATCTTCAGGTACATGAGCTTCATTCAAAGATCATCATTCATTCCAGTTATACAACCATAGAGGAGTTTAAGGGTGTGAACCTGCTCTGCTGATGTGCCACCTGCTTAATGACAGTCGTCATGTCCTTTAGTTGTGTTAACTCGTCAAGCTGTTATCCAATGTATCAAGTGTATGGCTTGTCTTTGAATTTGTGGAGATTCCTCCTATGTGCCTAATGATGTTGAGCTAATCCAAGCTCCGGGCCATCAGGATTCTCATTAGAAATAATAATTTGATGATCTGATGACTCACATCAACCCTACTCAAAACAGCCTTCACAACAAAACAGATCATCAGTAACACTGGTGTCTCCCAGAATCTTTTAAGCAACTAAATCATATAATAAGTGATCTTGACCCATCTCCCATAGCGAATGACTGTCTTCACTGCAGATGTTTAAAAGCGCAATCTCTTTGGTTCTCTGATTCAAACACTTGATTGTCCTTCCAAATGTGGCTTTGCCAAACAATTTCAAGACCTTATAGTTTTTCTGGGATCTGTGAGACACTTTGTGGAGATTTTTCTGATGCAGAACATGATAATGATAATGAATGAGAAATGTTTTTTTGATAGTTTTTTTTTTTTTGTTATAAAGTTGAAAAGCAAACAGGGGACACAGAAAAGAAGAGCGTGTTACTTTGTCCCTCTAAAGACATTTTAATCTATTTAACCCCCGGTGAACACCTTGTTGTTGACTTTTATTATATTTTATGAAAAATAGGTACAATACATTTTCATCATCTCACGACTTCCTTGTAGCAGTTTACTTTATAATGTCACTAAGTGTTTTACAAGAAGGAAATGAGGCTCAGTTGGGTCAGATATATATTCATGAGACTCCAATAATAAAAAAAAAATCTAATAAACATATCGAACAGTACCAAAGGCTTTCTCAGAGGAGAGACATTTATTTTGATGGCAGTTAATTGGTGTGCCTGATTTCAGTACCCCATAAAAAGGAGCTCTAATGGAAAAGGTCTGGTCCTCTTTTGTCACAATGTGTCACCTTAAAACAGTTAAAAGCCTTCCATGTGCAGATATTGATGACTGGAGGGGTAAATATCATCTGGTTAAGTCTAAGCATTTAGGGGCACGGCCATTTGATGAATTAAAGGTGATGTAAGATTTTAAAATCTTCCAGGCATTTAACTTTTTATATGTTAGTGGTTGAAAGAATCAGGAGATTTCTTTGAGGTTTTCTTAATTTCTGTCAAACAACACACAAAATGTTTGATTGAAATATGGCAAAGTAAAATGTCTTTTCCTTTACTAAATTAGAAATAAATTTTGCTGACATGATCTTTCGGTCCGTTAAACCTTTTAACCATCAGAATAAAGGTTGGCTGAATTGCAAGAATAGAACAAATATTATGAAACCAGTCCAAAAAATTAAATCATGAAATAAATTAAAATTAATAAGAAAAATTATAATATTTATAAGAAAATAAAAAAATCCATGTTAATAAGTTAGATAACTAGGTGAGTTATCTAGGTGACTTCAGTTTAATAAATGGGGACAGTGTAAAAGTGAAAGCTGGTCTTTCTTTTGAAAAATTGTCAAATCATAACAGAATTGTAGCAAATAGTATAAATGTATGTACGTGCGTACGTGCGTGCGTGCGTGCGTGTGTGTGTGTGTGCGTGGATTTGTACACATTTAAGGTATTTGCATGTACATGTTTCCATCCACAAGCAAATTTTACTGCATATAACCATTTCTACATTTGTTTAAATTGTTAACTAAACTAATGTTAATATTTCAATTAGATTTTTTACATTTTGACTCACAGACGCGGGTCGTGGTCAAATTTAGAACTGATTAACTTCTGGTTCCAGGAAACTAGTTGAAGGTATAGAAACTTAGGAATATTTATAAAATGTGTAGCCCATTTTTCTTACAAATGCCTCATAACTTCCCTGAAGAGAAGGCCTGGAATGCTGAACGGCGAATCTAATTTGATGGTGGAATGATCCAGTCAATGACTTGATTCTTACAGACTTCCATCTTTAGACTTTCCATACGTGTTTCCATATGTACAAACAGTCAGATTTAGGAAGCACATGAAAAATGTCATTCGCTGATCTATCCTTGATAATTCTGAATTAAAACACTTGGAAATCATTCTAGCAAGTGACATAAGCCTCACCATTTTAAGATCATCGCAGGCTTTTGGCAGTTTCCAAAAATGTATTTATTTATTAACAATTATCTATACCATCTTATTCAAATGCAGGGTGACACTGATCTGCCGGAGTCAGTTCACCTGACATGCATGTTTTTGGACTGTGGGAGGAGCCAGAGAACATGCAAAGACCCACCAGGGCGGGAATCGAACCAGGAACCTTCTTGCTGTGAGGCAACAGTGCTGACCACTAAGCCACCGTGCAGTTTGAGTAAATAAAATGATAGTTTTCTTTAATTTGTTTGAGTAATTTCCTATATGGTGATTTCCGAACAGATTCCGCCTTATACATACACTTTAATTCGGCCCTCCTAACAACTTTATGCCTGTATAAACACACAATCTTTTGTAGCAAATATACACATATTTGCCTCATGACACACTGGTATAAATTAAGGCAAAAAAATCTTGGTTGCCTTTTACAATATACATCAGACACAGGTTCAGAGTCCCAGTCAGTCAGGGATCGCCTCATCTTCACAGGAATATGAAGTAACTCCAAAGAAGATAGCTACATGAGTTTAGGATGCAATCTTTCAAACTTGGAATAAAAACAATACAATAAATAAAACATCAAAGAAATGCATCCTCTCTAAAGTGAAAAATAAAATGATCATAAATAACATACTGCACAATCAAAGTAATGCGTACTTCTGCTCAAATCCACTAGAGCAGAGAAGCAACACCTGCAGATGGTGTCAAAAGGCAAGACAACAAACAACCAGCCTCTGATGTCGCTTAAAAGGACTGATCTTGAAACCAAACTAAGAGACCCTGACAGCTGCTGCAAGTTCAGTAGGATCAGGACACCAGCTCATAAGAAATATGAAACAGCAAAGGCGAGTTGTTTTTTTGGGATAAACAATATCAACAGTAGTTTGCCGAGAAATAATCCCGCCAAGATGAAACTTTATTTCTGCTTAATTCTACATGTAGACAGAGGTCTGTTTTATCTCACAGGGAAAAAAAACAGAAATTCTACATTTTTTGATAAGATGTCTTAAAAACAAAATTACTGTCCATAAAAAAAATTTTAAAAAAAAACGTATTTTTGTCAACTAAACTAATAAGGACAAATACTTCAACGGTCATGACTTCATGTGTGGTTGGAGGGGCCCTGGGCTGCACACGGAAACATCCCAGGCCCACACCAGAGGCTTCAGTTGCTTGTTTAGAGCTCCAGGAGAAACAGGTCACATGATGATCGCATCCACAAAAGTGGTGCTGTCAAATCTCAAACTGGAGTTGACTCGCACAACTAAGAAGCAAACTGTTAACTATCCTGATGAAAAGAGACACGTTGGTAATAATAGTGCTCTAATGTTAGCAATGAGTGTGACAGTTTTTATTTATTTATTTATTTTATTGCGACAGTATGAAACAGTGATGGGGGATCCACTTTTTATAGAAGAAAGAGCACATTCATAGGACAAGAAATATTAGTTTGATTTCAAAAATTATCATTGACTTCAGTTACATATTAAGAGGATATCAGACAAACAACAATATATAACATTATTCATCAATGCCAGGATTCACTTAACAAAAGTGAAGAAAGAAAGACATTAATATAGTAATTTAAGCTTTAAAGAGTTGACTTCAGGTGCTGCCAAATAACTGATTAACTGAAACTGATCACCAACTCATCATGTGTCTAGACTTTTCTAGCAGTTTACTGGCCTACAGCATGAAAGTGTGTGTTAACACAATACCAAGCAAGAAAAATATAAGCAATCACCTTAGAGAAGCAATTGCTGCCAAACATAAATCAGATTACAATCTATTTGAGGCTCAACTTTTTAAAAAAAGAAAGAATTGTTGAACAAAATCAAGACATCTGCCAGTCTTCCAAGTGGCCATCACAACAAATCAATAATAATAATAATAACAATGATAATAATAAAAATAATGAAACAGTCATTATAGGCTCATCCTGGTGCCTGTTTTGTTGTTATTTGGGTATAGTTTGTTCTTGTGCTTCTTCTTTTGTTCATCATCTTCCTTTAGTGTTAGTGATTTTTTTTTTCTTTTCCCTGCTTGATGCAATGCTCTCTGTTCAAATGAAGTACTTTGTTTTATTACTCCAGAACAAAGAGCACGCTTTGATTTTATATTACACTCTGAGATGGCACAACATGCATTTTGCTTTGGTTTCTGACAACGTATCTGCTGTACTGAGCACACACACACACACACACGCGCGCGCACACACTCACTGTGTCCATAAAATCAACTGTACATGAATAATAGTTGAAATTTAAAGTTCCTTTTTCATAGCTTGTTTAAAACAATTTGAAAAAGAAATCCAAACAAAAAGGATATATATGTTTGCGTCCTGGAAGGTTGTGAAAAGCCAGAGCATAATTCCTCTGACAGCAGAGTGCCACCGGCATCCCTGCAGGGGAACCATGACTGAACATTTCAAGAACACATCGATGAAATTCAGCCCAAGCTCTCCTCCTCCTCCTCCCATGAGCAGACTGATTTACAGCCAAGTGCACTCAGCGAAGGTCTCAGACGAAGCGCAGAAAACAAACCTGCAGAATACATGACACATCCAAACAGTTTTTTAATGGTTTTCATGTTGTGCACATTTTTCAAGCAACCTGCTGTTTGACTCCTGTGAGCAAAGGTTTAATGTTTCACTATTCCTTTCTCTTTTGTGTTTTTGTCTTAGTGTGACAGTGCACACTGCTATGATGGTAAAGTCCTGAAAAGACACGTTCTTTTGATCTCTGATAAAAGCACTGATGCACATCTATACGCTTGGCAAAATTGGTGATCTTAATTTATCTGTTAATTTTTTGAGTATGTTCAGCTACAGGAAAATCACACGTTTATATAAGTCTTTTTTTTTTTTTTAATAGACAAAAGATCAAAGCACCTTTCTGAAGGTTGAGTGCTTCCATGAAAGTAGTTGACATGCAGGAGACATTTATAGAGTAATGACCAAACGAATGGCAAGATATGCTGTTATATCTTGTTTTAGCCCTGACAGTTGATCAAGAACCAAAACTCTGATATTCAATCATTCACCTGCCATAATATGATCCATCTTTGTGTCCTTAAGTCCCAGAAAAGAACCACACATCTGCTTATGAAGTTTTACAAGACTATTATTTTTCTTAGAAACCATAAGAAATATATAAATCACAAAACATACATTCTTTCTGTGTATTTTATTAAACTTTGGGCCTTGTTGTGTGACTGTTTGTGCTTATTTTGCTTTAATGTATTGTTATCAAGATACTGGGTAGAAAGTACTTAGGAACATCAAACCCAACAAAAACCTTTAAACATTTTGGTTTTCCTGTGTTCTCCACACTGTCTAATGTAGAATAATGAATTATCTATTTCTGTCTTTAAATATTGTTAACTCAGTTTAAAACTGTTTAAATCTGGATGTGCAGGCTCTTGTCAGTGTTTAGGCATTAGGGATGTTTTCAGAGTTAAACCATTTTTATCTTCATGTCCAAAGTTTTTGCATTATGCAACAGTCCTGCAGAATGACCCCTGAAAACTGAAATGTTTCATACAATATTCATATATTTAGGGGAAGATATTATGGGAACAAAGCTTCACAGGTTGCTGACTGAAGCTGAGAAGTTCTGAAAACACACACGGTTCTGTCACTGCGTGTTTATGAAAATATGTAATTCAATGTGCGCATCAGATTTGGAGGCTGCTGTGACATTGCAGACCCAGATCAGAGTGGTAATATCTGACTTCCGTGTCTTTGACTGCACTGAACTTCACATTATGCTGTATTTGCTCTACCTTAACTGTGTGTAGTACAAAGCTTCGCATCCGGTTTCAAAAGAAACAGACTGTGAAAATGTTGGGGGTTGTGGGGGGTGGCTCGCTCCACCCCTGAAAACCGGACTATGAACAGAGGTGTAAATGAATTATTGGGAGGGGGGCTTTTGACCAAAGAATGTCGCAAACATTTTAATTAAGACCTCATGAAATTGTATCTTCTTGTGAAAATACCATACTGAATAAACTTGTTTGTGTGTATTTTATTTTCATTTTTTTTAACTACCACATGTTGTAAATAATATTTTGATTACATTACGTAGTAGCCTTTAATCAGGCTTTGAATCTTTTAAGGAAAAAAGTTAACAGTCCAACTTTAAAATGTCAATACGTTTTATCTCATCAAGATAAAAATAGAATTAACGGATCTTACTGTTGAGCTACTGACAAAAATAAATAAATAAATAAATAAGTAAGTAAGCACAATGAAAAATACACCTGTTCATTGTCTGCTGTATTGCTACCAGCTGTGGGCTGCTCATGCACACCTCTGTATTCCTGTGTCCCAGCAGGCCTTTGATCAGGTAATTGCTCCTTGGCCCTCATAGTTTGCATCCCCATATGTCGCTATGGTGACCACCTCTCCAGCATCCATCTGTGCACTGTTTTTTCCCCTTTTAAGACAGACGTATATATTACAATCCTGGGACTGGTGTAGGAAAGGGGGACAAGGTGCTGCGGATCATGTTTGTGTATTTCTTTTTAGTTCTTTCTAAGTCTGTGCGTCAGTCTTGATGTTTGTTTAAGCAACATAATCTCATTCCCCAGCTAACACACTTATTCAAGTTCTCCATGTCACATCTCCGGAATAAGAAATTGCACTTTCTCTTCTTTTAAAATGTGATATAGATTCCCTTTAATTAACAGTCCCCCCTGAGCGAAACCAAATCCACACGGGCGTGACATGAGAGGATCGGGTGGGTTGGTGAAGCTCAGCAGGAGCCATTTAAGGACTCAAGAGGCTGTAAGGAAACACGTTAAGGAGGATGAAACGTTTTCGGTTGCAAGGGATCAAATTATGTGAGGGACCAAATTCCCTTTGAGACCAATTTCAGTTCACAAATATTTCCTTCTATAATGGAGATTTTCCCTCTTAACTAAGATTTGGGAAATAATTATTTTCCCTCCTGTCTGTCAGAGAACTGACATAGCGAATCTGCTCCAGTCTGCTCCGAACCTTCACTGACGCCTTTTATTCAGCAAGAAATCTTCCAAAGACTTCTTTTCCATGCAGTTTAGACAGTTTTAGTTTTTTTTAGCTTCATTTATATACATACATGAACATATATTAATAGCGTTCATTCTTTGGATTCAAAGAACGTCATTAAAGATAACATGAGTTGTGATGACTGACCTGTCAAGAGGCAAGTAAGATTGAAGAGCTGCAGTGTGTCATTCATGTGGTTTTGGTTGACATTCACAAAACGAGAAAAAATGAAAACTGTACAGTTTTATCCTTGAGTGAAAGACAGCTTCAGCAGTATTTTCTTATGTGCCCGGCTCAGAGCAACTACAGTAACAGAGCTCACATGTTTCACGGCTTTATTTGCATTTAGTTTTTAGATTGTGTCATAGTCATCTACGAATGTATTTGTTACCGTGCTATAATTGCCAAAAGTACTACATATCAGTTAATTTTAAAAATATATAGAATAGGAGGGTTGCAAAAGCTTAATATAACATCGTTCTACAAAAGATTTCTATATTAATTGATGGTTGTTTCTTATCTTGTTCCACAAGAATGAAAAGAATAGTTGAGCCTCAGTTTTCTTTTTGTTTTGTTTATTTATTGATTTCTTTTTTGTCACTTCAAGACACTCCCAACTCTTCTCTTTTTTCCACTTGCAGCAATGTTAAATCAAAGAGTAATTACATTTTAATGTTATACAATGTTTAGTATTATATTAGTATTTGATGTTGGTTACTTCTTGGAGAATTAAGATGCCAAATCATGTTTTTTTTTCTTGAGCTAATTAAGGAAAAAAAAATCAAAAGTATTAGTCTGTTAACTAAATATGAAAATAAAGATTTCAGGGGGAGAAATGAAAAAAGTACTCTTTTATTAGATATGATGAGAAACATTAAACTTAAACATCACAGCTTTACCTATGCATAGGCTACAGACATCTCTGAAGACATTTAAACATGTTGATTATAAACAAAAATCAATCTCAATCTCTTATTCAAATTGAGTCCATTCTTAACTCAGAAAAGAAAAGTTTCCTTGTCGCAATTTGGTTTCCGGTGCGCGTCTCTTTCGACCTGGCTGCCTTTAGAGCAAATCTGAGAGACTCGATGCGTCCATGGAGACAACACAAGTAAAACAAATGTAAAAAAAAAAAACAAAACAAAAAAAAAAATAAATAAATAAATAAAGAGGCAAAAAGCGGAACGTTCACGGGTTGCAGAAATGACACTTGATTATTTTCTTGAAAGCGCTCTGAAAGTCTTTGTTGAAGTATGCGTAAATGATGGGGTTGAGTAAGGAGTTGGAGTAGCCCAGCCAATTTATGACATCCTCCAGCCAGCGGGGCATGTAGCACGAGTCCTGGCAAAAAGGCATGACAAGAGCGACGATGAAGAAGGGCAGCCAGCAGAGGATGAACGTGCCCATGATGATGCCCAGAGTCTTGACCGTTTTGCGCTCCCGCGCCAGCGCGATCTTCTTCTTCGCCTCGGTGGCTTTTTCGTGTCTGCTCTCGAACAGCGGCACGGAGCTGGGGGTGTTGGGCAGCGGAAGGTTGCCTTTGGAGTTGTTGTGAACTTCGATGATCTCCAGAGAGTCGCCGTCCTCGGCGTGTTTCACCGCACCGTTAGCGCTCGGCAGTGGCCGTGGCTCTACGCTCCTCTTCCAGCTCTTCCCCAGCGCGTCTCCGTGAGCGTTTTTGTGGAAAAGCGCAGGAGACAATGCCAAACAAGAGTCGGACACTTTCTTTTTTTCGGTTTTACGCACAGTCCGCCTGATTCGAAACCGGGCCGCTTTGAATATCCGCCCGTATAAAACCAGCATTAAGGTCAGGGGAATGTAAAACGCCCCGAATGTAGAGTATATTGTATACCAGGGGTCTTGCCTGATCTTACACTGCTTGGGATTCGCCCTGTCCTCAGCCATGCTGCTTGGTTGGGAGCGCATAACCAGCATGGGTGGAACTGAGATGGAGAAGCCGATGAGCCAAGTGACGCTGATGAGAACCGCCGCTCTCCTTGGCGTCCTCTTCTTCATGTAGTCTATGGGCTCGGTTATCGCCCAGTACCGGTCCAGTGCGATGGCGCATAGGTGCAGGATGGACGACGTGCAGCACAACACATCCAGAGACACGAAGATGTCGCACGGGACCTGCCCGAGCGTCCACCGGTTTAAGACCTGGTAAAGCGCCGCCATGGGGAGCACCAGCACGGACACCATCAGGTCGGTTACAGCTAGAGAACCGATCAGGTAGTTGGCCACATTCTGGAGAGAGCGCTCCAGCGCGATGGCTGCGACTACGCACGCGTTCCCAAAAATTGCACAGAGGATGAGTGCGCCAAGCAAGAAAGAAGTTATCACTTGATAACTCAACTTCACGTCCTCATCCTCGTTTTTTAGAAGTTTGCTTGTTGAGTTATCAAAGAGAGGCCAGGCTGTCGTGTTGTTCGTGACCTCCATCGTCGGTGAACTCTTGGTTGGAAGAGATTCGTTTACTCCGTGGAGAGCCTGGTGCTCTCCACACGGCGGCACCTTGTGAGGGGCATAGCGGACTATTGAAAGCTGGGGAGAAGCTCTGAACTGCAAGTGTTGGCTGCTGACGGAGAATGATGCTGAGTATTTATACCAGTGATGGAAAATGCGTCATTTGTCTGTGAGGATGTTATGGGTCTGCTCGTTCAGTTGTGTCTCTTTAGTCGGGAGTGCAGGCAATGAGACCAGAAGAGCAATGGGAAAAAACAATGAAACTAATATTTTCCCTTTATTATTATGATTAGTATGCTGACGGTTTACAATTTAATTGATAGGATAAAAATTCTTATATACTTTTAAGTTAATTTGGTGGAATAAATTAGGGAATTTTAATGATTTTATCTTTGTGGGTTTAGAGTTTATGTTTGGGTTATACACGAATTCTATGAATTGTTTTAAGTGACTTTACAGGGTAAAGAATAGCCGAAAGAGTTTAATGGCCAACTGAAAGAAAGAGAGAGAAAACAGTCGCATTTTTGTCGTGAATAAAGTCGTAATTTGGGGTAAAGACGAAGAACCCGGAGCGTCCTTAGCTGTCCTATCTAAGACTTACCAACTTGGAAACTCTCCTCGTTGTGCATCAGTGTCACATTATGAGCATCACAAGCTTGAAAAATATAGGCATATGAAAGAAACTGCGTTTAGTTAGGAGTGTAGAGTTGAATGATGTTTGATTTTTTTCTTGATATTATTCTTAATATTCTTTTCCCCTTGTGTTCTACTTTTGTCTCGTAAATTTATTCTCGTGATTTCAGGTTTATTTCCTGCCACGGTTTCCTTAATTCTCTGTCATGGATAACATGTCTTTCATCCCTTATTGGCTTATTTTCAGAACCATGGTCAGAGCGCTCCAGTGACCACACGGATCTATGTGAGCAACTCCGCCACCTGGCGGTCGCTCAGTCGCTCCCCAAAACACAAAAATAGTAATACAATCTTTTTAATTTTATCTCAAGTTTAACATTGTAAGTAATAAAAGTACGCGCGTCTACGTATGAGTGTTTGTATTTTTTTAATCCGGTTTAGGGAGCTTTATATGAAGAAGAAGATTTTATTTTTCATTTGCTATAACATTTATTAGTAAAATATATTAAATTATTGATATGCCTTCTTGTATTATGTTCAGCCTGGCTAATCCTAAAATATTGATCAGATTATTCACATGGTGGCCCACTGCTGGTCCCACAATTTCATTACAATGCTTCAGCATAGACTCCCAATAATTACATGTGAGATTTCAAAACAATAACACTTTATTTATAAATATAGTTTGGCTTCTTTATTTCTCTATAGTCAGGCAACGGTATGGCCAAACTAAATAAATCTTTTCAACATATCACATTTTAAATATCTTTTTTTTATTTCAGTTTGATTTTCCTAATGACGTTTTATAGAATGGATACTGGGATGGCTCAAACACCCGCAGCACTACACGACGAGAGCACTGCCTCTGTGCAGCAGGCAGACAAGTGGCTACAAGTGATGAGGAGAGACAAGAGAGACATGAAAATGATAATGACACGAGAGTTTAAGATCAGTTTGAGGTTCTAACCTGAATAAGAAATAGCACTACTAAACCCATTGAATATTTGAATGATTAGTTGTAGAAATAGACATGAGCAGCGCATTGACAGATGATAATCTGTGAAACACAAGAACACTGAGCACAGGGACGAGGCGCCTGAGCTGCAGGAAGTTTGCTAAAAGGAAAATACAAAACAAAAAAAAAGAAGCAGTTGCATTGAGACAGTGACTTATTAGTAACATCTGCAATTTCAGTAGGTGACAGAATAGAAAAGCTGAAAAAAAGGAGATTAAAGAAGCAACAGTGACAGGAAATAGACAACCGTATAGGTTTTTAGAGATGGCGAAACAGTTCACAATATTTCAGTGTTCCTAAAGTTCCTTGTCAGAATGTAACTATTTGATATGTACATTCTGATGTAAGGGGTTGTATTCCCATTCTGATAAGATGCTCTAAATTTCATATATCTTTATATGCACAGGCTGCCACTATGTGTATGGAAATCAGAGATGGAGAAAATCTGCAAAACATATCTGTTGAGACTTTGGAAGCAACAACATGGTGGAACATTATTATGAGGTGATGGTGGATGAAGTGGAGCTGGTTTGTTGAAATGGTGGCACAGGTGTTTGGGAAAATCTGTCGAGAGAAACAGGATCAGCAATTGATCTCACTTTGGTCTCACTTTGGTTAAGAGAAGGCACAAAGACAAAGTGATCACGAACCAATTCACCTAATAGGCAGAGGAGGGAAGATTCAGGGGGAACCAAAAGTGGCATATCCAGTCACACCATGATGAAAAGTCTTAACGGCATCAAAGGATTTTGTTGCGGGAAAACTGTGAGCGAAAGAAAGAATCCAAGAATGCACCAAATGAAAGAAAAGGAAATATGAGGCTTTTCAAGTTTTGAAAAAGGTAAAAGCTTGAGATGAACCATCTATTTCCAGGTAGGAATGTTAACTAGAAATCTTAGTACTCACTTTCTAAGAAACTATAGATTTTTATATAAGAAATGCTTTATATATATTTATTTAGAGAAAAACAAAAAAGCTATAAGAGTGGCTTCAGGAAAGTAAGAAACAACTAAGGTCTGGCTGCAACATGAAATAATGAAAGCACAACTCTGGTGTTATGAAGCTCACTGATATGATGTGGACAGATGGGCATAAGCTTGAAAAGTGGGAAAAATGAAAGGACGGGTAAAAAATGTCTTAGATTACAGGAAAATCTCTAAAAGCAAAATTGTGATCATTGTAACAGTAACAAATCCAATTATAGCAATGTTTTTTTCTCCCCCAAGAGGACTTTGTACTTATGTATGTTATTGTTTCTCTTAATATTTGCTTGGGGGTCATGTACTGGGTCTCTAAGAAGTGCCTAGAGGTCGGTAGGGTCGGCCCTTTAGTGGACTAAAGGGACAATAAAGAGATCCACAAAACAGAAAAGTTTTTACTGGTGGAGGTTACTGACATTCGTGTTTTAGTTGTTGTTGTTTTTTTTTATTAGTTTTTCATTAGGCTATGATTAATGTCACTATTGGCAGCATGAGGCAATACCTGGACCCTGCAGAAGTTGCATAAGCTCTACTACTATTACTACTATTACTACTATTACTACTACTACTCTCATTTAGCAAACAATTTTTTCCAAAGCAATTTCCAACTGAGAGAACAACACAAGTGAGAAACCAAATAGGAGGGTACAACATGAATTAGTGATGGTCAGGCTGCTTTGAGTCCAGTAGGACACAAGTGTTGCCTTGTCTTTAAAAAGCTGAGTCTTTAGCTTGCTCTCAAAAGTAGGTGTGGTCCATTCGGATCGTACAAAGTTTGGTAGGTCATTCCACCATCGGGAACAACAGAGGAAGAGACTCTGGCTGCTGATTCTGCGCCACATTGTGGTGGAAACACCAGTTGTCTTTCACTGGCTGAGCGTAGCTGTCAAGGGTGAGTTTAGCGCTGGATGAAGGAATGAAGGTAGGCAGGAGCCATTTGTTTGGTAAGCCAGAAGCAGAGATTTGAACTTCAACTGGAAGCCAGTGCAGAGAGATTAGCAGCAGAGTGACATGAGCTCTCTTGGGCTGGCTTCCAGTTGAATGCAGCTGCATTCTGGATCATCTGAAGAGATTTAACTAAGCATCTAGGGAGGCAGGCAAGTAAAGAATCACAGTAGTCAATGCATGACATGACAGTAGTCATTACATGACATCACAGTAGTCAATGCATGACATGAGCCGAGCCGTATGTTCTGTCAAGTAGGGTTTGATTTTCCTGATGTTGTAAAGAGCAAATCGGCAAGACCAAGAAACCGAGGCAACATGGTCCTTAAAGCTCAGCTGGCTGTCTAACATAACATCAAGCAGAACGTAGCAGAAGATGTGGGCACAAGTGTGATGGAATCCAACTGCACTCTTATCTGAAGAGGTGAGGAATGACTGGCTGGATAGACAATAAGCTCAGTCTTGGACAGATTTAGCTGAAGGTGGCAATCTATCAACCATGCAGAGATATCAGCAAGACATGCTGATATTCTAGGCAGTGTTGAGTCTGAGTTTTTTCAGCAGTATGGTGACCTGAGCTTGCTTGAAGGCAGAGGGAAAGACACCAGATTTAAGAGAGGAGTTAAAAATGTGGGTTATTGCAGGTTTGATGGTAGGTAAAAATGCTCTGCAGGATGTTCGTAGGGACAGGATCAAGAGGACAGTACATAGGTTTTGAGTAAACTTTACGCACTTTTATACTATTTTATTGCAACTTCCAACAGCTACCAACGACAGCTCTGGTTGCCACGTGAGGTGCAGCAGCAGCTGCCGGTGGAATTGAGCCTGCTGCCTCTCTGGCCTGGGGTGGGCAACCTCTAGTGCGCCCTGTGCTCCCTGCCCAGCACCACGGAGCTAACCCTGAGCAATTATTACACAAACAGTGGCAGGAAAAACTCCCCTTTAAGAGGGAGGAAAAACCTAGATCAGGACCTGGATCATAAGGTAGGACCCTCCTGTCGAAGGTTAGCCAGGTAGAACAGGAACTAGGGAGAGATGAGAAACATAGACACACCGTCAAAGATACATTAGTATAACTATCCATCAGCAGCAGATCTAAGACTTCTATGTATATATGGGTGATATATGGATAGTTGGTGATCCACATAGATGACGACTGCAGGTCAGGATGTCAATAGATATCCAACAGAGACGTCTATACAGACAGGTGGAGGCAAACACTGGGATGGTCAGAGGGTGGGACTGCAGGTCAGCAAGCAGCTTCTGAGGCTCTGGCCTGCAAACATGTATGGAAGAGAAAAAGAGGGAACAAACCAGCACAACAAACTACAAGAACAATGGAGCACAATTATACTTATGAGATACTCCTGATCAAAAATAATGCCATCGCAATATTGTCTAATCCCTTCCTAAGGTGTTTGGGACCACAAACAATAACCTCTGTTTTATCAGATTTTAGAAGCAAAAAATTAGTGGATATCCAGTCTTTGATGTCCTTAAGACACATCTGAAATTTGTCTAATGGTTCTGTTTCATCTGGCTCCATAGACAAATACAGCTGCGTATCATCAGCATAAAAATGAAAATTAATGCTGTGGTTCTGCATAATACTTCCCAAGGGCTGCATGTATAAACTGAACAAGATTGGCCCTAGCACTGAACCCTGCGGGACACCATAACAGACCCTCATCTGTACAGAAGAAACCTCATGAACATGAACAGACTGGAATCTATTAGACAGATGTGATTTAAACCAACCTAGAGGTGTCCCTTTAATCCCAACAACATACTCTAGCCTCTGCAGTAAAATGTTGTGATCTATAGTATCAAAAGCAGCGCTGAGGTCCAGCAGAACCAGTATGGACACTAACCCATTATCTGAAGCCATAAGAAGGTCATTCGTGACTCGAACAACTGCTGTTTCTGTGCTATGATGCATTCTGAACGCTGACTGAAAAACTTCAAGTAGATAATTTCTATTCAAATGGTCAGACAGCTGGCTTGCAACTACCCTTTCCAGAATTTTAGATATAAATGGATAAATGGAGGGTTGGAAATTGGTCTATAATTAGCTAAAATGTCTTGGTCAAGATAGGGTTTTTTAAGTAATGGTTTGATTACTGCAACTTTAAAAACAGACATGTATCCTAAGATTAGGGACAAGTTGATCTGGTCAAGTATTGTCGCACCAATGAGAGAGAAAACATTTCCGAGTAGTCGAGTTGGGATTGGGTCTAACAGACACGTGGATGATTTAGCTCTATTGACGACTGAGGTCAGCTCAGGGAGGTCTACAGGAACAAAACAGTCTAGAGTCAGGTCAGAGCATAAGGGAGTCACTGAAGCTGAAGAAACGCCCACAGCCACTGCCGGAAGGGCCTGGGTGATTTCCTTTCTAATTCTGACAATTTTATTGCTAAAGAAGCTCATAAAGTCTTCACTACTGAGAGCTGCAGGAATGCACGGCTCAACAGAGTTGTGGCTCTTGTCAACCTGGCTACAGTGCTGAACAGAAAACGTGGGTTATTTTTATTATCCTCTATCAACGCTGAATAATAAGCTGTTCTAGCTTTGCAAAGCGCATTTTTATATACCGATAGACTATCTTTCCATTCACTATACAGACCTACAAGAGTACTGCTTTTTTTTTTTTAATTTTACGCTCTTTGTTTTAGCATACAAATATGCAAATTATACCAGGGAGTTAAGCTCCTATGGTTAGAGACCCTCTTTCTCAAAGGAGCAACTACATCTACAGCTGAGTGCAACACATCTGCAGTGCTACCAACAAGGAAATCAACGTCTGCAGAGGTAGAACCGAGGTCACAGCCCTCAACTGCTTCACTATGTTCCACTGTAAGAAGATGAAGAGCAATGGCCTCCCTAAATTTAGTAATAGCTTTATCGGATAGACATCTGCTAAAGTAATTCCTCCTATTATGCATCAATGCGACAATGTTAAATTCAAACATTATTAAATAGTGGTCGGATAGGAAGGAGTTTACAGGCGACACTAACAGATTATTGGGTTCTACACTGTAGAAGAGGACGAGATCGAGAGTGTGATTAAGACAATGTGTTGGTTCGTTTACTTTTTATGAAATCCCCATTGATTCTAGAAAAGAATCAAAAGCCAACTTAAGACTATCGCTGTCGGCGTCCATATGAATGTTAAAGTCGCCCACTATGATGACTTTGTCTGTATTTATCAATAAACCAGATACAAGTTCTGAGAACTCAGATAGAAACTCCAGATCAGCACCAGCAGGAGGCCGGTAAACTACCACTAAATAAACTGGCTTCTTTGATTTCCAGTTCAGAAAGTTTAGACTGTGCGTGAGGCTTTCAAACGTATTATAATCGCATTTAGGTGTAGATTTTATTTAAAGACTGGAGTTGTAGATCACCGCTGCTCCTCCACCTCGACCTGTGATTCGGGGAATATGATAATTAAAGTAACCGGGCAGCGTCGATTCATTTAAACTAACATACTGTTCTAGAACATGGCAGGTCTGCTGCTGGCACCCTGTGCTTTTCACAGATGAGAGCAGGTTCCCCCTAAGTGCATGTAGCAGATGTAAAAGGGTCTGGAGACGCCATGGAGAACTTTATACTGCTTGTATTATTGTTCAGCATGACTAGTTTGGCGTTGGGTCAGTAATGGTCTTGGGAGGCATATCCATGGAGGGACATCCGTGGGTATCCGTGAAGCCATTGTCAGACCCTATGCTGGTGAACTGGGCCCTGGTGCACAGCAATGGCTGTCCTAGTGGTGAGTTGGTGGTTCCAGGATGATGAAGGAATTGATACTATTGACCCTACCGCTTGCTTGACCTAAAGCCAATAGAACACCTTTGGGACATTAGGTTTTGGTTCATCCAACGCCACCAGGTCGTACCTGACTGTCCATGAGCTCAGTGATGCCCAGGTCCAGATCTGGGAGAAGATACCCTGGGACACCATCCATTGTCTCATTAGGAGCATGCCTTGAAATTTCAGCAAACTAGACTGGCCTGCCGCATTATGTTTTTCACTTTCATTTTCAGGCTGTCTTTGAATTCAGATCTAAAGATTGATAAATTTCCATCAAGCATAGCAAGCACAAAATTCAGCATGAGGAGGATTCGGGACTTTTTCCTTCTTCTTTAAGGATTATTGGAAATTGCGTAGTAATCCACACTCCCTTACTCTAGGTGGCGGCAGTGCTCCCAGTAGGTGTCTGCCAAGTACGGTGCAATAATAACACAAAAAGAAGGACTAGTTCGGTATCTCGGATTTGTTTACTCTTTTATTTCGTTTCAAGCTGTCAGGTGGGCAAAATTAGTTTATATAATGTTAAGTGACATGTCTGTGTAGGCGTTTAGTAAAGTAAAGTCGGATGGCTTGTTGTTTTATTGGTGCTAGGTTGCTAACTAGCTATTTTAGTGGAAATGATTTGACACATTCCGACACAGTGACCAGATCTGCACTTTACGTACAAAAACAGGAAGAAAACACAGTGAAATCGGCGTTTTTGGTAATACAGACGACAAGAAGAGAGACGGACACCCGACTAATCCTGTGCCTTGTAGCTCTGTAGCTCAGAGCAAAAGGATTAGAAGCACGTAGCAAAGTTTACAGCTGTGCAAACATTTAAGTGGCTTATTTAAGTGCTCGAAGCGTTTAACTGCATTTTCAAGAAATAACTGCAGTCCAGCGTCCAGAGATGTCTTAGATACAAATGTGATTCCGGTTTTTGACGGGCAACTTTTAGCTTGGCGTCGCGGTTCTGAGTGTAGGAATTTCCCTGCACGGAGACCCGACCTCAAACACAACACGCTGTTCACCTGTTCCCTGCGTTGGTCCAGACAGGTGGAAAATCAAAGAAGCAACAACATCACTAAATATGCAGGAGAAGAACAAACAAACAAACAAACAAAAAGCTCCCAGCTTAAGCTGCTTGTATCAGCTTTCAACACTTAGTAAACATTACTGAGCTAGTTCTTTCCAATGCAATAATTGTCTGCTTTAAATTGTCTGTTTTTTTGTAACGTAACAAACATCTAATGCAATACAATGTTTTTGTTTTTTTTTTCCATTGTTCATTTATTTCCGTTTCTAATGTGTAATTACAGATCTGTCTTCTGTTAAAGACTGAATCATGCTCCGCTGCAGAAAGTGCCGGAAAGGCGTCATAGAGTTGACGTGCCTGTCAATGGTCGGTGACGCTTTTGTGCATCTGGTACCTTTTTAAAGTTGTTGTTTTAGCGACACAGTCTTTGTTTAGATTAGTTGTCAGCCAACATAGGACGCCATTGTCTGTCAGATATGTTTGGGTTTTGCATTACTGCTTAGACAAAGAGAGATCTTTGAAAAATCTATTCTAATAATACATCTCGACCAGTAATCCAAAATTGCTTATGACGCATAAAAGTGAATTGTTCCTTTTGAGTCTTTGAGGCTTCATCAATTTTTTTTTGCTGCTCATGTGTCTTTGACTGCAGACCACAGATCAAAGGTCAGCTGCTGTTTGCAGCATTTGGCATGTGAACGTGGACAAGTTGCCAGAGTGGATACTGAACTCGGTTCTTCAGGTGAGTGCATTTGCTCAGGACTCGGGTTCAATGCTGTTAAAAGGAAAATAAAAGGGTAAAAAGTAAAAACGACATCAAAAAAAAAGAGACAGAAGAAAAACAAATCTCTCTTGTAGGTTTACAGACTCATATAGTCCCGTTTTCTTAGTTCTATTAAGTCAGTACCTGTCATGTTTACTTTGTGTGATTAAAGTTTATGCATAACACTGTAGACAATTTTACAATGATCTATTATATAATTTTTTTCTTAGTCATATGTATTTATGTTTATTCTAAACGTGCGCCATTGGGTTTTGTTAAAAATTCTTTTATTTTTTTGTATGTAGTTACATTTTTTGTTGGGTTAAATGTTGAGAATCTTTTCATACTTAATTTTTACCTTAGATGTTCTAACAATCATTTACAAATTAATTTTTGACTCCAAAAGATGGAAGACTTTGCATATTATTAAAACAAAACAAAACGAAAATTCATTTCATGATGCCGCGACTCGTGTGTCTGTTGCTGTCTAGGCCCAGTGGACCACAGGGAGGCTGAACTGCTATAACTGCGGGGCCCGTCTGGGAGGTTTTAACTTTATTAATCACAGTGAGTGTCCTTGTGGCCAGGATGCCACAGTCCACCTAATTAAAAGCCGTGTGGATTATGACCACAAGCACAGCTTCCTCATCATCCAGCCAAAGAGAACAAGGCCTAGAAAGGGACAGTGCGGCGTGCTGACGGATGGCCCTCGGTGCAAAGAGGAGAGGCCCGAAGTCAGCGGCACTACACTGGAAAGTTTACAGCTCAGCTGTGCTGCTGTCATGTCTCACGTCAGCCCTGCTGGATCGTCAGAGCCACTCACTGAAAGTAAAAACACTCAGCGATTTTCTTTCAGTCCCCTCAATTGCATTTCTTGTAGGAGAAGGTGCAATTTGGAGGCTGATGGAGACTTCACGCAATGCTCTTTCCCTGCAGCCCCTTCAGACATCTCCGTTGTTGATGTATTGGCCTCTCGGTCATCTGCTTCGCATCCTGCTGGTCATCAGTCTGACACAGATGGTCAACTTGCATTTAACATTTTACAGTACCGTTCAGATGTTTCTGGAGGTACACTGTCACCTCTACATCAACAGCTGCCACAGTCTCTGGAGGTCGTTGAGTCTTTCGTGAACTCCACCTCAGTCCACACGGAGGTTTCTGCGTCAGTCCTGCTGGCTGAAAGAAGATCACCCTCTGACAGAGCAGCTGATCTGGAAGTGGACGTCACGGTAAAATGCTGTTCTTATGACTGATGTTCTTTTAAACAAGTGCATTGCTTAGAGCTCTAACCAGTGACTGCTTTAATATATTTTTAATTCAGTATTTGTGCTACAACTCAGTGTTTTTGCTGGTATTTATTGGTTTCCCTGCCATCAATCTATGATGTCTTTCTTCATAAACCAGTTTGCAATTATTTACACTTCCGAATGTGTTTGTGTTTTGCCCCGTCAGCCTCAATTATCTTTGGGCTCCTTGTTCTTGATAAGACAGAGGAAGAGAGAGAAGAATCGCCTGAAGAATCAACGGAGGAAGGAGAGGAGGAGAGAGAGATGGCTGAACGGTCATCTGGAGGAGGAGCCGGTGAGAGAGCAGAGTTTACAAGGATGTGTGTAGAGGCAGACTTTTCTTATGCTTTCACATCTTTCACATGATTTCATATTCAATGTTATTAGTAAGTGTTAACAACTGAAGTATAAATCAAAATTGCATGTAGGACTAAAGGTTTCATGCTTTTTGAGTGGGTTTTTGTAGATTACTCAGGAGTCTTACCTGCACTAGACAGCAGTTGGAGAGTCGGGGAGTAATTCTGATGGTGTGCTAAAATAACAGCTGCCCAGAGTTAGGGCAACAAAATATATCTTTTCTTGTATTGTTTTGTGTATCTTCCATTCCGGTCCTCAAGATCCGCTGTGGTGCATGTTTTAGATGCTTCCCAGCTCTAACACACCTGATTCAAGTGAACAGTTATCTTCAGCAAGTCATCAGGGTCTACAAGTCTGCTGATGAGAGTCATTTGGATAATTCGTAGAACTAACCCGTTCCCGCGGCCGCTTCATGGAGGCTTAGTTTCAGACCTACCCTAAAAATAGTGATCACAAAATTGAAAAACTGTTCCATGATCTTTCTTCACAGGGAATGATGGTAATTGTCTTGAAATTATGCTATGCAGCGTAATTACTTTTTGAAAACACAGCATTTAAACCCGGCCCCTCCTCCTCAGGACTGCAAGCAGCAGCACCAGCAGACTTCAGCGAGGCTGCGGCCAGTCGCCAAACGTCAGAGATGGACATGTATTTCACTCCAGTAATGGGAAACAAAATGTGGCATCTTTAGATGTGTTTGTGTCCAGGATGAGGGTGTGACTGGTTCACCTTTGGACAGTGAAGAGGAGGACCGGGATGGCCTTACCTGCGCCGTGTGTCTCGACATCTACTTCAGTCCGTACAGTTGCCAGCCCTGTGGTCACGTCTTCTGCGAGCCGTGCCTCCGCACTCTCACCAAGAACCATCCGACAAAAACACCCTGTCCCATGTGCCGCACCTTCATTTCACACACCAGCTTCCACAAGGGTGAGTTTCCAACGGACCCATTTATTCATTCGCTCACGATAAGAATTTTATTTTGAGACTGTTATTAAAAAAAAAAAAAAAATGACAAACACTTATTTGTTTCAGGATCTAAAATATGAAGATTTGCTGTTAAGTTGATTTTTTTTTTTTTCCTCATCAGAGCTCAACCAGATGGCAAAGACTTTCTTCCCAAAGGTCTACATCACCCGGAAGCAGAACTTCCACGGTTCTTCCTGTGCAAAATGGCCTTTGCCCAGCTTTCGCAGAAGCCTCCCATCCTTTTGTGGTGAGAAACTATGCTTGTTAATCCTATTCTGTCCTAGGTTTCTGGGTTTTTTTTTCTTTCTTTCTTAAGGAAACTTCCTTTGTAACGTTTTGACAGTGAAGATTATTCAGGGGAGACGAGCGCTGCTTGTGAGGACGAGCTCAGCAACATGGACGCGTGTGTAACGCGCCTTGGGTAATGTAAATGCAGGGTGTGTTATTTGCCACCCCTGTGCCTGAAGGCGAGTTTAGAGGAGGGACGGCGAGTCGGGAGGCGTTATCCACGTAACATAACGTAAGATGTGTGGCTGAGTAGAATACATATTATCACGACATTAGCAGGATCAAATGCGCCGTCAGACAGGTGTAATTATCCAAACGAGGATGGATGAACATGCGCTGAGCGTTTGTTGGCTGGGTTTTGCTTCTGCAACGCCCGGGTTTGTTATCCTTTATGTGTACACGTACACCGGTTTGTGGCGTCCTCGGCTCTGAGGCTGAGTAGCTCGCAGATCTTCTTGTGCTCTTTCTTTATTTCATTAAAAAAAAACAAAAAAAAACTCCCAGGATGGCTTGTACCCAGATTACGTAAGCAACTGATCCCTGTCAGATGAGAAGTGAAAAAAACCCCACTTGTTCAGGAGAAGTTGTCCTTGGGATTTAATAAATGCTGCAGCCGGAGAACAGGTTCAACAGAGGTATCACCAACATCTGCAGAAGATGTCTCCACCTGGCAGCTTTACGAGGGCGTAGTTGTTGGGGCCTCGTACCCAACGCAGTGTGATGGAGTAATCAATCAATCAATCAATCAGAAAGTGTGTTTTACACATGATCTGCTCCTGCTAGGCACCTGACCGTGTGTGTGTGTTAACTGCACATCTATCTTTAACATGTGGTATTATTAATACTTGATCTTTCTTCAATACTTTGGTGACATCATTAAATGTCGTCATTAAACAGGTTTGATTATTTTTGTTCTTGAAATAGCATCACAAGAGCACAGGGAAGTTGAAGTGAATTTAAATCATTTTTAATAAAAGCGGCACACATGCATGTATTTTTTGTGAGCATTTTAGGCAGCTGCTCTCGGTATAATTTTTGCAAGTTGTAATTGATTATTAAAGTTGAGTCGAGTTTAATGAAACTGATTGTAATAGTAATTGTGCTCCACTGTAGGAGTAATTTAGGAATTGATACTGTAATAGTTCATGTTCATTTCTGCATGTGTGTTGTTTGTAATCATTATTTAGGAGACTGCATCACTGTCTACACGTTCTGCATTTGTTGTACTGCAGGATACCTGAGAAATGCAGCAATGCCGGGGCGACGCCGGCACTTTGCACACGGAGGCCTCACACTTGTGGCTTTGAACCTCAACGGCATGTGTGACTGGCTCTTTGACGCGCTCGTCTACATGCACGTCATGAACTGGGTCTTGGTCTTCCTCTTCACCTGCATACTGTTGTACTACTTCTTCTGAGACCCTGAAGCATGCAGGAATAACCAATGTAATGGGTTGATGCGAAGTGACTCATAAAGAGCTTATTTTATGCCGTTGATGTAAATAGATTTTCTGGTGTACAAAGTTAAAGCAACTGTGTTACGAGCATGATAATCAGAGTAAAACCTTTGTTTTGTGATTTCACTGATTTTTTTTTTTTTTTTTTTTTTTTTTTTTTTTGGGATAATCAAAGTAATTTAAAAGAAATATATTTGTTTTCTTTTTGAAAATAAGTTGAAAAGATCAATATAGTGTATAAGGCTGATTGATAACAACCACATATATGTTAGTATTTTCTACAGATGCCTAATATTTTAATAGTTGTGCTTAATATCAGTACTGGTACTGAAATGAAGTGTTGTCACTCCTGCGTTGCATCAGTTTGGCCTTGTTTGACTGGGTTCATATATACATCTGCGGGTTTGCAGCTCAGCAGGGTTGAAGGTACAGACAGAATTAAAATCGTGACATATGCAAGCCTCGTTAGTGTGACTCATTCAGTCTTAGTTTGCTCAAGCAGTTTACACAGTTTCAAAGTAGTTAAGAACGAGTTATGTTTGTGGTCATTTGTTTTTTGTTTTTGTTTTTCTGGACAGCAAAGCTCTGGGAGACGCGTCACAAACAGCTGCAGTGATGTGTTGATGTGGCCTCAGGTAATGTCGCAGCACAATTCTCTCAGTGCCTTTGATTATTGCGCCGCAACAATAGTTATTGCTCATCCATTAAACCTCATGTACATCTAAATTAAAAGAAAAGAAAACGCTTTCCAAAAAAAAAAATTTCTCCCCATTGAAACTTGTCTTAAAATATTTGCTTATTATTGCCCCTTTTGGCCATTTAGGGAAGAACTCATTAACTGGGTTTTTTTTTGTTTTGTTTTTTGTTTCCTATTTCAGGTTAGATTAAGGAAGTTCTGACGTAAAGTATCACATTAAACTAAATGAGAAGTGGTAGCCTAAGGGTCTGTTTGTACTTTGCTGCAGACGCACATCAGCAACTATTGGTAGGACATGAAAAGTAAACATAGATTGTACCTAATGTAGTATACATTGTGTATTTGACCTTATACATAAATGGAAAATTTAAATAACTTTTTTAAGCCATGCTGACAGCTTAAAAGTCCTTTCGAGACACATTCAACCATGCACGCTGTTTTTATTCTATAAACTGAGCATATACTCGCAATGTGATCATCTGTAACCTGCTCTGAAGGGGCTCAGTCTGCACAACCTGGCATGGAACAACGGACCTTTTAATTGGTTAATGTGCACTTTGCTTCATTTGTGAGCCACAGCCACCCAAACTGATCCAATGACATGTGCAGGGGATATCCAGAAGCACAATTACAAATGAATCATGGCTTACTGTGATTTTAAAGGTTGGGTAGGAGATATTGGAGAAAGACTATAAAAAGGTGAAACCCACTTCCTTCCTCTGAATCCACACCGGATAAAAGGAGAGTTTGACAGACAAGCCAAAGGTCCAGCGACTTTGCTTGGGTCACACTTTTAGAGCCCCGTTGCTTCAACTGGTAGTTGTTTAGACTTAAGAACATTTATTAAATTGTTTGGCATCGTTGTTTAGAGAATTTCAGGTAAGATGACAAAAAAAAAAAAAATAGCTCCAGACATTTTTTTCATTGACATTAGTTCTAGATACGAAGTTTATGTTGCAGCTGATATATAAAAACAGATGTATTTGTTTGCGCCGTGTAACATCTGCATAAACGAGAAAAGTAAGCCAGTTTGGGGTGAAAATGTGCGCGTGTGGACCACTGACGCTCATAAACGGTTAATAGTGGGAGGGTGACGACTTGCTCTTGGCTCCATCACACGTGAGATAGAGGCGGAAGACGGAGGAGCCTCTCTCGGCCTTCAGGAGGGGCTGAAGGTGACTCTCCTCTCGGCTGGGATGCGGAGGGAGCTGCTGGGGGCTCCTCTGTGCCCGATACACGGATCCTGTTCCAGAGAATAACCGCACACTCGCGCCTGGGAGCTTCACCATCGACGTCTGTCTCAGCTCGTCAATTTCTTTCTTTCTTTTCTTTTCTTTTCTTTTTTTTTTTACCCCCACAAGAGGACACCGCAGCCTGCAGAAAAGACATCTCTAGCGGCGTCTGTCTGCATCTGGGTGTGCTCCGGTGGCAGGTGTGCATGCATGTGTTCTGCACCGTACGGGCGGAAAAAGCGCCCACGGTCCGCTGGGAGCATTTTCCCCATCAACAAAGGTTCGCAGACGGAGCCGGAGCGCCGGGAGAGCACGGAGGGGGTCTTGGACGACAGCAGGATGGTGGGTACTGGGGGGGGGTCCTGGTAATAATGTCAGTTACTACGAAGAGCTCGGCTGAGCTGCAAGTGCACCAAAGGACGACTTCTCGTGTTAACAGATGATAGATTGCAGTCGTCCTCAGCAGACACCACCCTATATATATATATATATATATATATATATATATATATATATATATATATATATATATATATATATATATATATATATATATATATATATATATATATATATATATATATATATATATATATATAAAAAATTGACACTGAAGCAGTCAGTGGTATCGATTTATTTTTTTCCCTTTAGACTGTCCAGGAATTCAACACCCTCGTAGCGCTGTACCGGGAGCAGGTCATCTCTGTCGGGGAGATATCAGCCGACTGTCCGGCCCTGCGGGCTCAGATGCACCACACGCGCACCAAAGGGTGCTCCATGGCCCGCGCGGCGCACCAGGACCTGGCCGTGATATCAGTCTCAGGGTAGGAGGGACCTGCAACTGGTATTCCCACCACCATAGCCCAGTTTTACTACTACTATTCTACTTTAAATAACTAAAAAAATAGGACATTTTTGTTACCCTCGACCCACAAAATTGTAAATACCTCTTAAGAAGGACTGGTTGAATTCAGTCCATGTGGAAATACAAACTTGATTGAGATTAAGATTAAAAAATTAAAGATGTGTGCAAGATGTATTGCTCTGGAAAGGGGACAAAAACTCTTTAGTTACACTGAGATTGACAGTTGGTAGGTAGATCATTTATCCAAGCATTTCTGGGATGGACAAAGCCCAGACGTGTGTGAAGTATCTGCAGGTGGACTGTTAAGGGCCTAAATCTTGGGCTGTCCTGCAACGTGCACATCCCACCTTCATCGTCTGCTTGAGTTTCATTGTTGCCTCTTACCTTTTTCACGCTGCAGGCCAGAAGACGGAGAAATCCATCCTGAAATCTGTCGTCTCTTCATCCAACTGCAGTGCTGCCTGGAGATGTTCATAACAGAGATGCTGAAGTCCATGTGCCTGCTGGGGGTGCTGCAGCTACACAGAAAAAGTACAGTCACAGAAACACCACACTCTTGAGTTCAAGAATAGGAAATATAATCCTCCTGAGAGCCATTCCCAAAACAAGACATGGCAGTTACAGCAGTTGAATTCTTGTGACACGTGGAATAATTCAATACCAGATTTTAATTTTAGAAAAACAACTTAATATGGTTAAATGATGAAACTATCTTCCAAATCATTTCCAGAGCCAGAGTTAGAACAGGTCTGATAAAATTCATGCGTGTGTTCCCAATGAAACGATCTGGTTCGGTGCAGGTCGGGCAGAAAAACACACCTATGTGACTTTTTAAAAAAAAAAAGTAAATGGTTTAGATTTACTGGCGCCAGCTGATGGCTGGCTCATGCACACATTTAGGTTTCAAGGGTCTGTTCTTGCCCTGAGTGAGGTGTTCCATGGTCTTGATGCTGTCCTGTGAGCTGGCAGCCTTTTTCTTTCTTGAACGCAGCAGCCAGTTGTCTGCTGGTGTTTGCTTGAAATCTGTGATATTTTTAATGAGATTTTGCAATAATCTTTTTAAATTCATTGCCATATGTATAGGCTGCTACGTTTTTCCTAGAGGCCTTGGATGCTTCTTCATTTTGTCATGGTAATCTCACTTGCTCCAAGCCTTATTTAAAAGAAACTTTTCTGATTGCTTCCTGAGTGTAACTGCCCGCTCGTGTTCTCCGTGGTGAATGCATGCCTCTACGGGGATTAAAAGCCAGTCAACTTGTTATATTTGCATTTAGGCTCAATAAAGCCTAGACATGGTCCACCCATTTCACTGTTTTTATTTATTTTTTATTGATTATTTCACGTGTTCATTTTGCTTTTATTTTTTTTTAGCAGGCTGAGGACAAAAATGGTGTTGTCATGAGCGTTAACAAAGTTCTCTATTTGCTCTTTAAAGCGTTAAAGTGCAGAAACCAATTTAAAAAGTAACAAACAAAACAACTTTAAAACAGTTCCTGTATCTTTTTGTGCAATATAACCTGTATTTATCCAACATGTGTCTTCTGACGCTGTTTGAAGCTGTTTTCTGCATCAGTTAGGGTTAATGAACTTGCTGCCAGACATATTAATCACTGCCAGGGCCGGCGTTTTGTCCCACACCGCCCATCTTTGTGTTCCCCCTATATCAACTATTACACCTTAAAACCACTAATGTCATGCAGTTAGTTTGTGAGTATCAGTTATAGTGGACACATTTGATTCTACCCTAAAGTTTCATTCATTAATAAAAATCTAAATGTACAATCCACCAAAGTAATGACTCTTAAAGCAGGGTTCATCCTCTTATGTGTTCCTCTGTGTGTGTAAAAATGAGAAAGTATAACCATGGGAAATGGTTATTCTGCCTCCAGACAAAGTGGTACTTCAAAAATGAGAGACAAAGAGGATGTTCAATGATTGATCGGTTAATTCATATCTTTCAAATAAAAGTAGCAACATGTAAGCTGAAAACTTATGGATGATGGAGAGAAAAGAAAAAAATACACACATTGATTGATCAGATTATCAGTTTCCCTACAATATGCTGAATAAATTAGAAACTCACAAAGACAAAAGAAGGACTGTGAACCCTGCAGGGACTTATTAAAAAATGTTCTGACTCACAATAAAAATGAGTTCAGGAAAGCGTAACAGAACTGTTAAACTTTAGTTTTAACCACTGAACAATACCTGAACCAGCTGTGAGGTCATTATAAATTATTTCACTCAAGTTCATGAATGTAAACTGCTAAACAGTAGTTTATTTATGTGTTATGTAATCACAAAAACCGTGAAAACAGTTTATCACAAACTGCCTTGTACAGCTCAAATGGCTGGGTTTGATGCGCGCCTTTACCCAGTGTTGCAGTGCAGTTGACCGCATCCTCCTCGGATTCAGACTGCCGCCACCACCGTCATCATCATCATCATCATCATCATCATCATCATCATCAGCATCAGCCACAGGAGCTGATGAAGGTCCCGCTGTGGCAAACATCTCAGTTAGTTTTGCACATTTGGCAGCGTCTGCTTGGGATGTCTTTTTCTTTCTCATTTCTCATTCTCATTTCGCATTTTCTCTGCGTCCACATTCTCATTTTTTGCAAAATACCTGCATCCACCGGCACACAGCCAACTTCATCTGATTGTTAAAATGACCCAGTGGGCTGAAGACCAATGTGTTTCAGGGACCGGTGGTCAGGTCCGCGTTGGGCCAACCCAGTGTCAATTGGACCGCGAATATGCGAGTATTATAGGCCGGTCGGACCAATAGATGTTAAAATAAACATGCAGCCCGGAAGACGCCCGGTATGCCAGATCCGTCTCCGCCTCATCATTGCTGTACATATCCCATGGAAAGATCTTTCTTTCTTTCTTTTTTTTTATTGAATTTATTTAAATAACTTTAAAAAATTAGGTAGTAACTTAATCTCCTGGAGTACAGGGCATGAAAGTACCAGAGCTTAAAATTATTAAATGTAATTTACATTTTAAATGTGTTTTTTTTTCGCATTATACTTTACCTTTGAACAGCAATTGTACAGCTGACCAACTTTCTGAGTTCGTGGTAAGGTTCACACTTATCTGAAACAACAGGGGGCAGCAGAGAGCTGCATACATACGTTTCCATAGGAACTTAGTTTCATCCTCAAAAAAATTACCTAAATTATTATTTGGTACAAAAGAAAAATCTAAATGAATTTTTACGTACCATTTTATTTTGCCATTTTGTTTCTCTGCACCATTTTTTTTTAACAATTATTCACTTTAAGAGGAATTTAGTGTTAAAAAGAGCCAACAGCTGGCATCTCGCAGATGGTGTTATTATGATACAGCTCATAACACGGAGATATGAAAAGAAAGTTATTTATTCCCTAATATAATAGACATGATTGTTTAAAGTTTGTGAGTTATGTATATTAACACTAGTTCTGTGCTGTTGTCTTTGTTCGGCCCTGCACCTGCAGGAACAGACTCCGAACCAAAGCTGGACTTCAGGGTGGATGAGAGCTCCGATGTTCCTATACTGGAGGATCGATCCTCCTCTCCTATTGACTTCCCTCAGGAGCAATGGCTGGTGGGAACTGACATTGAAAACATCGAGAGGTACATATTCACCCCTTCATTTCAATTTATTCTTTGCTTGCACTTTCTCTTATTGACATATTATCCATAATTCCCAGTCTGCTGAGTCTTTGATTCTTTGTTCTTTGTTTATGCAGAGACATGAGAGAGATGCGAAACTTACTCAGCAAACTCAGGGAAACAATGCCATTGCCACTGAAAAATCAAGGTATTTTACAAAATATGTAGTTTCAATAAGCACTTATAATATAGCCAGAAGGACACAATTGTCCTTGTTCCAAGTGTGAATGAATCAATGCTGAGGCTTTTTTGTTTTTTTGCTTAATAATTAAACGGTTCATAAAAACAAACTGTGGCAAGCTGCAGAACGAAGCTGTAAATCAGTCACATAAAGTCTTGCTTTTCAATTATATCATGTCAGTAGCAGAGCGGACTCTGTATCAGTCTGTTGTGGTGAAGAGAGAGCTGAAGCAAAAGCCAAGGCTTTCTGTTTACCGGTCGATCTACATTTGACCCCTCACCTATGGCCACAAGCTGTCGGTCATGACCAAAGAAGGAGATTTTGGATACAAGCGGCTGGAATGAGTTTCCTCCGCAGGGTGACTGGGCGCTCCCTTAGAGATAGGGTGAGAATTTCAGTCATCCGGGATGGATTCGGATTAGAGTCCCTGCTCCTCCACATTCCAGAGGGGTCAGTTGAGTTTGTTTGGGCATCTGGTGAGGATGGACACCTTCCTCAGGAGGTGTTTCGGGCATGTCCAACTGGAAGGAGGCCCTGGGGGAAGACCTAGGAAATACTGGAGAGATTATATCTCTCAGCTGACCTGGTAACGCCTCGGTATACCCCCGGAGCGGGTGGCCGGGGAGAGGAAGGCCTGGGCCTCTTTGCTTTGGCTGCAGCCCCTGAAACCCAACTTCAGATAAGTGGAAGTTGATGGATGGATGGATGGATGGATGGATGGATGGATGGATGGATGGATGGATGGATGGATGGATGGATGGATGGATGGATGGATGGATGGATGGATGGCAAAATAAAGTATATTAAAAATCAAGCTGTCCTCAGCAGAGACAATAAATCAGAGATCAGAGTGGATCCACAACATGTGATGAGGGCTTCACGTGTAGGAGTGACAAGTAAACTGAGTGGGAGCCAGTGGCACAAGTCTTTGTTTGTCTGCGATAGAAACACAATGAGATGTTTGTTTGTCTGCAGATGACAGCAGCTTGTTAAATCTGACTCCTCACCCGCTGGTCAGACAGAGGAAGAGACGTTTCCCCGGACTCTGCTGCGTGGTGTCCGGTTGAGTCCGACCACCGAACACCGGAGGCGACATGCGCAGGAAAGGACTTTTACTTGTTTTATTCCTGATGTATATTTATTCATAGAAGTTATTTCATTGCAATCTAATTTTTTTAAAGCCAATATCTAAAATTGTAATCTAGGAGTATTTGTTGTTGCTGATTTGTTTTTTTGTCTCTCATCTTAACGTTTGCCTTTATTTTTAGTGTCACCATTCAGCTCATTTAGATGTAGGTGTTTTGCTGTGCAGGCTTTCAGACTGTACAGCATACAGAATATTTCCAAAAATACCAGAGATTTCTCTCAGTGACACCAGATATGCAATGACTGGTAGGAGTACAGTTAGTGTTAAATATAATTAATGATATGTTCCTGCTGTTTTTCCACTGGCAGCAGCATAAAGGTTCAGTTGGGTAAAGCCTTAAAGAAACAGACACAAGAAAACTCATTTTCTTCCTTATCGTTTTGTATTGATCTAATTAAAGCTGATAGGTGTCCATGTCCAGGAGGGGCATGGCCATTTTCCATTTTCAGCTGCATCACTGTGGTTTCATGCCTCCAGACTTGACTGTGTCACAGTGTGAAACGTCTTTGTGGAGAGTGTTTGGTCTCAGCGACATCATGTAGACGAAGCAAATCATCAGATTATACAGTGTTATACAAAACGTAACAATTATTCAAACAGTTGTATAAATGTCATGATTACTTTTGAAGAATTACTATTTGAGCTTTTGAAGTGAATGAATAAAACAAAAACAAGTTAGATAAGGGTGAATTAACTCAATGTAAGGATGGAATCGAAATCCAACTGCAATATCTCATTTTTACTGTACTGTGCAGCTCTAGCATGGATGGATTATAGTTTAATAGTTTTAATGATTTCCTGTGGCAAATGCTGCAGTTTGTTTTTCCTTGAGCAACACTTTTGCTATTATAATGGTGTTTGAGGTCCCCGGAGGACAGAGCTGCTGATTTTACTGGCCTCACCTTCAACATCAGCCATAATCGCCTATCTCTAAAGTATGTGTCCTGAAACTTTGACATCTAACACTAATAACTGAAAAATATCTGCACATGTGAGATCATTTGGAAGTGTTCTCATCAGAGGATAAACTCTTTTGAACATGATGACCTTTAGTCAAGAAGTTTTGCTCTAGTTTTTGCTCTATTTACACTATAAGAATTTTTAACAAAGTGTGGTGTCACATGACAGTTCATGCAGGTTGGCACAAAAATAACAGTATCATGGTAACTTATGAAATGATGACAGGTAACTGGTGGAAGCCACGAGGCTTAAGTGATGGAGCTACTTAATACTATCAAGCAGGGGATCCCGAGTTCTGAACCCCTCTGATCCATTGCTTTATGGTCTATTTTGAGTTTACAACATTGCTTTTGTTTTCTAATATTCCTTGTTGAGATTTACTACGTGTTTAAAGTTAGGCATTAACAACAAATGAGCTTTTAAAAGTAGAAAAATGGTAGATGTGGTACAAACCCACAGTGAAGCATGGCGATGGCAGCATCATGCTGTGGTAAAGCAGCTTATCGGCAGAGCCGTGGAAATGGGTTTCAGTGGAGCGATTTGCCTCTCACCATGCCACTGGCTCCATGCAGACCTGTCGTTAATGTGATCACAAATGGTCAGAGCTTATTCCATGTGTTTACACCTGGTATTGAACCATGTACCCAAATGCATCATGAGTGATCTTTAACAGAGCACAAACGTCAGGCCCTTCACTGCATCAGCTAACACTAATCAGAACTCATTCCAGGATAATTCAGGATGCATTTGAAGGTGGTCAGGGACCTCACTTTCTCTCTCGTCTGAACACATAAGGGTCATGGGATGGATTCAAGGACTGACATCGTTGGCTGTTTTTGCACTTATATGATGGGTGATTGTGTTTAAGGTGGGTCTTATTTTAAATGCACATTTAAATGCCAGGTTTAAATGGGGCCAATGACCTTAAGCTTAGTACTAAAGCAACACCTGAATGGTTTAAAGGAAAAAAGATAAATGTCTTGGAGTGGCCAAGTCAAAGACCAAACCTCAAAGTCACTGGGAGTCAATAAGATAACTTAAAGGAGCTGGTGTCTTGAGGAGAGGGCTGCCTGATTATTTTTTTGTTTTTTTGTTTCTTTTACCATTAAATATGTGTACCTCTAAAGTGGTAGGCGTGTATTAATCAAATGTTACATAACACATAAGGGGTTTATTCCTTTTTCAAGGCACTGCCGTTAGTTCAGTTTAAGCGTTCAAATGATGTTTGTAAAGGTGAGGCAATGAATCAGCTTGGTTTGGAAAACACTGACTCGCATCAAAACTGACACCCTCATACATGCTGGATAGATGTTTGTTTTCTGACAGTCAGCTCCTCTGCACAAGACTGAGAACATGCTGGTCACACAAATATCTCCTGTTGAAAAACTTTACATGAAAAGTCCTGCCGAGCGGCACACTGAATACACAAGATTTAACTTTGACCAACCAGGTTGCAAAAGTATGAACATTTTTTAAAGTTATTACATTCCAAGACAAAGGCACACTTTTTAGGGAAAAAAAAAAAGTTTTAAATTGAAGTTAACTATTTTAATTTTCATCCTACACTGTAGTTGGAAAAATAAATAAATAAAAGCAATTATTTTATTATTTTTAGTTTATCTAACAACTTTCTTTTTCAAATTATAACATTTATTTTATTACGTTTATCTGTTCTAGCATTTGCTCTAATAACCTTTTAAATGTATTTATCACTTTGCAGTATTTCCTTTAAAAAGACAGAAATATGGCTGTTCCTGTAAGAGAAATAGTAATTAAATTAAAACACTAAAAAAAAAAAAAAAAAGAATTAAAAAGGTAAATCTGCTTACAAAGTTCTGCATTTAAGAATTTCTATTGGAGCCATTTTTTCATTGAATGTAAGTGCTATGTAATCTCTAAATATGTGTCTGTGGGCGTTCTTTTTGTCTTTTCTTTTCACTTTTGTATTAATGTAACGTGGTGGTGATAAAATCGCTTAAACTTGTTGTTTTGGCATGAGTATGAGTCTAGACTAGGCCATGTGCAGTTGGTGTGTCCTAAAGTATAGAAAAACAGCTCATTTTATGTACAGCTTCGAACATTTTATAACATTAATAAAATTTTTATATACAAGTACTGTGATGTGTTTTTGGTTTATATCAGTGTTGCAATTGTGCAAATAAGACATGAAGACTTTTTTTGTGCTTTTAACATGAACCCGAACTGTGGGTTGATTGTGCAAAGTGCCGGGTTGTGAAAATGCTTGGAGAGAAACAAAACGTCCTCCCTCTTCAGTAATTTAACTGTCAACTTACAAACACAGAACATCTGGTTTATCTCTGGTTTATTTATCACAGCAGCCGGGAAACTCCAAGAGCTTGTTTTTTCCCGTAACAAAGAGGAGCGAGAGGGTTGTACGAGAACCTAATGTGTTGCTCTGATTTTTTTTTTTCTTTTCTTTTCTTAGTTTCATTTTGTTCTGGTGTTTTTTGAACTCTGATTGGTTAAAAAAATAAAAAGACAAACAGATTCCACTGAAGCTCTGTAGATTTATAACCCTGCAGCCAGCTCAGGCACAAACCTCAGATTCAGATCTGCCTGCAGTGCAGAGACCAACTTCACGTCGCCTCATAAAACACCACAGATACAACAGCATACGTTCAATAGTTGCTGAAGACAACGTTAATACACACGGTGAGTCTGATTATCTTTTTCTTCTAGTTGTGCAATGCTGATCTATGTAATTATTCAGTTAAATGACGTTTGATGATTTGTGTCAAACACCTTTTGTGTAAAACCCTTATGCTTTCTGCTCTAATTTGCTTGAAAAAAACATCAAAAGGGGAAAAAAACTATAGACATTGAAACTTTGAAAGTGAATAATTTTCAGAGGTGTGAAGAGTTTGGGCTTCTGCGATGGCTCCCTCCAGCAGCTCGGTGCTGCTGCTGCAGCTCCTCAGCTGCATATCAGTCAGTCTGGCCTGTTTCTGTGACCGCTATCCCTGGACATCCTGGTCCGTGTGCTCCAGGACCTGCAACCACGGTACTCAGCAAAGACAGAGGTAATACTGCACAGACATAAGAGATAAATGTAATAAAGCACTCGCGTCAGAGACAACAGACAGGCATCAGTGACACTGCACTGGCAAAGTAAGATCAATTTGAGAGAAGATGCAAATTCAAATAGACTTTTCCAAATGAAATTGCTCATGAAACGACAGCCAAAGTAATTGTGCAATGCTGTACTGAACAACTGGCTTTTCTCTATTGATTTATTTGTCATTATAACAACTTAAAGCCTAAAGTAGATGCCAAACATGCGCCAAAAGTGAATTTCACATCTTTATAACAGGCAGTTCCAGTATGATGATTATTTCTGGAAGAGCAGCTGTCATCAGATGTGTGACGGGCATGACACAAGAGCCTGTAACGAACAGGCATGTCCAATAAACTGCCGGCTGACAGAGTTTAGCCCGTGGTCCGACTGCTCACCCTGCGCCAAGAAACAGGCAAGAAACACACGCTTTTACTTCAGCGCTTTGTCCACACTGACAGCAACCTGGTATATTCAGACTGAAACGCGGATACAATCAAATTGGCCTTCACACAATGACTTTATCGTATTTATAAAAAATTCGACTTTGATGCCATCAGCAAAAGCAATTTTGAACAGAGGCAAAGAAAGAGTGAAAAGTTATATGTAAGTAACTCAGTCCCAGAAGAGTCTACAATCAGCAGATATTGCAGGTGGGTATCACAGGAGAACCAAGCCTCAGCCTTTTCCAAGCAAGGTGGTTTGTGGTTCATGATTTTATGCCAAACTTTGCCATAGAAGCATCAATCAAAAAAACCGTGTTGGATCCTTTAGGCTGCACTGACTAGAAAACCATCATTCCACCCTGTTTACAGCCACACGGCTCAATAGTACCTGAGGGAACCATCGTAACTCACCGTACCCTGCAGTGCAGTTAGATCTAGAAATCAAGCTGTAGACTGTGTTGCCCAAGAAAGAGCATGACGTTACATTTGATGTGCCAAGATTGCATTAAAACAAACTCATGGACAAGTTATACTATTCAAATTCATCACTTGTGCAGTTGTATAATTACACAGGCCAAAGTCAACAGCCACACATGCAAAAGAGATCCTGTTTTGCACACTGAGGCATGCAAGAGGGTCCTTCTGGCCACTGCTGGAGGTCATTTTCCCCCTTTCTGTTGATCCTGCTCTCAAAATTGTATTTTGCTTGCTGAAAGCAATGTGACTTTTGAGTGGGTGTGGAGAATAATGAGCACAATGATCAGCTCATGATAGACTATTTTTAGAGCAGTCACACCCACACATGTTAAATTGCATCATATATCAACTCTGTGCAGAAACATCACTGAGTTCTCCAGCTTCTCTCGGAAAATGCACATTCATCTCTGCTCTTTCCTTTGCTCGGCCCCATCTTTTTTTTAAAGAGTTTTTCACAGTGATCAGATTCAGCTGCCAATTTTAGGTCATAAAGTAATTGTTTAGAATCCATTTGTGTTTAAACTTAAAGTCAATCTTTTGTGTTGGCGGCTCAGTTTCGGACCCGGTCTGTGGAGAGGCCTTCCCAGTTCGGTGGATCGGACTGCAGCATGGAGCTCACAGATGAGAGGCCGTGTTATCCATCCAAAAAGTGCATGTTGGCACCTATCAACTGCGGAGATGACTTCAAATGTGATAATGGTAAACATGGTTTTTGTTTTACTCTCTTTTTGTACCACTTGTGTAATATGGCTCGAGAGATGGTGTTTTCTAGCCCTCATGTTTGCCATCTATCTGCTGTCAAAACAACATACACAAACTTACACTTGTGAAATTGTTCCTCTTATACAGGGCAGTGCATCAACTCCACACTAACATGCAACAAACAGAATGACTGTGGCGATAACTCTGATGAGAGGGACTGTTACACCTTCAAAACGGTGTGTGCAGCTGAGAAGAGAGTGGCCCCTGGTGCTGACCTGGTGGAAAATGGGTAAGCTCAGGGTCAAAATGTGCCCCTCCCATTAATTTTATCACCAGTTAACTAACGCTGTCCCCTGCAAAACAGAAAAAAATGTTTTCTGTTGTGTGGTTTTGGGCTCATTTTAAGGTTGGTCATTGGAAACGGTTGAAGGAACGTCACATGCTTGCATCAATGATCTTGTTTATGCTTATAGATATGACTCAAAACTCGCTGACATCATTGGATCACATCTACCTACTAAACATTTAATGAAGAGATGCTAATGCAGCCTATACAACACATTTCTTACAGCTGAACAAAGAAAAGTAATATCAATAATGACAAACAACTTATATACATTTACTATGAATCAGTTTCAAAAATAAGTGTAAAAACCTTAAACTAATTTACAGGTCACATCAAACAATTGTACATAAACAACTGTGACAGTCACTTTTTTAAAAATTTAATCTACAACTTTTGAACTTTTCTTTCCTTGTCTGTCTGTGATCATCTAAGCATTGCCTGCCCGCTGGTGTAGTGATGGATTGGAAAGCGTATTGCTTTGATACAACAATGAGGTTTGACTCGTCTGCATCTGTGTCTGAAGGTTTGATGCTCTGGCAGAGGAGCCGCGGGGAGCAGTGCTGAACAACATGTTTATGGGAGGAAGCTGCGTCATCAGGAGGCCTCCGAAGACTTTTCTCTATCATCGAATTCCTCACAACTTTGAGACTTTTGACATCAAGGTAGCATTTGGTATTGTGTTTCATTCTCCTGACTGAGATCACAGTTAAATTAAATAACTATAAATTAGTTCTATACAGCAAGAGGTAGATCTGAAGTTATTGTATTACAAAACATCAGATCTTGTGTTCGCCATCTAACGAGACACAATGGTGCTACCTACCAACCACCTTATTTAAAGTTATAACTTTGCTCCATTACTTACACTAGTGATGATTAACATTGTTGTCAATGTGCCACGTGGACGGAGTCATTCTGTCTGTTATGCATGAATATCTTTTATTAGAAAAAAATCCACAAAGAAAACAAGACAAGATGGAACGTGAAACCTAAAAAAACTGTAAATAAAAAAAAAGAAAACAGAAAAAATAACATTCATTAAAAGTATTAAATTAAACTAATAAATAGTGTGGTTACCAGTAGTAAGTGCTTCCTCACAATTGAAACTCCCTAATGTTCAAACAAGACATTCATGGTTAAGTCACTGACTACAAGAGTAACTGCAAAACAAGCCCAAATCATCAAATCTATACAGCGGTATGTTTGGTTTTATATACAAACACTCGCCACACCAGGTGAACCTAAGGAAGTTGCCAATAAGTGTATATTCCCACTTTTACCAAAGAAAATGTGGATTATTATGTATTTTGCATTTCTAGAAACAAGGGAACGTCTGTCATATCACTTGTTGGTAAAAGTAACTACACAAATATGGACTTCCTTCAGAGGAATGCAGGCTGCAAAGTTCATGACCCTAACCTGTAATAAAGGGAGGTCTGTCTCATTATCAGTTTGAAAACCACAGCAATCATACTGATTAGCTTAGGCGGAGGGGTAAAAGCACGACTGTGAGGCATAAATGTGTCTTGCTTGGTGTTTTAACATGTTTTGGGGTTGTTAAGGTTGGAGAGATAGAGGACTTCAGCACCGAGCCCCATCCCCTAAACACCGAGACCATCAGCGCGACGACATCCAGCTCGTCATCTCAAGGCGATAAAGACCAAAACAACTTTCTCTTCCTCATCTTCTACCTCCATCGTTCACATAGGACCCTGTTCAGTTCGAACAAGGCCGCATTTCAAGCTTCAAAGACAAAGGTGAGCAATGCAGCTATCAGTAGTTTATTTGTCGAGTTACTCATGAGGTCCGCAAGATGGCGAGACCGCCCAAATGTATAAATGTATTCTTAATCTTTTCTCATCCTTTCCTTTGTAGGACTCCAAGTTTTTCCGAGTGGATCAGGTTCTTCCTGTGTCTACATTTAAGATGAGGGACCCCGGGGACCTTGTCCTTTCACAGCCTTTTCTTCAGTTCCTTCACGCTCTCCCTCTCGAGTACAACTATGCCCTGTACAGGGACATCTTCCAGCGCTTTGGTACACACTACTACAGCTCAGGATCACTGGGAGGCCACTATGACCTGCTGTACCAGTACAGTCGAGAGGAGCTCAACAGTTCAGGTACATCAACACATCTGGAATCCTGGTAGCCTGATGTCCTATCTGGTTGTCAATCAATCAAACTTCCGCAAACTATTTAACTGAGAGGCAAACGCCACCACCTGATGCTTGTACTTACTGACAAACTGCGTTTGTATATCAGTAGGCGGCAGTTACAGTCACCACGCTGCATGGCAGCAGCAGGCAAGCAGCCTATGAGAAAAGACACGTTTTAGCTCCTGTTCATCAGTTACTAGGCCTCCCAGAAACATCCGTAAGCAGTGTCTCTACCGCTCTGCCCCTGCTGTGAGCAGAAAAAGGTATTGTAGTAGTTACTTCTCGGCGTGATCTCTACTGAAGCTGGAAGTTGTCCTCCTCATCTCCTTGATGGTTTCTCTACAGATGGAACAGATGGGTGCATTTTGAGCAAAAACAGGCATAAAGGAATAGAACTTATAAAAATGTCAATATCTTATTCCATGTCATTATGGAATATTTCATAAAATAAAATAAAAAAATCGGAGGAAGTGCCTCTGATGTATTAGTCCAAATGTAGTTAACGTACTAATCCAAATTAAATCACAAGTCCTTAAAATTAGAGCTAGAGTCAGACCCAAGTCTAAGTCCAGGACTTGAATAATAACCGAATAATAATAATAACCTCTGAGGCAGCGCAAGTCATTTAATATGGTACATATCTGTCATTTCTTTGCAAGGAGTTATATCGTGCTTGTTTTCATTTCCATTGTCTGAATCAGTCATTTATTTTCCCTCTGCCAGGTGAAACAGAGGAGCACGTCAAAGGCTGTCTGGGCCGAGATATCACCTGGACCATCATCCTTTACACTGAGCACAGCAGTGTAACTCGATGCTCTGATAACAGGATGACTCAGAAATATCAAGGTTACGTCAAAACTCCCATTTCTTTGTTGTGTGGCTGCTTCGCAGCTCTCCTCAACAGAGTGGGTGCTGGTTCTTCATGTCTCCCTTTTATGTGTGTCTAGGTTCCTATATTCAGGCAGCAGAGAAATCTTTCTCCATGGTGAAAGGAGGTCGTACCAGAGAAGCAGCTGCTCTGGCCTGGGAGAGGCAGGGCCCCGCTCCAAACCGAGCGTCATACAATAACTGGGTCATGTCTCTGCTCGACAACCCTGCCGTGGTCAATTACGAGGTTAACGCTTGGTTTCTTCACCCATTTATCACAGAGACATCATCATTGTCACCAGCCTCAAATATTCACCCTAAACATCTCAATTTGTGTTTGGACAGTTGCTTCCCATCATAGATCTAGTACGAGGAATTCCCTGTGCTGTCACAAAGAGGAGGCACCTGCGGAAAGCCCTGCTACAGTACCTGGAGGAGTTTGATACCTGCAAGTGTGCGCCTTGTCCCAACAATGCCAAACCAGTTCTCTCTGGTACTGAGTGCAAGTGTGTTTGCCAGACTGGCACGTTTGGTACCAACTGTGAGAAACGGGCCCCTGACTACGTTTCAGGTATGCAACCATCTTCAGTGCCCAACTGATCGAGACATGAGGAAATAGTTTCTGAGTGGTTAGTTGTGTAGAAGTGTCCTGGTATCATTTTTATCCACTCTGAATTTCCCATTTCAGGTTTTTCTGTCTCCTTGGAGTTCATTAGAAAACAAATACAGTTGCTTCTTTGTGTTTGTTCCTCAGGGATTATGTTGCTCTATTCACTTAGGTGCAATGAAAAAATAACAGTGAGACTCAGCCACTTCGCGCTTATCACACTTATACTGATTAACTTTCACGGTGAAAATGCAGTTTGATGTGTGGTTTCCACAGAGGCGGTAGATGGTTACTGGAGCTGCTGGGGGCCATGGAGCAGCTGTGGAGCCTTCATGAAGAGGCATCGGACGAGGCGGTGTGACAACCCTTCCCCCCTCAGAGGAGGAAAACCCTGCATTGGTCCAGACCGAGAGGAGGACTCGTGTCACATCTCCATTTTTGAAAAGTAGGATGGCCAGCAGTCTGTAATGCATGTCCCTTCACGGAATCAGTCGTTAGTAGTTGTTTCTTCTCTTTGGTGAGGACTACTTTCACATTTACCTTTGCCTGTTATGGGCATGTATGGAAATGTCAATACCTGTTGTAAATTGAAACACACTGTTTCATGCTGGATTACGTCATCTGGTTCATGTTTGGTGTGCAGACAAGAGTCCTGTGATAATGATGACGATTTCACTGTGGGCTGGAGAGACGAGCTGCCTCCTGGTGTTGAGGGCTGTCTGAGGCCTCAGAGGCCTGCCAACAGCTTCCTCAGGGTAAAATGATATGTAATAAATAGGAAAGGCACAAGCTGATGTTCACTGCTTATGATTGATACATATTTCATATGAAAGGTGATTACTGACAATTTGTCAAACACATATCTGAAAATTCAGTAATGATTTCCAAGTGTATATTAGAATATTTTGCATTTTGCCTATTTTAATAATTCTCCACTTAAACAGAAAGGAAAACAGTATTACAACTTTGGTGAGGATGAGGAGTTCCAGTGCTTCACTGGATTCAGCCTGGAGGGTTTTCAGTTCATCAATTGTCTTCCCGATGGAACGTGGAGTCAACCAAAAGGAAGATGCATTAGTAAGTCAGCTTTCTCAGTGAGTCAGTGAGTTATTAAGCTTGTTTGATAACATTGTGTGTGCGCGTTCTCCACAACACTAGGAAAATTCAAGAGGAACAGTTATATTTGTTTGCATTTCACATCCTCAATGTCTGTTATCTGTTCTCTGTACAGGGAAGTACTGCCTTCCTCCGGATATCCCTGATGTCATGACACTGTTCCCCACCAAAGAGACATATACAGTTGATGAATCAGTGGGTTTGAACTGCAAGGAACCAGGCCTGATGCCATATCCACTCGGTTTCTATAGATGCACCAGCAGTCTAACATGGGAGCCTTCGATACCTGCCAACCTTCGCTGCACTAACGGTATGGTGCCGTACAAGAGTGGAGGAGATGACTATGCAATCTCTCTCTCCCCACTGGAGTGTGTTATATACTGTATGTTTTCCAGTAGTAATCACAATCTGCTTTGATATATACTAACTATATAAAACACACCTGCATTTCTGTATGTGTCTATAACATCCTTACATAGTATAGAAACGACATATTTCATATGTACTTATTCCACTCATAAGCTAATCTAATCTAATCTAATCTAATCTAATCTAATCTAATCTAATCTAATCTAATCTAATCTGATCTAATCTAATCTAATCTAATCTAATCTAATCTAATCTAATCTAATCTAATCTAATCTAATCTAATCTGATCTAATCTAATCTAATCTAATCTAATCTAATCTAATCTAATCTAATCTAATCTAATCTAATCTAATCTAATCTAATCTAATCTAATCTAATCTAATCTAATCTAATCTAATCTAATCTGTCATGAATAAGTCAAACTACAAGTTAAGGCTTGCTTTGCCTTGATGTGTGTGTGTGTGTGTGTGTGTGTGTGTGTGTGTGTGTGTGTGTGTGTGTGTGTGTGTGTGTGTGTGTGTGTGTGTGTGTGTGTGTGTGTGTGTGTGTGTGTGTGTATATAGAGGAACCCTTTGTTCCTGATGTTCAGTGTGGTCCAGGGCAGACGCTGCAGGGCTCTCGTTGTGTCTGCATCCAACGGGAGAGCTGTCTGTAAGTTTTGGTTATTTTTTTTTTTCTTATCCTATTGTATCTTATCTTACAGTTTTTTTAAAATCATTTTTTAAAAATATCATGATGATCATGCATATATATATATATATATATATATATATATATATATATATATATATATATATATATATATATATATATATATATATATATATATATATGTATATATACATATATATATATATATATATATATATATATATATATATATATATATATATATATATATATATATATATATATATATATATATATATGTATATATATATACAGACTGGGAGTTTAGTTTGTATAAATTAAATATAAGCTATGTGGTAATATTTTCCTTACAACTGAGCTGAATGACCTGTGGGTTTATGTATGTGTGTACGCAGTTCCCAGCCGGAGAGTCTCTGCGCCCTAAATGTACAAATTGACGCTGCTGTGTCGATGTCTCAGTGTTCCTTTCACTCGGGCCGTTGCCATGGTGATCCACTTTTCTTCGTAAGTGACGATGTGTGCGACCCAGAAGATGTGACCAATCTGGAGTGGGCCAAGTTCAGAGCCAAGATGTCATCTAAGAGCTCCATCCATAGACCATGTGGCCTCAACACTTGTTACGAATGGGAGACCTGCTCAGGTGAATTTGTGTAAAAGAAAAAAACAAAACAAAAACATTTTAATTGACTTTAATGACTAGTTGTAATTTTAAAAAGCTGTTTTTTCATATTGAGATTCCAGTAGCTTTTTACTTTATTCTGTGCAGTTTAACCTTTGAAAACTGAAGTATTCCAGCCCTATTAGATGACTTAAGAGCAAAAATATTTTCATACTTGCCTATCCAATAAATAACATTAATTTATGTGTCCTCAGCGGCTAAGAAATGTGAGTGCAAAACAGCTCGTGACTGCCCCAGAACGGAAAACCATATGTTCTGCGTGAAGCTGACAAGGACCCAGACTAACCGCAGCATGAACCTCTGTTCGCTGGCTGCCATCAAATGTGCCAGCTACCAGTTTGAAATTGTAAGTGAAAGTGTGTGTGGTAGCCCGTGATCCAGTCAAAGCTCCTGCTTTTACTTCATTTACGTCTTGTAGCTGCTGTGCTGTATTCAAAATAATCTTCCCGCACTGCTGAAAACTGTGAAAACAATCATAATCTTTTAAATATGTATTTTTCACCCTAAGGTTTTTCCAGCTCCACTGTGCATTATTAAACCACAGTTATAAGGATGCTATAGGCATTAGCTCATCTGCACTCACTTTTTTTTTTTTTTTTTTTTTTTTTTTTAATTAGGCAGGTATAACTGGAAGGTAACCAGCAGCTACAACGATATCAAAGCACCCAAGGCCAAAAACACATGTTTTATAATGTACATGTACTCTAAAATTATCTTCAAATTTGCTGCACAGTTGCAAAGTTGGATGCGCTGCTACAAACTTGCAGTCATATTCATTATTTATAGCTGCAGAACTTCCACAGCTTGTATCATCATGACACTTTTCCCATTTAAAACGTCACTCCCAATCATTAACAGCCTTAAAACCTTACAAAACATTTGATAAAATGCGAAGTACAAGATCGCATATATGCAGTTTTTACAGGCAAGACCTGTTACCAACGGAAACCTGACGGAAAGCATCTGCATCAAACATCTAAACTTTCTGTGATGACGCTAGTTTTAACTCGAAAAATGTACCGTCAGTTTTGACTTCCATGCCCAGTCCAGTAACACTGAAATTACAGCATTCTTTTCTTTCATATTAAAATATGAGTGTCTATTTCATTGTAAGAATGAGCTTGCTGAAGTGATTGTTAGAGCGTAGACTAGCTTTTGTGGTCTCCTCATCCCATTATCAGCAAAAACCATGCAGAGTAACTTTGTGCTCCAGTCCTGTGTATCGCCTTAAAGCACCGTATTAGACATCAGCAGTCATGAAGGTAGCTCACACGCTTACATCATGTAAGAGGTGGTTAATAATGATGTTTAACAGTAATGTTCTTACATGCAATGTCAAGGTCACAGACACATTTCCAGTCAGAAGGAATTCATGGAGAGTCTTGCATGAGCTGAGTGCTGTCAGAAGTGCTGTAGTGGTCCTTGAAGATGTGGGTATACTCTTAATTCATGTCTTTTTAGAAACAGGCCATAAATCAAAGGATAAATGCTGGTTTTATGATTGTGATGATTTATGATATTGTGCCATTTTAACTGCTGTTTCATATTTAACAGCAGAGAATAGTTGATGACATTTTGTACCTAATTTGATTTCAAGTAGTTGAACTTTATTTCAGGAGCTAAAATACTTCTGATTTCTTTCTTACTTTTTGTCAGTGTTTAGAATTGTGAGATTTCAAACAGTGTCACACTGCAGATTTCAAAATAAAGTTAGGAAGATTATCAGGTAATAGATATACCAAATAAGAAAAATGTTGCGCTGCGTGTTTACATAGTAGAAGTCATTTTGACAAAATAACGTGCTTTTTTTTATTTGAGGTTCCATTTCATTGTTCTTTTTTGATAACTGCACTGTGACTAAAATCAGCCACAAAATGTGTCAAAGTTATGATTATCAGGTTCAAAACCAGGTTTTACTTCTTTATATACTAAATATAACTTCCTTCGTAACTCTGTATGCCACTCAGATACTTTAGATAAAGAATTTCATGTCATAACTGCTCTTCAACAGACCAAAGCCTTTTTTTGTTCAATAAAGTCTGATTGGAATACGTATGTTTATTGACGAATAAAGATATAGAAATGAGACATTGTCTGTTGTATTTGTCACTGTTTGTCACCTCTTGCAGACCTCCTAAGCATTTCACTCTAAAGAGAAAACGATTGAAATAAAACAATCATTTGCAGACACCCCCATCAAATAATATAAAGAATTAAAATATTGTGAAAATTCCCAGTTAAAATGTTCTGATAGCCGTGTTTTTCATACACGGATCAAGAAATCATTTTCAACGCCAGTAAAAAGCATATTAATCAGGTTTGTAAAACCGCGTTTTTCCACCTCCGTAATATTACAAAGATTAGGAGCATCCTCTCGCAGAGTGATGCCGAAAAACAAATTCAATTCAATTCAATTCAATTTTATTTATATAGCGTCTATTACAACACAAGTTGTCTCTAGGCGCTTTCCAGAGACCCAGAACATGACCCCCGAGCAATTATTACATAAACAGCGGCAGGTAAAAACTTCCCTAGTGGGAGAAAAACCTTAAGCCAAACAGTGGCAGGAAAAACTCCCCTTTAAGAGGGAAGAAACCTTGAGCAGGACATGGCTCATGAGGGGGGACCCTCCTGCCGAAGGCCAGCCGGGTAGAGCAAGAAATAAGAAAGAATAGAGACATAGAGACACCGTCAAAGGTACAAGATAGGATACATTAGTAACTGTCCTTGGTAGTCCAATTAGACTTCTGTGAATATGGGTGATATATGGAAGTTGGTTCCAGAGTGATGGTGCCTGATAACAGAAAGCTCGTCCTCCAAATCTACATTTCGATACTTTATATTTTTGTTTTTAGTTTTTTTTGGGTGTTTTTTTTCTATTGGACGACCCATTACCTGCGACTGAGACCAAGCTTTCTGACATTAGGCGGCAGATCGGACCCCAAACCTGGAAGGAAAACTCCCCTTTAAGAGGGAAGAAACCTTGAGCAGGACCTGGCTCATGAGGGGGGACCCTCCTGCCGAAGGCCAGCCGGGTAGAGCAAGAAATAAGAAAGAATAGAGACATAGAGACACCGTCAAAGGTGCGTTCGTATCTTCTAGACTAGATTAGTGTAACGTGTTGTTGGCTGGATGTCCAAGTAATTCTCTGAAGATCCTCCAGCTGATCCAAAATGTAGCAGCGCGAGTGCTGACAGGAATCCACAAGAGAGACCACGTCTCTCCAGTTTTAGATTCCCTCCATTGGCTCCCCGTAAAATTTAGAATCCAATTCAAAATTTTATTACTGGCATATAAAGTCCAAAATGGCCTAGCGCCGCGATATTTGCAAGACCTGATAGTACTGTGCGTTTCTAATAGAGCTCTCCGTTCTCAGGGTGCAGGTTTACTTGTAGTTCCTAGAGTATCGAAATGTAGATTTGGAGGACGGCTTTCTGTTATCAGGAACCATCACTCTGGAACCAACTTCCAGTTTGGGTTAAGGAGGCTGATACCACCTCCACCTTTAAAACTAAACTTAAAACATTTCTGTTTAATAAAGCATATAGTTAGTGTATATTTAGTACCTTAATGTGTGAGGGCCAGTAGTCAAAGCTGCAGCTACAGGACCAGATTAGAGCAGCTCATTTTAAACATAGCTTCGGTGTAGATATGCTGTTATAGGCCTATGCTGCAGGGGGGCACCAACATGATCCACTGAGTGGTGCCTTTCACCTTCTCTGTTTCTCTTTGCCTTCTCTGTCTCTTCTTCACCTCAACCCTCATTTATTAATAATATCCCATAAACTTAATTGTGGTCCATTGTTCTTGTAGTTTTTTGTGCTTGTCTGGCCCTTCTTTTCCTCTTCTTTGCATGTCCTGCGGACCAGAGCCTCAGGAGCTACTTGCTGACCTGCAGTTCCACCTCTGACCATCCCAGTGTCTGCCTTCACCTGTCTGTGTGGATGTCTGTTGGATACTTGCTGACATCCCGACCTGCAGTCCTCATCCCCTTGTATCACCGTCTATCCATATATCACCCATATACACAGAAGTCTAATTGGACTACTGATGATAGTTACTATTGTATCCTGTCTTGTACCTTTGACGGTGTCTCTATGTCTCTATTCTTTCTTATTTCTTGCTCTACCCGGCTGGCCTTCAGCAGGAGGGTCCCCCCTCATGATCCAGGTCCTGATCCAGGTTTCTTCCCTCTTAAAGGGGAGTTTTTCCTTGCCACTGTTTGGCTTAAGGTTTTTCTTCCACTAGGGAAGTTTTGACCTGCCGCTGTTTATGTAATAATTGCTCGGGGGTCATGTTCTGGGTCTCTGGAAAGCGCCTAGAGACAACTTGTGTTGTAATAGACGCTATATAAATAAAATTGAATTGAATTGAATTGAATTAAAGCTGTAACCTATTGAAATTAATAACATCTTTGCAATTATTGCTGATTTTTTTTTACCAAGTACAACATGGTAATATCTGATACTGTAACAAAATCACCAGGCCAGAAAAAGTTAGATTTTTTTTATTTTTTTTTATTTTATTAGCAAAAACAGTCAATAAAAAAAAGCAGTTTATCCAAGACATCATCAAACGGAAGTCCTCCGTGACAGAGTGCTGGAGAACATTTTTTAATTTACACTAAGTTATTTACAGGGTCAAAACCCAACAACAATCCTCCCTACTCGGGACACGCCTCGATGCTTGTCACGCTGACGTGTTCACCAGCACACCGCCTGGCCCCCACCTCACACTCCGTCATGGTCACGGTGGTGCCATCATCACCGCTTACGCACAGAAGGCTGGAGTCTTTAGCGCATTTGGATGCATCCTGACATAAGCATTTTCTTGCTGATTCTATAATTGAAAATAAAAATAATACGCATTAGTAACAAATTGTTTTGCAGGTGTTTTGGACTTTTTTTCATGCTTGCATAAATGTTTTGTTGTGGTAAGGAATAAAAGAATGACTAAATGAAGGACTCCTGTACTAAAGCCCAGCACTCTCACCTTGACAGACGGTCCCTGGGTTGCAGTCCTCACAGGACCTGAACGTCTCTTCTGGCCAGTCACAGTGACTGTCGCTGGCCAACGTGAAGTTTCTTCCTAAACACCGCAGAGCTCCGAGCTTACAAAATCCCAATACTAAGTGTTTTGAGTTTGAGCCAGTCCTCGCACACAGCTGCAGAGACGCTCTACAAGAAGACAAGAATCATTTTATTGATGTCTTTAATTAGATGGTGAATTTCACTGCACCTATAGCAGAGAAACGTTCTCATCAAATCATACGTACGAGCACTGAAATGGCATTTTACACACACAGCCACTTTTGCCTTGATTCTCCCACAGTTTACATCTTAAACCGGTAGGAGGAGAGGGAGCGTTGGGTGCTGAAACGAGAATACAGAAAGCAGATATTTGCAAATCAGAATGAAAAAAAAATGATAATAATTTGACGCTGAAGTCAATTATATAAACGTTAAAGTAGTTGTTTTGAGTTTTTGTATCTTGAACTGCCCTTCACGTAGCATCATTTCTCAGCTATTTTCTGATACGTATGCGTACATTTAAATTCAGCATCTAAAAGACTTATCGAGGCTGCAAAGCTCTTCGACATGTTTCTTCCACATAACCTTCATGTGTTGTACCTGATTTACAGTGGACCTCAGCAGGAGAAGGAGACCACTGCAGACTGGGAGTGCACATAATATCAGACGCCTCGTCACCCAGCACCGACCCCTCGGGACAGGACAGAGACACGCTCTCTCCAATCTGATAGGCTGCTTTGGTGGGCGTGGTTATAACTAAACTGTTAACTGCAGGAATCTCACATGTGGAACCTGGGACAGAGCGAGATGATCCTTGAACAACAGGGAGTTAGAAGTAACACAACACCGTAATTGTACCTACATGTGTAGGGGGCATTTCTGAGGTGGAGACGTACTTTTACAAACCATTGCTCCTGTACTCCATTTCTGGTTTTCTGCACACGTGGCAACAGCGTTTCCACTGAGGTAATACCCGTCTATGCAGGAGTACTCCACCGTGCTTCCAACCGTGTAAAACTCTTTAGGATTCTAAGAAAATAGGAAAAAAGAAATGAATCCACACAGCATATGTGCTTCTTGTCTGTACAACTTAGTAAACTTAAAGGACATTACTGTAAATGCCAATTTTATCATCTCACCCGGATGAATCCATTCCCCAGATTTGGAGGTGGCGTGCATGTTTTTGGTGGCGTTACAGAAAGACTAAAACAGTGGGGCTCCATCATCCTGTTTACAAACAGTCAACTATTAGACAAGTAAAAAGCTGTAGACTAACTAAAACACTTCTGCCAGTTAAACGCTACATAAAAAGTGTTAAATGCAGATATGGCTGGTTATAATCATACTTAGGAGGCTCTCCGGTCAATTTTGTGCCACCAACTGGATCTTCACATGAGACAGCTTTACATTTTTAGAGTAAGACTAACTTAGAGGAGAAACCTCAGGTGTCATCCTACTAGAAAAACAAGTCTTTTTGTGGGACCTTACTGCAAGTACTGGATGCCTGGCTCATCGCAAGGTTCCTGCTCCACCTGCTGCCCAACACAATGACGTCCACCTCTGTTGGGAGCAGGGTTGTTGCAGCTTCGGGTCCTTGATCTCTGACCACCAGAACAGGATGCCCAGGACGACCAGCAGCTCCAACTGCCATGGATCACCCCTGTAAGGAAAAAAAGAAGCAACGTCACATAGCTTTTGTATCCTGCCCAAACCTTGGTCTAATTTTTTTTTAGGGGGGGGGTATGAAAAGATGAATGAGTTTGAATTGCAAAAATTTGCAAGTTTCACCTCCACCTCTCACTGGATCTTACATAAACAAACATGATGAGAGCTGGTCTATCAAAATGATGAGATGCTATCCAACTGGCAGTAAGAAATTAAAGGTAAAAAAATTCTTATAAACAAAGGAGGGCCCGCCAGAAAATGTTTGGGAACCACTGGTCTAACTGGTATTTTTTATTTAGGAAAAAAAAACCCTGCTCCAACTCTGATCACAAGTTAACTTTGAAACAACATATATGTTAGATATGAGATTGTTCTGGGTATTTACCTGGCTGCTCTCCAGTCACAGCTCCTCTCTCGCAGGCTGGTCCTGAGGTTCCAGGCCGACAAGCGCAGTGACACTCGGTGCCCGTCAGCAGCGGCTGGCCATTGTTCTGGCAGGGCCGGCAGTGACAGGGATGCTCCTCTGCAAGGTATGCCTCTGTAGCTCTTTTCAGGTGCAGTTTCTTCAGACCTGCACACTGCACTTCCTTCACCAGTTCATACAGAGGGCGCAGCTGGGAAACAAATCCCAAACAAATGTTCATTTAGAAATGAAATATGGGTTAGACTTCCGACAATAGGAATCTGAAAAGGGTCCAGCAATAAACAAAGCATAAAGACATTATAATAAAGCATTTATGAATGACTATGTACGAACACAAAAAAAAATACTTCTATAGAAAGCTCAGTTAACTTACTAACCTGCAAGCTGATTACCGAGTGCTGTGTTGTCAGGGCCTATCTTGTGATATGCTGCCACCATGTGGCCATAAATGATATTGCTACATAGAGTGGCTTCAAAAATACTAAATAAGGCTATTGTCTAATCCTTGGAGCTCTGTCTCACTCATCATCCAAGAACTAAACTAAACTAAATAATAATTAATAAAAATACTACAACGAGTAAACACAGAGTACACTACATTCTGAGTTTTGTTATATTATTATAATGTGCATGAGCTCCAGTGCCATGGCTGACTATTCCCGACCTTAACAATAAAAATAAAAATAAGGTAACCTGCACGCTTCAGAGGTTTAACCATTAAACACAATATCATGCATGAAGCTATCACATGTTTTTATAAGAATCTTTACATTTAAAAAAAGCTCTGTAACTGTGAACATGCACGTGTCACAAAGAAACGTTTGATGCTGCAGCAGCAAAAAGCAAAAATGCTCAACAAAAGGACATTCATAAAGTATACGGTTTAACCTTTTTTTTTATCCTCACTCCAGTCAGGCTCTCATGATGTTTAAACGATCATGACAATCACCTTAACCAAACCTCAACCATTAGATGGTACAAGAGCATTTAATTAACTCTTGACTACTTTGAAATCTTTTTTTTTTTTTATTATCTGAAAATCAATTTAAGGGTTTTTATTGTGTTTTCACGGCAGTCACAGGTTTCCACACTTAGTCACTTAGACTTCTTTTTTAATCACCTTAACAAACAGTAACAAAAAGCATCTTTGAATGTTTTTTGTCGTCTTTCAAGGAGGTTTGAATTACTGGGTCCAGGCGCCGTATTCTGGGTGATCTTTGCCATTTTCTCATAAATAACAATATCCATTATGACATGATCTGACATGTGTGCACTTTGGATGAACATTTTGAAGGGACACGTGATAAAACCTCTAAGATGGGTTTTAATTTCAAGATTCTGTTTTTCTTTTTTTTTTTTTTTTCAAAATAAAAAAGCTTTCACTTGGCAGATTTAAGATTTCATTAAATTCCTCAAGTTTCATTATTGTTTAAGCTGACCATGGGTCTACATAGGTTAAGGGGAAAAGAGGAAAAGAAAATAAAAGATGATGAAAGCTATAGAAAATTGTTGCTCTGTGTGTTACCTTCTGATCAATGACATCTGGGAAGTCTTTGACGGAAGAGGCCCAGTTATTGTAGATCTCGCCGTTGACTTCTGGGTGTTCCAGGTCCAGAACGGACAGAGCACCAATGAAAGCTGGATCTCCTCCAAACACGTTGACCTTGATGGGCCTTGTGTTTACCCTGCTACCTGAGCACAACAACAATCAAGTCTGCTTCTTGCTCAGTTTGATTTCATTCATAAACGCAGCTTTTTTGCGACGTTTTTGCCTTTCCAGAGGTAACGTGTAATGTGAAAGTCTAAACATCAAAATGTTTACTCACTGGAGCTTGAGCTCAAAGATTTCCTGAGTTTTTCACAGATGGTTTTAACTTTCTTATAGAAGAGAAACCGCTTCACTTTTCTCCAACATCTCTGGTACTCGATATCTGTTGTACCTTTAAACAAGACAGAATCAAGATATGTGAACATCTTCAAACAAGGAAAACAGCTTTTATAGTGGAATTAAACTTTAAAATTTTGTATAAATTTCCTGTCAACTCAACTAAGGTATCACCTTTCTTCTTTTTGTATGCTCAAAGATGAGCTCTCCGATGGAGAAAACTTAAAAAGTTAAGGTGAAGATAATTTTATATAAAACCCCATGAGCACATCTTTAATATTTTATACTATATATTATTTTCTACAGTTGTCCATTTGCATGTAATTTGTGCTTTCAATCAGGTTTTCTCTGCATGCATGTTTGCTTTTAATGCAATAGTTAAATAAACATTCTTACTAGTTGACGAGAATGCCTGAAGATCGAACTCCAACAAGCCTTGGTACTCTCCTCCCAGTGAACCCTCCGAGAGGTAGTGTGTACCATAAATCTGCAGTATCTTGCGGTAGGCTGAGTAGTCGTACGTGAGGGGCAGCGAAGACAAGGCCTTCCAGAAACCATCCGACAAAGTCAAATACTGCGGGGCGGAGTTTTGAAACTGGGCCAGCGTCACCTTATTCTTCAAGATGATGAGTCTGTGGGCCTGGACGATAGATAGGACAAGACTGAAAAAGGGATTTTCTGACAAACAGTAACTGAGAGATGTTAGGCCATTATTTATCTTGAAATCACACATGTTAAGAACTCATGAAATTGATGCTGAGCTGTGAAACATCCCAGGTCACACAATCACCTTACTGTCCGTGACTTCTTTGTGAAAGGTACGGCGGTCGTGTCCAATCATGGCGTTGGCCTGGATGTGCTGCACGTAAGACCAGGAGCTCTCGTAGGACTCGTCGCTCTCTTCATTGTCTACTTGCACCTGCAGCACAAACAACAGCAACAGAGTTAAGCATTTCCTTTCATTGTGGTTTTGAGTGAACTTTAAGTAACAATAGGATGGATGCTGGATGCATCGTCTACATAAAGAAATTAAGATCACAGTCTCCACAGAAAAGTCTCGATTTTATTTGTGAAACTGAACACCAGCAACATTTTTCTTGTCTGACTCGCCTCAAAGTTGTATCTGAGGATGCTCTGTGGCAGCCTGTATGTCACTTTGTGGTCCCCGCTGAAGACTTTCCGGCACTGTCCTCCAAAACCCAGAGTGTTGATGACACCTGCTCTCAGTTTCCCCGACAGCACATCGTACCTTTGAGAAATAGCACAACGAAAGCTTTGTATTGACTTTTATGAAACATATTCCCGACTGATTGATTAGCTGTGATGCAGACTCCGAATTTTGATCAGGTTTCTGGTGGTTGAGTTAGTTACTTACCCTCTGCCTGTTAACTCGGAGTTGGGAGGTGTTTTGTCAATATCACATGGGTACTGTTGTCTGTTGTCTTGGTCACAGTTTCGCTCATCCAGACCATCCTCACAGTCCTGGTCTCCATTACACACCAGAGACTGGCTAATACACTGACCTGCATCGGAGACCGGGAAGCAGATTTTATTGCAGCAGTGGGAGGACAGAGTTTATTGTTCATTTAATGAATATTGCTACACACCAGAGATGCAGCGAAATCGGCCTCCGCAGCCTGTTTCCAGGGGACATCTCTTCTGTGGGACGCATGACTGCGTTTGAGTGGCTTCACCTGAACATGGTGCCCCCCCAAACTGAGCATAGACATCCACGTGACAAGCCCGAACCTGAAGAGGAATTTGGGACCTGAATCATGGCACGTCATTGCTTTGAAATGGTTGGAAACGTTATCTATTCCGGCTCTACCTTCTACTTCCGACTTAGAAGAGATGTCTACTAAACTAAAAATAAACTTGATTTATGTCATATCACAGGGCTACACATGGACAGATGAGACGAACTGTGTTCACATTCACTCCTACAGTCAATAACAAAGAAGCCCATTAACCTCGCATCCATGTTTTTGGGAAAACCATGGAAAAGCAAGAGTACTGAGAATGAACTAAATACAACAATATCATTTAATTAGTTACAAAGCCTCAGTACAGAATGTAGTGATCTCTAACGGTGGAGTTGCATATGTCACTTTGTTGAAGTACATGAATAACTCCAATGGATTCACGTCCTCTTTAAATGTGAATGAGCTATTTGAAGGCGATAGAACAACACAATTCACATTTCCATGTGATCACACACCCATGAAACATATTTGATGATATTAGATCACATTTCTTTCAACAGATCCCCCAAAGTCATTCAAAACAGCAGTTTGAAATAAAAGAAAGAACTGTGTTGTGTCACTATTTGCAATCTTTGTGACCCTGTGTGTTTATGAAATGACTCAGTACGACATCCTGACCCGGACAAATAAAACAGTAAAAAAGGGGCAGGATCTTGCAGGGACATGGCAAACCTATGTCTTTAATTTGCTCTGAATTCAACGTGCTTGTATTTGTCAGTGCTGACAAGTATCCCTGACAGGACACAGACAGGTGGAAGCGGTTTTATCATCAGTGCTGCGTCATGTGCGAACTGCTCTGGGGCCACAAAAAAAACCCCAAAAACAATGGAATATGTTTGTTGTAATTCATAATAACTGTTTCTGGTAAAACCAGGTTTACAGATTACACACATGCCTTATATACTTAAAAGATTAGTGCCACAGCGTTGGCATTGTTTGCATTTTTTTTTAACTTTATCCATTCCACAAAAAAAATGTACCATTGTACATATGAAACTAAAAAACTTCCATTAATTTCTTGTTTTTATTATACCAGTATCATAAATTTAACTGCTTCCTACTGTGACAATAACAGCAAAGGACCAGAAGTATGAGAATGTTTGTACTTTCTGAATGAATCAGTGGGTTAAATGGGTGTTTCAGTGAGGTCAGCTTCATGTCTGTGTTTATGTCTCTACAAACCTCGCAGAAAATGAATTTAAGACTTTCCAATGTCTTCCTAACCAGAGTGTGAGCAGTGATCTAAAGTACCTTTGTCCTGGTGCATCCATCACACTCAGACCAGTCTCCACAGGACCCCCATCTACAGTTTACGGGCTGCTGGCAGCTGAGAAGAAGGAGCAGTGTCATTAGTTGAAAGATGCTGCTCAAAACCACAGTTTGTAAGCAAAACGTATAGATATGAGATGTATTTAGCAAGATTATTTAACTGATCAACTACAAGAGACAGTCTGAGAGGTAAATGTGTGAGTATGCGTACCCAACTGGTGTCACGAAGGCAAGTGACAACATCAAAGTAGCACCCAAATTCAGCTGCGAACATAAAAGGAGAAGAGGCTTTACTCAGAAAAGAGAGCTTTCATTCTTTAGGCATCTCAACACCGATGAGAATGTCAACTTGTTTATGATAAATAACCCACTTCAACAAATCATTTCTCAGAGTACAAGCTAAATCTTCCTGGTTGCAGAGTTTTGAAGGGCTTTACCTTCATGATGTGCTGCTCAGAGTCCAGCCTTCCAGTCTGCTCCAGCTCTGTGGCAAGCAGAGTCATTTAACGGCTGGAAGGGATAGGGATTTGAAGGGGGGGATTAGGATTTCCCAACTGACCCAAGGGTTCAGGAATTTCCACACAGAGTAAATTGTTTTTTATGAAATCTAAATAAGCAGAGACACACTGCTCCTGTTCAACCAGTGAGTCACCCACAGAAACCCTGCGTTCTTTTCCACAGCTTCTGTTCACTAAGAGGTTTATTTCCATCAACACGGTGACCCTGTTTGTGGAGAGCTGTTTTGATACAGCAAAACCCATGGCAAAGTCTGCTGGGAAGAGACTCATTGGAAGGGACCGGAGTAGTTGCGTCATGAGTGTTTATTCTGGATAAGGACGTCGAAAGCTAACTGCGTGTTTCGGCCAAAGGTCAAAAAAATCAACATGCTGGAACACTTTCAACTTGATTGCTTGCAAGTACGTATGAAACAATTCATTTCATTCATTTTCCAGTAAATTCTGCAACATGCAAACACAACTTCAGTCCCTATTTCAACAATGTATTTTTATTTCTTAAATTCATTTTGTCATATCCATTTTAATCCTGAGTTTCCAGAATAAATTCTACACAACTCCTATTACTGATCCAGTACATGACCTCTGCCATCTAAATAATCTCCCATGACAGTTCCCTTTTAACTCCATCAAGTCACCAAAAGCCCCGTGTGTTGGTGTCTGGAGTGGTTTATTGCATCACAGCCAGGAATATCATCATGTCTTTGCACAATCTGCTGTTTTGGCCCTCGTCTTCCTCCCCTGAGAAAAATGACTTTGGCTTCAGCCCCAACAAAATAGTATAACGTCCAGCACATGTCTGGTAAATATTAAAGCGCAGTGCAGAGTGAAGGAGAGCTGAGGTGCTCGGTGCATCATGGGAGTCCTGCAACGCTTTTCGCTCATTGGCAGCAAACCTTAAAAATGGCTCAGGATTTCCTGAGAGAGCACTTATCATATGTGGATGGTTCATCACTTTTCTGAGATTATGCTGTTACTATGTGGCAGCTGAGTAGTGTTCACAGATGAGAGGCTGTCTTATAGTGTTTTGTTTCAGTCAGCGAGCGACTGAATGTGGCTTTTACCGACGTACCAGATTAAACTAACCCAATCCACAAAAGATGAAACACCAGGAGAAATGAAACCTGCTCATCTGATTCAAACAAGTATCCTCAATCATTAATACATTTGCAACAAAGTTCCTGGAAGTTGTAGATTCAGAGAGTTCAAAAAGTTTCAAATATGGATTGACCTCCTGTCCTGAAACACATGCACGCTTTATGAAGTGCAGTACATACCAATTAATGATCCTCCAGACCACAGAAGTGAAAGAAGAGGAGTGGTCTTCCTTCAGTCTGAAGGTTGGTGGATCTCCCACCGCCTCAGTCACATGAAGGAGAGTCAGGTAGGATACTGAGCTCTGCGCTGCAGATGGTTGGGATAAATGTGTTTGTTAAGTCAATGTAAATTCATGTAGCCTGTACTGAAACATCTCTCATTTTGCAATATGTCTTCGAAACAAAATTGAGTGTTTTCACCATTACAAAAATACCTGGAGAAGACACTTTTAGTCTCAAGCTCCCTCCAGAATTTAAAAACAGCAGTGTGAAAGGACCTCAAAATTAAATTTGACCATATTTGTCACATTTGAACAATGTGTGTGTGTGTGTGTGTGTGTGTGTGTGTGTGTGTGTGTGTGTGTGTGTGTGTGTGTGTGTGTGTGTGTGTGTGCTATGCAAAGCATGCAGAGACAGAGTGAGTGATCTGTCAACACAAAGTCTAAAACAAGTTGTGACCCTTGAGTGAGTGGTTGAAGACTGCCAGGACTGTTACTCATGTTTATTTTCACATATTGTTCTGCGCATAATACATAAAAAACAAAGAGTTACAGAATATTTTATGTGTATGGTTCAGTTTTTCCACACTGTCAAACGTACCTTGTTTCTCGTTCACCCCAACGGCCTTCTTGTCCACATGTTTTTCTTCCTTTTTTTGTAATGTTAGTAACTCAGACCTCCATATTCATTCAAGTTATCTCTGTATCAATCACTATCTTTTCCATTTTTCCTCAACCTCCAACGCCGCTCAGCGTTAGCCGTCTCGCTGTCGTACCCAGACGCCACCAGCAGATGGCGCAGTGTCACAGTTCACACAGCCGCAGTCGAGCTGCCGCTTCCAGGCAGAGTCGGAGATTTTCTTCGACAGCGTCGTTTCGCTGTACACAGTCTATATGGGTGAATCATACAGTCACCGACATCCTGCGGTCCCGGCTCATTTGGAGCAACTTCGGAGTATCTACTTTTGTGAGCTGTTGCAGTTTGAACCAGGAGACCAGTGAGAGCAGAGAGTCCGGGACGGGGAACCACACATCTGTCTCCTTGACGGCAGTGGTGAGTGACATGTCCGTCTGTCCTGCACTTGGATGTCTCTTTATTCTAATAAATCCGAGCCGGCTAAGTCATCTGCTTGAATCATCACCTGAAATATTTATTTATTTATTTTTTTGTGGCAAAGGCAGCTTTGCGCTTACGATGTGCGAAACTGCATCACAGGTCAAATCTGCTTCTTGTATTTTGTCCACTAATCGGAGAAATGCAGGGTACAAGTTCACAACTGTGTAAACAAGATAAGAAAGTAAATGCAGCAATTACCCAGAAACGTGTTTTCTTTCTATTTCCTTCATTAGATGTCAATATTTTCTATTGTATTCATAGGGGCAAAATCAAATAAACAATGTTTTAGGGCAAAAAGGAAAAGAAAAGAACAGATGTTTTGCTTGAATTTCTGTCGGAGGTTTGTTCTTTTCCTTTGAATGTGTCTAGATAAGCTGAATATGTATGAGGAGATGACATTTTATGGGGTAAAGAATCTCAGTGAGCAGACTGGTGGGTTCCCAGTCTCAGCACGGACGTGGTGTCCACTCCACATGCTCACCATTACTTACTGGTGTGTGGGAACATCCTCCACATGACTATTCCCAGACAAGAGGAGCTGAGTCGATCACAATAGACGAATACAACATTTAGAAATAAACCGTAGAACCAAATCATAGATTAAGCAGGACTTAACTGTTTAATTTGAGCTGTTTGCTATCTGAGTATAACTAATTGTTTTGTTGAATATTGTCCTCAAGGTGCTGCTAATGCACATGCGTCTAGATTGTATCATTCAAACAGATTATATCTGTGACCAGAGTTAGTGTACAGCCCCTTTTAAAAGTAACATTTCTAATGTTTAGTTTGCAAATGGATTCAAATCATACCGTTTTCTGTGATTACTGCACTTGCAACAGGTGCATCCTGTTTGCGTTAACATTTCTGCACGTTAGTTGACAGTCAGGCTGGTCTCCACCTGTGGGAAAATATGGGATTTATGCAGAGTTCAGCGAGGGGTTTGACCCGGACCATTCAACAGAATGTAATCTTAAAAAACAAACAAGCCATGGACTCAAATGACTTGTCTGTAGACTTGTGTGGTGAGGGGAGCGCAGGGGCAAAACCCTTTCTGAAGCATTCTCGGGAGCTCAAGATGTAAACAAGGTCTTAAAAAAAAAAGCAGGGAGATTTCACAAGTTGCAGGCAGGGACCCAGCACCGCTGGCTGGAGATGGATTTTTGTGTTTGGAACAAAACTGTGTACTGTTTCTGAACAGGCTTCTCCAGGAAGGATAAATGGTCAGAATACCAAGAAAGAAAACAATGAATAAAACATGTTCTACAGGCTTCTTTTAAGCTGCTCGCCCTCCTAAATGGCAATAAGTGTGGTGTGGCCAAAGACTTCACGTGGACTTTTAGACTGCTATTCAGCATGGGTTAATAATAAAAAAAAAAATTAAATAAATTAAAAAAAGCCATCATTTTCTGAAGTAAGATTTAGAGGAAATGGCAGCCCTTAACCTCTTCTGTCATTTTTTTCTTGTTTCTTTTAAATAATACAAAAAGAAAACCTGCAGATGCGCTGAAACTCTTCATAGAAGACAAAGGGACATTTTGATGCAAAATATTACTCAAATGGAAAATGATGCAGTTTAAAGGGTATATTCATAATACATGAATCCCCTATATCCACCCAGTACAGTTCTGGATCACAGGGATCTGCTGGAGCCTGGTCCGGCTCTGCTTCAGGTAAAAGGCACAGGTACACCCTGGACAGGTGACCAGTCCACCACGGAGCCGTAGAGACAAACAATCACACACACTCACTCATTGCGACCAATCAAGAATCACAAATTCATCTGACATACATGTTTATGGACTGTCGGAGGAAGTCGGGGTCCCCAGAGAAAACCCACACAGAAGGATCCTGCTGGAGTGGAACCAGGAACCGTCTTGCCTTGAGGAAACAGTTCTGACCACTAATTATCCAGCCACCACAACAACCACCATAGTATCGGACTGAGCAGGGCTACAGAGAACTGGGGGACGGTTTGTGTGGCGTGGTGGGGGAACAATCCAGTGACTTAAAGAAACTGGAAGAAGGCTGGCTCTGTTCCGGGGAATGTTCCGGAGCGGATTGTGCAAAGGAGGATACTTCATAAAATGAAGAAGATCATGAACGATCCCGAGTTTCCTCATCCTTTTCTGTCAGGAGCTTCTTCAGATCCGTTGTAACGCAGATCGTTACAGGAGATCCTTCCTGCTCACAGCTATAAACCTCTACAGAGACTTAAATCATGAAAGCTACTGCAATAATAATTATTTCTGTAGTAGTATTTTTCAGTTGAATTTAAGTTTTTGGAATTGAATTGAATTGAATTATTTGAATTTAATACCAACTCAAGACCTCTGACATACCCCAACGCCATTACTTTAGATGGGTTTCCATTAGCAGGGTTCGGGGTAAACCACAGACCTTATGAGAAGAGCTGGACAAACCCCCTGTGATGTCACTCACAAGTTTTCTGAAGAGTACTTTTGAAGCCTCTTTTTCATTTTAATCCAGGGTACCATGTTGCAAATAGGCAGCAACAACAGGCCTGGAAGCCAGCTGGAAGCCAGCTGGGGCACACCCACCTTTGTTCAGGGACTACAAGTCCCATGGAGCTTTGACAAGGAGACGCTACATGACGGCAGCCTTGCAGTTGCCCAGGTGCTTCGCCACAGCGGGGTACCCTACCGTCTCAGCCAACCTCAGCAGAGCAGGAGAGAGCTCCCAGCGGACTTCCAGTTTTAAATTCCGTCTTTGGTGACGATGTCAAAAACCATGTAGACTTTCAGTTGCTGTGGCTTTGTCACAGCTGGGTCGTTGGCAGAGGTCTGAGCAGAGTTGGTGGCCTGCAGACGTGGCCTATCTGGTGGGTGGCTCGGCTGACGGAGCTGATTGGAGGTCGGTGCTGTCCAAGTGTCCTTCTGAGGAGATTCTGTGATCCCTAACCCACATCAGAGCGATCAAGTTTCAACTTTACCAGCGATTGTCACAAGAGGAGAACTGGGATCAAGATGGATCCGATTATCTTCTGAGTATCGGTTCATCCTCAGATTGCATGTGGCCACCTTGAGTGGCATCAAAATATTTGCTGAAACAGGAAAAACTACAAGCAGAAAAAATAAAATGATCAAGTAGCAACTTAAAATACAAGTGGAAAGACTAGTTTCACATAAAGTGAATATAATAACACAATATTAATGCAAAATAAGGTTACAATCAGAGCTGTAATATCAGGGGAAAAACAAGTCGGCAAATACATGAATAAATAAATAAAATGTGTCTGCATTTAGAATTATTTCATCGTGTAGCATGAAGTTGAAACACAAATGTGCACACAGTTAAAGGACAACTAACAAAATTTGTCTACAAAAAACAGCAACAAAAAACAAATAGATAAGCTATCATAATATGTATTTGACTATTAAATGTGTGATAAATGTTTTTATCAACACAGTCTGCAGGTTTATGGCTCTGAACAGTTTTATTATGCAGCCTTTTGTATTTTTAAAGGGGTGGTGGCAGCAACTCGGTTTAATGGTATTAGTGGGCTGGGTCTTTATGGCAGATGTGGTTTAACTGGGTGGATCGTGCTGAAAAACTAACATAAGCCATATGTCTCCAGCACAAATCACCACCATGGCTGCTGTCCTCACCATGCTCCTCTTCTTCCTTCACGCCTTCACTGCATCAGCGCTGCAGGACTCCGTGCGAGGTATGACTTTGAACCTACATTTAATAGTAATCCTTTAAAGTTTACTTTTATTGGACAGAAAGAGCTGGAGTGCGAATCCCACTTATTGCACAACACAGCCTGTGTCACGTTGGTCGCTGTTCGTGTTGTAGTATTTAACATCTGATTGCAATTATGTCTTTTTTTTTTTTTTTTAATTATGTTGGTTTGTTTGGTTTGAATTGTTTTTAAATGCACGGCTATCTCTGGGGCCAACATTCAAGATAAAGAAAAGGGACATTTATTTAAGTGTCAACAAGCTGAGAAGTTTTTAAAACATTAAGAACGGCATACTTAACACACAGCTTTGGCATTCAGATGAGCACAAAATGTGTTGCACAACAGCGAAGCCCTCTGCAGAGAGCCAGCAGATTCAAGTGAAGTAGCTTACCAGGAATTCTGTTGAGCACTTCACTGCCAAACAATGGGAAGCTGTTTGGTGTGTGGAGGCCCAGTTTTCTGCCCAGTGGCAGTGGAAAAGCCATGTCTTTTCACATATGGCCTGTATTTCATTCACATATGTACACTGCGTCTCTGTTGACTATTTAACTCATGCACTGTCACCTGCTGCTCTTATTTGCTTACTAAACCTCTCAGTAAGTTTACAGATGTGCTATCTGTGACATGTTCGGTTCTCAGTTAAGTCAGTTTAATTCATTGCAACTGACAACTTTTTAGTAATCCCCAAAGGGAAATTAAGTGGTTGCTGTGAAAGGTTTTTGAGTCAGTCAGTGAGTCAGAATAAAGTGACTAAAGAGTCACTGTAGAAGGCAAAGCAGGTTTATTACAGTTGTAAGTTGGCAGGAATGGTCTCTGTCCTGCAGCAAACCAGGAGAAGCCTCTGAATGAAGATATTGTTATTTAAACACTATGACAAACGTTTTGTAGAGTCAATTACGTTCTGCAGCGAATGTGATCAATGTAATTTTTTTTGCACATGCACGTTCAGCTCCAGGGCTCCAGTGGGGCTCCCAGCACAGAGCCAACCTTGTTTAACTGTTTATTCTTGGTTTTATGCCTCTTTGTGGGTTTTGTTTGATTGAAGATGCTCATGTCCGATTTTTTTTCTTTTTTTTTTTTTTTTTTTACTTACTAGTGCAGTTTAGAAGTAACTCGTGTGAAGTTTTTCTCCATCACTCTGCAGCAGGATGTTACTTTTTTGGGCAATAATACATTGGTGAAAGAAGACGGTCTTTGAAAGCTTCCCTATGTTGAAGGATGGTTTATTGCAGTACTAATAGCAACAGTAATGCCAGAGGAAATGCACTGTAAATTATTTTTGTGGCTTTTAGCTTAAAAAACAATCATTTCAATTGTATCTGAATTTATAAGGATAAAACAGAAGTCTGTCATGAATGAAATCGGATTACTACGTGAGTGAGTGAGTGAGTGAGTGAGTGAGTGAGTGAGTGAGTGAGTGAGTGAGTGAGTGAGTGAGTGAGTGAGTGAGTGAGTGAGTGAGTGAGTGAGTGAGTGAGTGAGTGAGTGAGTGAGTGAGTGAGTGAGTGAGTGAGTGAGTGCATACGTGGCCCTCTGATGGACCGGCTTTGAAAAGGATGATCTTTGCTTGTTTTTGTGCCAGAATCTAAGACGCAGCGTAACCGTGTTAATGTGAAAAATAGTTATTTCCTGTGGGTCAAATCAGAGGTCAGGAACTGGCATGTGGTTGTTGGTGGTGAGCACATGAAAGAGTGGATGGATGGAACTTGTTATTTCAAAATAACAGTCGGCCAAAATAACTCCCCTCACTTCCCTGATACTTTGAAGCACGAGCTGCCAGCGGTACTTCTAGGAACTGTCCTCTCTGTGGGATTCTTCCCCCTCCCTCCTCGCTACCCAACCAGCACTGTTTCTGTCCCTAAAGTTAGAACATTGGTTGTTATTGGAGTTTGCATTTCACTGAATAAATGTCCTTTTACTTTTTGCACATTTTCTCCATAAAACGTGCTGCGTTTGTACCAGGTTTCTGAACGGTAGTCTCAGATGACAGCGTTGTGGCCTCTTTCCAGTGTAGGAAATGGCTTTTCTAAACGCAGAACATAAGGCATTTCCCCCTGAGAGTGCAGTGGTTGGTGTCAGAACATGTGACTCTCTAAATAAGCCCTTGTCCTGTTTGCTCACAGCAAGCTCATTAACGACTGCTTCCCACCAGTAGCCTATGCAGATGTTAATAGATCTAATAAAAGAAAAAAATCCCACTAATTATCATCAATAGGTTGTGTAAACAAAGAGGGACGATGAGCTCTGTTCCCAGCTAATAATTAACGGGGTCTGCTGGGAGGAAGACTTTGTCCTATAAGGGGAATTAATGTAAGCTGCCGTTTCCTGGTTCTTTTCAAATCACGGCTGAAAGGAAATGTCTCCAGTCTTATCAAAACAAATCGAGCGAGGATGTTGTGTTTCACCCTGAAATAGACCGTTGGTAGCGCTGAGAGAGAAATCATGATGTAAACATGTTTACTCCATATCTTGTAGTTGTTTAGCAAGAGGAGTCCTGTAATGAGGATACGTTGTAAATGGATATTACCGTCTACCAAATTGTCCAGGCGTGTTGTGGCTCTGAGGACGGTATTCAAAGTGCCCTGTGGGTTGACTGCTCATGTGTTTACTTAAACCATAAGTGAACTCTGCTTGACAGCTGCTGAGCAAACAGCAGCACTGACGCTGGCGCACAAGCACAGCAGCGAGCACCCCAGTGCGAAGCACCACACAGTAAGCATTAACCTTACATTAATATGTGTTCATTTTTACATCCTCCTCCTGTCTGCCAGAGTTGGGTGACATTTAGCAGTAAATACACATAATAATGGATGATAAATACTACAGTTTGTGTAGGTTTCGTTTGTCTTTTACAAATAGAAGTTCTGTGTTCAAAATGTGCTTCAGATGAAACCGTCTGCAAAATCACTCCCAAACACTCATGTAATATCAGTTAAAACGGGACCAAACCAGAGAATAAATCATCATGATTTGATAGGTGTCACAGAGAACTTTTAATTTTGAAGTATTTAGTTCAGTTCCTACATATAGATTACCGTTTAGGAGCTCAGTGCCTGGAAATAGCAGACTGTGGTCCTCCTTCACCCCCGACTGAAGGGCTGAAGGAGGCTCTCAAAAATGTGTAAAAGAAACAACAAAAATCTATATGAGAATAACAAAAACATTAGGTGTGGTACATTCTTAAATAGAAAGAAAACGCTGGTGTGTTCAAAAGCAGTGTAAGACCTTTAAAACTACAGAAGAAAACTAAAGGAGATCCTTTCCATCGTAAAGGAAAACCTCATTACGATGCTCACAGAAATAAAAATGATTGTGGAAAGAGGTAGGCGTATCTTTGTCAAACTGACTCAGGACATAAAGACAGAGGTTTTAAAACAAGGTGCAATCCAATGATAATAGTCAAGAACAAGAAAGACAGATAAGACTTTCCCAGAAAAACATCTGACTTCATTACATGGAATTCTTTTGACAGACGAAGCCAAGAAAAAATAGTTTCAGAAGAATGACGTTAAAAGAAAAGAAGGGAATCTACTGACGGAAGAAGCAAGATTTATACTCTAACAGCAAATTCTTCAAACCTGAAGTAAACACATGCTCTGTGGCCAGATGAGTTATTTTAGTTTGTATTTATTTATTTTTTGTAAAAGAAAAAAAAAACGTGGTTTATAAATGCCAAAGATGGAAGACTGGAGTTGCATAAGCCAGCAGTTGTGATGGTGTGAGTTCATCAGTTGTGTGTGAAGCTACTGATGATGCAGTGGGATTTATTATGATTTTATCAAGATATTTCGTGTTTACGCTGGAGGTCCACCGTTGGTTCAGGAGGATAATGCACCCCTCATATCAGACAAAGCGTGGGTGCTTGACTCATCTGCCTGCTCTAAAATATATAGTGCATGGTGTATTTGTGTGATCAAATATAAGCGTAAGCAGCCTCTGTCACAATTTTTGAGTATTTTGCTGCCTTAAATATACAATTATTCGTTGGCACTGGCGTTGCTTATTTGACCTCACGGAAAAATATTGTGTTCTTGATTACTTTTTGACTATCAATAAATAAAATAAGCATAAACAATGAAGTCCTTCACTTACTCACTAAAATATAATATTGCCTTGATTTTTTTTTTTTTTTTTTTTGTCAGGCAAAATTAAGTTGTTTTTTTAAAGAAAAAACAATACTTGTAGTTGCTCTAAAGATAAAAAAAAATGCAACAATTTGGTCGCAGTTTGCAGCCCTGGTCAGTCTAAAGCTTTCAGACTATTGAAAAAAAGTAATAATAATAAAAACATGATTACAAATACACGAAAAAATAAGAATACCAAAAAGAAATATAAAATGGATAAAGAATAAATCCATCTAATTCAACAGTCTTCAAAGTCAGTTTTTCTCGTCACTAACATGAGTTGACACACTGACGTTGACTCATGTTTGTTACACGTGGAAATTATATCATTATAAAATGAGACACAAAAATGCTCTGCATAGGGGGGTGTCAATTGATTTTTCTCTTAATCCTGATGAGGCACAGTTCCGAGGAGGATACGGATTGAGTAAACAGGTTATTTTTAACCCATACCGCTTCTTCGAAGTAGGCCTAAGGTATGCATCACCAGCTCCAAGAGCTGCGTCTCAGCCAGCTTGTTCTCACACTCGTTGGCACCAAGCCAGCCTGGGCCTGAGTGTTGATCTCTGAAATGTGGTCATTGCCTGCTGCTGCTGCCCTCCAGGACATACAATCAGCAGTGGTTAGCAGGACGCAAGAAAATAAAAGCCGCCCCCGCTCGTTATACCAAAACGCTCACCTTATCCGCTTAAACAAGTCGCAAGGCAACAAGGGTTTTCATTAAAAAGTACTACAGTGAATAGTATGTTTACGCTGGTAAAAGGCTTTTCATTTCTTAAACAGTCGTCAGAAGACAGACGCATCCTGTGGTCAAGGAACAAAATATGTACGTTTCACGCAGGGTGAAAGTATTGGTCTTCCCCGAGCAAGAAAAACAGCTAAAGATTTTGGTGAAACTGCTAAAACTGGGTTAAGACCCGTAAAAACCTGGAGGATAGTCCTAAACTATCATCTTCATAAAACAAATGTATTAGTATGAAATCATTTAGGTCTTTGTATGCAACTTTAGATAAGTAATACTAACATGACTTATTAACGCCGCACCATTAATTTAATGAACACAAAACTAAACGATAGAAGCAGTGTGTGAAAATGTGGTTCACCTCATTCTGTAGCAGTATACAGCTAAACCTACAACCTAAAGCCTCACACGAAGCACTTTCAGGTCTGGACGTTTGAGCCCATATTCTGCCGGTTTTTGTATTTGGTTAACCCCTGCACTGCAGCTGAAATGAGGTACTGTGATGGCAGAGTGATAAAAAATAATTAATAGTGAGTCAGCGGGGATGGAGGTAGGGCGTTTTGTGCTTTTATCCCACGTAGGAGTTATTAACAAAGAAGAGATGAGCTCTGAGCGTAAGAGCAAGCTGAATCACAGCTTTCACCAACGATGCTCCTGTCACTCAGACGACCCTGTGTTGCCAGCCTGCTGTGTGTAATTGTGTCACACAACCTGTGTGTAAAAAAAGGGCATTGGCATCCCTTGTGAGTGGATTTAGGCTCAATGTTCTGAAAACATTGCTCCGGTTCATCCAGGTGTGCCTGCTTTTAGTCATTCGCAGCTCCTTGAGGTGCCTCCCCAGTGCTTCGGTTGGGTTGAAGTCTGGACTTGACCGATTTGTTTGGATTCATTTTGTTGCTGTACTTATCAGATGGATGCTCCCACGTTTTACTCTCCAGTACTTTGCTAAAGAGACGAGTTTGTGATGGATGAGTGCGGTGAGAGTGATGATTGTGTACAATGGTTGCACATTCTCTTTGTGCCTCTGTGGCTTTTCTCCCAGTGCTCCAACTTCCTCCCACAGCTTAAAAAACACGCTTGCTGACTCGACTGGTGGTTCTGAGAGGTCAGTAGGCGTAAGAGAGTGTGCCAGCATGTTCAACCTGTCCAAGATGTATGTCACTACTGCCTCATCGTGGGTAAAGAGAATGAATGAATAATTGGATCAGTGGCTTAATGAATGAAAGAGTTTCTGTTGGGACTATCAAAATCAAGGGATATCTTGAAAAAAAATGATAAAGAATAAGACCATATAGGGTTCCCTCTGGGGAATATGACTACAGATGCTGGACAAAATCAGGGAAACCCATTAACCCACCTTTGAGCCTTAACATGGAGGAATTTGTTGGCTGTGTGAGTCCTTTTTGCTACCGTGGACTTTCGTCAAGGGTATCGGCATGTCAGGTCCTTGGCACGGCATGTCAGGTCCTTGGCACGGCATGCGGACACAAACATAAAATGCTCTGGCCTTCTCTGTCACGTGATCAGAAAAGCAAATGGGGGAAAATCTTTTTGATGACCTGGAGACAGCAGAGATCTACTGCAGGGCGCCAAAGCATTCCACTAAAAGACTGTCATCTTTGATTTGTCACATCCGTATGTGTGGATGCTTGTGTAAGTGTGCAAAAAAAGAACAATCTAAATTTCAAATTTTTATGTTTATCTCTCCATACGTGCATACGTCCATAAGAGCCTTACTGAATATCAGCTTGTGTGTGTGTGTATGCATCCGTGAACAGCTATTATTCATATGTAAGAGCTTTTTTTCCTGTCATTACTTTGTTCTAACAGAAAAGTCCAGTTAATCTTTGCAAAGATGCAACAAAATAGTTTTCAAAATTACATTCCTGTGCATCACTATTGTGAGTTTTTTTTTTTCTTCAAGTGTATTCACAGTTCTTCGGTTTTGCAGTGTCGACACACTTGCATTTGATATGTTTGACTGACGTTTGCATGTAAAAGTTGTATATGTGCAGTGCACATATGGTTTCGGTTTATGCAGGCAATAAATCACCATGCAGATGGGCGTTTCTGTGAAAGTGTGGTTCTAAGTAAAGCCAAAACAAATAGATTATTCCACGACAGTGGAGGGAATGAACTCCCTGACTGCAGCTTTCTCCTGGCAGCTAGTAAAAACACTTCCAGGAAAATTCTGATGGTCGACCTGCAGCCTTTGAGTTATTATCTCATACTTTAGTGATTTTTAACAGTAGCAGCTAAGAAAATAAGTCAAGTTTAAATGGATGGATGTAATTAGGTGTATAATTCTTCTCTCTTTCTCCTGTATTCCTCTCTGTTTTCACTTTCCTTACAGTCCTCCCACAGCAACAACCACACCTCACTGGATGTGTGTCCACCAACATGGAAACTTTCCGGTGCAGATGGAATGTTGGCGCTTTCCAGAACCTCTCGGAGCCAGGAGATTTGCGCATTTTCTACATCAAGACGATGTGAGGGAAAAGACTTTTTCCTTGTTAACGGATATGTTTGTATCTTTCTGTGGTTTTAAAATTAATCTGAGATGACCGATTTAAGTCATAGGTTTAATTTTCAAAGAGATGAAGTATAAAAGGGTTTGGAAGAAACAATAAAAAAGGGAAAAAAGTCTGGGTTTGGTGGTTGCCAGGACAACGGTACTTGTCTGAGTGCATTGTGCCAAGTGTAAAGTGTGGTGGAGGGAGGATTATGGTGTGGGGGTGTTTTCAGGAGCTGGACTTGGCCCCTTAGTTCCAGTGGAAGGAACTAAGGGGAATGTTTCAGCACACCAAGACATTCTGGACAATTCCATGCTCCCGACTTTGTGGGAACAGTTTGCAGCTGGCCCCTTCCTCTTCCAACATGACTGTGCACCAGTGCACAAAGCAGGTCCATAAAGACCTGGATGACAGAGTCTGGTGTGGATGAACTGGACTGGCCTGCACAGAGTCCTGACATCAACCCGACAGAACGCCTTTGGGATGAATTAGAGTGGAGACTGAGAGCCAGGACTTCTGGCCACATCAGTGTGACCTCACGAATGCGCTTCTGGAAGAATGGTCAAAAATTCCCATAAACACACTCCTAAACCTCGAGGACAGCCTTCCCAGAAGAGTTGAAGCTGTTATAGCTGCAAAGCTGGACCGATGTCACATTGAACCCTATGGATCAGGAATGGGATGTTACTGTATGATCTCAAAATATCACCGCAGACAAAGACAAAACTGTGTCTTATCCATCAGGTACACATAAACCAGTTGAATTAAAATTTAAATGTATATAATATAAATAAGCACGGTTGTGTTCATACTTGCGTCTGACATTTAGTCTTCCAGTACAGAGAACCTAATCAGCTTAAACAGAAAGTTAATATAGATATAGCAAGAGATAAATTACCATGTCAAGAAAATGGTATAAAATAGTAGAAAAAAGGTTTTAGGCAATATTTTATGTATAAAATGTGCCAAATAGCTATTTTTTATTCTTCACTCATTACAGTTTGACATCACGATTCAGGTGCAGAAGAAAACAAGCAGAACGAGAACCCCAAAAAGACATGGTCTTAATCCAGATTTTACTGTGCATCCCTGCTTCGTTATGCAAATGTGGGACATTGTCTTGAAAGTCCCGTGTTGTCGTAACTCTGCGCTGAAACTGACCCCTTTACACACTTCACATATCTGTCCTCACCTGTGGATTAATATGCATCTTTACAGTCTTTACAGAAAAGACATCCAAAGTGTGATGTGGCCTTTTCAGGATGTTTGGGCTATTATGTGGATTTTACGTTAAAGAAGTAAAAGAGTGATTCAAGTTTTCATAGTTGCTAAGTTTCAAACCTAGACACGCAGCCATACCTCAGTCGTTTGGTAAACACCTGCCCTGGGGATTTGCTCACAGCTTGTCACATAATCTAACTGGATGTTTGACATTTATTGATCACATCCATCTCCCGGAATCGGTTCGGATAAAATCTACTTTGTTGATGAGATCTTCACAGTGAATGTTTTTCCTGTTGCCCGACAGACCCACCAGCGCCTCTCCCGAAGACTGGCGGGAATGTCCTCACTACAGCACCGACACGACAAATGAGTGTTTTTTTGACGAGAACCACACATCCATCTGGATATATTACAGTGTCCAGCTGCGTTCCAGGGATCAATCCGTCCTCTATGATGAGATCCTTTTCCATGTTCAAGACATCGGTGAGTTTACTGCACTCTACACTCATTTATCTACACACTTTTTTGAAAGAGACATGTAGTATTAAGAGACTTTCAGGTGTTTCCACTGAAAACATCAGTCAAGGAGCAACCGCATCCTAAACTGTAGCTACTGCTTAAGTTACAGGTTGGCTTCTGTTTTAAAGTGTGACACTTGGAAAAACAAACAGGCACATTTTTGTCTGAGCTCTCTGACTAGTATGTATGTTCTTGTATTCTGTATGAGCTTTGGTACTGTCGAAGCATCATAGCAGTTGTAGTTGTTCTAGTGGAGACAGTTTTGATCATTCATGCAGTCCATCTCTTCACTGGTTTGGCCCAGATTCAGATGTTTCCATAACTATTTGGTGAAATCTATTAACCGTATTTTACCATTGGCTTCACCGTTGTGCTGATGTTTGGTTATGATTACAACGTTCTTGCAACTGTTACATGGGCTGCCATTAAGGAGATTTTCCAGATCCCTGGGAAACAAATGTGACTCGTTTTTCTGATCCTTTTCGTTTCTCTTTACTGCCAAAAGCAAAGCAAAGTTTTAAGGCATTTGCTAAAATTGTTAGAAATGTTCTGCACTGAAAAACTGATCTAAAGATATTTTTCTGCTCTTCAGTGCAACCAGATCCTCCTGTCAGCCTCAACTGGACTCTTCTGAATGTGAGCTTAACCGGCAGTTACTATGATATAATGTTGAGCTGGAAACCTCCACAGTCTGCAGACGTGGAGACGGGGTGGATAACGCTGCAGTATGAGGTCCAGTACCGCAGTGCCAGTTCTGAGCAGTGGAAAGTGGTGGGTGTCTCCATGAATTTTATGCATGTTATCTGATTTTTCACAGGAAAGGTTCTGCATTTCTTTGAGGGAAATATTAGAGGATGAAATTGAAGTATTGTGTGACTGTAGAGTTTTTGAACGTGTGTGTCGTCGCCACAGGCTGACCTTGTGAGAAGCACACATCGCTCTCTGTACGGGCTTCCAACTAATGTCAATCACGAAGTTCGCATCCGATGCAAAATGTTTGGTGGGAAGGACTTTGGAGATTTCAGCGATTCTGTATTTGTCCACATCCCTTCTAAAGGTAATTTTAAGTGTGTTGTCTTAAAAAGGTCGATATCTCTGCCCACAGTGACACCTGATGGTCTGTTTGCTGCCTAAGTGTTGTAATTATTGTCTATAAAGTCTATATTTTTATAACTTTATCTGTATTATCAATGTTGCAGGTATGTGAATCCAATCATGTGTTGTTATTTTAAATCATATACTTTTTATTTGTCTCCACTATTTTCCCCAGTTTCAAGATTCCCGGGGATGGTTTTGCTCATCATTGGAGCCTTGTGTTTACTGGCCATTGTGTTGTTAGTGATCATATCACAGCAGGAGAAGTAAGTATTTTATATCCATCCGGATTTCTGCAGCACGGCAGCAGTTGTTTAGAGGTCAACATGAAGTGTGACATTATCCCTTTTCAGACAGAGTATACAGAGTAATGTCTGTGGAGCTGTACCATCAAGTTTATCTTGTTGTTTTGGACAAATAATTCCCAGAAATACTTCCAGTTGATCCAAAATGATGCAGCCAACTTTCTCAGTGGAGCTGGCGGGACAGATCCCATTTCTCCGGTGTTAGTCTTCACTGTCCTCTGGTATAATTTCTGAAAGAATTTAAAATGCTTCTTAAATGGCCTGGCCTTTTCCCACTTGAAGGACTGAATTGAGCTGCATCTCCCACTGTAAGAGCTTTTCTCTCAGAGTGCAAGCTGACTGATTGCTCCGGGAATTTCCGGGACTAGAGTGTAAAGCTTTTCCGGTTCCTGTTTGGTTACAAAATGCTGACACCCTGTCTGCTCTTAACAATATGCCTAATACATTTCTAAAAATGCTTGTATTTAATTCACTGGTTTTTTTTTTCTTATGCATAACTTTTTCTAATAAGTTCATGTCTTTCCTCATAAACCTTTTGCCTTTTCTTTTTTTTTTGCTCATTTTGCTTTTTATTTAGTTTCCCACTTGTTTTTGCTTTTGTTCTGGAAATAAGTTTTATGTTTTTCTTCTTTTCTTTTTTTTTCTTCCAAGGTTGATGTTTATTCTTCTGCCCCCTGTTCCTGGACCTAAAATAAGAGGAATTGATCCAGACCTACTCAAGGTATTTACCTTCTAACACGTGTCTTGCTTAGGTGATGCAGCGGTATTAAAAACGTTTCAAAAGTGACATATGCTTGTACACATGGAATAAGTTGGGCTGGGACTGGTTAACGACCTGCAGCAGTATTCAAGCCAGCACTTGCACTGGAGACTCATCGAAGCAAACTGTAAATGAGGTACTGGTTTAACAGTTATGTTGCTGTTGTTAGCACTCTAGCACTCCTAGACTGTAACTCTACATTTGGCAAACGCTTTTATCCAAAGCAACTTACAACAGAAGAATACAATCAAGCTACAGTAATATAGTAGACCACACAGCAGGTGTAGACAAAACAGTAAATAAGTGCCACTAAGATGACATCTAAGTGCTTGGGAAGTTAAAGGGGGAGCCAGAAGGTGTCCTTGGATATTGTGTAGTGCGGAGTGCACGTGAAGAGGTGTAAGCCTTCACGACCAGTCCATATGGGCAGGTGTGGACCCCGGGATTACTTTGTAGGATAGTGACATAGACTTGTTTTATTGAAGCAGCCAGAGGTAGTCGGTGAAGCTCAATGAGCAGAGGTGTGATGTGTGCCTGTCTGGGTTGATTAAAGACCAGACTCGCTGGCACATTCTGGACCTTTTGCTGTTTTATTGCACAAGCTGGAAGGCCAGCTATATTGAGTCATGCATGGTCTATTTTTTTTAATGTTTTAGAGAGCAAAGCGGCACGACCTGGACACCAAGGCAACGTGGTCAGAGAAAGATAAGGGGTCAATAAACATGACACCCAGGTTCTTTGGAACCTTTGTGGGAGTGACAGTGGTAGAGCCAATATTATCTTGATATCGAGGCTGAAGGAATCATGGACAGGGACAACCAGGATTTTAGTTCTACATGGGTTAAGCTGAACGTGATCATCCCAGCTGAGACTCATGCAGAGATTGTGGGGCTGTCCAGGTGGAATGACAGAGTTGTGTATCATCAGCATAGCAGTGATATGAGAACCCGTGAATAATCTGGCCCAGAGAGGTGGATAATATGACAAAGAGAAGGGGCCCATGTACCAAGCCTTGGGGCACCCAAGTGGAGACGGAGGTTGACCTGTTGCTCTCGCTGTTCTTAGAGCTTCTGTCACAGACAGAATCATTTAGGACCTTTTTTTTTCTTTCAAACGCTTAATTACTTAATTATCATTATGGTCACATAAAGTGTGCTGGTAGTGTAAAGAGTTATTTTAATAAGATCCTCATATACTGGTGTTGGATTTGGGTAAACTGGAAAAGGAGTTAAAGCTTGGCCTATCATTTTTGTTTTTGGTTGCATTGTTAGAGGTGTTTTCAAATATTATTTTGCTGGTGGCAAATCCAAACGTGACCAAAAAAAGAGAGTTTCATAATATACTGTAATTTGAATCTTATTCACGAGCTGAATGTGGTTTCCTGAGTGTCTCAACTTTCTGTCTTTTGTCTCAGAAAGGGAAGTTTCGAGAGTTGACATCAATCCTGGGCTGTCCACCTGATTTAAGGCCGGAGCTTTACAGTGAGCCCTGGGTGGAGTTTATTGATCTTGACATTGAGGAGCAGAATGAGAGATTGACAGACCTGGACACAGACTGTCTCGTGGACCGCTTCCCATCTTCTCACTGCTCTCCGCTCTCAGTTGGCTTCAAAGATGACGACTCAGGCCGCTCAAGCTGCTGCGAACCAGATCTCCTCAGTGACTCTAATTCCTCAACTCTTCACCCCCACATCCCAAATCACACTCTCAGTCAAGAACCATCATGCCAGTCAAAGTCTGAGTTAAGCTCTGGGCTCCAAACTTCCAGCACTGAGGAGCCATCTTTAGCAGCACCGGTGAGAGAGGCGTTATACACACAGGTCAGTGAGGTGAGGTCATCTGGTAACGTGCTGCTGTCACCTGAGGAACAGAGAGGGGTGGAGGATGACACCAGCAAACGCGAAGGGAAAGACAACACAAAAGAGAAGGAGAAAGAAAAGAAAGAAGCTCAGCTCTTTGTGGTGAATGCTGACTACAAAGGCTACACCTCAGAGCACAACCTCGGTGAACCTTTTCAAACAGGTGGAGAGCTCAACGCTGCACAATTATTGTCCTCTCACCATGAATCTAGTACCGTTCCCGTGTCCCTGCTACCCTGTGCTCCCCTCTACACCGTTGTAGACGGTGTTGACAGAGAGAACAGCCTCTTACTTACACCGAACTCGACACCAGCCCCCCACCTGACAATCCCAAAGACCCTGCCAACGCCAGATGGCTACTTGATCCCAGACCTTCTGGGAAGCATCACACCATAAATCATTAGTGAAGTGTAAGCGATCAAAGACTTCTTCAAATGAAAGGCAGAGCAGTTCCAGGAGGTTGACTGTTGAGGGCCCCAGGCTGAATGTCAGGTTGCCTTAAATAGCTTTAAGGGAGTCCTGCCACCACCACCACTACATCCTTCCACTTACATGGCATTATCTGACTGGGCTTTTTGAGCCAGTGTGGTTGAAAGTTTGACGTGTGATGATGTGTGAGTAGTCATGGGGCTGGAGTTAAAATCTGCCTTTACATTTCAAGACTGAATAGCCCAAAAACCAAGTGTGCATGATGAATTGTTAAACATCTTAAGTGTTTGTTTAATCAGCAGGACCTGGATCCGACAGGGCCAGACTGTTTGATACATCTACAACCACAAGGGGTTGTAAGACATCCTTATGAGCTGAAAGGCAAACATAAATGTCTTATCAAGTTTCTTAGTTTAACAATAAGAACGTTTGCCGGTTTTTGCATTCATAAATTTGAATTTACTATGATGAACTGAGGTCCAATATGCATTCTTATTCATTTTCTGGTTGACACTGACTCCTGGTACTTAAGCTGATTAATGTTCAACGTCCTTCACCAGACTGTCACTAATTTTGTTCATTTGACATGCCTGCGTCATGTTGCTCAGGCTCACGGCGGTGCTGGACTCATCCCAGGTTAAACCCTGTCAGCACCCCATCAAAGGTCAATCGCATGAGAGGATGTCACTGTGTTCAGTATTAATATCATGTATGAAGTAATGCAGCTTTTAGTCGAGGTACATTATGTTCAATACAGATGAAGGGACTTTGTAATAACAGTGGTCCATGATTAATACCCTGCGATAAAATAGTCAAATAATCATGGGCTCTGTTTTTAATCTGGTTTTTGTTTCAGCTTTTTTTTATTCTTTTATTACTTGGCCAGCATTGCCACAATTAAAAAAAAATGCTGCTTTAAACTAATAAATTATTGAAATTACTCTTACACTTACTTTTGTAAGAACACACCGTGTGTGAAAAATAAATCCAGTTTCAGAAAAAAACAAAATAAACCACGAGTTCTAAAAGTTTAACTTTTGTTGTTCATTTGCAAAATACAAGTTAAATTAAGTAAACTGAATAAAAAGGACTTGCAGGGGTGACATTAATTATTATTTTAACATCGTGTTTTGTGATCTTAAACTGTGAAATATATATTTTTTGAATTGTCAGCAAAACTGCAATTGTTTGTGCTTACAGTCAGTATTGCTGCTTGTGTTGAAGGTATGTGTGTGTGTGTGTGTGTGTGTGTGTTTGTGTGTGTGTATATATATATATATATATATACCGGTGTGTGTGTGTGTGTGTGTATATATATATATATATATATATATATATATATATATATATATATATATATATATATATATATATATATATATATATATAATGTGTGTGTGTGTGTGTGTATGTAAACTTTAACAGTTGATTGTATTTAATGGTGCATTTTATGTTTTCTAATTAACCTCTACAGTTACTGCAGTTTTAAAAGTTTGTAAGTACTGAAAAAAAGAAACTTTTGATAAAGCTGCATATTCCTATCACATTATCAGCTCATTTAATGTTTGTTTTGAGTGTATTTGATAAGATGGCTGAGAAACATTTAAGTTTTACAAAAGACAAAGTGGCAAACGCATAAAAAAAATAGATAAAATGAATTAAATAAAACAACCCCTGTTGTAAGATCATTGATGTGCATGTGACATTTATTTAAACTGTTCAGAAGAATGAGATAAAAAGTTTTATGTGTAGTTTCCCTAAGTTATCCTTGAATCCTATATCCACATATTCAGTAATTGTAAAAGCCTTACAATTACCTAAGTAGACTTACTGGGTAAAAAGGCCTATTTGAAACTCGTATACTGTTTGTTATTGATCATAATTATTGACCGTTTAATGTAAGCAAATCTAATACAGTAGTTTTTCAGTTACAGTATAAACACACCTGGGTAGCTTAATCTGTTAAAAACTGTATATATTGTATTGAATATTTCTACTTTACTTTTTTTGTATAATAAAAAAAGATGTTGACGAGAAAAGTAAGTAAAAGCTGCTGCAGTCTCCTCTAGTGTTCTCCCGTTGTAGTGGAGCAGGGCCACTGGCAGATCCGCGTGAACGGATCATTAACAGATTTATGCAGAGCTGGACGACGGGTTTGATGGGGATTCTGTCATTTCAGTCAGGTGAGTTGGAGCCGAACAGACCAACTGGGGGAAAATGGGCTGTGCTTTCTCTTTGTTAGACAAATGGTTGTAGATTATTCACAATAGTTTCTCAGAAATAAATATTTACAAACATATTTCAGTTATGTCCTTCAGACCTGGATTAAAAAACTTTATTTTTTTAATGCATCTTTAACTGTTTTTATGTAAAGCACTTTGAATTGTCTTGTACATGAAATGTGCTCTCCAAATAAACGTCTCTTGCCTTGCCATACAAAATTATATATAACTCTTAAAATAAATGTAAAGTTGTAGGCCTGTATTTATTACTGCTTTTGGTGCTGAACTAGCCCACATTCTGTCCAGCGACGGCGAAATCAACTGTTTATTCATCTCACTCTCATACATCTGCTTCTCCATCAGTAAGTCCTCAGTTTTAAAGTAAGGCTCTGCAAATGACTTGTCTCAGCTTCACCTGAGCTTTTGGGGGATAGACAAGAGGAGTTGGGACTAGGATGAACATTTACTATAAAATAAGCAAACCTGGCAACCCTGCAGGTTAAACAAAGCTGAAATGGCAGCCGTCCAGGGAAACTACCAGAACTGGAAACCCTTCAGGGAAAATTACCTGAGCTGGCAACCCTTCAGAGAAGTACCCTTCAGGGAAGAAACTTCAGGGAACCCTTCAGGGAAACTTCAGAAAGTAATCTGATCTGGGACCCCTTCCGGGAAACTTACCTGACCTGGCAACCCTGCAGTGTAACTGCCCTGTATCTACATCTTATCGTTAGCCGTGTGTGAACTCGTCGATATTAAAGTCGCAACAGTAAAACTTGAACTGCAAGGAAATATTTTAAGAAGTGTGTGTCTGAAGAGATGACAAAGTTGAACTGCGTTAATCTAGAAAGCTTCATGGAGAGGTTTAGTCAACTGGAACAGGTAAACAAACGGCTGGCTGAGTCAGTAAATGTGGATATTTGTCGTCAGCTTTCAGATAATTTCTCTAAACTAGACACACACCCCACCCGCATCCTCGTTTTCTTTTTCAGTGTATAAATGTACGTTTTTATTCAGTCTATATGTTCTCACTTATTGTTAGCTAAATTAATTACAAGGATATAAATAAGGGATGAAAAAAAAAGTCAGACGTTGGTTGAGTTTATGGTGCGCGGTAGCATGTTGTAGGATACATATGATTTTTATATCCATATACTTTTATTTTATGCACTTCATGGCTTTCTTATTATTTAACAGACAATTACAAAGGTTAATGGTGAAAACAGCATGTTGGAGATCATGTTGGAGGATGCGAATAGACTGATAAAATTCCATATAACCAAGGAGAAGAGTCTGATTGAGGGTGAGTGTTTGTCGGTGTAACTTATTTATTTGTCGGTTTTGTTTATTTTCTACGAGTGAAGACCCGGAGACCAGAAAAACACGGTCTCACGAGTTTGTGTTGTACTGTCGCCCTCTGCTGGTGACTCTTCTAAATGACAGGACAGTTTTTGTGTAAGAAACTGTAAGTGGGGTTTGCTCAATATTTGATCTGTAATATTATGGATTATGGAAATAAGTAAATACAAATATTAAAACTTGCATTTGCGAGATATAGTAGAAATAAACAACAATTGACTACAGTTGCAATAAAGAGAAATGTATGATAATTTACCATAACATGTGATCTTAACTTCATTTACGTTAAAATAATAGACCAGCCCAATTGTCTACAAACATATTTGTCCATGTATTTACTGAACACACCCACACTCACGCCTGCTTTGTCCAGATGACTGTGGGTTTGTTGAAGCAGGTGTTTGATGATATGAAAACTGTGGTCGGTCCGGGAAAGTGATTATTTATTTAAGTCTCTCCAGGACTTTCATGATGTGAGATTTTAGGGCTACTGGTCTAAAGTCATTGGGAAACAATAAATGAGCTCTTTTTGTTTCTGGGACAAGGCAGGAAGTCTTCCACAGCACTGGGACTTTCTCCTGGATCAGGCTGGGGTTTCAGGTTGAGGTTGATTTGCAGCGCAGGAGGGAAAAGTAAAGGAATCCTTGGAGTCAACGGCTAGTAAAACCTTCCTTGACAGCACTCCGCAGCTCTGGGTCAGACCTGCACAATACTCACGAGGACGTCTTTGACCATTCCTCTTTACAGGAATATTTGTGGGATGTGTGATGTGAATGAATTCTTTGTTTTCTAATCATTTTCAAGATCTACTACTCTTTTATTTTATGTCTTCAGGTGTTATGTACCTTTTTTGTGTTGCGTGGTTCACATCAACAGATGCTTATAATTAACAAACTTCAAATGTTTCAGTATCTCTTATAAATCAAAAATAACTGAATCACACCTCCAAACTAATTTCAGTGACTAAACTCCGGATGTGTAATCCGCTGACTCCACTTTCCCTGAAGTAATTAATGTATGGGTTCACTTACTTTTACCTCCAGCATTGTGAAGGGTTAACAGACTTAGTGAATATAGACACGACAGATTTTAAATGTTAAGTGTGATCTTATTGGCTTGAGTACATTGTCTCTTATTATAGGTTAGATGAAGATCAGATTACATGTCATGATAAACTGATATAGAAAACCAGCTCTTTCCAAGGCTCCACATATTCTTTTCTTCCCACTAACACATGACTTTAAATTAAAATCTTTTCTCCTTTTTCTGTAATTCATACGGCGACCTGACACACCCTGGTCAATGTTAATGACTTGACATTGATGCAACAACATTATTCGTAGAAGTATATTGCCTCCCTGTTATGTTAAGTTCCAACTAACAAAAGAAAAAAGCATCAGCAACAGTTCTTCTGTTGAATAAACCTTGTGACCTGTGTTGAACTCATTCATTTTGTTGCATATGTGCAGACCTTGTAAAGTAGTTAGTGTGGATTTTCCTGCTGCAGAGAGAGATGGCCTTCTCGTCACAGTGAAAAGACTTCAGCAGACGCTGCAGGAGCAGTGCGACCTCAGAGGTGACTGGTGTCGAAAAACTGTTTTTACATGACAACAAGACCATTTCATTTGAACTTTGCTGGCAGCAGGAGTATAATGTAAGGCTTTGTTTGAGTTGTGGAGTAAAACAAATATAATCTGCCGCACATACATTCATTTTCATCGTGACTTATGAGTTTGTTGCTGTTGTTTTCATGTGAAAACCGCCACATACACATGGAGCCGTACAGCGACATAAAGGGTTGCAGGTCACCGTTAATGTTAATGACTTAACTAACTTAACATAAGAATTATGAAAAAGGCTAAATAAAAGGTAAAAGGAAAAATGCAAATAAATACAAGGGAATAATTCTTAGATATTTCACGTTCTTTGTGTTTTTCTTCTCAGCGTCATACACAAACAAGTTAGTACGACCGATTTAATGCTAATAGGAAGTTGACTTCTTAAGTTAATAAATAATTTGTTTGCAATAAATAATGTTATTGCAAGCAGGTGATTTAAAAATGTGTTAGTACTGGGGTGAAACGAGAGCATTGTTCATATAGGTGAGAGTCTTTGAGCAGCTAAGATAGGCCGAGGATTTCCACATTGTCAACAAATTCATGAGAAAAATCAATGAAATGTTTAAAAACGATGTTCCTCAAAGAATGAAACCATTCACGGAACCTGGAAGGGTTTCAGTGCGTAAAGATCAAGGGCACAACAATGAGGATGCTTGATCCTTCGGATGGCACTGCATCCAGATCCATCAAAAGCCGGGGGTATAACCTTGTGGACAAAGGATTGTTTTGGAAAACCTTTAAGCACTACAGTACACAGCCACATTCACAAAATGCCACTTATAAACCTTATGTTCACTTTGTGCAGAACTGCTGTCAGGGTTCCTGGCCTCAGAGGCATCCGGGATAGTCCCTCCCCCAGTGGAAGTGTGTTATTATCGGCAGACTAATCACTATGTTAGATCTGTTATGGAAATAAGTGACTTTACTTTCATAACGTCTTTTTCTTTTGTTCTTTTGGAATATGTTGCACTTCTGAAATGCAAGAATGGATGTTTCTTGCAAAATGCAGTTAGGTTGACATGGTACAAGATTAAATCTATGGGCTTAATACTGTCTGTAAAGACATAAGTCAAAGTAAATGTCAGAATCAGTAATTGGTGCATTTTGTTGTTATTTGTTTTCTTTCTTTCCTTTTCCTTTTTCTTTCTCATATCATCCCAGCTTCTTCTAATTTGGACTTGTAGATAAGTTTGAATTAAGGAAAAATAAGAACTACAACTCTGCTAAAGACCAAGCAAACTAACGTCTCAGTAGTGCTCTTGAACCCTGTGACGGACTGGTCACATGTCCAGGGCGTACTCCGGCATATCACCCAAAGAGAGCTGGGATAGACTCCAGGGGATCTCTGTAATCGTAAATAGGATGGCGTTCTTTTTCCTGACATTGGGATTCTAAGAATGTTCTGCATTAAAATATTTTGAATATGTCTTTGTTTCAGTGGAGAATGAGAGACTGAAGAATGACGTCACGGATCTGAAACAACAAAATAAAAGAACAGCAGAGGTGAGAGAAAGGCCTGAAGGGAAATCCAACAGAATCTTATAGGAAGGATCTTGGCAGTGTTAAACCTTTAAATAAAGTAAAGATTTAGATGTTTCCTCGGCAGTAGTTTCAGCTCTAGTGTGTGCTGTTTGTGTTGTCCTTAGGTTGGAGAAGCTGAGGTACGCCGGCTGCTCAGTCAGATGAGAGCAGAGGAGGAGAGACACCAGAGGGAGCTAGAGGTTGTAAGACATCAGTGTAGCAAAGAGGTGGAGGACGCCCGGAGGAAGGCTCTTAGTGAGGGTAAAGCCGTCCAAATTACTTAATGCTCTCACCATTTCAGTGAAACTACTGTACACACTCCAGACAAAACCCGTCTCACCTGTGACAAGCACCTGTGCTGTGTCAATGTAAACTTACATTTCTGCACTAAGTCAGCAGTATCAGGACATGTGTTGTCTGAAAACTCCAGTCAGTTTATTCTTTTGCTTTTAGTTTTTTTGGTTTAAAGAAACATGACAAACCATTTTTTTACCTTAAAGTTTTTTTTTCTTTCTTTGCAAATTGTTTTTTTTTTTTTTATGACTTGAGATGCTAAAACAGAAATAAAAAGTGAAAGGATACAATCGTCCCAACATTATACCAGAGTGGGCTTGTCCAGGTATCACACACCCAAGTAGACAGTTTACAAGCAGACACACTGAAACTGACACTGAGAAAGTTCAACCCCTCACAGGACTGAGGTTGTAGTGCAGAATATTCATTACATAAGGTAACTGTGTACTTCAGAAGGATTCTCTGTTTGCAGTGGACGCTAGAGATGCTGAAGTGAAGAAACTGCTGGAAGAGAAGGATGCAGACCTGGAGGAGATGAAGACGAGGCTGAAGGAGCACGAGAGGGAGAGGCAGACCGAGCTCCTCAAGTTACAGATGGAGGTAAAGGCCCTGCCATACCATGGCAATTTAGCCAGCTTATGCTGACTTAGGAAAACTTTGGCAAATACACTGGCATACGTCAAATACGTCCTGGGTAGGTTTTGCATGAATTAAGAGCACGATGAAGCACGATGAAGCACGCTGGCACGTAGTACAGCGAGGTCGTCGCAGATAATGTACTGACTTACGCCAGCGTGCGGCTCATACGTCCTGCATACCGGGGCCATAAGTTATGTGATTGTTGACACTTCTCGTGTGACCTCAAGACTCGATGCTGAGCAGATGTCCATCTGAGAAGTGGAGGATCCAGCAAGGCTGAGACGAGAAGGTGCACCTGCTGTCCTCCAGCATCAGCATCACCCTGTCATAAGAGTGTCACTGTCCCTTTAACAGGCTGAGCTCTTGTATGGACAAGAGAACGACGCCGTGGCACTGCGCGGAAGTGTAGAGAAGTTGACCGGGAACGTTTGGGCAGCGTAGCCAGATTCAGCTGAATGCAGAGTATTAGTACAGAAACAAAACATTTTCGAAGTCTTCTATACCAGCTGCTGTTTTCAAATTGTGAGTGGAATTTTAACCACGAGTGCTGCTCATCCCTGGAGCTAAGTCTAGCTCCCCTGTGCTGCAGTTCGGAAGTTTGGCATGTATGACCAGCATATGGTGGGACTCTGAGAGGAGGTGGAGGCCACGGATGCAGCCCTGCTGATGCCAGTGAGGATGCCCGAGAGGCGTTAAAACCCGCATCAGCTCCATCAGAGGGTGATCATTAGGGTGAGGGTGTCCATGGATACTTCTTGCCAGGAGACTTCTTGGATGAATATGCTATATATACGCCCAAAATTGGAAAACAAAAGTTGATAGTTGTGATAGTTGATATACATCTGCTTACTCTGGGTAAATCAAGAGTCTTGAGCTTCTTTTATAGGTTTAAAAGGCTCTTGAAAGCCAACTGATGCAATTAAAACAATTGTATAAACAATAAGACTTAAATGGGGTTCTCACCAGGAAAAAACTGACAGAATCAGTGAATTCCAGCGTGGAACTGTGATAGGATGACACCTGTGCAACAAATCCAGTTATCCAGTAATATTCCACAGACAACTGTCAGCTGTATTATAAGAACATGGAAGTGTTTGGGAATGACCGCAACTCAGCCATCAAATGGTAGGTCAGGTAACTGACGGAGCGGGGTCAGCAGACGCTGAGCCGCATAGTGCGAAGACGTCGGCAACTGTCTGCAGAGTCAATCACTACAGACCTCCAAACTTCATGTGGCCTTCAGATTACCTCATGATCAGTGCACAGAGAGCTTCATGAATGTGTTTCCATGTCTGAGCAGCTGCATCCAGGTCATACATCACCAAGTGCAATGCAAAGCATCGGATGTTTGGTCTGGGTTTGGTGGTTGCCAGGACAACGGTACTTGTCTGACTGCCTTGTTCCAAGTGTAAAGTTTGGTGGAGGGAGGATTATGGTGTGGGGTTGTTCTTCAGGAGCTGGGCTTGGCCCCCGTAGTTCCAGTAAAAGGAACTCTGAATGCTTCAGGATACCAAGACATTTTAGACAATTCCATGCTCCCAACTTTGTGGGAACAGTTTGGAGCTGGACCCGTCCTCTTCCAACATGACTGTGCACCAGTGCACAAAGCAGGTCCATAAAGACCTGGATGACTAAACCTTGTGAACAGCCTTCCCAGAAGAGTTGAAGCTGTTATAGCTGCAAAGGGTGGACCGACGGCATTGAACCCTATGGATCAGGAATGGGATTTAACCTAAGTTCATATGTGAGTCAAGCCAGGTTAGCGAATACCTTTGGCCATAGAGTATATGTGGATGATCAATAAATAAATAACTAGAGTAATGCTATTAGTTGTTTTTGTATTGTTCTTTTTTCTCTCTCAATAAATAGTGGTTTGTAGAAAATTAAATCTATTAAATCTATATCTATATCTATATTAAATCTATCTACTGTGTATAAGGAACACTGGTTCTCCGTTTGTTCCCACACTAAAATAAGTATTTGGCCGTCTAGTTACAGCAGCGTATGCGCCAGATACGCTGAAGAAATCCAACCTGACTGTTGGGGTTGCTGTTCTTCTTATGAAACATCTTTATGAGTTCTGACAGTTTGAATGATCATTTCACATTTGCATGTCTGAGTCAAAGTTTAAAAAAACAAAAACAAACTTGAGCATGCAGATTCTTGTCTTTCACTTTTACCCAAAGTTAGAACTGAGGCCCCAGTGAGGTGTCTTTTTCACAACATGGCCCACATCTGCGGACCAAGACACAGACAGTGGTCTCAGAGAAGCAGTTGTTGTTGGACATCTACAAACTCCACAAATGGAAAGAATAACAAAACCACTTCCAAACTATTTGGAGTTCGCTGTTTTGCATTTCGAAAGAGTCTCTCGAGTGGAAAGCATTCAAGACGGTTGTCAGTCTTCCCAGGCGTTGGACATTGAAGCATATTTGCTCTAAGTTCAGACTGTGCAGTGCCCCAAGACTCACAAAAATAAATCAAAAAACGTCTACAGCTGCATCTCAGACCCAACAGGCAGGCCTCGCTGTGCACGTTACGAGTTAAAGTCCATGGAAACACAAGGTGGAAAGATTTGAGAGGGTTGCAACATGGACACACAGCTGACATTCACAACTTTATCTGAACAAACCACAAGACACAACACGGCATCATATTTGCCAGATGAGGTCAAAGGGACGTTGCTTGACCTTAAGACCTAGTGAATACCTACCTGCCATGGTGGGCTGAAACCAAACAGCATTCCAGCAAACATGCCTCGTTCCCACTGTCAGGCATGACGACGGAGGAGCGCTGGGACCTTTGTATAAGTGAATCCCCCAAAACCCTCAAAAAACTGTACGAGACATACAAAGTCATACAGGAAACGGATGCTTCAAATTATTTCTGTTACTTTGCCTTGTACATTGTACATTTTTGTTTTCTAGGCTTCATTTTTCGTAACCCTTTATTGTTACGTCTGCCCTCTGGGAAGCACATTGTGCCGTATTCAGTTGTAGGAGTGTGCTATTCAAATACTCCCGACTGGTTTATTGATTGACTGGCCACTTGAAGCTTCACTGAGCTCATGTGTGTTTTTGTCCCTGGGCCTTGACAGTTTGGTGCAAAGTTAGCCAGAGTTCAGAGCGCAGCTCAGAGGAGCCAGCAGCCGCCGCCGCAGGGTTCGAACCTTCTCCCACACAGTGTTTTTAAGAGGGTGAGCAGTGCACTCCTTTCACCCCATTATACTCTAGATCTTCCTTAGAAACAACACGAAACAACTTGTGAGAATCCAGACAAAGCACAGAACAGAGTACACCTCATATAGATTACTCGCAGTCATTCACAAGTTTAATTATGTAAACCATTCCGATTAAGCAGGTGTGCTTGTGTTTCCTCAGAAGCTCCAGTTTTTCCAGGAGGAGAAGAACAAAGAGGTTTCAGCTCTACGTCAGAGAATCAAAGAGCTGGAAGAGAATCAGCTTTCTAGCAGCCTCAGCGACATCCGTCTGAAGAGAAGAAAGATCTAGCTGTAGTCTGCTGCTGGCGTGTTTGGGAACGTTCACAAGTGTACTTTAGCTCAGTTCCGAAGGAAAATGTGATTCTTCTGAGACCTTTGGAAGTGCTGAGTGTGCAGGGGGATGTTTGTTGAGGTTTGCTTTTCACTTCTGTGTTCACAGGTGACCGGTGTGCAGAGAGCACGTTCCAACACATGCTGCATTCCCTTCTGAGGGTTTAATCCAATTAGACTCCTGCAGGGACGGACTGGTGACGGGAGGGAGGAGAAGGGGGAGTGGGAAGGAGGAGAAAGCACAGTTCTGAATGAATCACATATGAGAAGACTAATCCTGTTCGAGCAATTTAAGCTGTTTAACTTTTTCCATTCAGAGAAATCATTTGACTGATTTTTTTTTTGTTTGTTTGTTTGTTTGTTTTTCCAAGTTGTGTGTTCGTTTTAAGATTCTTTGATTCAAGCTTGGAAAATGTTACTTCTAGTTAATATCAGCCAAAACATTTACTCTCCAAACATTCCCTCCTATCCAGTTCCTGCATTTCTGCTCCTGAGCAGAGTTGATGTTTTGAGTTTAAACAATACTGAAAGTTCTTGTCTCAGAAAAATGTACTTTTTCGGAAGGTAGTGTGCTTTGGGATTTATATATATGAGAAGCTGGATCTCTTGGAAGGGGTTGGAGCACGAGGGCAAAGTTTATTTTATGTTGTGTGCAACATATTGTTGCATCGTTGTAAGGATTGGTCCCCCAAATTCGCTACATAAACGCTTTTGATTAGAGTTTTAAAGTACACTGATTAGTTCTTCAGTCAGAAACGAACCGCAGCTCAGAGGAGCAACCACATCTGCTATAGATTTAAAGAAATTGGAATAAATGATGCTCGTTGCTGCTGCTACCCTGCTACACCTCTCAGGGATCGCACACATGAATGAAGACGCTCTGCCCGCTGAGGCGCTGATCTTCTGCGTTCTAATCTGTTTATTTCTGCTGTTCAGCCAGCATCTAAAGGGGGCTGAGAGCTAATCTCTATGGGAACATTGGGTAATACTATTGCATAACATTTCACCTTCATGACAAGTAGGAGCTCAAGTTTTGTCTAAGTGGAAACGCAGCCCTTCAGCTTCGCACAGGTGTCTTGTTTTTTTGTCGTTGTATATTCTGTAATCAGAAATGTGTGTGGACTTTAGTCATCTGCTGCGTTTCTCTCCACATTTTTGATGTCGGTTAGTTGAATGGACTGGGGCAGACCTAAATTAAAGCAGGATTAGAGATCATGACACTGTCTTGACCTTGGGCTTTCGAGGAGGCGCAGGGGGCAAACATGAGGAGGTGTGGCCTTGGACGTCCACACCAACTGTCTGCTTGACTAATGACTCAGACACCCACTCTCCTCACCTGTGTCCTGGGGGGTGCACCATCAGAGTACACTCATCTATTTGAAAAGAAAGACGAGGAGATGGTGCAGGCGTTGATTTCAGTATGTGAGTGAAGGTTTTTGTTCTATTTTGTTCTCGGATCCTGCTGCACCAGAAGAACATTTTTTCTTGTCCCCTGTATTGTTTGCGTTGGACTCTGCAGCCATGTTTTGATGCAGCAGAGCATCTCGGTCACTTGGTAAGCAATCATTTTTTATTTTATGATATTGATCTCATTTGAATTTTTTTGTGTCCTTCATGTTCTACTTCAACGCTGCATGATTCTAGTCCTGGTGCTGATGATCCTACTGGTCCCGTGGGGTCATGCAGAGGAGTGAATGATTTAAACTGACATCATTAACATATAGTTTAATAACTAATGTTACTAATGTTGACTTACGGCTACCATTACTAATACTACTACTACTACTACTTTAATGATTTGCGCAGGTGTTGTTGCAACATGTTTGTATTAGTATGCCTTGTTTAGTTTTGATCAAACTCATCATAGATCCATAAGTCTTCAGGTTTGTTATGATATAGCCTTTCAATCCTAAGCTTTGTTTTGATGTTTCGTTTTACAAGCAAGAGGCTTTGTCCTGACAGCCTTTCTAAAGCATCAGTACCTATTCAATCTTTTTTAAATTTACTGTCCTGGTGCTGACATCTTTCCTCCTTGGCATTGCCTTAGCACACACCTGAACATGCATCGTCAAATAGCCTTAACATGTGCTTTGGTTGAGATGCTTGCACCTGCTGAAGATCAAGGATATTTAAGTAGCAGCGCTTGGCTGGTTGTAGTGTATTTGTGTGTATTTAGGTGTATTTAGTTTTTACACACACACACTGCCTCCAAACTTAGTTTTTGTTGAATAATGACATAGTGAAACATGTCAGTTTTCTGGTCTTTTGTAAATGTCTTGGCATTGAAAACCTGTGAATTGAATGAAGGTGCAGCTTTTTTGGGGTCATGTTCTTCTCTGCGTACAGAAGGACATCATTGGTAATGGATTGACCATTTTGTCATGCCCGCTGCAGAAATGCCTGGAGTCCAGTACCAGGTGGCGACCACTAGGCCCAGTCACAGCCTGTACAGCCTGACGGACAGCTCTGATGCTGGCCCCGAGGATGAAGACGCCAATGCCTCACTGCCTTTCACTCCTTTGCAAAAGCTCACCAGAGATATGTGCAAAGATGAGAAGACCATTAAGGAGCTGATCATAGGCCGAAGGGTTGGGTTCTACAAGGTCCGCGGGGAGATTGGCTATGGCACCTTCTCCAGGGTCAAACTGGCTTTCCATGCTCTGACGAAAGGTAAATAGATTTATTGATTCTGTGAGATATACTATCTCCATCTGCCTCGCTTCTCCTTCATATATAGTTGCAGCATCCTCCCAGAAAATATTAAAGCTGAGTGGAATACAGCGGTAAACCAGATACAGCAGATACAACAACACAAGAAAATTGTAAAAGATGACCTACATGCTCTTGTTATCGTTAGAATTCAACTCAGACTTTCGCAAATCAGAAACATGACAAATTAGGCAAATTTCCGCTATAATCACTTCTGCAAATAATTTAAATATATATCTCCAGTAGCAACAAATGAGGATAATATGTGATTGTAAGACTGCATATGGATGGATGGATTTAATCATGTGCAAGGATTTGTACCCCCTCCTAATACTGTTTCTTTTTTTTTATACTAAAAATAATAAAAATTATCTGTGCATAGAATAACTTATTTGTGAATTGCAACACTAGAAAAACAAATACACTTTTATTTTTCCACAATATTAATATTTAATTTAAAAAAAGAAGCTAAAGAGAAAAATACATCATGAGGGCAACATTACGTATGGCCATTAAACCAAAGTGCAATAATCCTTTAAAATGTATCAGTCTCTCACATTGTGGTGGAGGAATTTTGGCCCATTTCAGGCTAAATTTCCATGCCACAGACCCTATATTGGTTTGAGATCTGGAATTTGATTTGGCCATTCCAAAACATTGATTAGTAAAATCTTACCCACTTTAATGTAGTTTTACTGGTCTTTCTCAGATTGTTGTAATGTCATATGACCCAGTTTCAACCATCTTTGAACTGTTAGACAAATGGGCTCATGTTTGCTTTTATAATACCAAAGTACAGAAGAATTCATGGTCCACTTAATCACTGCGCCATGTGCAGGTCCTGCCCCTGCAAAAACACCCACTGCGGTGCTTGGTTTCTATGGAAATGCTGTTTGGTCTTCTACAATCCTAACTTTGGTCCTTAAGGACGTGCAAAGTTTGGTCTAATCTGCTTGTAGGATATTAAAGATTTGTGGCTTGTTCAGATGCAGTTTTGCAAAGATCATCCCATCCGCGTTGTTGATTTATCCTCTAATTTTGCCAAACATAAGGGTTCAACGTGTTCAGGGACTCCTGTAGAGTCACAGATGTACCCCTTAGTTCTTTTGTTTTCACCAAATACTGCATTGCCAGGTTTTGGTTGGGACATCCACTTCTTGGAAGACTGTTTTGAATGCTTCCCACTTGTAAATAATCTTTTTCACTGTACAATGTTGACCTTCAAATTGTTTGGAAATGATTTTATAAGTCTTTCCAAAGTAATGTGGGGCAGGAGTTACTTCTCTACACTACTTGTTTTGTCTTTCCCTCTTGGCATTGTGTTAACACACATGCACACCAAAATAGCTGTTTTTATAAAGATCTGCACACCTGCTGATGATCAGTTCAACAAGAACCGATTATTAGAAGCAACTTGCCTTAACCCCTACAGAAGCAGTAAAGTGGTACTTCTTATTGACCATTTAGCATTCATCAAATGATTTGACCCAGTATTACAAGACAATATTCATTTTGTTGTAACACAAATATGATAGAATTAAGAGTAAGGCTCTATCGTTTGGGTTTGGAGGGTTTGGAGACGCCAAACGTTAGTTATGGCTACCTAAAAGTAATTGATATTTTAACATTTACAAATCTCTTCTGCTGCTTTGAAGTCATTGTAGCAGATTGTTACGATCAGGATAAGTCAGCATAAGCTTTCCGTTTTTCCCAGCATCCGAAGTTGTGGATGAGTTGTGAGTTGCATCCCTGTCCTTTGAGTTATGAGCCTACAACTTCTCGTTGATCTCTAGACTGTTCAGCAATTTCTCACTGTCCCTTCACTCGTCCCTCACACAGACAAAGTGGCCCTGAAGATTCTGGACCGGATGAGACTGGATGCTCAGGCCCAGCGTCTGCTCTCCAGGGAGATCAGCAGCATGGAGTCCCTGCAGCACCCAAACGTTATTCGTCTGTACGAGGTGGTGGAGACACCGAGCCGCCTCTACCTGGTCCTGGAATACGCGGGAGGAGGAGACCTCCACAACCGCATCTGCAATGAGGGAAAACTGTCCGACAACACCTGCAAGATCACCTTCGCTCAGGTCCTCTCTGCCATCAAATATATGGTTGGTTGTCATTTAATCAGTCGGAAATCCTTTCTTTTAAGGCCCAACAGAGGTCTGATTACAGAAAGATTAAAAAAACATTCAGTTTGAGTTCTGTGCTGAAAATTGTTTAAAAGTATTTTAATTATTTTTCCTTATGCACAAAATGCATAAACATAAACATGATTACAGATCCACACTACTGTGAAAAAAAAGGAATGAATTTGTCCTGATCATGAAATTCCCACATAGATATAATCGTACTCTTCATACTCTGATATAACTTTTCTCGCACTTATACAAAAGTAGTTTTTTTTTTGTTTGTTTTTTTTTTATAAAAATGTTAAACCACTTAAACATTTTAGGGTTTTTTTGTTTGTTTTTTCATTGCAGCACAATACTAACATCATCCACCGGGACCTGAAAGCAGAGAATGTTCTATTCACCACCAGCGGCTCCGTGAAGGTGGCCGACTTTGGATTCAGCACACGGGTTGCAAACCGCAACAACGCCCTCGATACTTTCTGTGGCTCTCCACCGTACGCCGCCCCGGAGCTCTTCAATGACGAGTGCTACCTGGGACCTCCAGTGGATGTGTGGGCCATGGGGGTGCTGCTTTTCTTCATGGTGACCGGTACAATGCCGTTCCGTGCCGAAACCATGGGCAAACTGCGGCGCTGCATCGTTGAAGGCAACTACACCATACCTCCTTGGGTGCCTGGACCCTGCCAGAGGCTCATCAAAGGCATCTTGAAGCCGGTCCCGTCTGAGCGCTGCGCCATCGACCAGATGCTGGGCTGTGATTGGCTCTTACCTGTGGAGTTTCCCTGGTCGTGGGTTCCTGCCGAACCTATGAGCCCTCTGCAAAGCCTGCTAGACTCGGAATCCAGAAACCAGGATGAAGAGGAAGAGGAGGAAGTCAGAGGTTTGCTGGAGGAGCTTGGCATCACCGCGGAGCACTTACAGAACAATCAACTCAAAGACAGTCGCAGCCCTGTCACCGGGGTTTACCGCATTCTGCTTCATCAGGCCCAGAAGAGGAGAGGCTGGGACTGTCCGCCAGTGGTTCGGGGAATGGTGAGGGACCCCAAGAGAGAAGGGCTCCGAGCATACAGGGGCCTAAGGCACACCTCCAAGTTCTGCGTTCTTTCATAGCAGACTGTTTCATTGTGAGGAACACAGTTTTGTAAACTTTTTTTATACTTTTGCATTAACGAATGGAAGTTGTTAATTTAAAGATTTCTGATGGAAACGTTACTGGCATTTACTCTGTGACATGAAAGTCTTAGAGGCCCCCTGAGATATCTGTGAAAGTCCACCAATCCATGTGGAAAAGTGACTTACGTTTATTTTTGTAGTTTTCTTTTACTCTATGTCATATGGAAAAGACCTCTCCCTGCATGAAGCCACAACCTGCAGCTCTTCATCATGCTGTTGCCGTGGCAATCAAAACTACAATCTCTCCAGCAGATTGAGTCTGATTAAGGTTAAAAGATTAAAAGTGCCTGTTTTCATAAATTAGTTGTGAGAGCATTTTCAATTAAAATAAAGCGTGATTTATTTATTTTTTTTCATGTCTGATTTTTTTTCCTCATAAGTTAAGTTTCTTTTGTTCTTTACTTTGAAAAAGTAAAAGAATGTAATACTTTAAAGACATTGAGAGGAAATACAATCGTATCCAAAAGGTTTGGCCGTGGCACAGATTGTGATTTCTGCAGCCGCGCCGCCTCAGTATTCTGTGTTTCTGTGGGACACTGAAGAATATTTCATCAGTCTCAAAGGTTTTTTATTGGTAAATATGGATGATTAATCAAACCCGGAAAACCTGGAAAAAGTATTGTATGTGGAAGAGAAAGTAAATGCTGTAAGTCTTGTATGATGCCAACACAGTTCTCTCCAAAAACACTTCAAATGACAAATAATGGTATCAAATGTCCTCAAAGAGGAACTTTCCAGGAGCATTCAGGTGCATTTTCCACCAATAGTGAGGCAGCTTGTCACAAGTGATGACAAAGTGCTCAGAACTCATAGCCCTGACATTTTGGCCCCTGGCCAGGAAACTCCTTGATCCCATCCAAGTAGTAAATACTCCACAAAATGGTAAATTATGATCAACTCAGGACAGTAATACAGCAGGAATACGTCCCATCCCAGAAATCGATATCCGGCTTGCCAGAGTGAACTGCTGAAGCTTTCAAAGAAGGGTGGCTGCTGCTGCATGGAATCTTAATACATCTGATGTATTTGATAATACAAGTCTTAGAAATGTGTAGAAATGCTTATAAATGCCCTTCAGCAGTGGAAACATGAAATAAGACTACTGAAGCTGCAAAGTTTGCAAAAACAACTGCAAACTGCATTTTTGCGATGACTGTTTACTTGTGCTGATTATTTTCATTGGCTGAGGTTATCAAAGGAGAAAAGGCCTGCCTTTATGCCCACTCAAAAGACCTATTGTTTAAATATTTAAACAGTTTAAAAGAACTGATGCCTCGTGCAGATTTCATTGTTGGAGTGCAGAGCAGGTGGCCCTGCTGATCTGGCAGTGTGGCCTGTTTACCAAAGTTTCACCAAGTGCCCGCAAGTAAATAACAGTCTCGACAGCAGCTGGCAGGACACCAGATGATGTAGGCCCCCTTCTTCTTTTACAACCACCACCCAAACCCAACACAGCCCCTCCGGAGCTGACGATCCCCCACCCCCCGACTCCTCCCAGCCCTGCCCTGCCCGACCCCCACCCGCACGAAGAGGCAGATGGCGCGGCGTGGCCGCGGAGACATCTGCTGGCCAGACAATGGGCGCTCTGTGCGGACCGCTGGAGCTGACAGGCCGTAGCTGCGCTATTGTGGCTGCGCCATACACATGCAGATTAGTAGGTATACAGAGGGACCCGCATGCCCCCCAACAACAGTGAACAGATGACAAGCCATACAACCTGCTATGCAAATGTGCAGGGTTTTAAACTTAGTTTCACAGCCGCGTCCCCTCCTGCTTATTAAACAGTTCATTCTCCATGTCTACACCACAACGTCACCAGAAAGTGAAAACACAACTCTTAGGAATAACATTGGAGCGTTTTATTTCATTTTCTAAGCATTTCATTTACATTTTCCATTATAACTTTAAGAAACTATTAAAACACGTCAGTTTGTTTCCAGCATTTTTCCAACAAGATCAAAAGACAATTTCATTTCTAAACACTTTTATCTATTCTGAATATAGATATTCTTATTGGGTATTTTAACAACATTCTCTTAATTTTAACAATAACTTAATGTAATTTTCTAAAGTGAAACCTTTAGACAGAATACATTTATCGTTTTTAAGTATTTTTTTATCTTTGAATATTTTATCATTGTTCAATTTCTAAAGTGAAACCTTTAGACAGAATACATTTTTCTTTTTTAAGTATTTTTTTATTTTTATCTTTGAATATTTTGTCATTGTTAAATTTCTAAAGTGAAACCTTTAGAGAATTAAGACAATTCTGGAAAGTGGGAAACATTTCCGCTGACTGCAACTGCTGTCATGTTGCTCAGCAAAGAGGACACCTTTAAAAAGTCTCTTTTTAACAAGGCCTCTTCCTCAGCACCGCTTCTTCTCCTGCTGCGCGTGCTTCAACTTGCGACATTTGCTCTGTGGGACCACAGGACACATAATTCGCTTCTCCTTCCTCTCCAAACCTCATCCGCACAAAGAATGAGGGTCGATGTGTCGCTCTTGTGGCATGCCCGACCTCGTTCACATAAAGAATGAGAGTCATCTTGGCATGGACGGGACAAGAGGCGACGGTTCACGGGGGCCCCCTCGGGCCGGCGCCGTGCTGCCTGGACGGGAATCCTCCTCAGGAGTATCCAGGGATGAGCAGAAACAGGGTCATCCTGTTCATCAGGATGAGTATTTCCAGATGAGCAAGAGAGGTCTCAGGTGGAGTCCAAGATCAACGCTCGGGCAGGCTGATCTCAGGAACCCAGTCATTCAGACGGCGGCTCTCCTCGCAGAACAGGTGCAGCTTCTCCAGAGAAGGATCCTCCCAAGACCCGTCGGCTGGGTTCTGTTTGAAAAGCAAGACAACAACTTTGAGCCACACTTTCTCTTTTCAAAAACACTACAAATCTTACACTGAACTGTTTGAAAAATGACAGTCTCCTTGTCTGAGCTCTGCATACCGTGATGAGGACGCAGTGCGCATCTTCCAGCTGCTCCGCCTTGTCTCCAACAATGTCAGCCAGGCGCTGCATGTCGCTCACTCTGACTATGCTGATGTCATTGTCGAAGCAGAAGGACTGGATGAGGGTGAAGTGGATCTGCAGAGCGATGTCACACTCAAACTCCTCGTCCATGGCCAGAACGCAGAAAGACACACTGTCCGGATCTCTGTGAAAACACAACAAAGAAGAAATTCCATGAGATTTCATCCACAAATTAGCCCAAAGTGTCTCCACTTGTGATATTGTTTTAAGCCGCACATCCTTGGTGTAGTTAGATACTTACAAATTCATAACTTTGGCGCACTCGTACACCCCAACAGTGAGGGAGTCGTTGTGTTTAGCGGCCACCAGGACCTCCTCAAGGGCTTTGCCGGTGCACTGGGCACGCTCGGTGGCTTTCTGGACCAGGACCTCCTCAAGAGTCATGATGGAGTCGATGAAGTTAATCCGCAACAGGACAGTCTGAGTGAACTTGGTGGGAGCGCAAATCCGCCAGAGAGCAGGTTGTTTTCAAATTGTCCTTCTCGCGCTTTTATACTCTGCAGCTCGTGCGGAGCAGTGAAAGCGCGGCGACCTGATTGGCTGCAGCTGAATGGTGTATTGGTATGATAATACTATTGTCACACTCTGGCTCGTGGCAGATTGATGGGGGTCATGGAGCCACGCACGCTCCCCTCTGCACGCAACAGCTTGTCCTAAAACTAAAAATAACCTAAATAGAAAAATAAATAATAACAAAAAGTTGGGTTACTCTGCATAAGTTTAAACTTTCTCTTTTTTTTAAATATAGTTTGTGTTTCTTAGCTTACGTCTGATCAAAGAGAATTGTTTCAGCTGCACTTTTATCCTGCATGCATGTATATGGAATTTTGCCCCTTCATAGATTTTGCAAGCTTTTTTTTTTGTTAGCCCCAAACGTGCACGGTAGGGTCTTTAACCTCTGAAAAACCACGTCTAAACTTTTTCACTGATAATTGTATGTTCTATTTTTCTTGCCTGGCGGCGATAGTATTGCAGAAGTAAGACGGAGAAAGTGTGAAGCGCCCTTCCCCCAGCAGCAGAGAGAAAAGGGCAGGTGGATGATGCCATCTGTGGACTAGAAGCAGGCCATAAACCGGCCTCATTGTGCGCGCAGAAGCCCCTCTATTATCATGGTCTCCCCCTCATACAAATGCAAATGGTCAGCGCGTGCCAGAGCTGTGCATGCTGCTGCTGGCCCATGCAGACCACGTGTCCATCAGCTGTCTCGAAACTCTTCACCCCGTTTTCATTTATTTACTCTTCGGAGTTAGAAGTGGATTTGCTGCGCCACAATAACTTATTTTGATGTTCCGTGCAGGGATACACTCTTTCTGTGCTCTCCAGTTCGCCTTCCCATCAGTTTCAGCCACAAAGCCAAACTTTTATGCATGCTCCATTTCATCTGCCGCCGTTTCTGTAAAACAGATCGCACTTTTGTGGTTAGATTTAGCAGCCAATATATGTCTTCATCGTCTTTAATTACTGATGGTGCTCTTTCCCCCAACATCCTGTGCTTATTTGCTTCTATTCCATCTGCATGACAATCTAAAAACACATCTTGCATCAGGTCAGGCCTGCTGCCACCGCTGGGTAAATATACGAGGGGGTTTGGAGATGAGAGGCGGTGCAGGAGACACAGGTTGGCGGTGATTGATTCAGCGCTATTGTTCTGCAGAAAGCAGCGCGGCAGATGGAGAACTGTCTCTATGAGCGGACCCCTCCCCTCCAGCGAGCCCTCTCCTCTCCCAAACACGGGTCAACCTCGACCCCCGAGGCTCACCGAGCTTTTGTGTCTTCACATTCGCTGCTGTTGTCTGAGTTTTGATTAAATTTGAATGCCAGAGAGAGTGAGAGAGGTACTACGGTTCAAACTGTCCCAATTGAAAGTGTTATCAAACGATGTTAGGTGTGTAAAACAGACAAGAAACCCCTTCGGTTTGAGGTATGAGCAAGATAAGAATAAGTGTTTTATTTCACAACAAAATTCTTATCTGTATATTATTGCAGCAACAAACTTTTCGTGTTCAGACACAAGTTTGGCTCCTTCTGCACGTCAGCTGGCCGAGAGGCTTCGTCCAACTTTGGATCCAGCTGATGGGGATTCAGACACTGGTCTGTTTGGGGATGGATCAGCTTGCATGTCCATGGGGCAGAGCATCATGCAAATCGATACCGACCTATTGTTGCTGAAGCACATCTGCCAGACAGAGGCCGCCCGGCAGCGCGCGACAGGTGTTGGTGCTGAAAGCTGCTTTTCTGTGGCCTGCGGCGACTCAGGAGAGCCAAACCTCTGCCTATAATCAAATAAGCCGCAGTTGCTCACATGGTTCACTTCTTTTGTGCAAATATAAAGCATGTTTCGATAGATACGCGCGCAAGTTTGGGAGTTAGCTGGACTGCAGCGCGCTGCCGTGGCCACGTTTCAACATTTTGTTTAAGTGAAAGACTAAACAATCAGTTGCCATCACGCTCAGCAGGTGCTGCCTTCTCGCCTTTGTCCGCCCTCCCTTCACCTCCCCCCCGGACACAGATGCTATCTCTCTGTTACTGCGGAGATGCAGACAGGGAGATAAAGCACGCAGGCATCCACAGATGCCACGCGCCTGAAGTGAGGACCGTCTTTACTCATGCAAAGCAGCGGCGCGTGCCGATTCCTAATCTGCAAAAAGTCTACATGATTTGAAATTGGCCAAAAGTTGTTATTGTTTTATTTCTTTTTTTTAAAGTCAGTGACACATGCTGGAATTGTGTCAGTTGTATTTGTCAACAGAGATATGTCTACAATGTTTAGTTGAAATCATGTCATGGGATTCAAGGCATGACGCTTGTGAAAGTTTTTAAAAAGGGACATCAAGGACTATGTCAAATGTTGCTGCAATTGTTTTGACACATTAAACGTGTCCGTTTTAATCACGTGGTACAATGTACGTTTCTGCAGTTTCATTTTTATTAATTCACTCAGCATTTCTTCCCCCTCTATCTCTTTTAGGTATCCAGAAAGGATAAAAAAAAGAAGAGCTAGACTTTGTTCACAGTTAGATAATCACTATTCAACTTTAATTTACTTTCATAAGTAATCTTTTGGGTTTAATTTCTTTCCACATAACAACTAAATCAGGTAAAGGGTATGACATGTGTTCAATATATTCTCCCAAAGTGTATTGAACTATTTTTTAAATACCAATATGCTAATTAAGGTTTGACATTCTACAACAAACATTATTGTTACAATTATTATCGAACAGGAATTATAAATTTGTTTAAATGGTCCACAAGTATTTGTTGTTATTCTCCACTTCGAGTTGTATTTAAATTTACATAATCAAAAAACCTTAAAAAAAAGAGTTTCTCCTGTTTTTCTTTCTCACAATTTCTGCAGGAACAGAACAACGTGGCCGTTCTAATATCTAATATCTATTATCTAATATCTAATATCTATTATCTAATATCTAATATCTAATATCTAATATCTAATATCTAATATCTAATATCTAATATCTAATATCTAATATCTAATATCTAATATCTAATGTGTGATGTGTCACCTACATGTTATTAAAAGTTTGACATGGTGCAGAAAGTTTTGTTCTCATAAATGATGAAAACAGATTGGAATATATTCTATCTCGTCTGGATGTTTCACATTAGAACTGAGGATATGTTGTTTTTTTTTAATGAAGGGTGCATGTTCTAGTTATATATTTACACAATTCAATAATTCCCTTTTTTCATTTTTGGAATTTCTACGTACTGATTTCTGTGCCGGCCAACTGATATTGATTTATTAACCAAGAGCCCGGGGACGTTGATTAGTAGGCAGTGATAAGATCTCAGACTGGATGAATCATTAAAATGAAATGAAAGGTGTCAGGAAGTGAACTGACTGGGAAAAATATACCAACATTTTAATAAGAAAAGTCGGAGCATCACCTCCGTACCTCTGCTGCTGTGCCTCCCGGAGGTTGCTACGTTTGTCTCAATCAGGCTCTGAGCCTCAGGACTGATCTTCATACTTTGTCACTGAAAACACAGGATCTGTCAACAGTTCATATCTTTCATATTTATCACAGTAAAGTTGAAACCAGTGTGAAACTTTTCTACCTGTGTTTTCTTGAGAGCCACATAACCATGAACTAAAACTATTCTAGATCTGTTGATTAAAGCTGGAAGTAAGATAAAAAATGAAATTTGTCTTTATGATTCCTTAATTTGTAGTTATTTGGTTTTACTGGAGTTCTCTTTCATCCCCCCAAAAACAAACAAACACTGATTTCTATGAGCCTCACGTACAGACTTAAAATCAATAGTAAGTTGCTTTAATTGCATTATTTGTTACTACGAACACCAAATCTGTGTTTTTGTTGATCAAAGTTGTACAGTCATAACATGGTAATGCATGTTGCCATGCTATGACTCTGGATGGGTTCAGGAAATGTAAAGTCTTTGTTGAAATAATGCAACTTGAGATATGAATTTAACATGAATGATCCTCACTGTGATAAAACCTGCATGTTCTTCATATTAGTTTGTGAAAATGAATGTAAATCAGCAGACTGCAAAAAGCAGTCATAAATATTGACCAAGCATGCAGCTTGTAAAACATCAATCTGTTTGTACGTTTTGCAGAAGTTCAAAGAGTTTAATTGATCTAAGAGTTTGAAGACTGTCTCCGGGAGTCTAGTCCTGTAAGCCGAATAAATCAATTAAAGGTCAGAGAGTTTCTACATTTGATCCTTTCAGTCCAAGCTGCCCTCGACTTTCTAAGACTTTTCTATGGGCACGCGCCCCTGAGGGTGAGGTGGGGGTCGTTGGCTGTTGTAGCCATTGTGTCCCCGACAGCCAATCAGGGAGTGAGCGTGTGCCGGGTCTACAGTATAAATGCTGCAGGACTCTATGAAGAGGCACAAGCACGTCCCTGGAGTTTCTGGGAACTTGAGCTGAAGAGCGTGGTACCATAACCAACATGCAGTCACCTGGAAAGTCTCTGAAGGAAGCTCTGCTCTGTGCTCAGAGTGAAGACAGGCTCACTGTTGGAGTGTACGAGAGTGCGAAAATTATGACAGAGTAAGTAAACTCCACATTTCTTGAATATGATTTTGCCATTTTTTGCAAGAGTATTTGCTTCAGCCTAAAGACAACAGCAGCAGCTGACCGCAGGCCGTTTTTCTTTGTCCACAGAGATCTGGACAGTGTGTCTTTCTGCGTTCTGGCCATGGACGAGGAGTTTGAGTGTGACATCGCTCTGCAGATCCACTTCACCCTCATCCAGTCCTTCTGCTTCGACAATGACATCAGCATAGTCAGAGTGAGCGACATGCAGCGGCTGGCTGACATTGTTGGAGACAAGGCGGAGCAGCTGGAAGATGCGCACTGCGTCCTCATCACGGTATGCAGAGCTCAGACAAGGAGACTGTCATTTTTCAAACAGTTCAGTGTAAGATTTGTAGTGTTTTTGAAAAGAAAAAGTGTGGCTCAAAGTTGTTGTCTTGCTTTTCAAACAGAACCCAGCCGACGGGTCTTGGGAGGATCCTTCTCTGGAGAAGCTGCACCTGTTCTGCGAGGAGAGCCGCCGTCTGAATGACTGGGTTCCTGAGATCAGCCTGCCCGAGCGTTGATCTTGGACTCCACCTGAGACCTCCCTTGCTCATCTGGAAATACTCATCCTGATGAACAGGATGACCCTGTTTCTGCTCATCCCTGGATACTCCTGAGGAGGATTCCCGTCCAGGCAGCACGGCGCCGGCCCGAGGGGGCCCCCGTGAACCGTCGCCTCTTGTCCCGTCCATGCCAAGATGACTCTCATTCTTTATGTGAACGAGGTCGGGCATGCCACAAGAGCGACACATCGACCCTCATTCTTTGTGCGGATGAGGTTTGGAGAGGAAGGAGAAGCGAATTATGTGTCCTGTGGTCCCACAGAGCAAATGTCGCAAGTTGAAGCACGCGCAGCAGGAGAAGAAGCGGTGCTGAGGAAGAGGCCTTGTTAAAAAGAGACTTTTTAAAGGTGTCCTCTTTGCTGAGCAACATGACAGCAGTTGCAGTCAGCGGAAATGTTTCCCACTTTCCAGAATTGTCTTAATTCTCTAAAGGTTTCACTTTAGAAATTTAACAATGACAAAATATTCAAAGATAAAAATAAAAAAATACTTAAAAAAGAAAAATGTATTCTGTCTAAAGGTTTCACTTTAGAAATTGAACAATGATAAAATATTCAAAGATTAAAAAAAAATACTTAAAAAAGAAAAATGTATTCTGTCTAAAGGTTTCACTTTAGAAATTTAACAATGACAAAATACTCAAAAACAAAACAAAACTTGGATTTTTTTTTATCTAAAGAAAAGATAGATACAAGTATGATAATTTGTTTGAATATCTAATAAACATTATGAACTGAAATGAAAAATTGTGTTTAGTAGTTCTGATCTTGTTGAAATAACGTTGGAAATGTGTTGTTATATCTTAGAAAAAGTGAAAACACTTTGTTTTATTTCACATTTTCACATTTTTTTCAGTTTGAAAACATTATAAATATAAAGTTCTGAAGAAAATGTTAACAAAAATGTTCTCTGTTGTAACTGCTAAATAAAACAGTTGCTTACAGTTTTGCCTACTGACTGTTCATTTTCATATTTAATCAAAACCAAATTTAAGTCCTTGTGATTTCATAAAATATTCATTTAGCTACTTTTGCTTCTTCGCGAGGAAACAAAAGCAAAGTCACATGTGTTGAGGAGGGTTTGTTGACCTCCAACTGGAAACTGCAGTTACCCTCCAAGTCCCTTCTGATTTTGAGATCTTTTTCTTTAGAGACACCAAATCCACGACAATACCTGTGATCTGCTCATGTGTGTGACTGTAGAGGAAACGAGGCGCCGCATAAATAGTGAGTGCTCATACGGATGACGTGTCATATGAGAAGCAGTGTCTAGAACTTAGAAAAGGCTAAAACTATAAGTATAGAGGATTTATTAATATCAGTATGGATAGCATTCTTATGCTTTCTAATGGTAAGAAAAAGAAGAAAATACCTTTCAACTTACATACATGTAGCAGATGCTTTTATCCAAAGCCACTAAAAGCAGCACAAAAAACTTTTTTTCATGCTGACATATCTATTTCAGTTTTATCTAAGGAAGAGCCTGTCACACCGCCGTGAGGTCAAGCTGGGGTTTTGTCCTGTCTCATGTTTTGTCTTGTCATTTCCTGTTTTATTTTGAAGGTCTTAACTCTCCTCTTGTTTCAGGTCACTTGCTCTTCCTCATGTGTCTTGGTCTGATTATCTACACCTGTCCCTCCTTACTCTGGGTTTAATAGTCCACGTCTTCCTTTGTCACCTGCCAGCGTATCTTGTCTGTTCGTGTTCACGTTGGCCGTTGCCTCGACCACAGCCAGCATCTGGATTCCCGTTGTTCCTCCAAATGAGAGATTTTGATTTGTTAACGTTTCATAGGATAGTTTAGGTTCATAGTTATGGCTTGTATAGCTTTTTGTTTCCTCATTGGGGAGTGATTTTTGTTTTGTACAGTTTGATAGTGTTGTGCCTCCTTTTTTTTATTATTATCATTGTTATTCCCCACATGATCCAGCTCAACTTTCAAAGTAATATATTTACGTGAAAGGTTTGATGCCGTCATCATGTTTCGCGTCTTGTAGGCGCCAGTTTAATTTAAAATAGGATGTTTGTAAAAACAAACTGGTTTTAAATGTCTTTAGCCTGACTAAGCAGCAAATGCAAAACAAAGAGGACCTGAAATCAAAAGTCATGTTAAAACCAGAATTAAGCTCCAGACGTGTGGAGAGGGCTACGCACTACTACTGACTGTTCCAACTGAACCGTCAAACCCTTCCTGTGCTGGAAATCACAGGCTGGTAAAGCCACAAATGCAAGCGTACTTTGGCCTGTGGTCTGGTTTTTTTTTTAAGCATCTCCTGGTTAAAATTATAATGACTGGTTTGGAGATTGAGCAACAAGTTGAAAGCTCAAACATCAGAGCTTGTCTCTAAATATCAAACGGTTGCTCAGCAGGATACAAAGCTATGCTGAGGGGAAACACTTCTAAACAACTTCCTCATTTTATTGGAGTAATTCGTGTGTAGCAGGTTTCGAAACCATTTATCACACTACAAAGTACATACTGATTTTTGCCAAAATCTAGTATGAACTACTGTATGCAGTATGCAAATTATATCAAGATAAAAACATTTCCAGTATGCAGCTGACCAGTCAACAGGCCACAACCTTTCAGATCAGTCAACTCAGAGTTGGATCTGGCAAGTTCTCTTGATCTGTGACTTTGCAGAAACAAGTGGAGAAATGCTGCTGGTAAAATGGGGACCTTTTGACTCCAACTAAATATAAATACCTTGGCTTAGATGTATATAAAAAGATCCAAGGGAGTGGTGATTCTGACTACAGGCCTTCCCGTCCAAGATATCACAGAGCCACGTACCTGTGGACCCAGGTGACGCAGAGTCGTCTGTGGATCCTGCGATTGTTTGTACGCAGGACGTCTACATTGGCAAGATTTATGTTTTGAGTCCAACAGCACAGCAAACATGCTATAAAGTTGAGCGGCAGATTGTGAAAGCTGGGATGTGCTTCTGTTTCTGTACAGGATGTGTGGAAAGTAGAGGATAAAACAAAAGCCTTTTTGATTTCTGTTCCCTACCTTCATTTGAGTAACATCCCTGGTAGTAGCATTCAACTCGTATGAGTTTTAGGACTCCGAGTCCACCTACAGAATCACGTTGATTAGACTAGATCTGCAGGGATTTGCACAACTCTACTGTCCAGTCTATGATATAACTCGCTCTGTTAATACTTCTACTTTCCACAAGCAGAAACGGACCACGTGTCCCGTATCGGACAACAACTGCCAATGCCTTTATGGTGCCATGCCGTTTATTCCACACAGCGTCTATGTGCAGTATGACTATATGTATAAAACGTATACATAAAACAGTCTGTTCTGTCATGGTCTGAGTGATCTTGTGACCTGCACCTGGAACGGATAAGTTCTGCATAAGTAATACTGAGCTGGTGAGTAAAACAATCAAACTAAACTTACAATTAAAGGTAACAGCAGCTTCATAGATGGATGTTATTTAGAGGAAACAGAAGAGTCAACCTGATTGAGGTTGCAGCTTAATGAAGGTGATCTTTTGCCCCTGACACACGCCGGTTTATCTTATCTTTTTCTAATTCAGGAGCTGTGTGTTTGTAATTTAACTTTGAAGTCTCTCAGATCTGATGTCGCCCGTCACTGTCAACTTTCGCGGCATCGACAGCCGCTGCAGCCGCCACACTATATTGTAACAGTCCCTCCTCCCCCGACCAAAAAAAACAAACACTCACCAACAAACTTCTGTCCTGTCTCTTTGATTACAAATTAGCTCCAGTCTCATAAATTAAAAGTAAACCAAAAGATGAGTGACTGAGGTAAAACGGTATGTTTAAAACTCACATGCACATTTTAAACTCGATTACCTTTTTATTCCAAAGAGGAACTACGTGGACCAAGTGAGGCCAGCTGACATGCAATTACCCCTTTAAATCTCCCCAGCAACCACTCCTGCTCTCACTCCATCTGCTGTCCAATTTAATGACAAGAATAAAGGTTCTGAGTGGAGGAGGAGGAGAAGGAGGAGGAGGCCCTGTGCCTGGCACAAGCCAGCTGCCATTCATCCATTCAGAGCCAAATCCTGACTAACAAAAACATCCCCCAGCAGTCAGCAGAAACACATGAAGTCACAACACAGCACAATGAAGCTGTGACAACCTACTCTAACACCTTTACATTAAACTGAGTCTAGTAGGAACGCTGCTGAAAAAGCTAAACAAATCTGCAAGTGTGCTTTCACTTTTATTTTTTCCTTTTTCTTCCTGATAACTTATTGGTGCAACTGGTGTTGTCTGGGTTGAAGATGGCATAGGTGCAGCTTATCAGAGTGACCACTGACGCTGAGATGAAACATCCATCCTGACACTGGAACCATTCAGCCCAGAAATACTCCTGATACTTGTGCAAAGGTGAATCATTTGTTGTTCTCTCTGAACCCTAAACAACCTCAGCTGCCCTCTGCCTCAACTCTGAGCATTAAGAGCTCTGGTGCTGCAGACACATGCTGCTTCTCAAGTGTCTTTCTGGCATAAAAGCCGCTCGCTCCTCCTCCAAAAGTCTTTTCAGTGGTGGAGAACAGCAGCAGATGGCAATGATGGGCTGCACACTAGTGTGTGTGTGTGTGTGTGTGTGTGTGTGTGTGTGTGTGTGTGTGTGTGTGTGTGTGTACGTGTTAGTGTCTCAGTGTGCAGGGCATTACACATTTGAAACTACAAAGCATTCAAACAAATTTGCGTAAGCTGTGAATGATTTTATTTACTTACTAAAAAAATACTTTGCCCAGTTTTCTGTCATTGAAATTTGCTGACTTGCTCCGTCTGATAACTATGCTAATCCACTATTTAACTATGCTAATATCGTCCTCCGTCATTGCCATTCGCCTGCTCTGGCCTGCTGTCGTGCTGCAGGCCGAGGGTCAGACAACCCACTTGTGCATGTGTCCCATTCAGCGTCTATCACTCAGTCAGATCTGTGCATGTGTACACGTGCCTGCCCTTTTCTTCAGTCATCAGCTGTTGATGCAAATTTCCATCTCTCATCTTTCCATTGCTCAGGCCTGCTCCTGCTAATGAATCTGATCACTAATTGCATTAGTAAGCCCGAGCACACCGCTAGGCTGCTGTGGAAGGCTGGACGTGGAGCAAAAGTAGCATTTTTGTTAAGTCATTGTATTTTTCATACTAGCATTTATATATAATAGAGCCACTCAGTGCTATTATTACCTTACAAACAAGTGTGTTCATTAAAATTAATTTCCAACTTTCATTCTTTTGCTTGTTCAACCACTGCAGACCTGCAGACCTGCAGACCTGCAGACCTGCAGACCTGCAGACCTGCAGACCTGCAGACCTGCAGACCTGCAGACCTGCGTCTGCTAATGCGGTAGCTCCACGTTTGGCCAGCAGATGGCACTGCTCTGGCCTGAGAGCATTAGAATAGTTTTGACTTTTTATCGCTTTAAGTAATATTGGAATCCTAATGTCAATTAATCCATTCATCTAACACACTTCAAGTAGAGTAAAGGATAATGTGGACATTTCAGTGTGATCAGTTGGTAATGTGTGGGGGGTTTTTTTGTTTTTTTTTTAAGAATAACTAATGTGCTCAACCAGCATCTTTCACATCAGGGACCAGGTGTCTACAGCAAATGTTCGCCAGATACACATAATCATGATCAGATTACTTCTTACATAGCTTATTTTATTGTTAGAGCAAGTTTACCAGATGTACCAGATGGGCCTTATCCACCACGACTCCTATGATTGTCACAGAAGACCTAGGTGGTCAGCATGTCTTGCCATTCCATCTGCAGAAGCTAGGATTAAGGACTGATAAATATCTGCTGGCATTGGTCACTTTGAATCTCACTCTGGTTCCAAGACTAAAAGTCCAAATTTGATTGCAGCTTTCATTTGCCCCCCCCCCCCCCCCCCCCACCCCCCATCAGGGAGATCAACAGAAAGACATCCACCACAACGTCCCACATGTGGGACTAAACTGGCAAAGTAAACTTTTGCTGTACCCTGTTGCCTTGCCTTGTCTGTCTTCCACAGCCTTGCCTTTTTGGCGAAACAGAAAATACATTGATCTTGCAAAGAAATTATGAGTACTGTCTTTTTGTTTCATTTTCAAAGAAAAAATCCAACAAGTCCTTAACTTTTGATGCCAAAGCCTATTCAAAGGAGCGATAATCCTCAGCTGCAGCCATCTACACTGCTGCTCTGTCATCATTGTGTTAACCTCCACCAGAGACTCTGATTTTAATTGGCATATTTAATGCATTGCAGTGAGCGGCAGCTAGATGTACTCCCAAAGTCATTTTTACATTTGCTAGATTTCTGGTCTACTGTTTAATTGTTTGGATCTTTGGACCATAGGCTGTATAAGGAAAATTGGGTGAGTCCCATAACATGACCCAAAGATTTTCCGAAGAGTGCTTATGAATCCACTTTTACCTCGTACCCACATCGCTTACAAATCCTGGCTAAACAGCAGGCTTCATCTTCACCCTCCCAGGCCAGAATCAGCAGTCTGCTAGAAGCAGTCTCCAAAACCATTCTTTGAACCAGACTATAAATATTTCTATTGCAAAGTTTAGACATTTAAACATGATATTTGGTAGCCTACGAACAGACGTACTGCAAGCAAATTAAACTTGTTTTGCAGGAACGTCTAGCTACTATGCGTTGGAGCTCATTGATTATGGGTTAAAGTCATTAAGGAGCCAAACGAATTAGTCTATCCTTGCATAGAGAGCCTCCGGGTGGGCGTAATGGGATGAAGAGATAGTGACGACTATGAAATCTGGATGTAAACAGTATAGATGCAGCTGAAGATTAGCTGCCGTTTCAATCTTGAATCTTGACTTTCTTTGAAAATCAAACACAAAATTGCATTTAAATTATTCCTTTGCAAGGTAGATTTATTTGCAACACAACTCGCTCTCCCATAGACTCGTTTCTGTCGCTCTGAACACATCGACCTGTTCATTGTTCTGACTGGTCATAGCACCAACCAACTGTGTGTGAAAATAGTTTGATAAGCAGCTCTTGGTGCTTGTCCTGGGACAGGGAGGACACTTTTCCACACCCTAAATCTTTGTAGATCTGGGTCTGCTCTATTAGGGATTCATTGGAGTTTGTTTTGCTTTTGAAACCAGATTCTAGTAGGCGCACTGCAACTTTTCTTATTGCTGCTTTAGTTTCAGCTAGGAAGTTGAAATGTAAGTGCCTTTGCAAGTTGTTAAAGCAAAGCAGACTGTGGAAACTGAAGAATCGCCAGCTGTTTCACTGGTCTATTTTTACATGCAGTCCTAGGGCCTTGAAGATCTTTTGATAAGATGCTACATTAACTGTGTCCGCATGTGTAAGAGCCACTTCTAAATCTTTACCTGAGGTTTTAGTGCAAAATTGGACACAAAAAAAAAAAGAATGCAATACCGACCATAACTCATGTAGTATTACAGACCAGATCGCACATCTGAGACATTTTTTAAACATATTTGTCTGTATCATGTGAGTGCAGTAGTGGAAGATCAGATGACCAAATGGGCTTGCTCTGCTCCCCCATCCACTGCACATCCTCACCAAAACAAAACTCACACAAAAGCTACAGACAGCACTTCTACACCCTCATGAATGGGTACAAAGAACAGAAAAACGACAGGAGGGGGTCTGCACAAAAGTGAAATGAGACCCTCGCCCTCACTCATCTTTTGTACCAAATAATGGTGAGGTCCAGGAGCAGCTGCTGTTGGCTGCAAGAGAAATTTGAGACGGACCCTTTCACCAAGTCTGGAGCCAAGAGTGTGCGGGCTACAGGGGTGGGGAGGGGCAGGAGGTGGCTGTATACAAAATGAAAGGCACACTTTGCCAGATCAGCATTGAGTTGACTCCCCGTTTATTCTGCAGATCTGCTGCAGCGAAGGAGGGGGAGGGATGAGGTGGTCCTAAAGTGCAGGAAGAAGCCTTTAAAGTTGATGCGAGTCACATCAGTCACAGCACAAAGGAGTCCCAAAGGTCTGCCATATGGATGAAGGCACATCATCTGCTCAGGAATCACTAAAAGAAATCCAGCATGAGCTCAAAGTTCAATACTGCCTCTGGTCGGCTAAGCAACAACTGGACCATTGTGCCTGACCGGCTGCTGATGCGTGGCCATTAACGTACCTCAATTTGCCGGATAGGTGGGTGGGCACTTTGTAGTTTTAGCACTTGATGATGATGATGATCAATGCGAGGAATTGATTCGTGTTGGTGTCAAAGAACAAATGAAATATCTGATGTTAAAACATTTTTATTTCCGCTTTCATTGAAGTCATTTAAAAGAAAGTGACACGTCATTCTCGTTGTCATTTTGAAAAGACTTTTCTTTAACTTTTCTCAGGAAGAAAGAACAATAATAATATAATAATGATAGTAATACAGATAATTTATTTTAAAATAGACAGACATCATGGAGCAGCACAATATGAGCATGATATGATAAATGGATAAACAATCACTGATGTATCACACAAGCAATAAACCTGATCTTTTTTTCAACTTATGGGTTGTTTTTTTTGGGGGGTTTTTTTTTTCAGAGACGCAATGAAACATAAACTATCTCACCAAAAACTGAAATACCATAATTTCAACTTCAAGCTGTTTCCAAAAGTCACCTTACTATCAAAAAATTGGTATACAAAAATCTAGTTTTCTCTGCTATAGCGCCCCCAAGAGGGATGATGCGGAACAGACATACAACAGAACGACTTTGGGGAGAGAAAACTGATCAAAGAAAGTTGTTGAGAACTGAAGTGTTAAATATCAACCACTAAAAGTGATAATCACATTAATGATCTAAAATACTAGTCCGTGTTATCTCCACCACATAACTGAGAAGAAGTTTGCAATTGCGTGTTTTCATTTTAACAGCATTCACACATTAGGACTTTTTGCAGCAGAAATGTTTTTGACAAAATTGAAAAACAAAATGTTTTGGACTTAAAAGCTGCTTTTATCTGAAAAGCTCTTCCTTCGTTGATTAACAGAATCGCAGGAGACTTGAAATGAAAGCCAGTTTTTACTTCAAAGCCAAATACAAATTTATATCATGATATATACAAGTTCCAATTATGTTACCGTTTGTTTTGTTTTTTTTATTAGGTTGAGGGGGACGTCTTGGGTAATTTACAAATTCACAAAATCTGTATAGTAATTCAGTAAATGTGCTTCAAACGCTGTACTGCTGAATGAATGGACATCCGTCCGTTACGTCATCGTGGTTCTACAGTCTCAACCATGCGGGTCCTGATCACACGTCGATACCGCCATCTAGTGGTGAAGAGCGGATCCTACACCCGTCCTGAATCCGGCTGTTCATATTACGCTGCCTGGATTAGATTTAACCTCTCTCAAACAAAAATGAGCGGGATGACCACAAGAATTAAATTAAAATTACAGTACAAAGATATTTCTCAGTTAATACGTGTAGGCAGAACATAAAACAACACAAAACAGAAACAGAGCAAAGTCTTTTGAATTATTCAATTTCCTTTGAAATCCAATAGTAGATGCAAAATGAGAGACTTGCATAATGTTTCTGGAAACATTGGAAAACCTTTCTCACAACTCCCAAAAATCTTTTTTCTTAAAAATGATAATTCATGCTATTAATTACTATCCTAAAACACTCCAAGAACAACCTGAATCAATCAGCATATATTTGTTAATACTTACAGTATTTGTGCAAATAATAATGAAATTAAAACTTGACATTTTGTCCTTTATTTTTTAATATCCTATCAGAAATGCTGAAACCATCAGCTCTTTATATCAAGGTTAAAAACTCATTTACAGCAGCCTTTGACTGAATAATTTAAACCATTCTTAATTTAAATTTTAACAATGTTAATTTAATTACTACACTGTTACTCTAGTTTAAGTCTAACCTTTCTTTATTATGCCTTTTGCACTGTAAGTCATAATCTTATCTTCTTCTCTTTACTTTTCATGTTTTCATCAAGTAAAGAACCTGGAATTGCCTTTTTGCTGAAATGTGCTACACAAATAAACTTGCCTTGCCTATCTTGTTTCACCTTGTTTTATCATTTTACTGTGATTTTCTAAAAGCTGTTGTAATTCCAGTTTATACATGCCTACGTTTAATAATTTAAAAGCTTCATAAGTCATTTTATGTTCATTATTGAAGCCTGGTGGGACATAATAATGAGAAATTACAAATACTAACAGCATTACTTAACAAATAGATTGTCTTGGAATAATAAATTTTTTTTAATACAATAATAAATCTGTCTATTCCACTGAAAAAAAGCTTTAAACAGTTTGAAGAGGCATGGGCTTTTAAAAACATACAGCCTTTAGTTTAGTTGTTTTAAACCAGTTGAAACGATTATATTTCAACTTCCAGGTAGAATGTTCTGGTTGAATGTGGAATAAAATATAACAGTTTTAATTTCAAGAAACTATCAACAACAGAAAAACAGACACATTTTGTTGGACTTAATGACATGTACTCTTTCAGCATATATGTACATTTCAGTAATTCATAAACTGGAGAACTCAAGGATGTACACAAGCAAAACTGGACAAAGTGACTGACACCAAAGAAAGGATGAAGAAGATCTGCTTTCATTGATGTGAAGCATCTTCTTCAGAAGATCAGTTTTTTTATGTAGCGTTTTATCCTTTCCAGGATAGAAATCAAAGATGCTCTGTTTTTACATAAATAGAGTTGATGAAAAATGAAGCAGTCTGACATGTGTTCCAGATTTAAATTGATGTCTTATAAATGATTTCAGTACTTCTTTTCATCCCCTTAATCTTGCTGTTCCTGTTTTCTCTGATTCTGTCTCTGTTGCTTCCTATATCCCCTCCTAACATCCATCTCCTCCACCAGCTCTGTCCCAGGGTGCACATAGAACAGAACAGACTGGAAGTTATTTCAGAAAGAAATTAATGCTGGAGTCTAATACTCTAATGCTCCCACACAGCAAATTGGATTCATGCGCTTCACTGACTCTGAGCATGTTTGTAGCAGGACACAAAACCTCCGCCTGCAAGCCAGAAACACAGACGCTTGTGCTTTAGCGCCGCTGGAGACGAATCTTACAAAACCGGGGCCTGTTTGGTTTGGGACCGTATGTATTACTGTCTAGAAAGATTTTAAATACAAGGCCAAATATATGTGGACATGTGAATACTGTACAAACAAGTGACATTGTCTCAACCCTTCCCTTTACTGTGACTCTGCTTCATCAGGTAAAGTAACTGATGAAAAACACTTTCACATGCACGCAAAAGTTGAAAATAATAACCTAAATATCAGCCGTACACTACAGTACACTGCTGCCTTGTGCAGGGTGCACAGCTGCCTTTTCAATGTTACTTATTCTTTGTTAAATGAAGAGATTATCTGCAACTTGTATAACGGGAGCAACACTGCTGACCTCCTCTGGAGTCCCACTCCTAAAACGTGAAGAATCTTTATCTTTCAAATGTTAGGATGAAGCGTGTGACTGCAAGATATCAGGTGTTGACCTTTTTGTAGGACTGGCAGAGAGGAGTGAGTGATCTGATATTCCACTGTGATAGTCAGCGACTGGATTCACCAGGTTTAGGCGCTGCAGTGATGATTTTCAGGCATGACGGACACATTATGAACAGTGACTACATCACTGCTCTTCTCCTCGGAGCTCCTTAAACAGTTTCCTCACAGCTCATTTTGAACCTGCCACACAGCCGTCATCATTTAGTCCCATAATTCCCCAAATTCACGCATAATCAAACAAATTAGTCTTTATGCTAATTTCTTATGACTCAATTATGTTAAAATCCTGGCTTGAATGACAGTCATAATTACAGCCATAATGGCGACAGAGATATTACCAGCGAATGAAACGGTAATGGATATCAAAGGAGCAAGCTTCATCTGCCATAGAAAGCTGCTGCTGAGCAGGTTCACGGGGGTAAATAAGCGCTGATGCGTTTCCACTGATGAGCTGTTTACAGCAGTGCTGAGACCCACGAAGCAGCACACAATGCAGCTTTTACAGAAATAACTGGATTCCAGTTGATTCTTCTGAACTCTTTCCAGTCTAATTTATTCCGTTATTCAATTTACAGAGTCATTTTATCTAGATGCTTATCTAATGACCTTTTTTTTTTTAACAACACTATATCACAAATACTTGTGATGAAATTTGTTAAAATTCACACTAGACAACAAAGTTCCTGCTTTGAACATTTGCTTTGAATTTATTTCAAGCCGGCAAAACATTCCAAAAAAAAGTTGTTAGGGAGGCGGTTAGGACGCGAAAGAAAACGATAACGATCTTATTTGGAATAGAGGATTTTAACAGGTGTCTATGAAAAGACGAGCGATCAATGAGCAGAATAACGGCAGAAGATCTGTACTTTGTCAACAAATGCATGAGAAAACTACTGAAAATTGAAAACATTTTTTTCTTAAAGAAAAATTGAAAGGGATGTGCATATTTCTCCTTCTAAAGTGCACGGCATCATGACTGATCCAAGGAATATAGAGGAATTTTAATACGCGGAGGACAGGAGCACACAGAAGTTGGAAACTCAAGCCTCAAGAGTTGTCATTTATCAATAGCTGGAATAAGCACGAGGAAAAGGGGATTACTTTGGAAAACTTTTGTCAGGCAATTTTTTGGCGCTACGTACTGTGACCTTACTTTAACCTTGTCCTGAGGAGGCGTTGATGTCTCTGAAGCACCTGAAGAAGAAGAGAGTGCAGGTGCTCGACTGGACTGTCTGTCTAACTGTAGGAAGGATTGTCAACGATGCAGGATGGTTAAAGGTTCATGCTCCAAACGTATTTTGGAACGTGTTGCATGCAAAAGTAAAAATCTGTGTATATTAAATGAAATGACTCAATTGTGGCTCCAAAGTCACGTTAACCAATTCCAATCGCCAAGGAATTGTCACAGGGTGTTCCCACCCACCAAACTGCACCACCTCAACCCTTCTCTTCATTTAAGAGACAAAGTTTATTTCCTTGCTGCCAAACATCCTTCCATAGCCTCCATTTCTCTGTTGTTTATAATGTGTCAAGTTGATGTCCCAGAAGATGTAAAGACCTCAAAGACAACACGTAAAATCTCCCTCCCACCTCCAGTGGGCACAGCCTGAAGTGGAACATAAAAGGCCTCTTCCTTATCTTATGTCATACTGTACCGTACACCGTTTCCAGTTTGGTAACTGTTACATTATTTAATTCAGCTACGCTGCATAATGTCACCTGACTGAGAAACGAGGTAATGGAAGCCATTCTGCTGCACATTTACTTTAAAGTTACACTTCAAAGGTTTGCTTCAAAATCACTTCACAGCTGGATGGAAATGTAGCTGGTATATGACAATAAGACTAAAAGAAAAGCAGCTGCTTCACACAGGGCTTTTGAAAGAGTCAAATTGTGCTGTCCCAGGTGAAAGTAAGTTAACAAAAGAAAACAATGCTCTCATGCAAAAGCTTCAGGTCCTGTGACTCCAGCATTCCTCAGTGTAAGGACATTGTTTTCCACTTTGTTTCAGGAGGTGCGGTAATTGTTATTCTGCTGACCGGGTTTAGGCATCAGGACAAATTGCTCATACAGATTACATGTATGTAGTCTTTTACACAAAGTTCTTTACAATGTGTTTCCTATTTGCCAACTTACACAACCCTGAACAGCAGCGGCCACACCAGCGTCCGATAGCGATGTGCTTTTTATGTTAAATATGTTGTCTGTACAACATATTGGATAATCTCCAGCGATTTTAACCAGGCCAAACTAAGAACTGTACTTCCACACTACCACAAGCATGTGAACTTTGTGACCAGGGGGGAGAACATGCTCGACCAGGTCTACACAAACATCAAACAGGCATTCAGAGCAGTCCTCCACCCCCATCTGGGGAGCTTAGATCATCTTTCTGTTATAATTCCAGCCTATGAACCACTATTAACTAGGAGCAAGTCAGCTGTGAAGCAGATCAGCGCATGGCCAGAGGGAGTCACCTCAGCTCTCCAAGACCGCTTTGACTGCACAGACTGGTATGTTTTCAGGGAGGCGACCACTACCAACCAGCACATCAACCTCAACGAGTACACAGAGTCTGTGACTAGGTACATAACCAAATGCATGGATAATGTAACAGTTACAGAGAACATCTTATGGAGGGAAAATCCACTCACATTTATTGACACAAAAGACCCAAGACACCCGGGCAAGGCATCCAGTCAGTTACAGACTATAAGCCTACCCCCCGGCCATGTGAGGACAACACTGACTTCATCAACTCTCTTAACACCTGCTTCAGCCAGTTTGAAGAAAACAATACCACAGGACCTACAAAAGCCCCTATCGGCCCAGACAACATACCCGTTGTGCGTGTGCTCACTGATTTCCTCACAGACATTTTCAACATTTCTCTGAGCCAAGCCATCATAAAAGAAAGCTTCAGAGCCACCGCCATCGTACTACTACCAAAGAAATCCCCAGCCTCATCACTAAATGACTTTTCAATTCCATTCAATTTTATTTATATAGCGTCTATTACAATACAAGTTGTCTCTAGGTGCTTTCAGAGACCCAGAACATGACCACCGAGCAATTATCACATAAACAACGGCAGGTCAAAACCGCCCTGGTGGGAGAAAAACCTTAAACCAAACAGTGAAAAGGGAAACTCACCTTTTAGAGGGAAGAAACCTGGATCAGGACCTGGATCATAAGGGAGGATTGAGGACTGAGCTGAAGAAGGGACAGAGAAACAGAGGAGGTGAGGGGCACCACTCAGTGGATCACTATATGCTTTATTAAACAGAAACATTTTAAGTTTAGTTTTAAAGGTGGAGGTGGTGGTGTCAGCTTCCTTAACCTCACTACAGACTACACACCCATAGCACTCACCCCCATTATGATGAAGTGCTTTGAAAGGTTGGTCAAGGTCCATATAACATCCAACCTTCCCACTACTCTCGACCCACATCACTTTGCTTACCGCCCCAACCACTCCACTAATTACCAAATAGCAACATCTCTCCACCTATATCTGACTCATCTGGATAACACAAACAGTCAGGTACGAATGTTGTTCATCGACTTCAGCTCCACCTTTAAAACAGTCATCCCCCAACACAAACAGACCACAGACAGCAAGAGTTGACAAAAACGTCTCAGAAACCACCATCATAAACACCGGATTCCCCAGGGATGTGTGCTGTCTCCATTGCTGTTCACACTGATTACCCACGACTGCTGTGCCATATTCACATCGAACCACATCATCAAGTTCGCTGATGATACAACAGTGGTGGGCCTCATCAGTGACAACGATGACTCAGCTTACAGAGAGGCAGTACATTAACTCATCAACTGGTGTGACAGGGACAACATACTATCAACATCAAGGACGCCACCCCATCCAGCACACAAACTATTCTCCCTCCAACCATCTGGAAAGAGCTACCGCAGCATGCGGTGCCACACAAATAGACTGGGAAATAGCTTCTTTCCACAAGCTATCAGGATTATCAACTGAAGAAAATTCCATGAACGTTCCAAGAACATCACTTTGTACTTTACATTTTTGCACCTTACATATTGCACATACGCCTTACTGCAACTTACATGCAACTTTTCATTATGCCACCTGCCTAAATATTCTTTTAAAATAACTTCTAGATCTGACAGTGCAATAAAAGGGTTTACACTGTTTTCATGTTTGGAGTATATAGTGCTTTGTACAACAATACTTGGAAGGAGGTTTTAAAAAATGGAGCCTGTATTGTCATGGGTAAGGACAGTGGTTTTCCCTGTCCATTGGGCATAGATGTTTGACAAGTCATAAGTAGTGTGCAGGTCAACAACAGTATTTCCTTTGGAGAACAAGACCTACAGCCTTTGAGGTACCTGAACTTCCCGAACACTTACAGGAAATGCATCCCCGCCGGATCTGATGTCTGTCATCTTTACAGATTGGAACATGGTCAGCTGCAGGTTGCTTAAACACCTTTAACACATGGCACTTTCAAGGTGGGGCTTTTATGCCGTATTTTGTTATTGTATAACCCTGAGCCAGAAAGGTGAGGCATTTTTCTTGTTCCTCTATTCTTACTCGGGAGATACTAAGAAAACAGATGGCAGATACTTCTGGGTGTGTAAGCGTCAGCTGTTCCATCTCCAACCTAATTGCAGGTTGAGCACCTTCCACGATGATGCAGGTGACTCATCTGTCATCTGCAAGTTTTGTTTAATTTATTTCAACATAGCAGTCCCTCAAGATGCTGCCTTTGGTATAAATAAAGAAGAGCGTTTGGGAGAGCATACGTCCTTGGTGGGGTCCAGTTCTGACTCTGTTATCTTCCTCAGCCTCACTTGCAGCTTCCTGTCTGTCAGTATGTTCCTGAACCACAGGAAGGTAAAGGACGTGAGCTTGATGACATCAAGGAGGAGGATTTTGGAAATATCACTAGAATTTATTTAAAAATACAGGCCACAAATATACGTGTGTTGTTATCTATAGTCTGTTAAATGAATGTATGACATAATCTGATCTAATGGCACGATAGTGATAAAAATCAGCATCAATTAAATGCTCAGTCATCACTTGTGTCACTAATGTCCTATTAAGTGGTATAATGAGCATAATGTAAAAATGCATGGCAGGCATTTGACAAGCACTTGGCTAGAAAATCTGATCCACTTTGTTGCCAAGGGCTGATTAAATTGGTTGCCTCAATTTTCTTGGCTCCCCGAGACACATCGTTTCAATCAAAGACAATTCCTGCGGAGGTGAAGAGGAGGATATAGTTCTTCTGGCACACGTGTTAATTATATGTCTGCCTACTGCAATAGAAGTCATCAAGTCATCTTTTAAAATCTTGTCTTCTAAAAGTCCTGAAATGTTGTTCCAAATTAAGATATGTGCCATCTGGACTCGGGCCAGAAAGCAATGAAAAATCAAATTATGAGGTTTTCTAAATGTATAACAGGAACCAAGAGTTTTGTGGTGAAAGAATAATGAGATTTGGACATTAAATTTCTGTTGGGAATGATTTTCCTTAGTTCTTGATAGATTGATCTCACTTTCCATGGCTTCAGTCTTTACTGGTATACAGGGTACAAACTGAGTACTTACTGCATATCTATATATTTAGAATTAGATAATATTTATGTGCTCTCGTATGATCTTCCCCATTTTTCCTTTGTATTTTTATTAAATTATGTTGCGTCTGTTATAAACAACATTGGTCAGAGAGAATAACAACAGGAAAACACACAGTTGCATAACCACGTCTTCCTTAAGTCCTGTCCTCATGAAAGTACGGCCTTTTTGTGAGTGAATCATCAATTGTCGTGATAAATGGAACCAGAGCAACTACAGATTTTACATATTTTAGGGCCCTCTGATGAATTATCCAATACCGCTCCGTCATTATAATACTGAAAGTCAGGCCGTCATTTGCACTGAGGAATGTTGCTCAGCGCTGGTATTTTCACAGCTGCAGGGCCTTATAAATTATTTTTGCGGACACATGCAAGTTCAATCAACTCTTCCATCAGAGCCCATACATGATGGCGTCGTCCCTGCGTGTCGTTAAAGAGGATCTTTCTTTCTCCCTCACCTTGTCTAGTCTCTGTGTATGATTTTCTTATTTATGCTTATTTCAACAACAACCCACACCAACATTGATGTCTGAGGCAATTTAGACACCACTTAATTGGCCATTTATGGGTTTATGATGGCACTGATTGAACATTAATTTACTCAAAAAGTAAAGGTTGACAAAAAAAAAAAAAAAATCTTGTAAATAAAGATGCAGCCATACTGACTGACAAATAGTGGCATTTTTAATTTCAATATATAATGAAGAATTTCAGGCATAAAGTAGGTAAAGCAGATGTGGAATCAGGGAAGTAGTGTATGACAACTACTGTATGAATTTATCAAATGGACGACTATTTAAACAAAATCAACGGATGACTTCATAATCCACAATAAATCTGTCAGCAACAATTTTCTTTCTTAATTTCAAGCTATGACTTCTTCAAATACATGGCTTTTATCACAGAAACATGCTCAAACATTTTCAACAAAAAGATAGATGATTATAATATATATATACACACACACACACACACACACATATATATATATATATATATATATATATATATATATATATATATATATATATATATATATATATATATATATATATATATATATATATATATATAAGCACGAACAGTTTAAGTTAAAGCGAAGCTAACAACAATCCCCACATTTGATTTCCAAGCTATTATTGAAGGTGATAAACTGACCTTGTCATCGTCCAGGTCACATATTTTCAGAAAATGTTCTATGAAATAAAACTGTGTGCAGACTGAATGCAAAACTAAATTTAGTGTCCTACATGCAAAGTGAGTGTATTCACTTTATTGGAAGATCAACGTCCACCTAGAGAGATTTTAAGGTCAAAAAGATTTGACAATGAATTCAATCATCAGTGTGAGCAAAGTCTAGAGCATTGCATCTAAAGTCATGCTCACAGTTATATAGTTATAGAGTTTTTGTACAGTGTCGCGCTGGCCAGGAGGGGGAAGAGCCTTTCTTAGTCTTGTTGTTATGACATGCTGCTTCTGGTGTAAATTTTGTCAGGCAAACAATCAATATGAAGATTTGTTACTGAGTCTTTGTTACAAATCTCTGCAGTCATGTTGGCGCTAAAACCATCATGTGAACTGAATCTGTTTGCGACTCTTTATGAGAATGTCTGTGAACTGAAGCATGTGCGTGCTGCCCTAATGCGTTTCTCTTCCTCTTAACCATTCCTTATTCGTGTTGTGAGCAGAATATGGATCACCGCAGCTCACCGCTTGGCTGCCGCTGTTTGTTGTCTGATAACTCTGTCCAATTAGATCAGCGACGCGGCTCACGTTGGCTGCCTCTTCTCGCTTCAGAGGGTGACAAATATGACAATTACCCAAAGTATCGGGCACTGCTGTTCATTCCTTATTAGAAAATCAATCAGGAACAGGAGTGCTAGGCCCCAAGGCTTCAGCACTTCCAGAGCCCCAAGGAAGAAAAGTGGAAGGTGCGTCTGAGTTTTATAAGGTACTGAAAAAAAGATGAGTGCTTGTTGCTGCTGGGTAAAAGACAAATGAATATGTTTATCTTTGACAAGCTTGAAAATCACCACATTTCAAAATCAGCATACATCCAGGCAAATTCTGGAACGATAAAACTTAAAACAGCTTTATTTTCATAATTACTTTTTTTTTTCTTGCAGCCAACTGGTTGTTTGATCAAATATACTACAATATTAGGCTCATGATTCCGAGTCAGGAAAAGTTAAAAATTCATTTTTGTCATGATCCGGGGCTTTCTGAAGGGTTTCGGGTTTTATTCCCCGTGTTTTACTTGGCTCTTTAGTTTGGGTCTAGTGTTTGTGACCTGTTTCCTGTTTTTTTTTTTTTTTTTTAAGTCTGTATACTTGTGTGTTTAGTTCTTTCTCTTCTTCTTCTTGACTTCTCATGATCCCATGGTCCTGATTGTTTGCACCCATAGGTCTGGTCAGCCTCTGTGAGGACACATTTTCTTGTCTTTCCTGTCCTCCCTGCTGGTCTGTTTGTCTTTCACTTCTGTCTGTTTGCTCATCTGCATTCATTTCAATCAGCTTTAGGATTTTTGCTGTTAGAGGCCTTTTTGTAATCATTCTTTGGATTCCTGCCTGAAAAGCGCTCTTTGTAAATAAAACACTTTGCCCTACACCTATGAATCTCTTGCATTTGGGTCCTCTCAAGTCACCTCATGACAACTTTAAACTACCCCAGCTTCACTGTTCATGGAGAAAACCAGCTTCAAGTAATGCACTTAGTTTTGACTCTAAATATTGATCATAACAGATCTGAACATTTTTTCATTCAATTAAAATCCCATGTTTATCCTGGCGTGCTTTCCATCACCTAAAGCCATAAATAAAAACAAGACAAAAAAAAAAACAGATTATGTATAACAAGTGCGTGGGCATTTTTATGTCCTTTAGAATATTAATCAGTTGAAAAATAAGGTCTCATTTCTCTGGTTTACCGCTTTCTTAGTGCTTGAACATGACCACTGGTTGAGTCAGTGAGAAGAGAGAAGTGTTCAAATTTAGACATAGTTGAAGATGTTGAGCGATCAATAATGTCAAGAATAAGATAGGAGAATAAGTTACTTTCCATTTTTTTTCCCCTCAGAGAATAGTATTATATTTTAGAATATATCTTATTTCTAAATCAACCATAAGATATATCTAGGAGCAAGGGAACATTTGCTCAAAAGTGCATTAATTAGAAAAGTGTGGCTGAAGAAAACGAGATTGGGCCTTATTAAATTTATTACAGTTCCATCTAGTTATTGGATCTAGTTATTGAGATACATCAGCATTTACAGATGTCACTGTTATTGAGGCTGAGACTTTAATGTGTGTGTAATTCTGGTGTGAATTTCTGCAATGATCAAATGTATATCTGGAGGAAAAAAAAGCTGCAGAATATTAAGAAAAAATGATTTCTGTCAAAGTATAGGGGTCTGACCACATTAGGCTTATGATGCTGCCCAAGGAGAATAACATTTCAGTGCTAGAGGGAAGAATTGATTCACTGAAATTCCAGAAACCATCAGAAATATCCCAAAGCTTGTGATTCATGTAGGTGTCAGCAGTTCCAAACAAACCCTGCACTGCCGGGTTCCCCATTCCAACCGTTGGCTTATCAGAGGGTAATTCATCTTTGATTATTGTATGTTAGTCATAGTTTTAACAGATTTAGTTCAGTTATTTCTTTTATTTACAAACCAAAACCAAATGGTGTTTCTTCACACATTAGTTAGTGGGGGAAAAGACAAAAATTTAATTCACTTACCGAAAATTCTATGATGCGTATCCGCAGGTTTGTGTTTTGTAAATGTTCACCTGGAAAAAATATGTTTTGCATCTTTCTTTGCTATATAAGATTGGAAGTTTTGATGAAATGGTGCAGAGCTTGTAATCAGGGCAGGAAAAGTGAGGTAGACGGCTCATGAGGAACAACAGGAGTGAACTGAGCAACGAAGTGAAGCTGCAGGAGCCTGCTGGAGGAGGAAGAAAGTCTTTTTTTTGTTGCTTTTCTTGTTGTGTACACACACACACATATATATATATATATATATATATATATATATATATATATATATATATATATATATATAAAGAGAAAAGAGGATGTGTGTGTGTTTGTTTATATCTTCAGATTTGTTTTGTAATCTGAGAGTTTTGCTTTTTAAAATGTAATTTAAAGTTATGTTTTATTGTTTATATTTTTCCCTATAATGGGCAGACCCACGTAGGGGCATTATAAGGTGAAATTTCCACCAAGCACCAACCATCTCACTTTGCATTAATGCTTATATGAAACTAAGATTCGTTGCAGTTCTTAGACTGACCGCTAGGGGCTGGCAGCAAAAGCAATTCGAGCTCCATTGATTCCCATGTGAAAATAACCAACTTTAGCACAGAAATAAAGTTATTTACAGCCTGGTCGCTCTTTCCTGTGTGTCTTCCCCCCTCTTTCTATTCCCATTTCCTGTCCACCTACCTTGAATAAATGCCACTAAAAAAAAAACAAAACACTCTTTTCAGAAACAAAAATGGGTCATGTGACCTAAGGATTCATCCATTGTTAAATACAATCTGTGAGTTCCACCAACAAATGTAGAAACCACTGGTTGCAAACTGCTTTTCATTTTATGATGCAATGTGGAATATCAGTTATCAGTATTTGGACCTGCTGGGGACCTGCTGCAATGTTACCAAATGTTTTGATAGCATTCAGGGGGGTTGTTGTGTTTTTGGTCTCTGAAAAAAAGATATATTTCATGCTCATATTGCTCCATAAAAGTTGTGAAATTGAGAGTAAGTTTTGTTATGCTGTCTATGTCAGAGGTAAGACGGCAGAGCGAGTAATATTTCATATGAAAGTAAATTTCATCTAACTGCATAAATAATCATGAAGAACTTTCATATCTCCCCTTTCAAAACCCATCCACTGCCAAATGTTCTGTAATTTTGTTTCAGGGTTTTGTTGTCCTCATCACTGTTGCAGCAGTAATGATTGCTGAGTGATTGCTACCACTGTTGTCATGATCATCAACGTTTTCAGCTGATTTGATTTTAAACTCATTATATATATCACACTTATGAGAGGTGATTAAGAGGCAGTATTCAATAAAATGCCTTTGTTCTAGATGCAGGTTTATTTTCATTCACTTACCACTTTCTTCAGAAGTTTTCCAGTTAATATGTATTCCAGCATAGATGTACACTTATCCAGGTAACAGGAATCCTAAAAGCTTGGACAGATTGGACTTATTCTTTCATAGGTTCTCTTAAGAGGTTTCACCTCTCATCTAAAAGGCTTTTTTGACTGTAACTGACTGTTGTTTTGTTGCTTGTTTTTTTTTTAGGGCTATTGTGCCAATAGTTCCTCTAAGTCCTTCAAGCCACATGTGAATATCTGGTCCACTCATCCTCAAGTAGAACATCAGGGTTGTGTTGACTCGACATTGGTTACCAGGTCAGCATGTAAACTGTTTTAATGACAATGTGTTGTTGCCTTACTGGATAAAAATGGATGAAGGTAAACGCAACTTTTATTTGTTAAGTTAAAGACTAATCCTAATCTGTCTATATTCTTAAAATTGGTGATATATGCGTTATTTATCCAGATTCTCAGCAACAAACTACATTCATACAGGGAAGGACGACGGTCATGGTGTGTTCCCCTTTCAGCTCTGCAGTACTCTCCATGTCAACATTTGGTGTTTCTTGCTCTCAAAGTTGCGTTTTGGCTGTCTCGGTCTGGCATGATACATGTGCCCCTCACTTGTTCCACTGAAATCTGGAGGAGACAGCCTGAGGTTTCAGATATTATTGACAAGACAAGCACATAAGCAGACTTCTCTCTTTGTGAAGTGTTCCGCTCAAATAAAAATATGGCCTATCCTTGCAACAAACATCTCTCCTTCTTCTGTTCTTAAGGCCAAAATTCAGCTCTTTTCAGTCATGGAAAATCTGTAAAATGACCAGTAAATGTTTTCAGAGTTGGACCAAAAAGGATATGCTAAACACCTGTCTGCTTTTAGATGCCTACATTATTCCTACTGAAAGTTAAAGGGGACATACTGTGCTTTTCCTGACATTCAGAAGCTAAGAAATGGTCTTTGACTGTCATATACCTAGTTTTCAGGCCAACTAGTTGTCATTAAGATGTCCACAACTGTGGATTTCAAATCCACTCTCTGCTTATGCATGCATTAATTGTATATACAGATTGACCCTCTAACCTTAAAACACAGATCAACCCAGCTCTGTTATCTATCCCCACATGCGGTCATCCCCGTCTTCCCTTAGACATGATTTAATTAAAAAAGAAACATCCTCCAATTGTCTGTGTCGCTGGGTCATGTGATTGGCAGTAACTGATTAGTTTAGTAACATAAACAGCAAAGTGAGTTGAAAGAGGAAGACCAAACATGGTGTTCCCTGGAGCACATAAAGAATAGAGCTTTTATTCTGCACAATCTAACTGATCCAAATACTTTTTGAGTTGTGATCAAAGTGAAATGACTCTATTGTGGTATTTAATCAATATGACAAGGGATCAAAGTTGTGTAATATGGGACCTTTTAAGCCAGTGGCATCACTGGAAATAATAGAAATGGAATCTCCCCCGTTCTTCTCTCGTCTTTAGAGATATAATTTCAAACTTTGTTCTGAGCTTAAATGCAACACATGCAACATATTTTGAAACAGATAATGAGAAGGTTTGTAATAGAAATTAAGTGCTTGAAAAAAAAAAACAGGGACAGAAGTTTTGCTAGCCCTAAAGTTAGTTTTAAATCTGAATAATGTTTTAAAAGGTTAAAACTGATCAAAATAACTGCAAACAATATTTTGTTTCTAGAAATCTGCCTTCAATTATGCAACTCTGAGTTTGCAGAGTTTCATCCACACATTTTCACAGTCTTGAGCTTCACTGTGGTCATTGTGTTTCACCAACACATTTTCAGTTTTAAATTTGGCACTTTTCTCCCACAGATGCTCCTATAGTTGGAGTTTGCATTCTACGTTTGAAACACTGAAGTTCTGGTATGAAAATGCTGTGCACGTTTGCAAAAAAAGAAAAAAAAAAGTTGAAAGAGTAAATCTACTTTTTTAAACTTTGGCAGTGTATTTTTTTTTCTTAGTGCCTATTTTGAAGGAGCTGGCCAAAGTTTAATACATAAGACTTGTCCACCATCACATAGACTCTGGGGTAATTGTGTTGATTGTAATTATTAGTGATGGCATTATGCAATGTTTTTAATTTGGATAATATCTTAGCTCTAGTCTTGTATTTAAAAAGTTCGCTTTGTGAAAATTGCAGTCCCTCAAGAACATATCAAGGTTGGTGTCGGTACATTTCTTAGGTCTTATCTGTTGGCGATGCAGTGAAGTCCAATACACAAGGAAACGGGACTTCAACAATGAATACACTACCACATGTGAAGGTCATGACAGTCCCCAAATCAACAAATAAGTTAAACATGAGTCGAATTGCAACAATTTCACAATTAACCACATGGTCTAAACATATACAGGCACGTCCAAAATATGAGACCCGGAAATCACAACGGCAGCCTTGGCTCTGATGAAGGACATTGCTAATGGCATGTTTAGGAGGGAACAAGTGTTTAGGGACCACAATGATTCTTTTGACACACAATGATGACTGGCTGTCCAACCGTTTCAGCTTTCCAAGAGCCATCCTCTTGGAATTATGTGCTGATTTGGGTCCGACTTTAAAGAGATGTATGTTGAGGAGCCAGGCACTACTTGTTCCCCTACAAATGCTGACCATTCTTGGTTTCCTGGCAACTGGCTCCTTCCAATAGGAGTTGGCAGACTGGTCAAGAATCAGTCAGTTTGCACTGAGCCATGCAATGCCAGCTGTATGGGACAGGATCATCGGCACGTCCTCGAGGTACCTTAGGTTCCCATATGATGCCGTTGACGACACAAACATCAAAACATAAGTTGCAGTGATTGTTGGTTTTCCTAATGTAATCTGAGTGATCGACTATACACACGCATTGCAATAAAGTATTGTATGTGATGCACAAATGCACCTGACGAATGTTGTAGCAAGGTGGCCTGGATCGACCAGCGACTCCTACATCCTCAGAAACAGCATGGTGGGGAGGAGGCTCCAAGCTGGTAGAGTGCAGGATGGGTGACTTCTTGTTAAGTGATATGTTTAAAATTGAGACTATAAAGCCACTTTACAGTTCATTAATGAGTCTACTCACAATAACCCCAGCAGGTGACAGCGGTTATCCACTGAAAAAGTGTTTGTTGACCCCCCCCTCACCAAATTCTAGATTGTCCAAGAGCGCAGAAACAACCGTGCTCATTCCAGCACTCAAGCAGTTGCAGAGCGAGCAATCAGCCTAAACAGCGACACGGTCTGGACTGGACTGGGTAGGACGCTGCTGTACCGCTCTTACAAGGTGAGCAGCATTGTGATGGCACGGCCATCTTGCATAATCTGGGCACAGGCATAGCAGCGGTTCCTGGTGTGGCATCATCTGAATTGAATAAAATGGGCGTACATAAGTTGCGTAAATGTGGGTTATGGTACACTTGAATAAGTGAATACTTTACCTTGATCTGGATGCTGAATTAACTCACCGTCACCCCTGGTCTCCTTCATATCTTCACTGACAGGTAATATTTCGATGTGGACAGTTTCACCCATGATGGAGCAAAGTCGCTGCTCAAACGGCGTGCATTAGAGAGATTTCTATGCAGTGATTTACGATGAAATCAATGCACTTTTTGTACATGAGGCCCTTGATCTGGAATAATTTCAGATTGAGGGAGGCAAATTCTTGCAAAAAACAATAATTAACCATGGCTGAGAGAGAAAAGGGTTTAATTATGGCAGGCAATATTTTCTTGGAAAACCCATTTAAAGAAATTTTTGGTGAATAGCCATACCGTGTATTCTACAACATACATTAGACAGTATGGACAAAACTACTGGCCACACCTGCATATTTTTGAATGCCAGCATTTCAGTGAGACCCACTTCCACAGGAATATAAAATATAGAGCCTAGACAACATCAATGCTCGACCTCAAATCCCATAAAAAGAAAAGGGCAGTTCCCACAGAAACCCCCAAATCTTGGCCTGTGACGTATCAGACCCTCCAGCCACCTGATAACCATATGCACTTTTCTATTTTGTGTGCGGGGAATGGTACATAACCTGAGTTCTTTATAATGTTGCTTTAAACTCTGCACAACAGAGTCTCCCTTTGTGCTCTGTGCATTCTGTGAAACTCTCCTTTTTGTATTTTTTTTTTTTTTTGTATTTTATCATACATTAAAATATGTCACATGTGCCAGCTGACAGGGAAGCCGGATTAGGGAATTAGGCCTGCACCTTTGCAGCCTATTCCCACTGTGCCCACCTCATTGTTGACTGTGTGGGTGCTGTTGCTGTCTTCTAAGTCTGGCTGTAGGTATCACCTTACAGTCATGCGTCTGAGAACCAGGTATCCGGCCGCATATCTGTTAAGGTTGATTACTACTAGAAACGTGCTGAAGGTGTTGTCTCAGTTTATCTCAATGTTTGGTATCCCAAAAGTTGTTCAGAGTGACCAAGGGTTGAATTTTTCTGCACACGTTTGCTGAGGTGTTAAAGCTGTTGCGTGTGCACCACAACCAGTCATCTGCCTATCACGCCCAAAGCCATGGCTTTGGAGAGTCTCTGTTGCGTGCCTATTGAACAGACCTAGATAGGGATTAGTAGGAGGGTCTTCCATGGTTGCTCTTGGTTGCGACAGAGGTGGTGCAGGAGAGTACGGGTTTTAGTCAGAAAAAGCTGTTTTTTTGGCCAAAGGTGCGCTGTCTTTTGGCTGTATTGAAAAACGGCTGGGTGGAAGCGGAGCTGCCTACATATCTGGTTTATTTTGTGAATGGCTTGCGACGTTGGTTGTTTGTGACAGGGGGGGGGTGGTCAGGGAAAGGTGTCAAGTGGGGTAAGGGACGAAGATGTGGCATGATCGTCACTTGGTCCAACAGGAGTTTAGTCCAGGGGACCAGGTTCTGGCGCTCATGCCTATAGTGGGGTCACTTATTCAGGCTAAGTTCTCTGATCTTTACAATGTTACCATCAAACTTTCTGATTTGAAGTATTTGATTGCAACTCCAGGCCGCTTTTTGAAACCTTATTACGACAGTGTAGTTATTTTTTTCCAGCCTGGAGTGCGCCCTGCCCTGGTTGTTGGTTCTAGACTTTCCCTTTCATTTTGAAGCCAAAATCACACAAAACTTCTTGTTTGTGTACTGATATCGGGAAGGTGAATTCAGTTACAAAACCAGACTCCTTTCCACTGCCACGAATGGATAACTGTGTTGATCATGTGGGGTCTGCGAAGTTTGTGAGCAGGTTTGATCTGCTTAAGGGATATTGGCAGGTTCCTTTGTCTAAACTTGCACAGGAAATATTTACGTTTGTAACACCGTCTGATTCACTTCTAGGAGAGGAACACCATTTGAGATCTTATGTGATCAAGGAACAAACTTCAAAGGAGGGAACAAAGAATTGCAAGATGCCTACAATCCTCTCTCTCCCACTCTTCAGTCAGTACTGGCAACAAGGAAGATTCATTTCCATTTCAATCCACCACACGCTCCGCACTTTGGTGTTATCTGGGAGTGGGAAATTCGCTCAGTGAAGAATGCTCTGAAGACAACCATTAGCGTACAAATGGTAACTGAGGAGGTTCTGAGGACAGTGTTAATTGAAATTGAAGGTATTCTTAACTCAAAACCCCACGGCTATGTATCTTAAGACATTGCAAAAGCTGATCCAGTAAATCCTAACCTTCTGATCATGGGACGACATGATGCATCACTCCCTCTAGTGTCTTACCATGATTCTGAGGTCCATTGAGAAATTGGCATCATGTACAAATACTGTATGATCATATCTGGAAACACCAAATTCTATCTACCATTACTCCAGACAAGATGAAAATGGTAAAAGGACAAAGCTTATTATTGACGTGGATTATTGACTCGCAGTTACTCAGAGCTCCTTGGCCTAAAGGAAAGGTAACCCGCCTCCTACCAAGCAAAGACTTCATCTGAACGGCTGAAGTTGTAGTCAAGGACCAGCCACATGTCAGACCAGTAGCTCATTTAATCCCACTTTCTGGCCACCCGGAAGACCCTTAACTTGGTTTGGTCTTTATTGTATTTCTTATAGAAATTTGGGGGCGGCTGTAATGATTCACTGATTTGGCCTTATTTTTAACTTATTTTTCCATCACCTGACTTCCTACAGCCTCCTTTCCTTCTCACTGATTGGTTGGCTGGTTTACACGTCATAAGATTGATTGGTTTCACCTGTGCACTCTAGTCCTATTTAAACACATCCCTCACCGTCATTCAGACTTTCACTTCATCATGGGGTGACAGAGTTGATAAGTTTATTCTGCACCACAATTTATCCTTAGTTTTGTTGAAACAATATTTCTCTTAAACATAGGAGAATAATTCTCCCTGGTCTTTCAGATACAGACCTGTGTGTGTGTGTGTTTTTTTCTTTTCCCACATTCCCTTCTATTATCCACATCGTCAATAAATATCTTGAGAGTGAATTCCAGTTTTCATGGTCTCCTTCATACTATCCTGACGGATGCCCATCACAATAGTTTGAATACTGGAACCCTCCTTCTATTAAATAAACTGTTTACATAAACTTTTAATTACCCAAGCTATATTGCTGCTGTTTTTTTCTGCTTAAGCAAATTTTAAGATTAACAAGCTCTCTGAATGGTCACATCAATAAGATCAGCTTTTCATCCTACATCTTTTGTAATTATAGACAGTATTCCATCAAAGACACAGTGCCAGTTTCATATGCAGACATACATATGAACATATTTACCTTGCATTCCTTGGTGAGTTATAGTCTATTAAATGTTTAATATTTTCATTCTTTTTCAAAGCCTTTAATCATTTTTATTTTGTCTACTCTTAACTCAAACATGCTGTCTCATCAAGTGACATACTTGACTGGTGTTCACCTGGGCTCACTATTTTCCTCTCAGGAATTCTCCCCTCCTGACGACCAGGAGAAGTTCCACCGCACTCACGAGATGATGGATACCTGATCCTGCGCAGGAACCTCTGAGATCTTCTTCCCAGCCAAAACGATCACCCTGTTTAATGAACAAATAAGAGTTCGGCCTGGTTTGCTGGATCATAGGCAAACATGTTTTGAGTTAGTTCTCAGCAGGGAGAGGAGACATACATAGTGCTGGGGAAATATGATGAGAGCCGGAATAATGTTTATGAGGAAGAGAACATAGGAGCAGGTTTGGTCGAGTCCTCGTTAACATCAAAACAAAGGGGAAGGGTTTGTATTTAATGTGGAATCACACTGAGAGGACCAGATTGAGTTCAAATGGACAATAACCGTGCACCACTGGTCACCATTGGCAGACACACTGACGACATTACAGTTATACTGTGCTGCTTCACCACAAATATCCAGGTTTAAAGTAGACTGAGTTGCTTAAACACTCCTTTATTACTTTTGTATGTTGAATTGGAGGAAACTGCTGCTATGAGTCCATGACAGTTTGATTATGAAACTGATAAATGTCAACAGTATTGCTCATTTAGCTTTCTAATACCATAAGCTTTAGTGTCATCAAGCATCACACTCTAATGCAGCTGTTTCTCCTCAATGAGCAGTCTATTCACTATTGCTATTTAAAAAAAAGGGGTGGTTTTCATATTAGAATTTGATGATGAGTTTAGAATTTGATAATAAAAAAAAACAATCCACTCATTTTGTGCTTCAGCATTAGGCCATCAGCATCAGACAACCTCTGGTTTAGCAGTGTTTAATAGAACCATGGCTTTTTGCCATCGCTTTTCTGCAGACTTCCCATTTCACCATAAATCTTTTCATATATATGCCTGTATGTGTGTGTGTGTGTGTGTGTGTGTGTGTGTGTGTGTGGGCTGTTGCCTATAAAGTTGGATTTAAACATTATTTACCTCTTCTCGTGAAATATTGTAAATGAATTGTGTATTTGTCCTCCAAAATGTTCCTTTGGTATTTTCATTTTCAATAAAATATATGAACATCCATTATACCTGTTATTACTCCATGTTTTATCTCAAACATGGATTGAATTGTGTGATAGTACATGCTTTTCTCCAAAAATAAGAATTGTACAACCTAAAACGTACACTGTCCATGATCACTGAAACATTAATTGTTGATTAATGAACCCTTTCAGTAAAGTCAGATTGGTTACTTAAACATTATAAATAGATCTGTACTTCAAAATGAAGTTTAGACACTTATTATGAGGAAATTCTTGGCCAGGGTCAAACTGACCCAGATCATACTGTGAAGGAATGAAATATGAAGAGTATGTGAGGTTTAATCCATGCGAGGAAGGAAAATGTTTGCTTTTGTTCAAATGACCATTTGAGAACTTCACTGAAGTCTTTTTATTGCAAATCAGCCCAGCTGCATAGATACTGATACCACATACATTATTAGTACGGGGTGTCAGAAAACATCTGTACATCAGTGGCAGTAACCTTTGAAGCCCCAGATCCATTCTTATTTCTGTATTTCATGAAGACTGAGGCTTGTAGTAATGTTAATACTTTTTATAGTTTTGTTTTTAGTTTTTCTTGGGTGTTTTTATTCTATTGGACGACCCATTACCTGCGACTGAGACCAAGCTTTCTGACATTAGGCGGCAGATCGGACCCCAAACCTGGAAGGAAAAACTCCCCTTTAAGAGGGAAGAAACCTTGAGCAGGACCTGGCTCATGAGGGGGGACCCTCCTACCGAAGGCCGGCCGGGTAGAGCAGGAAGTAAAGAAAGAATAGAGACATAGAGACACCGTCAAAGGTACAAGACAGGATACAAGAGTAACTATCATCAGTAGTCCAATTAGACTTCTGTGTATATGGGTGATATATGGATAGACGGTGATCCAAGGGGATGGGGACTGCAGGTCCCGGGATGTCAGCAAGTATCCAACAGACATCCACACAGACAGGTGAAGGCAGACACTGGGATGGTCAGAGGTGGGACTGCAGGGTTCATTGTACCTGCACAGATTCAAGACACCCTGTGACAGAAGCAGCAGACCAGCTCCAGAATATAACTGAGCCTCTTCCATGTTTCTTCCATTTTAAATGTTCAGTCTGACTGACTACAAGACTGAAGACACCAGTGATGTTAATTACAGGACACTCATTAGTTTAACCTGTCACTATGACACTACCATATCTTTTCTATGGGTACCAACTAATTTCTCCTGCTAGTTTCATTAGATTTTTTTATTTTTTATTTATTCTGTTCAAAAGCAATATCTGATTTTTTTTTTTTTTTTTTTTGGCAATTTGACAAAATTATTATTTATTGTTAGTTTTGTCAGTTTCTAGTTATTTCAGTGACCATTGTGGATTTTTCTTTTTTTAATGGGATGGTACAAACAAATCTGTCCAAGTTTATAGTAAATATCTACATATGGTAACTTTATGGTGGCGGAGGAGAAATAGAGTTAAGTCCGTAGGCAGTGTAATAAAACAACTAAAGAAAGGTGGGAATGAAAGAATGACGTGTCAGCACAAGGTTTTGTGATGAACTAACTGACAAAGGCATTCTTACTTCCAATGTGTTGACTGATGCGTCTTGTTTAGAGGTCCACACATCGGATATATGTATGTGTTTTGGAATAGATGTGCTCAAATGAAAAATCTTGTTTGGTTGAGGGGGGTCACGCGTGAGCAGAAGCCCCTGGGGTGCGCTCATTCATTCACCCCCTCTCCTCATGTCACGACCTCGCTGTGACCCTCATCACTTCTCACTTCCCGCTCCGCATTTTCCCACCAGCATAATGACCCACTACTGATGGCCTCCAAGTCCATTCTGATACAACTGCTGCCACCTTATTTAATCACAACTCAGTGAAGGCCATAGGTCAAAGTCTTTCCATCGTTGTGTTCCTACTTGAACTTTTCAAAATAAACAACTCTGTTGTTACAGAGATACGATGAAAAGACTAAAAGGAAGGCTTGTTCTCGCATAAAAATGAAGCGTTAAAGCTCAGACCGTGTTTAAACTGCAGGTGAAGTGTGTTTATAAGTCAGTCCAGGGGTTCCTTTTGGAATGACAGCCTTGTCAAATAAACATCAGCGTAAGTGTTAACGCTTAGTCCCTCATTTCCCCATAAAAGTCAAACATGTCATGGTCATATTTTATGCTACCAGTATGCACATCTGAACAGAGTAGGCTGTACAGATTCAACTTAATTGTAATTACTGTGAAACATATTTCCTAGAAGAAAAGGTTGAAAAAAACAAAAAGAAAGTTCAGAATGTAAACAACTCAGAAATTTCATGGTAAATTTTAGCCATAAAGAGAGAGAGAGAAGCTCAAAGGATCAACATTATTGCAGAGATGCGCTTTAATCCATCATCGGTGTGTGTTCCACCAAGTATTTTTTTCCTCCAAAATGATTTGAATAACTTAAATATTATTTAAAACAGTGATCTTAGGGTGGGAGAAATAAAAGTGAAAACCTTAAGAAGCCAGGAGACATGTTATTTTTGTGCATAAATTCAGGCCGTGGTGAACTTAATTGACACATTTCCTTGTACTTTTTATTTGATTGTAGTATGAACAACTGCAGTTGTTAGTTGGTTCAGCAGTTGTCACTGAAATCAACTAAAAAAAGTACATTTCCTATAAGGAATCAGTTTTTGATAGAAAACATTATTGTAACATTTTTTAAAGTTAATAAAAAGTCTACTCTGGATCCTAACATTCCCAGCTGATTTGAGAGTCTTAAACTAAAATGTGTTTCACAGTAATTATAATTAAGTTAAAGTGCAAGTACTAAATAATTAAATCATCAGGGAGGGGTTATGCTGCCCTGTCCCAATAACATTTGTAATCTCTTAAACTCTGTACGACAGAATTTTAAAATTTCTTGCAAATATTCTTGACCATATAAAACTGACCTTCAGATTTTTAGTAACACCAGAATCCAGAGACCGTAAGATTTGTTTGTTCAAAAGCCTGACTCTCTTCCAGCTTTGTCACGCGATGTGTTGATGCGAGGTTTTGTTAGATTGTAGGTAGCGCCTAAAAGAAAAAACTTGATATTTAAGTTTTTTTATGTTCTACCCTAACAGATTCTGCGTGACATCAAAGAAAAAAAAAAAACATGGTCTGACAGAGGAGCTCTGCAACTGTCATCCAAGGTGAAACCAACCACAGGAACGTTCAGCAGCCTCACATGAATCAAACTCAAGATTCTGAACATCTTGTTGATTTTACAGCTCAGGTTTGTCTACAGGTTGATAAGTTATGCCCTCACTGAGGATATGCACATGGATATGCTGTGGAAGCGCATGCTCAGAAGCATGAAGTTTATGAGTCTATGTCTGTGAACTCAAGGAGCATAAATTTCAAACACTGACCTGATATGGCTGGTTTTATGTTAGTAAATCTGAGCATACCAAATGTAACACAGTGGAAATGTTAAACCCTATACTTCTGTAAATCGACATGCTAACACGGATGTTGGAAAGATTGAATCACTCCTGTCACTGTTGATCATATATTTCTATTTGTGTCCAAACACAGTCGGATATTTACACTGCAACATAAACAGCTGGCCAGGTTTCCATGGCTGCGTTCACCAAGGAAAATCAGGCCCGGAGAGGATAAACCTTGTGATGAATAATTCTCTTTCCGTTGACACTAATAAAGACCACTGAAATTGTTATTCCATATTTGTAGGATTTTCTGTTCACGGATCCCAGAAGAATAGGAGAAATGAAAGTTATTGAGTGTATTTGTGCTTCATGGAAGACAGAGGTTAAATTCTTCTGAGAAAAAAAAATACTTGGACAAAGTATCATTTTCCTGACTGGACCAAACTTCAAAGTTTTTCGGGGAAAAAAACTGGTCATCTCCTTTTGTTGGAGCTTATGTTTTTAAAATGATAATTCAGAGCACATGAGAGTAAAATGAACCCTCCAACAACATCTGGATTAAAGCAACCACTGGTCCATTTTTGGAGGGAAAAAAATTAAAAGCAGTCATGTTTTAAGTCTCTTCATCCACATAAGGTAGACTGTACACTGTATGTCAGCAAGTCATCGTAACATTATTGTCATGCTTATTTTTGTCTAGAAATGTATCGTAGAAACACATGCGCATGGCAGCTGGGGCTGCTTCATGGTGGTGAATGCTTTCTGGGGCTGGAAGTTTTCATTTCATACATATGTAATCGTTCCTGCACTTATGTTTTGTTTGGACTTCGTTGTAAATGTGAGATTTTGTATCCAGCATTTATATGGCCAAGAACAGTTATAAGATATGTTGTAAAAAGCCATCATAACTGTGACATCATAACTGTGACATCATAACTGTGACAACAGTGTTCGATCAAACTTTGAAATATCAAGTTTAATTTCAGGCAAGCGTACCTGCATGCTTTACCTTCGTAAGTGGTTGAAATTACTGTCGCAAAACTACTATATGTTGGCTTGACAGGGTATCTGATTAAATTTCATCCAAAGATCAAATTTATTGTTCTTTGCAAGTCATGAAGTCAGGAGGAAAAACAAAAGAAAGAAAAAAGTCAAACTTAAAAAGGATCCCCAGATTTGAATATTTTATATATATATATATATATATATATATATATATATATATATATATATATATATATATATATATATATAATTAATTAAAAAAAAACAAAAAAAAAAACAATACAGTTCTGACAGTTTACATAGGATGCCTGCTTTAAGTTCAGCATGTCAAAGGTCAACGTAGTTGTTTGCAAACATGCGCTATCCTCTAATCTGCACGCCGTAATCTAGCGGCAGCATCTGATAGTGTGATTACTGGGGATGTTGGTGTTGGCGCTACTTGCTTCTTTCTGCACTTCTTTTAGACCTGGATCTATATATAGAGTTCAAGACTCTAGTAATGGGATGATAAATGGAGGCAGTGGAGCCTAATTTCACGGGGCAGGAAATCACTGGAGAAAAGCTAAACTGTAGAGGCTGTAATTATCCTCAGGGAGAGATTGGTGACAAACTATGCTGCAGGAAATGGATGTTTCATGATTCATGGTAAAGGAACATGTTGTACACTTGCTCCTTTCACAGCGATGCCGTATTCATGTGCTATGTGTGCATTTATGTGCTTTCTCAGGGGATATTTTCCCTTTATAAGTGATACGCTATTTAAATGACCTCATCTCATTCCTGTTCTCAGGAGGCACTGAGCCTCGCTGTGTTGGCCGCTCAACACTTTTTCCACTATTCCAGCTGCAGCTACACTGCATGACATTCATGGATTTATACCATAATGTAATATGTTAATAACAGTGCAGAATGATATACTGCACCACAGCAAATGCTGTTCCACATGAGAGATTCTTTCGCTCCAAGTTTGTTGGCCTGTACAGTAAAATATCTTCAGGTTGCCTTTACGTCAACATCGAAGGGAATCAGAAAGTAATATACTGGGTGGAGGTGGCAGGGTCAGTCGATGACAGGTCTACAGTGTCAGACACAGGTTTTGTGGCTGTACGTGCATGTACTACAACATAAACCATGTAAGTTGCTACTGCAGAGCCTACCTAGGTGGAGTGTTTGGTAGAAATCATTCCCCATGTTTGTGGTTTCTGTCTAAATGGAGCAGTCTCTGCCCTTAAATTTCCAATTTGGTTCTGTTCAGTTACTTCTGACTTCCAAATAGTGTTTGATGAAAGTGAGAAGTACTTTAAGAGTACAAGCCAACAGGCTACAGTTTAACTGGAAATCACTTTCTTGCAAAACGCTACTGGATATGACACACATCAGTGAAGCGTGAGAAGTGAGCATCCTCATTACTGGCTAAAAAAAAAGTGAGCATATACCTGCATATGCTCTACGCTGTACCACCGATGACGGTAACATACTACAAGGCTGTTAATCTCCAGTTAAGTTCAGTTTCATTTTCTCATGATGCTGGTCCAAAATATCACCAGGCAAAGGGTGGGCTACTCTCTGGACAAGCTGCCCCACTATCGCAGGGCTACAAAGAGACAAATAACCACGGACACGCCCTCCTACAATCGATATGAAAACACACGTCAGCCTAGTTTTGGAGTGTAGCAGGAAGCCGGTGCACCCTGAGAAAACCGACTTCCAGACAGGAAGACAACATGCATTTGACCCATTACCATTTTCTTCCATCTTTTTTCAACTACCACTTCATGAGAGAGACTTTATGCTAATCTAAAATATCCAGTGAGAATTTGTGATAAAATAAATTATAAAAAGTATGGTCCTTTCATGCTTATTATTCATTTTTTAAAAAAGCACTGACAATGATGTAAATTGTATACATTTTTGACTAAACATTATGGTGTGATGGCTTTGTTCAGCCACTTGAATGAGATGATCTACAGATACAGCATATGCAGTTTTTAAAATGTACAAATATTTTACAGTAAATAAGGTAAGTTAAAAAAAAAAAAGAAAAGAAAAAGGTGCAGCTATAAAAACCTGAAATGTCCTATAGTGACTTGAAACTGAGAAGATCCGGTATCCCTGTGATGGAAAGTGCTGCTCCTCTGTGTCATCTCGGATCGCCGTTGTTGCCCCACAGCCGCTCCGCGTCAGCCAGCAGGGGGAGTCATTGACAACGTCATTATATCACGTTTCATCTCTTGGTTTTATGAAAAGTGTCAGTCTTATTTTTGCTGCTGTTTTCCATTCCTCTGTGTAACAGGAATGTTTATAATCCAAGCTGGTCCGGTCTGAGTGCCGTTTGCCCTGCCGATGTTCTGGAGTAAATATGAAAATAAAGCTTCATGCAGGAAAGTCCTTATTAGTCTGTCACTCCAAACTAACAGTTCAAACCTTCTCGTCACCTCGTCTGCCCCCTTCAGCCCTTCCTCTCCCTCAGATCCCCTCCTCCCCCTCCTCCCCCGCAGTATTTTCTCCCTCTGTCAGAGTTGGTCATGAGTGTCAGATTTAATCTGGTGCAGGGGTCGAGCGAGCCCCAGGGTGCAGGGAGAAACCCATCATTTTGAGGTTGTTTGTGTGTTTGTGTGTGTGCATGTGAGTGTGTGATGGATATAACAGATACAGGAAAGGATTGGGCCACTGAGAAGGAAGCAGCCTGACAAATTCAATAAAACACTTCTGAAGAACAGCCCCTGTGCATCCCCCCTCACTTTGCTTCTCAGAATAAATATGAGTTTGTCTAAATCTGCCACACGGCGCATAACCGTCATGTATAATTGTCTCATTTTTCCTGGACCAGCCCTGTGTTCCGTTGTTTCACGGAGTGAATCCAATTACAGGTGTCACCATCACTCACAGTGGTGGATGGGGCAGATGATGCGGGGATCTGGACGATTGATTGGCTGTTTGGAGGGTGATCACATTGATTATCCATAAAATGTGCAAAGCAGCAGTTTCTATCACTCACTCCCAAATGAGACTCCAAAACTGTCGAGGGAAGTGAGATTTTGTCTTAACTGTATTGATAGTGAGGCATAATTTAAATTCAAGATATCTGTTTTTCCTTGTGGGGTTTATGGGAATAAATATATATATATTTAAATGGAGACGACAAAGCTAAATCAATACGATCCATGTTTATCTTCAAATATTATAGTGGTTTTGTTTCGTTTTGTTAAATTGTAATTTTGCATGAATTTAGTTTTTATAAGTCTGCAGGGCTTCATTTACCGTATTTTCCGCACGATTAGGCGCACCTAAACGCCTTCAATCGTTTCAAAAGCTGATCATGCGCCTAATAATACAATGCGCCTTGTATATGGCCCAGTATTAAAACGCATACAGGTCTCAGTTACGGTAAGCAGCCGCGACTCGATTTTCCCTCGTAATAGACGCTGTCACCTGTTTGGTTCAGCGCTGTTGTGTCTGTGTGAACACAGATCCTTTCTGCAGTGAGGATGTCACACACACTCTCTCTCTGTGCGTGACTAGCGTTCTATTGTCAGGAAATATCACAGAGTGTGGCATCGTTTCATACAGCGATGATCTTTGTAAGAGTCAAAATCTCTGCGGAAACAGCCCAAGCAGCTAAAGCTCTAAGTTACAGTGTGATCGTTATTTTAACACTGTGATTTCCAGCGGAATTATTTCTTACATATCGTGTTAAGGAATATAAGTTAAGATTTATCTGAGAGCCAGATGCAGTCGTCAAAAGAGCCACATGTGACTCGCGAGCCATAAGTCCCCGACCCCTGATCTAATGGATGCGTTATGCATCTAATGGATGCATAACGCACCGTAACTCCAGCCTCTACTTTAGCGCCTTATGCGAAGCGTTTTATTAAAGGTGCGCCTTATGATGCGATGCGCCTTATATATGTAAAAATAATTAAAATACGTCATTTATTGAAGGTGCGCCTTTTGATGCGGTGCGTCTTTTCGTGCGCAAAATACGGTACATGTTCAATCCTCAGTCATTTCAGGAGCTAACAAAAGCATCTATATCGATGTAAATCTTGGTAATTTATTCCAACAAACCTACCCTGTGTTTCTGGATGAAGAGTGAACAGTCTCATCTAGCCTGCAACTGTCATAAAAGCTGCTGTTTTTGGTCTAATTCCATAAATGTGGAAAATGTGAAATGGAACAGCTTTAATTTCCATTTAAGATAATGCCAGTTAATTTTGCTCCTCTGTATTCTGGCTCTTTCCATGAAAACCCAACTTAAGTGCATCATCACTGAACATGCAACATCGTCTGGTGGTAGTTTGTGAAGCGTTTGTAAAATATAATGAATTGGTTGGTTCCCTGGACGTGAAAATAACATGCAATAACAACAGCAGATACAGTCTCACTGCACGTTGAAACAGTCATGATTGTTGTGATAATCGTTTTAACGGACTCAACACTCCAGGTTTGGAAGTTGGAAGGGTTTGATGGGGAAGCGGCATACATGTCATGTAGAAGACCTTAGTTCGTCCATTGTCTGCTCCAGGACTTTTTATATTTACTTAACCATGTTATGCCTGACATATGAAAACGCATACACAATTTATTTTTCTTTTTATTTTAAGTGTGAATCATATATTGAAGTTAAAGACTTTTAATTTTGTGTTTAACCATTTCTAAATAATTATCGGGGGCATTATGGGGCAGAGCACAGGAGGGTGTTTTCACCACATGGAAACAATCATACAACCAGAATTTGTGTCCTTTTTCTTGGCAAACTTGCTAAAAGAGAAATGAAATGTCAAAGTCAAATTTATTATTCAAGGAAGAAAAAGATTTGTTGATAATCTGAATGATTTCAATATTATGCCATTGTCTCAAAAAAGCTTTTGCTTTGTGGATCTGTATTTTAAGACAGACTGCAGGCTGTTATTAACCATCTGACAACTCAGATGTTCTGAACAACCCTAACTGAAGGAGAAATAAATGGTCATCATGGATCAAGGGGATAGGTAATCTACTGTCTTTTTGTATGACTCCCAAAAGACGCATTTTACATTAAAGCAGATATAACTAAAACCCAAAGAAACACTATTTGTCCTGTTTTAGTGAAAAACTGTCTGACTCCAACTCTCTTGAAGTTCACGGATCACATCTCTGAAACGTGTTTTTTTTTTTTCTTCAGATAACCGAAATTTTCCATCCATTGGTTTAAACAGAAAAAGAAAATGCAATTTGTGTGCCAAAGAAAAAGTCATTGGCCACCGCAGACGACACGTTTATGAGACTGCACATCTTTAAAACTCAAAGTGTACAGAGTAAGGTAGAAGGTGAACATTGTGGACAGAACATTGGCCACAGCGAATCCAACTGATATGGCTTCATTTTGTGAGCTAAGCGGGAGCACAACAGTGTGAGTCTGTTTTCTTGGCCTTTGCAGGTCAGCGTTAAGTGCCGGGGTTAGAGGTGCAGAGAACTTGTGCCCTGCCCTGAGATTCAGAAGGTGAGGGCAGGACTTTTCAATCAATGGGCAGAATCTTTGGGAGACTCATAAAGACCACAAACACATTTGATCCACAGAGTTTACAATGAAATGGACTCTAATGATCCCTCTACAGACGTTCTGAGGAGATGATTTCATGGTTATGGTTCCAAAGTATTAAGCTCATTTGACAATCGGTTCATTACTCATCATCAGAGTCAGATAGCATTACATGTTATTATTGATTGTTTCCCTTCATTTTGATGTCAAAAATGTTTATAGTGCAGATGTATGAATCAGTGCATCCACACCTGATTCATCCCTTTCAGGGCTGTGAGAAAAAGGTTCTGGGGCCAGTTTTCAAGCAAAAGGCGGGGAACACTCTTGACAGATCCAGTTACATAAATGTTTTATGTAAAAGCACATGCATTGTGTGGCCTACTTTCATGGACAAAGTCCATTACAACTTCTAAACTTAATCCTTTAATTCCAAGCTCTGGACCGTTAAACGTTTTTTCTCAACATACAGTTTAACACAGACCAAAGGGCTATGAGCCAAAATATCTTCCCTTAAGACACAGAGCTCTTCCTTCTGCTGTGTCTTTGTTCATATGAAGGGATACCGTTTTGTTACTCAGTCAATCAGACAAAGCAGAAGCACCAGTGACAGGTCAGGCTGAGTCAAACAAAAGATCTGATTCACTCTGGCAATAACCCTAAACTGAACTTTGTCTGACTCATTCGGATACCCACGATACATCATTTGTATAAAAGACAGACATTTTACAAAAAGAGGAAAAAGTGGACCTAAATGCATCAAAAACATCTGTCTGTAGTTTCAATTCATTTAAATCATTCACAGTTAAAATAAATTAAGGATTTTTTGTTTTACTTTGTTCACTGACCATAATTGGGTTTAGAAAATAGAAAAACCTGAAATGTAATGTCAGGAAGGCACTCGAGAAAGCTTGTAGGAGAGGTATATTCACGAGGGCCTTATATCACCGTTCATTTTAATTCTACTTTTGTTTTATTGTTTGGGAATTGATGACAGCAGCTGTTGCAGTTTTACCAGAGGAATCTGTCCATTCTGGCTAAATACAAGATTTCGGCAGCTCAACAGCCCATGATTCTCCTCTTTATGTGCCTCACATTTTCAATAGTAGACAGATCGGGAGTGCGGGCTGGCCAGTCAACAACACTTCCTATATATGTGAAGCCGCACTGTTGTAAATCTCACAGAACGAGGTCTGGCATTGTCCTGCTGAAATAACCACAAACTTCTGGGACTTATCCTACCACAGAACATTTTGTCCCCTGTCTCTCTGTCCATCTGAGATGAGATCATGCCCACAGAACTCAGAAATGTCTGCGCTCAGGTGGTATATGGTTTCCTCCTTGTATAATACAGTTTCAGGCTGCTTATCTGGATGCAGCAGCAGAGCACTATGAGTGACAGGGGATCCCTGAGGTACTCCCAGGCACATGCGACTGTATTGATCATGGTTGCAGGTCTGTTGCATGCAGTTTATCCTGCAGGCTCGAAATAAAGGCCTTCGCCATCACTATTCTTTTATAGACTAGAAAAATTGCAAGAATACAGTTCCTTGCCATTTTGCATTGAGAATATCATTCAAACTGTGATTTTCTAACAAAGTTTAGCATGAAGTTGCGAGTCCTTGTGCCGTCCGTCTATATCTAGTCTTGGCGCTCTACCAGACCGGTCACTGACAACTCTTTAAACACTGACATGTGGAATGAACAACTATAAATTATGATCTTGTTATAATATAAAGTGCGGCTGGGATGCTTTGATTTCTGGAATTTTTTTTCAGTTTTCAGGCATTGTTGGGGGGACGACGTTCTTCATCGTGCTGCTCACCACATCACAAAAAACAGCTCAGGATTGCTTTAAGAAACATAACAATGAGCCCAAGGCAAGACCTGTCCTTAAAACTCCATGTAGTCAAATTCTTATAACGTCTCAAGGATGCAGCGGAAGTCCAGTTCCCATCCCGCATGACCCACTATCTGATGTCAGAGACTACAGCTCCTGCTCCCATGTTCTGGTGTGTCATAGCAGTCTGGATGAATGTGATTTTAAAATTATATCGCTCTGTGAATATTTAAGCCAACTGCTTCTTATTGCACGTAATATCACCATTAACTTTTTAATTACTTGGTTTTTAAGGATCACTTCATGTTCTAAAAATAATTTGCTTCGTGTTATACTGCATAAAAACTCATTTCGAGGGAAGAAAGGAAAACCCTTGTGGATGTGAACTTAATTAAAATAATAGTTTTTACACTGTCTGTATAATTCCAGAGATTCACTTTCTTTCTTCTTTATTTTCACTTGAAGGTTTCATTTTCTCCTCCACCTGTGAATTTTTCCCAATGTGCGTAAACTACCTTGAACTGTTGATAATCAATGTTCACCCATAAAAGCCTGGTTGAGCTGCTCCTGGGGCGAAGCGTGGTGTCTTATTTATGAAATTCAATATGCGTGCAGAGAGACTGGACCGCTGTCCTTGGGGGTATCAGTAATCGTCTGGAATAACTTCCAATTAATGAGCCAGATGGTATTTTCACAGCAACACCTGGGATGTCCAGGCGCTCAGCAGGCAGGAATTAATTCCACTTAGAATAATATTTCAAAAAGTGTTATCCCCTGCGTCCCAGTTGCTTTTTTTTTTCACTGCTGGCTGCTTAAAGCTATAATAAATACCCTCTCTAATGGAACAACTCTGATGGACCGGCCTGGGGCGCCTCACTTGTTTCTGAGCATTTTTACTTCTCGGTAATTCTGCTGAAAGACAAAACTATCTGGCACGACTTCCAGGGAAGCGCAAGCACAAAAAAAATGAAAAATGGCAAATTCCATGTGCTGGTCTCTTTATAACTTAATATGCCTCTTAGACCCCTGCAGTGCAAAGTAAGGGCCTGAACCCAATGTGCACAGGCGAAATCGCATTAGGAAGGCAAACATTGCAACATGACAGGATTATCCAGGAATGTGAGGGAAGGCGCAGCAGCTGGCTAAAACCAGACTCAGTTTACTACATTTTGCCCTATGTTGAAGTGAATGATTATAACCAATACCAGTTATTTTGTTAACCACACTGATAAATACCTACATCACATGTAATGAATGACTCTCTGTGGGGTGATTTGTGAGAAGTGACATGTTTAAAATAAAATGTATGTGCCACTCATTCTCGTTTTCCTAATTTAATCATAGTTTTTAAGGTTGTGTACATAAACCACTGGAATAGGATTTACATATATATATATATATATATATATATATATATATATACATATACATATACATATATACAGAGTTATAACATTTAACATTCTCATTTAACCAGAGAAGCACCAGGGTTTAAAGAGAAAAAGTGAATTAACTTTTTTTCTCTCTGAACATTGTTTTAGTGTGAAGTGTATAAATGAGCTCTTTTTTCTGAGAACATCATGAGATTAAATAGATGACATTTTAAAAGATTATTGTATAGTAGAGTCATCTTTCCAGAAGTATAAATATTGTATTTAAAGTGTAATTTCTGCTGGATATCTGCACAAAACATTTGCCCCAACTGCAAATCCGGAATGCTCAAAAAAAATGATAATAATAAAGATTAAAAAAATATGAAAAAAAATGAAAATATGAAAAAGAGATTTCAAATAATGAAACTTGGCATGTTTTGTCTGTGCATCTTTGCAGTCATGTTGCGTTTATTATCAGGAGCACAATAGACGTGCCACAATGAGCTGTCTTTGATGATCAAAAATGAGATCAGGGCTTATTATGATGAGCTTGTTGATGAGCAGCAAGCCGTTTTTATGTCCTGCTGCTAATGATCAAATTTGGCTGAAGCTCATCTCCGCAGGGACTTCCTGCGGTTTGCTGCCGTCTTGTTTCCAGGGGCAGAGCTGCAGCCCTGGGGTTCAGCCCTCCATATGCGAGACATACGCTCACAGTTATTTGCCCGTGTTGAAGGGCTGCCTCTTCAGTGATGTAATTAGTAGCTTCCAATGTCAAAAACGAGGTTACTGTTTATCTTTGTCACAGCTTGTCAATTAAATCATTATTAGCTCGCTTAATGCTGCAGGAGGAGCTCGCTGTCGGAAAGTTGGTTCACTGACTTATGACCAAATATTCGTTGTGTCTGATTATGACTTTGCTGTTATTTATGGTTCTAGTTAAGCTTAGACGGATCCATAAAGAGCAGTGTCTGCACAGAGGTTGAAGCAGGCTCGGGGCCTGGGGATGAGTCACCAGCGGAGACAGAAAGTCCCCACATGAAAGCCAGAACAGACTTTACATAAATTCTTTTAATGTAAAGTTGCTCATCTCTGCCCATAACATAAAATAATCCTTTTCAGGATCTAACAAGAGAAAAACAAAACGTCACTTATCCTGGAGCTATTTTTATTGTTACCTTTCATTTCATTGGTTTTGCGCAGTGTTCTTTATACTGCATCTGGATCCGGGAACCCTACGGGCATGATGACCACTCACCTTTCAGACCATCCTCCAAAACCTGTTCACACGTCTCTACTCACTTAATTACACCGTGTTCATTAGCTGTTCACCAAGCATACTATGTGTTTTTGTTAAGTTTTTAATTATTGTCTGCAAAAACATGGTCCACATCTGGAGTCTTCTTCTTTTTCCTTTTGTATAACTGTTGCATAAATAGACTAGCTCATACTCCACCAAAAAAAAGCAAATCAGCTCCATCTCACGTGGACAGATGCTGCAGTAATGAACAACTTTCAGGTTATTTAACTCTAAATGATGTAGCGAGCGGCTTCTAATTCTTTTCTCCCTCTAAGATGCCATCATCTTTGAGACGGAAATGTGTTCCTTGAACAATCTTGGATGATGGTGACCGGTGATCACTAACACACTTGGTGAAATCCAAATGAAGGAATTCCACAGTAAAACCCAAGCAATGTTTAATAGTGAATGTTAGAACCTTTCCAGTTGCACGATGTAAAAGAGATCTTGGCATGTTAAGACTAAATAGCCTTCAGCGTTGCCTAAAGAAAAGTACTTTTTAGTGAGGCCAGTTGTAAAAGGAAAAAATAGTGTTATTTGATAAAGAGGTTGGACTGTGGGGAAACGAAAAAAGGTCATGTGGTATGAGATGTCCAGATTTACCGTGTCCTACAGTGATGGGCACATTGAGGTCGGAGGAGCAGCGGGTTAAGTGACACACCCATCGTGCTTCATGCTTTCTGTACAGTCCAAAAGAGCTCCAGCCAATCAAGAGGTAACAGAAGCTAAGAGGAGCCACAGAGGTCTGAATGAGCCCAATCCTTTTTCTATTGTGGTGCAACTCGTGAATATTTTTACAAACCATAGGAGGTTTAATCTGATGCTCTCCTTATTGGAAAATGTGCTTCCCTTCATCTACAAGTTCACCCACTGTTCCCCATCACTTGCACCATGATAGGAAAAGGAAAGGACTCCTTCAGATCTCTTCAGGGTTACTTTTACCTGTCAGATTAATGAAAATGAAAGCAATTTTGTGGAACACCTTTCAAAATTTAATGGGTTAATAACTACGAAAAATGGGACAGACCTGCTGGCAATACTGAAATATTGTTGTATTGTACTGGGGACAGGGAGAATTAACAACTTGTAAGGACAATATTGATGTACATGTTGACAATTTGGAGTGATGGCAGTCAGAGATGAAAGGTAAGAATAGTTCAGAAATCATTTGAATTTATTTCCAGTGATCTTTAATTATTTTCAACGCATGTGAAACTTCTAGCAGACTGATAAAAAATAAAAAAAAAACATCCAAAGAAAGTGATTACTCAATCTGAGCCACTGACAAATAAAATTAAAACTCTGATACAACGATTTAAAGAGAATTATTTCACTGAAAAAACTAAATCTCTACATTCAAGCTTCTATCACACCAATGAAGAAAGATTAAACGGATAATTTAGATTCGACTTAATGATTAAATCTTGCAAAGTGTTAAGAAGTGCAGGACTCAGATAAAATATGTTTTGCCTTGTAGCTGAAGTGTGTTATGTTTGTATCATATTTAGAGTTAGAAGAATTCGTATAACCTTTTGACGCATAGACAAACAGGAAGGGTGTGGTTTCACACGTAGACACGTGGAGCCGTCGAGAGCAGCTCTAGATGGGGAAAGGTGGTGTTGTTGTCTCGCATCTCTTTTTGCAGAACTTGCAGATATGGAAGATAACTGGACCACACCTGCATGTTCCAGGGAATGAGGGAATGTGACGTCTGAAGGGCAGGAGACCAATGACAAGAGGACAACCCTTACACATTTCTTAGCATTGTAGTATATATACACATCTGGGTGAGGTGAAGAGGAGTGTGACACATACTGTTGATGGATAGAGAAAGCAGTTGACCCCGAGCTCTGTAACTTGCTTCTGTTGGCTTAGCAATAAGTTGTTGAACTCATAATCGACCTACTCGTCTTGATTTCTAGATAAATGAACTCGCAGAAACAGAAGGCAGAAGTGATATGAAGCAGCCCAGAGTGGGCGTTTCTAATGTCAATTTCAGCATATTACAAATATACGTGTGACTGTTTCATATGAGGTTTTAACAACTGACTAATAATTCTACGGACAGTGAATCCTTCAATAGTATGTCGATTGCATATTTCTTTATTTTGTCTAATTATGTTTTCATTTCTTCCATTAGGGATTTGGTCTGGCATGAGAGAAACTTTGTGTAATTACTTCATGAAAAGGGTTTTTGATATATTATCCGATAAAATCAGCAGTGTAATAATAACTTGGTCCTCCTCTTTGTGTCAAAACAGCTCTGGCCCATGTGATCATGCACGACGGACTTCGAGGATGTCCCGCGGTGACAGGCACCAGGATCGTAGCAGGTCAGCCTTTTGGGCCGTGTCAGACATGTCAAAGGGACCCTCACAGTAATGACAGGAGGCTTCGCAATGAAACAAGGCCGTCAGTGTTTTGGGGTGGACTAGAAAAGAAACGCATTTCTTTTCTTTTTTTTTTTAAACAAGCCTGGCTTATGTTCACTTTGTATGAATAAGTAATAAAAATGAAGAACAGATTCAGCTATTCTTTTATTTGGAGGAACAACATTTGTTGGTGGGCCTCTAAAAACCACCAATGCTTTTATATAACGTACTGCGATGCGTTACAAAATCTTACATTCATCGGTCACTGTCTGGGTTCCATCACATTGCTTAACCTCCTTCCTTAAGAGAATGTTTTGTCAAAAAAGTATATGTGGTTTTTGAATGAATGTCAATTTATGTGACTGTGACAGACAGGTTGTGGTTTGTGAGCAAAATCAGTTACAGAGTTCTTTGAATTATTATCATGATGTAAGCATTTTTCAGTTTACGGAAAATAGTGAAAATTACACGTTTATAGAAATTCCAGTAAACATGACCATCTTTTGTTAAAAACACAAGCTCTTAGTTGTGTATTTTTTAGACTGAGTTCAATTCCAATTAAGTCCTTATACTGTAACAGATTTTTTTTTTTTTCTAAATTGGGTAATTCTATAGTAACATAAGCTTTTTTATTGCAAAATCATGTGTATTCTGTCGTATCATATAAAATGTTTAGGATATGGAAGCCACCTTCATGGGATCTTTTATTCCCTACAGGCCGGTCCCCGTACTCATGGAGTGAGAGTCTGGGCCGAATATTTGAATTCAATCTGAACAGAAACTGGACTTTGTTACCAATGTTATTCATAATTTTTATAACAGAACAGAATTTGTTACTGCAGTCAAGCGATGGAAGGGGTCAAGTTTGGTGGACGATCTGTGCTTTTTCAGCATTGTTGTAGTCCCGTTGGCTGCATCGAGCAGCAGTCTCCAGCTCCTTACTGGCGTAGTTGGCAGATGATTTTAAAGCAGCAGAAATGAGAATCAGCAGCTCCACTTCTGAAGCCATGGCTCTGTATTGGATGATGGTGGAACGCTCTCCCTGGGAGGGAAGTGCAGTGCTGACTCGATAGTAGAAGCATAAGTATTTCTGAGGGTTTTCTCAAGAGGGGGAAGAATGTAGAAGGATATTGATGGATAAATTGATGCAGCATCTCCTGTAGAGCAGACTGATGAAAAGAGATTGGTTCCAAAGGCCAGGCGTTCTGTTTACCTGTCAATCTATGTTCCTGCGCTCAACTATGGCCACAAAATGTGAGTAGTGACAAACAAAATGAGATCATGGGGCGGAAATGCGTTTCCTCTGCAGGGTGTCTGGATTCTCCTGTAGAGATAGGGTGAGAAGTTAAGTCATCTCAGAGGGACTCTGAATAGAACGATGCTTCATCCACGTCAAGAGGAGACAGCGGTTTGGATGCTTCCTGGACACCTTCAGGGAGGGAGATTTGGGTATATTCAACCTCTAGAAGGCCTTGAAGCAGCCCCAGGACGCGGTGGAGAGATTATATTTCTCAGCTGTCATGGGAACGCCTCGTATCCTTCAGAAAGAGCTGGAGGAGGTAGCCAGGGATGGAAGGTGGGCCTCTTAGCTTGGGCTGCTTCCCCCATGAGCCTAAGCACATGTTAAGCACAAGTTAATCAATATATTGATATATTATTTTACTGTACTTAAAGCCAGTTACTAATTTAAGTCCCTCTGCTTATTATTCAATCTTAAAAAATAATCATCTTTACTACAAGCTTCAGTTAGTAGTTAGATATTTGTGTGGCACTTTTAAACATTCATTATGGTAAAACTTCAACAGATCAAAAACAATAATGATAAACTTTAACAGTCATATCAAACAAGTAATTTTGTTACTAATTTATAACATAATTCCATGTTTTGATGGCTGACATACTTTTTGTCCTCAAGCTGATACACCCTACATTTTCAGATGTCTTGTGCTTTTTAGCCCAGATAATTCAGACAATAAGACTGATAGAGGTCCCATCTTCTCTAATTCTGCTGTGTTTCTGCTATTCAGTTCACACAGATAAATGACACCTGTAAGATGTCCAACTTTTTTCAGTCACCACCACTAACACCTACAAGAAGTGAGGAGGTCCTAAGAAAGGTGATTTATGAGGTCACTAAAAACCTCAAAGGTCGCAGCAGGATGCGAGCAGCAAAACGCAGCTGATGCTCTGCAGAGAAGTGGTGAACGCTATTCTTGCGAGGCAGCGTAACGAGCCTCGCTTACAGCGACTGAAACCTCGATTTCCACCCATTAAAAGTGAAAAGTCTGAGTTTCGCCCAAGCCGTCGTTAAGAGGCAGCTGTGTCTGCAAGGGTCAGCGCTGACATGGATCTGGACTCTTGATAGCCTGTCTCCAGCTAATTGTGAGAAGGCTCATTATGTCTGATAAAGACAACCATAAATCACAAGGAGAGGCTTGACCTGTGGCTGGCCCCAGAGGTTGGTGGGGAAAACTCTCAGGGGCTGACTCAGAACAGCTAAGATCTCATTATGTCTTTGTCTTGACAAAGAGCCAGCACCATCTTTGATACTGCTGGGGGAGACCAGCTTTCATTGATTCTGGCTCTGTTCTTTGTGGCTGGATAAAAGCAACCAAAGTCCGACACCAAGTCTGGCGGTAAGTCTCTGATGCTGGTGAGTGGACGTCCAGTGATGTGTCTTGTAACAGGCTTGTCATCCAGGGCAACAACCAGAGGTGAAGCTGTAGTATCTGTTCTGAATTAAACTTACATCTTGGTATGGATCTTAAATTGTTTTAAGCAAAGATGACAAAGAAAACGTCTGAGCAACAGGAGATATATGGCTTGAGCAGGCTATTATTAATCCCATCTGCTGATGAAAGAAATGTACAGAAGTCGGGTTGTAATGTCCCCCGCACTTTTCAAAATCCTGACCCCCCCCCACTTCAAGTTCATTTATATATTTTTAATCACAACGCTGCACATGCAGGACAGAGCGGGACAGACTACCCATGTGAACGGTACTGTGCTCATTCTTGCAAGGGGTCATTCTTACATATCAATAAAAATAACTGACGTACGTAAGCGAAGTTAGTTTGGTGTTGGCTATTCCACAGACATTCACTACTTATCTGCCACGGTCTCATTTAAGGAACCATCAATAAACTACCAACTGCTGAAACACTGGAGATTTTCCTTTTTTAAAGCTTCCATACCAGCTGACCTCGGTGAAGTTAGTTTTAGGTTGGATAGACAATAGACATTCTCTACGGATCAAAAGCTGACTCATTTAGGAACCATCAATAAAGTACCAACTGTGATAAAAATAATGCAGATTTTTCTTTTCAATAGTATCCTGACCAAGTCACCCTAAACTAAAGGAGTCAAATAAAACACATATTTTGTTTTGTATTTAGGGACTGTTTTTTACTTTATTTTTTATATGGGGAACATTTTTGTTATGATTTTCTGCGTTTTTTTCAGTAGCTTTATAACCTGGTAAATAGGAAAAATGGTGACTCAGCAGAAGATCTCCGGGAACAAGGTGGTTGTGATTTGTTGACAGCCTAAGTAAGACGTTTACATGACAAGTGAACAGCGGATTGATGACAATATACATTTGAATTAAAGACGAAATAGGCCTACACTAACAATGGTTCAGTCACGGTTTATGTCAACATTTTTGCTTTTGATTTTTCTTTAATGTTAGAAGACAGATGAGTAGGAGCTGCATCAAAACAGAGTCTGAGACAAGAACAATCAGAAGCACAAAGTTACATTAACGCTTTCATACACACAATTATACAAATAACTACAAATAACAGTGGAACTGACTCACACTATTTCAACTCTGATAATGCACAAAATGCAAATAAATAATGATTTCTAATTTCGTAAAACGATCCTCTCCGTTGTTGGTGTATTGTCCTGACAGAATCTAGGACAGATTTTTCTCATAAATATTTTACAAACATGCTCTTTGGCAGAATATATGAATATGTCCCGCTTAATTATTTTGTTGATTTTGTGTCACTATACTCCCAAAAATTGTAGAAACGAAGGAAATTAAGTCATGTCTTTTTTTTCTTTGCCAGAGGACCCAGACTCTCCGTTCTGTGCCCAGACACACTCTCTCACACACACACACACACACGCAACCACACACACACAGGCAACCACACACACATACACACACAACCACACACATGCACACACGCACGCACAACCACACACAGGCACTCAGACACACGCGCACACACACACACACACACACACATTTTTTTAAACCAAAGTTACACCCATGCTTGCAGGAGACTCACTTAGACTTGCAAACTGCCAGTTTACAGGATAGTTTAGTCTATATCTGCACCAGCTTTAGGCCTATACAGGATCACACGGGTCTGCTGGAGCCTATCTCAGATGTCAATTAGTGGGTGGGGGTGGGGGGTGCTGACATCCCAGACTGGTCACAAGTTCTTTGAAACTGAGCAGAAGAAAAGTTTAAAATACATGTAATTGCAATGTTGAGTAGTCACCTTCTAATACCACCGGGACAGTAAACAAAGTGCAGTCATGAAGGTTTATAATTTTAGAGTGGTATCTCCTCCCTAAACTTGTCTAGAACCCTATGCTGGTCTTTACTGGAGGCTAAACTCCAAAACCAGGACAAGGGATTGTTAACTTTAAGGCAGACACATAAGCCCAATCCAAACATAGTTGTGATATGCCATCATCTCCAGCAGGCCTGTCACAGACCTGACTTTGCTGCTAGACTAAAGTAATGTTTGGCACCTGTAAGGACCAGGTCATGGAAAATGTGTCGGGGAGGAAACAACGTCAGATCAGAGCCGCCTGCAACGTTTCCTGGGTCTCCAACACCTGTGAAGGCTGTTCAGATGGCTCACCTGCTCAGCACTAAGAGGCAACACCGTCCAGCACTGTCCTGCCCGATGCAGTAGGTCCAAGAGGACACAGTCGAGTTGTCAAATGTGCACACTGCATCCTAAAAGGTTTTACTGTCCTTTTTGTTTTTTAAATGGAGGCTAGTGAACTCTTCTTCATGTGCATTTCTTTATTGCAGTTATACATCGTTATAACATAACAGCTACTGGCTTTAGGATTCTACGTTTGCTGCCAACATTATCATTATATCAGTAGAGTAATTGTTCGTGTTGGACACAATGCAGATGCAATGACACGATACAGTTGCTGTTACCTTGGTGTCTCGTATTTTAGTTTAAATCCTCACTGAATTCTTCATGAAGACTTTTGTCTGGTTGATATTTAAGATTTTTAAACGTTTCATTGCTTGCGTGAGTGGCGCCAAGTCAAATACTGTCTTGAGGTCAATTCAAGCAGTGCACATACTCATTTGTTGGAACTTACAGCTAGTTTCCATTATTCACGACGGAAGGCTCTCACTGCACCAATTCCTTTCATCTTCTACTCAAAGTTAGGACGTGTGTTCATTGCCTATGCAAACCATCTCAGGAAGGCAGAGCATCCAAGCAGAGCATAAAAAACCTGAGCTTTGACCAACTTTATGTAAATGAAGGTGATCAGCGCTGTTGTATTATCCAGTCAAAGCAGACTTTGTCCAGTCTCTAAGTCACTGCGTTCAACAAGAGGTTTGTATTTATGCCTGGTGTTTACGTGGCAGTCTTCGGGTGTTGCATCCAAGTACCATTTGAGTCCTGCTCATGTCTTGAACCATGTGCCTGTTTATGTTGGCCACTGTGGTGCCTGACAGGAGTTTCTAGGCACATTGTTGGCAGGTGGGATGTAATTTTCTCCTTTATCATTAGAACTGTCTGGCCTTGGGATAGCTCTCTAGGTGACTGCCCTTCTTTCAGCAGATGATTCTTATATGTTACTAGGGCTTCACATGGTGCAGTTTATTTCTTTTACCTTGCATCAAGTCCCAACTGCACCTTCAAACTTGTACTCTCAAGCAATCCATCGTTGAGACTGATGATTGGACATCTGACATCCTGATGGGCGCTGGATCTTATTCTCATATCTATGAGCCACAGAGCACAGGGATTTTTCTGATATTCCCATATTCTTCAGATAACCTTAGTATCTTCTGGACCTCTAATATCATTCAGGAATGCTGTACAATAAACCCTGGGTGGGTCTATTTTGACCTTGTTAGCTGGCACAAAAAGGTCATTTTGGATGGTTCAGTGGAGAACATCCTGTTCATTAACTGCTCCTTTCAAGTACCTTTATAGACCTTTAGCTAGAGCCTATATTTGTTTCCAAAGGTATGGACAGTTTTGACAGTCTTAAGAATTTATTTTTCCATTACAGCTTTCTGTTGCTTTGATAGCTTGTTAGCTTTTCCCCACATAGCCTTGATCTTGGCTGCCAGACTTCTTTCTCCATGGGGGAAGCTACTCCTTATGACTTGTGGGGTTTCTCTTCTTTGCAGTACACATGTGTTTATTGGCCTCATTGATGGTCCCAGTAGGGTGATTACCCTTGGTTAAACGTGATCAAACTGCCAGAGGGTTGACACCACTTGGTGTGCCTCCAATCTTTCCAACACACCTCGACTGCCTCCACCAATGGAGCAACCCTGTATGTTGCTGCATACTTTCATTCTTTGCTATTATTACTTGTAGCACATAACTTCTTCTCTCCCTGACACATGGACATCCAAAACAAATATTCACTTTTGCTCTCCTGTGAGTTTGAATTACTTCCCAGATGTGTGACACTGTCAGGCTGAAGCATTTTACCACCATGGTAGACATTCAATTTTCATCTTTGAACAAAAACAAACAAAAAAAAAATGTTTTGGTCACTAAGTGCACTTTCCTTTGACAAGGAAATGTCTACATTCTCTCAGAGTACAGTGAATACACATGTAAGTATTTCAAAAGCATTCCAGTACTGTAACAATCAAGGCCTGGAAACATCTGAACAGTCCAGACCCTGTCTGAGATAGCCACCAGACTGAGCAAAAATTGTTCCTAATGTTATTTAATGATGTGTACTGTAATTTGAACATCATTTTCTGTCCCTAAATCACATTTTCCAAGTTCACATGACATTCTTACCCTAAGGAAAACACTAAACGTATTAGACAGTGAGGGAGACTTCTGACTTCAACAGTCTGTTGCCGACCAGACTCATGACCTTGTACAGTAATAGTCTCGACTGACTAAAATTATAACACTTATCGCTTGCTAAAACTATGTACACCCTAAGTTGCAATCATTATCATCCATTTTTGGCTTTAATTACCGTGGCCAGATAACATGTGAATGAATGTTTGCTCTCACTTTTCTTTTTTTATGTTATTCTTTTCAGTGGAAAAGCTTGAAATTATTATTATTTTAAATCAAATGTCTATGCAAATACACATCGATCAATTGCATGAATTATTATTGTTTCTGGTCTCATTTGTCCAATCAGCTACCCAGCACATTTTGGTTTTTGTTGAAGAGATGAAATCCAATGTCAAGCTTTGTCCTCGTGTAATTTATCTTGACAAAGAACAAATTAATATTATAAAATACTATTCTGAACACACTACGGTTACAACACAATAGTCTAGCGAGAAAAACTAAAACAAAAGAAATAAAGGAAAGCGAGAACAAGTATGTCCAAACTGAAGTTTATATTTCATTTAGTTTTGCTTCTTATTTATGATCAGCAGTCTGAGCTTCTCATTCCTGGAAATGACTGTTAATAGCAATATGTGACAAATCGGCCTCGGATGCTCATCCATCACAGCGTGTGAGCCGACGTCGAAGCCGAAGCAAGTATGCACACCCTCAGTATGTGCATGGGAAATCAAACCAAGTGTCCCCTCACTGTAAAGCCATGCAAAATTCCCACGCAACAAAAACATTCACGTGATTAACTAAGAACGGGCATGGAAAAAGGAAGAAATGTTGAACAGAAGATGTAAAGCAAAATCAAACTTGTTAGAAACCACGCAGCAGTTTGTGTTTGTGTGTTAGACAAAGATGCAAATATCTGCAAAAGCCCAGTCCTCCTCGTTATTTATGGTGATTCTCTTTCTAATAACTTATTTTAATAAACTATCCCGACAGGCGTCAGTTTGAGTTGTTTATCAATTACCATAGAGTGAGAAAAACAATTAAATACATTTACAGGATATACATTGCTGACTGTGGACAAAATGTTTCTCTCATTTTCTCATCCAAAATTCATCAGGTTGGTTATGTGGGAATGTGTAAAAAAGTGTCACTGAATTTTAAATTGGGGCTGCGCGAAAAGTTTTTTCTCCTGACTGCTGAAACGCTTGTTTGTGCAGGTGTTGCTGCACAGTAGATCAGTGCACCGCTTCTACTCCAGAGGCTGCTAAATCACCCTGCAGGTCTTTTACAGTCAAACAGGGGCTTTGGATTTGCCTTCACTTAGCACTCACCTCGGAAAGTTTTCTTTGTCTTTCAGGCCTCAAACGGATCTCCAGGTTTTGTGTCATTTATTAGTTACAATGCTAAGTGATGAAATAACTGCCTGAAAATGGTCCATTTATTTCTCAGACCCCTCTTATCTGCTTTGTGGGCACCAATTATTTTAATTTTTAGAGTGCAGCTGCTTCTAAGAGCCTGTAACTGCTAACTGTTGAGAGAAAGAGTGAGAAGTCATTAAAAAGCCTTGAAATTAGCATCAACTGGGCTCTCCAAGAAGTAATTGTAAACACGTCGGACCCAAAAGTATCTAATTAAGAGCTAGATTAGCCCAAGCCTCTTTAGACACCCAAACCTTTGGCAACATCCCTCATCCCCCACTCCTTTTTTTTTTTTTGTAAATAAAAAAATAATGAATAGAATGTAATAATTAACAATAGGCAATCTGACAGACATTAGACAATCATTAACTCAAACAGTAATGACAGTAATGATGCACTGGATGACAGATCTGAACAGTAGAAAGGCTGATAATTATGATTAGAAAACAATAAACTACAACATTTACAAGAGCAGGGAACATGCATGCCTGTGTTTGTTATCCTCACGCTAGACATGGACAGTTTACATTTCCACTACTTTTATTGTAAACAAAGAAAAAAAAAAGAAATAACAATAAAAAGATAAAAAATCTGATGAAATAGTCATGCTGTTTTGGCTGTTTTGTTGGACTAGATTAAACGTTTGTTGGAGGGACATATTATTATCCCTTAGTGGTGCAATTCTATTCATTCTTTCTAAACTCCTTCAGATGAGTAAAGACTGCCTTTGCATGTGGTTCACATGCACACCTTTCACTATAAAAACCATGCACAGAACGGGAGAGTCGTTCCACTGCTGCCGTTACATCACTCAGGGACGCAGTCTCTTTCATGGACCACTGCTGCTTGGTTTTGGTGTCCGTTCTTTGTTAATTCCTCCTCATTACTTTCTACTCTATTTGCTAAACACAGATGTGTCCTAACAATGGCGATCACAGTGTTTTGATTAGTGAGGATAATCCTGTCCGGCCCCTGATGCAACCACATCTCACGTCTAGCCCGGGAAAGTTTTTGGAAAAGGACAAGAACTATGTAAGCACCAAATGCAGACAGTTTCAGCAAACTATTGTGTCCACAAGCACTGAAAAAACACATCTTTATTCCAAGACATGAATCAATAGACTAAGGCTCATAACAGCGTTACAATACACTGTGAGATTGTTTATTGATCGGACTGTAAGACATACTGTAGATCTATAGTAAAGACTGGTTTTTAAATGCCTTTACTTTGTCCAAAATATTCTAAAGAAGCTATCAACATTAACCTTGATGTTATGTTACCCATTACAGTTTGTTTTCTCAAATATACTATCTTCTTCTACAGGAAATATTGCATATCTGATAAATTATAATTCATATTCTTCTATAGATTTGAATACAGAATGATTGGAACAACTGTAATAAGAATCATTTAAATCCAGAACTGATATTTTACTCCTATTTTTTTTATTTTACAAGGCCACAGAAAGAAAGCTTCTCAGTTTTCTTTCCTCAGCAGAAGTTCTCACTTAACTTCTGTGGTCCCGTAGCTTATCACCACCATAAATCAGCAGCGCAGCTATACTCGGTGGTGGTATGTGTCCGTACGGGAAGGCCTCTGCAACAAAACCTGTCACAGAGCAAACCCAGCTGCAACAATAGGAAGCAGTAAAATGGATGGTAAAACATTAAAACAGGAAGAAGTTTTGGATTCCAGCACATCTGTGGGCTGTTCAAGTATTTACAAGAGCACAATAAAGGCCTTAGAAACACCAACATGTTCTGGTTGAATGTCTCTCTCAGAATATTATAAGGCAGCAGAGGCGCAGGCTCGCTGAAAGGTAACACCCACACACGGCTGAACCGAATGACTGTTCACAGTTAGGCGTCTAAAGGAGAAGCTACACTTCTGACACCTTAGGAATCAGTACATCTTTAGTTACACATGTGTAATATACATTACATGACATTTAGCAGATGCTTTTATCCAAGCGACTTACAACAGAGCAAGCTGCAGTATTGTATATCACAAAAGAGCAGTTAAGAAAGCGCTTAAATAAGTGCAAGAAAAGTGCTTGGGAAATTAACAGGGGAGTGCAGTTCACGGCAGAAAGTCTTCTTGGAAGAGGACAGTTTTCAACACCTTCTTGAATGTGGAGAAGGACGACTGCTCTGGTGGCCACAGGTAACCTGTTCCACCACCGAGGAACGATGTGGGAGAACATCCCGGCTGAGGGGCGAGGCCGGTCTGTGTTCTTGTGAAGAGCGCAGTGCTCCTGAAGGGGTGAAAGCAACGCAATGTACTTGCAAAATAAGTCTATGTAAACACATTACGTTTAAAGTTTGCATATTTGTAGGTTTAAAATTATTTAAAAAATTGGATTCTCAAAAAGAGCATGCCGTTCTGACTCCATCTCATAAAACATTTCCTTGTCTGAATTTCTTTGATTGAATGTCCACTGATGCTGTGATGGTTAGATGTGAAAGTTAATGTATCCCCTGCACTCCACAAACCACTACGAAAGGTATATTGTTGCTGATATGAGGTCAATCCGACAGTTAAATGCTTTGGCTGTGTATATTGCTAGGAACTACTTTTCTTGCACATACGACATCTATGAAAAGGAGGCACCGCAACAAAGCAAAAAAAAAAAAAAAAACAAAGAAATAAAGAAATATAGAAGCCTAGATGGCCTTTGAGACATATGCACCATGCAAGACAAACATGCCCAGCTGTATGTGGAGGCTGTAATTGTTTAACTTTGGAGATTGAAGTCATTTACATGTGTGAGCTGCAAGTATCATACGCCACATTGTTCATGTTAAGCTGGTCTAAGGCACTGTTGGAAATGGGATTTGCTTACAGAGCAGGAAATGTAAATCTTCATCAGTACCTCAAAAGAAAGTTACAGTGGGATACAGAGAAACAGTCATGGACTCTGGACCACTGGTTGAAAGTAAAATTCAGTGGTGACTCATAAGAGTGTATTGGGCAAAAAGACGATGCCAGAACTTTTCTTTGATGCAGACCCAAAGAAATATAAAAATGTCAGCATGAAGAAAATAAGTACTTTTCCACAGACATTGATGATACAGGATTGCATGTCAGCCACAGGACCCGGGGAGACGGCAGTCGTTATCTCTACCGTATATGCACAGACGTGCATCGAAGATGTTTCTCATTCCATCAGCTGAAAGTAGGTTCGACGATGATGAAGTCATGTTTCAGGAAAACGTATGTTTTCACAGAACCAAGAGCAGACACGGCCGGCAAACAGGCCGGATGTCAAATAATACGGTGGGTCAAAATAAAGAAGAATATTGTTTTGTTGTTTTTCTTTTCAACAAAAGTCAGAATGTTTACCTGTTAAAATAGTCTTATAGCATATCAGTGATTCACTGTTTTTTCCACAAAACAGTTAATTGAACATCCTTCAAGAGTTGTTCTCTCATCATTTTTCCATCTTCTTGTGATGGAAGTAGATCATTTTGCTGAAGTCCAATAAGGAGATTTACTCTTGTTCACCCAGGCGACTGGGTGTGTTTGTGTCCTCCAGGACTGCTTTAAGCTCTTTTATAAACTCAGACATGTATCTAGCATTAAATTACTGTTCTCGTACGACCAGCTCCGTGCTGAACAAACTAGGGCTCTGAAAACTGAGACCTGAATGTGTTTCATGGTGAATTGACAGCTGAGCACTGCTGGGAGGAAACATGTCATTCAACCAGAAAAACTGTAAGCTTGAAGAGAGGCCTTTTGACCCTCAAGACCACTCCCTCCCTCCATGTTGACTTTTTCTAATGATTATTACTCCAGCCCAGCAGGGCCAGTTGATCTGTTTACTATGTTAGGAGTGTTTTTCTTTTTTATTATAGGGAAAATAAATGAAATACAACTCCAAACAAGCATTAGTCCTAATGAGGCTTGAAACAGTTAGGAGACAAAACAAACCAAACAGCTGATAATGGCTTGTAGTTGTAGTGATGTAATTTCTAGTTAAACAGCAACTGCTGCTGGACGGGAGCTGAGCTTTAAAAACATGGTTATACTGCCAATCAGTACATCAGTGTTTGTGTTTTTCCATTAAATTTCCATTAAACGTGGCCTTTTAGTAATCAGCCCATTGATTACCACAGATCAAAGCGATGCAATTTAACTACCAGCAAAAGACAAGAAATAAAATGCTTACCAAGTAACTGTGTTGTTCAGTAAAAGACAATCTCATATTATACTCTACGTGAATAGTAATATTTCATTATAATTTGCGTTAAAAAACAAAAACAAACAAAAAACCGTCAAAACTGCCACACTGATGAATACTAAATAATAAAAATATATATATAATAAATAAAACTCAGTTCAATTCAATTTTTTATATGGCATCTATTACAATACAAATTGTCTCTAGGTGCTTTTCACAGACCCAGAGCCGCACCCCTGAGCAAATATTAAAAGAAACAATGGTAAGTAAAAACTCCACAAGCAGGAGAAGAAAAAAAAAGCTCCTAATTCCTCAGACGTCTGAACCTGACCCGATGCTCCTGAAGCACAGGATTTATCTGACTAGATAAAATCTACAATGTCTGTTACAACAGGAAATGAATTTTCATGCTTAGGAAAATACTCTACCCAACAAATGGATGTGTGGGCAGTACCAGTGGGGGATGGCTGAGTTATATGAACAATCATTACCACAATTATTAGGCTATTTTAGGGTTGGTTTGGCTGTTTTCTTCTCCTTTTTTGCCCTCTGTTAAATTAAATTTAACTTTTAAAACTGGGATGTTTTCTAATAAAAGAACACATATGTTTGTGATTTTAAAATAAATGAAGCATGGACAGATTGACTATTTATGGCCATTTGTTGAATATGTTCAACATTCAAGACTCAAGTACACATTCCATGAAATCAAATTGTCTTATGAAACATAGATTCACATTTTAATTAAATAGTTAAAAAACTTAACACATTTAACAACCCATTCGGACAGCAACCATGCTGTTTAGTGCACTAGTGCGTTAGGGCTGATTTTAGACACAGCCCCTCCCTCTTATTGAGACATACATGCTTATATCCACTAACAAAATGCGTTTTTTCTGCGGTGTTTACATTTCCGTTCTCCTTGCTTTGTGCACTAATGTAGTGTCCTTCTTTAGTATAGGCTGTTACCGCTGCTTTGTTGTCTCTGACTTGTCCTTCATGTTGCTTCCATGTCAAATGGACAAGCCAGTCATGTGACTACAACTGCAGGAGGTTTTTGTTTTTTTTATGTGCACATAAATTCAGACAGTGCATGGAAAATGACAGAACTAAGAAAAAACTGAAGTTCTTGATTGATTATATGTCCTGAATGTCTGTTTAGATTAATTTCTGATGAATAATCTGCCAGTAACATTCCAAAAACCCCTTTCAGTAACTATGTTGCATAAATAAGCACACAAGAGTACATCAGGTTTACAGTTTATCCAAACTGGAAGGACAAATGAACCAAATCGGCATGCTAATATTTACAAGTGCTGAATTTTGAGAAATGCGGCGAGCAAGTTTAAACATGCTTTGGAAAAGACAAAAAAAACTCTTGAACTAACAGTGGAAAGCATTTGCTTAAATAATTCAATCTAGATTGAAACATAATAAAACCTCTCAGGCTTGTTTTCATAATCAGCGGTTGTGTTTTATTCCTTCCAGACAGAAATTTGCACATCAGTTATTTACATAATATCCCAATTTTGGACTTTTTCGGTCTTGGTCTGAGTCATGAGTTTGTTTTGTTATTGTTTGACATTTTCAACCACCACTGAGAGATATTTTCTTTAATCTGTTCGGTTGACACTCCTTGTTGACTGTTAACACACCTGTTTGCTTTTATCCATCATCCTATTAAACCCAGATCCTCTGCTCTCTAATCCTAAGTGGAGGAATGCTGACCAGGGGGTATAGTACCTGTACCTGCTTCTCCCTCAGCCATTCCTGTGTAATGTGTGCATAATGTAGTTTTTGCATTGTTTTCTTAGGAAGTGCTTGGACATCTTTGGAAAAAAAGTCATCTTGAAGGCAGGATGTGTTCTGCCTCCTGGGTTCTGCCACGGGACTCCTGTCAGTGGGGTGCGGCCTTAGAAGGGGTGGTGGACCTGGAACTGCAGGTGCTTCTTGGGTTGGTCTCAATGCCAAAGTGTGTGCTGGAGCCAAGCTCTCCAGGATGAGGTCAAAGCTCAGAGTAACCAAACTGCCACTAGCACCACTGCTTTTCGCCTTCCACGTATTTTCCGTCTCTTCCCTCAACCTTTAGTACTTCTCCAGCTTCTCATGTTCCACCTTCTTGATGTTGCTGTTGCTTGTGTCGTTCCATGTATGCCTACCTGCCAGCACCCACTGTTATGTGACGGTTTGTCCCCAGGGTATCTTGGCACAGTCTGCAGCTGGGGCTACGGCTGCAGTGAATAATCAACATAGTTGACAAAAGCTGATGAGAAAACTGGTTGCTAACTAATTTAATAATCAATCAATTATTAGTTCAATACATCATCACACGTCTGTTTCATACTGTGGATTGGAACTTACAACACTTCTTAAAGAAATAATGGCACTGATATTTCTTTTATTGACATTATTTAATGTCACAGCTTAAAAAATTTTTTTTTTTTTTTTAAATGCAGATATTTTATTTTTTGTTTCACCTGTGAGTGCATGCATGAGTTTCTGTGAGCCCATCAGGGCAGAATTCAGTGAGCAATACAGAGAAAATTATTAACGTGCAACCAAAAACAGGCTTCATGTGTTTATGTCTGAGACTAAGGTGCACATATCTCAAAAATGTATGTAATGTCTATTGGTACACTTTCAGAAAGCTCTTATTTTCATATCAATCATAGGTTTGCAGCAACCAGTTAGGAGTTAGTGAGAAGCAAATATTACGAATGTGCAACCGCCGACTGTAAATAGTATGTGATGAATGTTGAGACTGAATTGGGTCGTACTTCACAAGTCTTGGGGCTTGGGACTCATTACTGTCTGTCAACAGAGTTGTTCACTTTAACAAAAACTATTACTAAAACTAACAGTGAAAAGGGTATCCTATTAAATGGAATAAAAAAATAAAGATTTTTATGAAAGAAAAACTAAAATTCACAACTAACTAACTAATTGAAATGAAATAGAACTGCAGGTAAAATCAACTTTGTATTAATTTTCTATTCATGCCTTTTTTTATGTTTGGCAATTTTTTAATTACTATTTTTTTTTTTACTCAAAAGTAAGAATAATGGATTTTTGTACTAATTGGCACTGTTGATAGGATTCTTTCATCCTACATTTTTTTTTTTTTTTTGCAAGTTAATAGAAAATGTTTTTGTAAGACAGAACCTCAAAAAACAAAACTAAGACTAAAGTGAAACTAAAACTAACCTAAGACTAAACAATCTTCAAAACTACATCTAAAACTAGTTCAAACTAAAATAAAATACAAAGTGAAAAGCAAAATAAAAACAAAACAATTCCAAACCTTCAGACCAGTCACAGTCTCTGGTAGGATTTGTCAAGGTCAGCCACTTCTCCGATCCCTCAGTGGTGCATGCTGTGCATTGGCTTCTCTATCCATGATAGTTCCTCCTCCTCCTTACTGGATTTCTGCTGCCTTAACAGTTCATTATTAGAGGCCATCTTGTGGATGCATTTCTGGATCTTTGTTATTTCATCCTGTGTGGCGGCTTTGATGTTCACTAATCCTTGGCCTCACTCCCACCGTTTCATGTAGAGTCTCATGGTGTTGGACTTGGGGTGAAGCCCTCCATGTGCCATGAGGAGTTTTCTTGTTTTGACATCAGCATCTTCCATCTTTTCCTGTGGCTAGGATATTATATCGGTGGGGTATCTGATTAGTGGCAGGGTGTACGTGTTAGTAGTCTGGACTTTGTTTCCCATTCAGCTGGCTCTTCAGGACCTTCCTTACCCCTTTCAAGTACTTGGCTGTGGCAGACTTCCTCACAGGCTATTTGCTTGCAGGATCCCATGTTGCCTTCAGGTAAATTAATCACCTATGTTGTGATCATTTTGCCCCTCTTTGATACCATTCAAGCACATTTATACAGGTGGAATTCATCCATCCATCCATCCATCCATCCATCCATCCATCCATCCATCCATCCATCCATCCATCCATCCATCCATCCATCCATCCATCCATCCATCCATTTTCTATACCAGCATCATCCTGTACAGGGTCACAATGTTCTGCTGAAGCATGTCCTTGTTCATTCCAGCCAAAAGTTGCTGGACAGGTTGTAGTCCAGGGCCACATGTGAAGGCAAACAATCATACACACACACACACACACACACACACACACACACACACACACACACACACACACACACACACACACACACACACACACACACACCTATGGGGAATTTAGAATCATCAATTAACCAGAGCTACATGTTTTTGGGCTTTACACAACATGAGAACATGTAAATTCCACACAGAGACTGCTGCCGAACGAACCAGGAACCTTCCTGCTGTGAGGCAACAGCGCTAAGCCACAAGACACCTTCAACCCATAACTGTATTTCGGCCACAAACACATAGTTTACCACCTTTAAAGATGGATCACCTCGTTATCAGTATCCTGTGAGTCTCTTGAGGAACCTGCTGCTTCGTGGGGTAAAAATTGACTCCCAATATACCACTGAACATGTGCTCAGTTCTACGTTGTGGCTTTTGTTATCTTTGCTTCCATTTGATATTTTTAATATATCAAGACGTTTTTTTTTTTGTAGTTGGGGACCTTCAAGTCAGTTTTTTTTTTTTTTTTTTTTGAATGAATGAATGAATGAATGAATCCCAAATAGCACTGATACAATCAAGCTCATAACCGCTCACTATGAAAGTACAATCTGTGTCATCTGAGGTCGGAATACTTACAGTAAGAAATACTGTATTTTTATGAAGTAAGTGCTTAATTAAACAACTTTGGTTAGCAGAGTCTGCAACTGTTCCAATTATCTTGTACCACTTTGCACTCATTATCCACAGCCAGAAGGTCGTCTTGGAAGCAACTTGTTGTTTGTGTGTGTGCTTCCGAGCTGCCCTGTCTATGAACTGGCTCCTGGGATCCCATGCGGTTACATTGCTGTGAAGTGTGTGTGTGTGTGTGTGTGTGTGTGTGTGTGTGTGTGTGTGTGTGTGTGTGTGTGTGTGTGTGTGTGTGTGTTGCTGAGTGCCAGGTGGCCTCCGGAGGCCTCGAGTTGGGAAAACACCTGCCTGTGCACTGCCTGCAGCCTCGTTGTCCCATGTGTTTCAGCTTGTTGTTGTGTAACAGTTACTGTAACATGCTGCTCCGGCTGCATGAAGCCAACAGGCTTATCAGAACACATACTGTACTTTACATTAACACTGCTTCAATAAGTATCATTGCTACCACTTATTCTGATATTAATAGTATTGATAAACACTATTAACACTACTAAATAGTATTGCTACCAATTAAGCCCAATACTTACCCAATAATTTCACTATTTTCCTCTAGCATGAGAACTTAATAATCCATGAATTTATCCATCCATCATTGATATGCTATACCTTTTTTTTTTTTTTTTTTAAATCTTATCCAGGGTCATAGAGGAGGGAGCCTTTCCCAGCTGTCCTTGTGTGAGAGGCAGGGTGCATACTTAAGAAATCCCCAGTCCATTTTAGGGCTCCATTTAAAGAACAAAAATCTGCTGTGATCACTACGTGGTCAATTCTATTTTAATTTAAACAAATTGATAAACACTTTCTTTTTTTCATGTGCCATGTCTCAGTTAACAAGTGCAATGAGTTTGCAGTCTACTTGGTATTTCATATTTAGTGTATTCTTCCTGGGACAACTTGCATGAACTGTGGTAGGCAGGAAGCCTTTTGTATGGGCTATTGCCAGTGACAACGAGCCCTGCTATTGAGGAGAAGCTGCAAAGGAAAGGAGGACGTTGGTCCACGAGAGCCTCAGGTCCAGGAAACAGTTCAGGGAATTCAGACATACACTATTTTTTACTATTCTGAATTCTGCATCTTGATTTAATGCCTCAATCCTGTGCCTCGTGTCCGTTTCTTGCTCAGGTATTCATAGCAGTGGTCAGTTGTCAGTGTTCGACAAGGCTGAACTTAGTTGATTTTAACTGCAGAGCTCTGCTCATTGCACTGCACATTCTCTGAGGTAAAACCAGTCATAGCGTGGTCTAAGATGTTGAAACAAAAGCTTGTTGTGACTCTACTACATTTTGTGATATGAAAGTAGCATTAAAATGTCATTTCCTAACGACACAGCTCTCCAGTCTTTACCGATGTGCATGTTGCACAGTATCCATAGACAGACCATTTTCCCAAACGTCCAACAGATAAATACTGTATTCCGGTACTATCTGAGCTCTAAATTGATTTAAGCTACTAAAACCAACAGCTGTTTATGACAAAAATGGCCTAATACATAGTGCTGAGATCAATAACTGCTAGAATGACATTATTTTGGCGACCTAATGCGGAAAAGGATAGGAAATAATCAATCAGAATGTCCCAAACTGTGCCATGTCAGTACAAATGACTATTTTGAAAATATTGATTTCTTTCTTTTTAGGCTACCCCGCAGTCATGTATGTGCCCATATAATGAATTTAGCCAATTTCAGCAGCCTTGAGTCAATCATGCGGCCCCATGCGCCGTGTTTTCTCTGGCTCAGCGTTCTCCTTTTCAGAGTTCCCATTCAGCTTGGAGCCATCCACACTGAGAGCACAGAGCAATGAATATGCTCTATTCCACTCAGTCTTTATTTTTAGGTTTGAGTAGACTTACAGATGGCCTACATAAAACTGAATAGGGCTTCATTATAACAGCGGGGCAGAGAATTGGCCGGCATGTCATTGTGTGGTCTCTATTATGGGAATACGGGGGAGTTCAGTAATACAGCCTGTCCCTCGCTGTCGGCGCTCATGGCCAACATGATTTTCCATGATGATTTCTGAAATGAGTTTTGTCCTCTGGGTTTGCGTCTGTGGTGCCACGAGATCGAAGGTCGCTGATTCTGAAGAGGGGGTTCTAGCATTTGGCTGCTGACATTAACATGTCACTCTCCCAAAACGATTCATTTACTGAAGCCCTATTGCCCCATTCCATCTGCTGGAGCTCTCAGCTAAACTGAAGAAGACAGTAATAAAAGTTTGAAGAGGAAGCATTGAGAATTATAGTGGAGATATTACAGGGGCTCTCCCTCTGAGATCACATTAACACATGCCTCACGAGATGTTCTTAAAACCGAGACAGCAGGAAAATTAATCAGGAAAAAGAAGGGTTCTGAATTAGCGGTGTCAAACTTGTTACCCATTCATCCATTAAGTATGCAGTATATTCAACAATTTCACCTCTGTTCTTAATTTCATTTCCACCTCATGACCAGTCAATACATCCAATAAGCTCTGATTTATTTTATTCTAGAGTAAACTTTGAAGATCCAAGTTCAACAGCAATCCTTTTTCTTCCCCCGAAGGCCGCCCTTGAATTCCACGATCATATCAGATTAAGACAAGTGTCAGTTAATTACTATTACTTCATTAAATCTGTTCAGGCTCAAGAAAAGGATGTACAAATTGTGAAATCTACAACACCATAATGTCACATGTCATTTGGTTTCATTTTGATCAGAAGAAACCATCTGGCTCCTCTGCAAAATGTGACACACATCTCCAATGTCCCATTTTCAGAAAGTTCTGGGAAGATCTTAATTTGAGACATATTAAAAAATGCATAAATGTACAACCCCCCATTTTTTTGTATTCTTCATCTTTCACTCACCTTGTCAACTTCATATAATAAAGCTAATGAATTACTGAACAATTAATCAAGTGTAAACTTTGTAAAATAGTCTTCTGATTAAACATTAAACTGTCTCATGCATCATACAAATGTTTTTCTGACTTAGTAACCATACCTGCCCTTAATTGAACCACATCAGGTGAATTTAAATAAATATATGCATTTATTTGTAACATTAGGCTTAGTGATAAACGTTGAGTTCAGCCAATGTCTAACCATCAACACTTGTAACTGGCAGTTTATACTGCCAACCTATTATAATACCTTTAATGACATCAACCCAGTCGGCTTAATGTAGCTGTAATTTTTGGCTTTCCACCGAAACAACATGTGAAGCAAGATTTTCTGCTGTAAATGTCCGCCAGTAACTCTGCAGCTCATCCGACATGGGTCGGTTGAAGGAGCTGGTAGCCACAGCTAACTTTGATTAACGGCAGCGCACCATAACGTGACTGATGCTTCCTGCATTATATTTTACAGTCTACTACGGCTGCATCCCTTTTGTGTCCCAAACTACAGGGTGGGCCGAGGGTCGTATTTCCTGATATTTTCTGTGATCTTATTCCTGGATTTATCCTGTATAATCTCAGCAGAAGACTTGAAACATGTGGAAACAAGTGGAAGTTCCTGATCCATATATTGAACTCAGAAATACAGAATCGCGGATAACAGGAGTCTGGTTTTCAGTGAAAAGTTCACTTTGAGACATTCCCACAGTCCACAAAATGTCACCATGGAAACATGGAAACTACACGAGACAAAACAATGGAAATTGCTCAGGGTTAAAGTGACTTCAGTGACATCAGCTCCTAACTTGTCTTTTGGGTTTTTAATGAAATAACAAAGAACCACACTGCCGTTCTGTTGATTTTAAAGTAGGAATGCCAAGCTGTGGTTTGATGGGGTTTCATAACAACAATTTTGAGCCGAGTTTAAAATCAAAGTTTAATATCAGACATGCTGGTGTATCAGGCAAAAGTATTTCAGGTAAGTGAAATATCTGAAGGAAAATGTTTGGTTTTTATATCTTTGTCCACGCGAACAAAAACAACCAAAAAACAATAAACAACAGGAGAATCAAATAGTTTGTTACTTGACTTCTATAAATTTGTCTTTGCAAATAAAGTAATTATAAAATAATATCCTCCTTATTTGCTCATTGTGCATGTTTCCTTTGACCCTTGATTTTAGTCATGTTCACTATCTGTCTCAAAACTGTAAAAGTTTGAAATCAAATCCTTTTTCACAGTAAATGTGTTTATAAAGCATTTTGCTTTATTTCTTTTTTCTTTTCTTTTCTTTTCTTTTCTTTTCTTTTCTTTTCTTTTCTTTTCTTTTCTTTTCTTTTCTTATGTAGAAACTATACTTCTTCACCTTGGAATTGTGTAATGTTCCCTATGAAATTGTCTTCACAGAACCAGGCTCCAACAAGGAGATCCAAGGAAAACAGGGTCTAAATTGTTCCCAATTTACTTTGACCAGACAGGGTCTGAGTGTCACTGAGACAGGTCATTCTGCCAAGTGTCTTGACAGAGTAAAATGACCCAAATTTGTCTAAATAACAGGCATGACATAATAAAAGATTGTCAAGCTCTGTAAATGTTAAGAAGAGAAGCTCTGACTATCATCATTTTTGTCTCACAGCCCGAGTCTCCCATGAAAATATTTAATAGGTGTATTTGTTCACTTCTCAAAACATTACCCCGAAGAACTGGAATCTGTAAAATCATGACTTTTTGTGTAGCCATTTGTTTGGCATGGAGCAGAATACAAGCAACTATAGATATTTATTTATCATTGATGGCATAAAAAAGAGCAAGAGAGAGAAAAGAAAATCATTGCTGACAGCAACGTTTAAAATGTAGTTGTCCCTTTAACCATTCCTACCTCCTTATAACCACTATTTTATGTTGTTTTATCTTTTGTGACAATTTCATGTAATGCAAAATGAAAATATAGGCACGTTTTAAGCACTTCATAGTACATCAAGTACTATAAAGTGTAATTTTACCATTTTCAGCCTTTTTCATATAAGAGAGCTATTAATCATTTTGAAGTGAGTGTTCTTTTTATCATTTCTAGTATAACAACGAGAGATCCTTTTTGAAAGGCAAGGTGGTAACACGGTTACAAATGCAATATTTCACGTAAGACGTAACGATAAGATGCCTCTGCATCGCCTTTAAAGTGATGCAGGAACTTCTTGTAGATAATACTGAGAGTTGTTTCGGCAGTCGAGGGTCAGGATGCCGATGCCCCATGCATATTGCATCCATGGTGTTTGTTGCAACATTTCAGATCCCATTCAAGCTTTGTTTTACTGAGGTAAGCAGTGACTAATGATCTGAATCATACCCAGACTTGAAAAAAATAATAAGATGTCTTCTATGACTCCAAAAGGTGTGTTGCCCTGTTTTAGAAATAACCACAGTGATGTCACAGGAATGTCATAAGAATTATCTCAGACTGCAGTTGGAGATATATTTACAAGTTTGCATGACAACATGAGCGTGCAGCAAACCAAAGTTGTGGCTATTCTCCAGTCAGGGAGGATTTAATGAGAGACTGATGATGCATGATCGCAAATGAAGGAGTGTTTTGTTTTTTCTGTACTTAACCCTACAGAATATATCTCCTTTTACTGGACTGTAATCTAACTTTCCAAAACCCTTCAGATTTAGGGACGTGCAAATGGCTGGAGTGGGCATTTCAATGTGAAAATGGAAAATTAGACTTTAGCAGGATCTGATACAGACATCTCTTAACAACTGTAGAAAAAAAAACCTGTTATGTTTGGCCACAAACCAGTGCGTTCATGACCCTTTCCAGAAAAAACTTCTCATCATTTTTTGCTGTTTGAATGACACCTTCAAATATTTGCAGCAGGTTGGTGAAAGGTGGCAAAGTCAGTGCAGAGACAGAATGAAGGGAACAGCTGAGACAAAGCCAGAAAGTGAGAAATTGGAACAGACAGCAGAGGAGGCAGACCGGAGCGAGGAGCAAGGGAGCGTGTGAGACTGGGTTTTCTTGGCTGAGCTCCCTGAAGTGCTGCACATTCCCGCAAGATTAATTGAAGCTGTTTCTGTTTTTGTTATTTCAGTGTGTGAATTACCTCCCGATTACAGAGAAACAGCTGTTCACCCACTTCCCCTGGACTCAGACTGTGCGATTATGCAGCGAGTGACAACCAAGACAAACATCCAGTGCTCTGACAAGGCCTTCACGCTTTCTTGATGTTCTTTCCACTTCGCAAACCGTCAAGAGAGTTATTACAAAACAAATCAAGACAAGGTAATTACAACGACAAAGAAATATTTATTAAATCTTTTTTTTTTTCTTTTAGTTAGTCATAGCTGCTCCAACACGTGTATTTACAAAGACATGGCCTTTTTTTTGTAGAAAATCTAGTGAGGGACTGAACAGGAAAAAGACATTGGAGTAGTTTGGATGAGTACAGGAGGGGGCGGGACTTAAATAGGCACAAGGTACAGTCACTACAATGTTAAAAGAAATGTGCAGTTTTGTAGCACACCCATGCCTAGTTGGGGAAAAAGCAATAACAGTTTCCTCCTACTACTGTATATGCACTGAAAAAAAAAAAAAAACAAACAAAAAAAAACATCTTGTGTTTTTAAGAATATGGAGTTGCCGAAAACCAAGAACAGACGATGTGGTGTTGCCTGCAAGCTACAAAGTACCAAAATCAGGTGACAAAGAAGTCCTTCGAGCACATCACCAGCTCTCCTTGTTCCACAGTTTGTTCAAATATACATGAAACATCCAGACTGGATGCAGAAAAAACAATTTCCCTCTGCACCAAAAACACACCGAGCGTTTACACCAACAAACGTCTACTGCATCAGTCGCCAGCACGACAATGTCAGCTGTGGCTTGCAAACATCTGAAGGTGAAGATAAGCACCACTAACAAAAAAAAAAAGGACATCCTGAGCCTCAAAGACACTATGGATGCATAAATACATTGAAAAATTTTACAGATTTATTTTAGCTCTTTAACCGTTCTTTGTTCAGACTCTCTGATTCATGATTGTAACGCGACTGTACTGCATGTTTGATATGTGCCTAAGTTGCACAGACAGATGTACATGTGGAGGGTGCAAAGTTTGTTTATAATGTTTCATATAAAAGACATAGAAAATGAAAGTTAGTATATTTTGTATCAAACCCTTTTTTTTTTCTTGCTAGGAACATTAATGGGTCAACTAAATTGTAAAGAAAAAAAGAGAGCATCCAACACGGTATGTTACAACAGACTGCTGGATACACAGTATCCACAAAACAAACTGATTGGTTTTTTCTCAATGTGGCACGGCGGGAGGCAATCATTTCAGTGATAGTGGGTGTCAGGAGGAAAATCATTTTAATAAATCAGTCATTTCAGGAAAAAAAAAAAAGAAAAAGCCATAAACCTCAATCCCTCAAAATACTTCATTTGTGCTGCTGCTTTAACAAATCATCATGTCAGATTATGAATTAGTGGGCCAAGACTTTATAATCTCTTCAAACAAGTAGTGTAATGCCATCAACTCCCTCACTGTCTTAGCTGGGTTTAAATTAAGTAACTTTTTACATTTCACACTCAACCCAACCTGCCAAAAGTGTAGGATCAAGGCCATCTGAGATTATTTAATCCAAATGTAATTATTTAAATTGATGAATCTGAGCTAAATCAGAAAATAAACTGTGGTTCTGCGGGGAAGGAGGTAATCACTCTATCAAATAAAATCAATTCAGGCTGAATGCTGCACATTTTTTAAAACTGTGGGCAAGAATGAAAACTTAAAAGGGAAATCCACAATTGTAATATCAGCTTTCATTTCCCAGTCTACGGCGATGTTCACTCAGCCAGTCCAAATCTGATTAATAGCATATCTAAACTGTATCTAGACAGATTTTTGTGTCTGAAATGCCAGAAATGACGTGAAATGGATTCTAAAATTCTCTAGCCTTTATTGTTATTTACAATGTTACACAAACAACAACTACATCTATCAGAGCAGTGGAACGATGCAGGATGATGCCACCAGCTAACTTCACCTACAGGTAACCTGCCTGGACCATTTACCCTGCTGTACCGACATCTGCTTGAAAACATCCTCAGTCTCTGGTGCTTTCCTGTAACTGGTTGAAAATACGCACGTCGGGTCCACATAACCATTTGCAATAGTAGCAAAAGCAGTTCCCCAAGCAGTTATTTTGGTTTGTCTTTACTTCGTGGAGAGCTGCTATGTGGATAAAGGAAAGTCAGCAAGGACACACAGATCCGATCTGATCAAGTGAAATTTATAATGTAAGCCGTCAGGCAGAAAGACTGGATTCTGATCAAACGTGCTAAAATCAGATTTGGGCCGGCAGCGTGAGCAAAGCCAAAAACCTCTGAATCTGAATATAAAAGGCCACGAAAGTTTGATGAAAAGCTGAAAATCTGCGTTTTCTGGCATGTTCCTTCTTTGAATAATAATTTCATACTGGAAATTACTACAACATTTTCCTCCTGCTCTAAAATAGAATATTAGGGCAACGGTCAAGGGTCAAGGTTAAAGGATATATATATATATAAACATATATATATATATATATATATATATATATATATATATATATATATATATATATATATATATAATGCGTGTGTGTTTTGTATATTTTATTTTCCTAATATGACTCTGATGAGATTACAACCATTTCATTATATTCCTACTGTACGTTATAACACAAGTATCACTTTGACACTCAAGACTTTTCTTTCTTAGGAGGAGCTATGTCTTTTCTCTGATTAATTTTATTTATTTTACTTTATAATGAAGTAAACTCTCATAAAATAACTGTAATTCAATAAAATCTTCATTTTCTTTAATTAGTTGAAGCAAAATATTTTCCCATCTTAGTAGTATGTGTAACTTATTATTCTGAAGTTAAACTGTGTAACTGCTGTTGTCTTTGAATTCTTAACATTTATACATGAATATCTGTTTTCATTTTTTAAAAGTGGCCCTAATACTCTTCAGCACTGCACTAATGAGCATGTCTCACAGGTTTTCATAGGTTTGTTTCACGGCAACTTTGAAACTAGCGACTGTCTCACTGACGCATCTCTAAACTACTTTTGAGAGATAATCAAAAAAATGTTTTCCTTGCAATTAAAAATGAAAAAAGAAAAGAAGTTTTCACCTCGTGTTCAGCATGGACACGTCCCTGAACTTTGTAAAATGTTGCTTCTATTTACATTAGTTGTTCAAATAGTGATTCACAAAAACAATAGTGTAACATTAAAACTACATTTGTGACATTTGTTGATGACAAATTCAAAACACAAATACACTATGTCTACACCCTGATGCACATCAGACTTTTTTTTTCTTCTTCTTCCTGGACTTTGTTAAAAACAATTAAAACTCCACCTCTGCAATCATTCCAAAACAGACATATAAAGTGTGTTTTAATACTATCAGTTGAACTGCATGTAATATGAGCTAACGTAACAGGTAAGTGTATTTTATTGCCTTTCTACTGTACTTACAGACTAAACCAGAACAGAAAAAAGCACAAGAACTTCACAATAAATAGGAAAATACATTTTGCCTGGCAAAATACCATAACAACTTCTATGCATCCATCTAACCATTCAAATATTTTACTGTACACCCGTGTTGACTGCTACAACTGAATTACGTGATTGATTTAAAAAAAAAAAAACAAAAACAAAAAACAAACACATTAATCGATCATTAAATCACCCCTATCCAAACACTAAAAGATGAGTGCTTCTTCAAATCTTTTTGCTCTCAACAACGGTCCTTCACCGTCTGCAAAAATGCATCCTTTGTAACCTGAGAGGAAGCCTAAGTCATCAAATCCAACCCCGTGCTCTTAGCAGCAGTCTCCTAGCAACATCCTCCTTCCTTGGTTTCCTCTCTGCTAGTCATCACGTGAAGTGTTGCTCCGGGATCTTCCATGTTGGAGGCAAATCCAGTCATGTTTCAATTTGTGGCATTCCCCAACAAACAAATCTTGAAGTGTGTAAACTTTTCAGGGATCCGGCTGTGCTTATCTGCCATTCGAGCTAAGGAGTGTGCTGATTGTGTATATTGTGTCGTGTGTGTGAATAATTCTGAAATCATGTTTGTGTGCTTGTCTAAAACACAAATAGTTGGTGTGAAACTTGCATACTGTGAATGGTAGCAAGGCAAGCGGGTAAGAGAAACGTCCACCTCGGGGTGACTCAGCTATCAGCGCCTGCTGAAAATTCAAGAATCACACTAGTTGGCATTTTACAAAGTCAATAATCAACAACGGCTTCGCTGCTGAAGTCCTTTCCTCTCTGCTTTCACCAAGAGAGATTGTCAGTGTTTTTTTTTTTCTTCTTTTTTTAAAAAGTGCTCCTTGAGGGGAGGTGTTACAGGGTCGAGAGGCCTGTGGTCCAATCAGGACAGTCCATTCCGGGGACAGCTTCGGAGACTGGACGCTATAACGACAAGAGGGCAGCCAGGAGCATGAGGGCGGAGCTTAGCAGCAGGACTGAAAACCGGTGTTCGCCAGCAGAGTTCACGTCCCGTCTCGCTGGTTCCGGTGACTCGTGACTGACACCATCTGTGGGGAGGGATGACAATGAAAGCAATGACAGGTGAAATACTAGTGAAACACTAGATAAGATTGAAAAAGAAAAGGAAGATGTTGATCATTTATAGGCATTTGAACAGAAGTGAATCACATTTCCCTTGGCTGGATCATGATTTAAAGCGCATAGACCAGAACTGTGTACAGCACTGCAGGGTCAAAGCTGCATCACCCCATAATATTCATTCACTTATTCCTCCAAAGCTGACAAAATGTCATATGTAAAATTACAGCAAAAACAGTATTAAAATGACAGTCCCCAAAGCAGAGGCTCAATACAATGAACTCAACAGGCTGTTGATCCCTAACGCACAAAGAGAACCTGTTACTTGAGTAGGTCTTCCAGCTATCTTAATTACAGTGCTGTACTTATAAACACCAGAACGTGTTCAGCTTTGGCTCTTTGGGCTGCATCTCCACGCATACGCGTGCATCATGGCTCCAGGACGCAACAACGTGTAACACACTTGACACAGGGATGATTAAAAGAAATCAGCAAATGATTTCCAGTGTTCATTAGTTCCAAAATAAACTAAGGAACAGTGGAAGCTCATTCTTTCATCTGATGGTGTCCTGTATTTTTGGCTCAAATGTGTCCAGAGCTACTGCAGATCATGCGTGGATGTGACTGTTAGGAACGCACAAATGTGTTGGTGTTGGACTGCATGAGTGTAAACGGTCTTGGGAAGATGACAAGATGCAATACACCCAAATGTTTGTGGATCTATCAAAACACTGGTTTAGAAAACAAGAGAGCACTTTTAAAAATTTGGAAATGCAATGAAATTCTAGCATGATAAAATTCCAACACAAATTCACATGAGTTTCTTTCAAACAAATAAAAAAAAAAGTGAAAAAAAAATCGATCTGAATCCACAGAGAGCATTTCTGGATCTGGGTTATGTTAAGGAGAGTGGTGCCTTTATTTTGATGAAGTAAGTCTTAGCTGATCAGCCATCAGTCAGAATTTCCTGCCAGCAAATGTGGTCAAACTCTCATTAAAATCAAGATCAATCTGCAATGAAGCCACGTTATTATTTTTTGAGTCACGAACACAAACATTATGGACGGTTTATTCCCACCAACCTCCGGGTTCAAGGGAGTTGTGATTGTTGTCGTCAAAATCGACTCCTTCCTGCACGCTCCCGCCGTTTTTCACACAATTGTCTTCAGGAAACAAAGAGGAGATTGGAAGATTAAAAGTCAAACGTCATGGCAGCGCAACGTGACCACAAGCTGGTACACAGCAGCATGAATGCAGGGAACAACAGACACAACAATCAGCGACTCACTTTGGGGTCTGACGAAGACTTTGAGTCGAAGGCAGCTCCTCCTTCCTTTTGTATCGGTGATGGAGGCTGTGGACACATGACGCAGGGTTAAAAAGGAGCATGTGAGGCATCTTACCTTCAATTTTATTCCCTCCGTGATTTAATTGGGAGCTGTGCAATCATGGGAAATGTCAGTTTAAATGTCATTTACTAATGCGCATTAACATTTGAATTTGAAACAAGATGTGCGGTAATTAAAACATGAAATAATATGATAAAATGAAGCTGTTTCAATCATCGAGGAAACATTACTGCACCCTATAAGGTTAACATCTTACTGAATCAATTGGGATTCAATAAAAAGATATTTAGTTTCATTTTCAGTAAAGATGGAAGAGCGGAGAGAAAGAACTGACATTGAATCGATTTATCACTTTGAAGAATAAAAGCTCCGTGCATTCATTGTCCAATTTATGAAAATTATATTTGTAGTTAGAAAAATGAACAAAATCATTAATTTTTCACTAGAAATTATAGCTTTTGTGTTTCCCAGTTTTTGACCCCTAAAAAGAACAAAAAACTAGACAGGCAAACATTTTAAAATCAAGATTAAGATGGGATCCAATAAGGGTCAGAAATGGGAAGAATCAGGCTGAATTGGTAGGTTTTCATACCAATTATACCTCTTGATTAGTAGGAATCAAATAAAGACTAATTATGTATTCATCCATTAACAATGTCATGCTACACTTCACTGTGCTGCTGTTTTTTTCCCCTCTTTAATTAAATAGACTAACCTGAAACTGCCACTTCACCTTGAAGAGCTAAAATCTGAACTCCGTTTCTCATTTCTTACAGACTTTTGTTTTGTTGCTGCATCGTAGGCCTTTGAAGAAAGAAATGTCAGTCCTGCACTGTGTTTCACATGTCGGAGTTGACGATAAAGTTGACTTGACTCATTTCCATAGTCACCAGCACTTCCAACACGTTTGACAGCGGTAGTCACAGCATGGTACTTTCCCGGCTTTTCGAACTGATTTTTGCGTTATTTTGCCCAGAGCTCCTTTCAAATGTTATACAGAGGAGCAAACACATTGTTCAGCTTTCTCTTCTATCATATGATTTACAGTCTTAGTTCTGCAAATTCGCTCAGCGTTCCCCGTTCACACTGCCGCCACAGCTGCACCTGAGACCTCTTCACACGCTACGTCCACCCTGAGTCAAAAACATCAGCGAAGCACGAGAAAGGAATCACCCGACAAGGGCGATTGTTTCCTCTTCGTCTGACATATTCCACTCTCATCTCCCTGTGAATAAAAGTGGAGGCGCTTTAGCGCACCGTTTGAACTTCTGTCAATGTCACCTTTCTATTTCCAAGTCGAATTTGGCCACAAGACGGTCATTCCTGCATTTGTGTGTGCTCACCTACCAAATCTCTCTTTTATTTCCTGAGAGATTTGAACTTTCTTAAATTCATTCTTGAGTAGTGCCGCGGCTGTCTATCTGAGACCACTCGCTCGCCCTTTGTCAAGAGTATTTTTTTTAAAGTTTTGTCTGGCTTTATCTTGATCTCATAATAGATTTGATTTTGAGTTTCTATTTCTTAGTCTATGCATCCTACATCCAAAAAACATGATCAATGTCATGTCTGGAGGCTGCCAAGTGTCTCAAATAGTTTCTGATCGGACTACACAAAAAGACATAACTCCTAAAGTGTTTGGGTATTTATAACAGGTCTTAATCATCTGTACGTGCATGTATGTATGTTGTGGTTTCCCACGTATGTGCATCTGTGCACAGACGTGTCTGCAGTTTGTCCACACACTCTGCCACCAAATCGGCAAGACGCTCCGTGGGATGGATTCAGGCCCAGCAGTAAATTCCAGATAAAAGTAAACTGTGTCAGTGTTTCCACTGTCGCAGATCACTCGGGCTCCCATTTCAAAAGGCACTTTATCAGATGCCGTGCGGCTGTGAGAGGAGATAAAAATCATCTTTAAACGCTACCATGAGAGGAATATTGGAAGTGAAGCAGCAGAGGGAGGAAATAAACGAAAGTAATGCTGTCAATCACGCTGCTTCTGTCTGTGTCGGCGGGTATCGGGTAACTTACCTCACACCCCAACGGTGGCTGGAACAGAACCTGACTGCACTGAACTGGCCGAACTCTGACTGTTTCTTTCTTCCTCTACCTCCCTCGCGCTCCTTTGGTCTGCGTTTCCAGAGCCGTCTTTTTCTCTCACTTTAGACCTCCTGATAAAACTGAGACTTCTGAACTTTTGCATGAAAGCTCTAATAGTATTAAAAAAAAATAATGCTCAACTTTTCATCCATAATATTGGATATAGATAAATTTGGATTAGCGCTGCAGTTATCACTTGTTTGCTTATTAAATCATCTACAGATAACAATTTAATTCAATTTTAAACGTTTTAGTTAACAATTCAGTCAACCATGACTTCAAAACGTTCATATGGAAATGCACATTGTTACTGAACAGTTAAAACCCCAACAACCACGCATTTGATTTGCAATGATATGTAATATAGTAAAGCAAAAAAAATAAAAAAATTATAATTATAAGAAGCCGGAGGCTGCATTGATTTAACATATGACAGCTAATCCTCTGCTGATTAATCACACCCAAAAAGTAACTCCGTATCCATCTTTCTGGAGTTACAGGAGCCACGGCAACGACAGTAATATGACACGCGTACTTCACACAACGTTGCTTATTAATTCAGTGCTGAATCAGATGCCATATGTAACACGTTACTGGTTCAAGTGGAAACACGGCCATAACGGCGGCTATCAGCTGCATGGCAGGTTCTCTCATTATCTTCATGCACATTACCCTCGTGCATGATCTTTGTAGCGTTTTCAACAATTCACTGCATTTTTTTTGTTTTTAGGTTGAAGGTGGGTGCTGCAGTGATAATTAATTATTACTTAATTCATTTTCCTTTGGGGATTAATGAAGTATTCTTGAATTGCGGTGAATTTATGAAATCTTGTAGCTGCTGAATTGAAGCGTGTTTTCATCTTTCCTTGTTGTTCTCATTCCTGAGCTTCATCTCTCTCTGACATTGTGTCACTTTGTCTTCCTCTCATCTCACTTTCTCACCCCCCCCCCCCCCCCCCCCCCCCCCCCCCCCCTCCATGCCACCATCCCATCACAGATTCCAACACACACACGCAATTACCCAACTGCCTCTCCTTCTTTCTCTCATGTCTGCCACTGAGGTCAGAGTCTGGGCTTTCTATCCTCGAGCAACAACGCCGTCGTGCTTCACCGACACTGTAACTCCAGCTCTGCCTGCAACTCTAGACCACAGCGTTTCTCAGGTCACCCGGATTCTGCCTCACCGTGGCAATGGGCCGACGATAAATTTTCCAATCAGACAGTCTCAGGCATGTTCAGTCATGTGCTGTGGTACTCGTGATCGCACTTTAGCAGATATCACAGATTGTAAAACAGGTTGGGACGCCATGTGAGGCCCGTCTTTGAAGTGAATTAGACAGATCCTGATATAAACATTGAGGGATCAGATATTTTCCTTGCCATAATTGAGTCATCTTGGGGAACAAAGCCTTTTGTCTTTGTCTTATCTGTGAGTTCATGAGGAGAACTGTAGGAGTACTGTGCTACAAGGGTTCATGTCATTATCGATGCAGATCTGTGCTGACTGTACAGAGCGGGACCTGGGTGTTTGAAGCACAGGGGGTTTACAGGGAGACAGTCATCTCTCTCACACTGGGAGAGCCAGACTTTCAACTGTCTCCTCTGAAAATTGGATTTCTATCCCCTGAGATTAGGATCAGGCTTCCCTGTTCTACTGTGGCTCTATTAGAAAAACATGAGGCCAAGAGGAATCCACAGTACAGACCCCGTCATCATCTCGGTGACCTTTGACCTTTTGAGACCAGTCGCAATACTGATGCCAAAACAGGGCAGCGTTCCCCAAGGTGTCAGTCTGTCTACCAGACAGACAAGCAGATCCACATCCAGCTGCAGGTGTCATCCATTTGATGAGGGTCCACCCCTCCACTGCACGCCTGGGGCCAACGACAGTCGTCACACCAGAGGACAAAGGAGCGTCTGTCTTCACCAAGACAAGCAGACATGAGACCCCTGAGAAGTAATCTGCATCTCTGCTTTCGACTCTCGAGCCGTATTATCTGTAGACTATCTGATGGGTATTCACTCTGAAATGTTCAGTCTCGTTAGACACTGTCAGCATAGAATTTGACATTAATAGTAGCAGCTCTAAAACACACTGAAACAGCAGCTCTAACTGCAGATCTACATGAACTCCTATAATTAAAATAACTTGGAGTGTTCCGAGAGGTTTCTCTGTCTTTTGTCACTTTATCAAGAATTCTGATTTCTTCTCATAAAAGCAATAATAAGAATCTCGTGCACGACTTGTGAATCAAAATTAACAAAAGAAGGTCTATTTGGTGGGAAACAGCTCGAAGCCATATGGAATTCTTTTTGCCTTTGATTCGCTTCACTCAAGTCAAGAACCAAATTAAGCAGACTTGGTATATATGAAGTGGGATTTCTTTTATTTTTTTATTGAGGCAGAGCTGTCAGTTAACTACAGTTTCCTATGATAATGCAGTCCAATTTCATGTTTTGAAACAAACTGATACACATCCAAAAGAAAAGATGTTTAAATAAGACGTAACCTTTCTATACACATCTTGTCTGAGTCTGGAGGAAAGGAAGAGATGACTGGGAGAAGGAAAATCTTTGCATGTTTTTTAATGGGTCTGCTATCTTTCTTTTCGTCTTTGTTGTGCTGCCAACCTACTGCTGACTCTTCCAGTCTGTTATTACTGGTTCCTGTTAATACCCTTGAAGTTCCTGCCTGACCTCAGGTGTCAGCTGAATACCTCAAATCTACTGTGTCTTATTTAGTCCATCTCTTCTGCCCCTGCAGGGCACTGACTTCACTTATGAAAACATGATTTCCCAGCTGCTTGTTTTGCCGACTCTTCTCACGAGGAGGAGAAAGCCGAGCTCAGCCAGTCAGCGACTAAGAGGCACTCCGGGAGAGACCTCACCAGAAATGTTTTGCTCCCTCTGGCTTGTGTTTTAGTTTGGCCCACATTCCAAGGACTTGCAAAATAACATCTGAACATTGCTAAAGTAACATCCCAATATGATATCAAGCATCTCACGTAAGACGTCATTTAGTGAGCACACAGAACTGAATATTTGTGCTGTTTTCACCAATGAAAACTGTAAAATGTGATTTCTTAGTGTCCGCGTGCAGAAGCGCAACTGTTTTTTTTTAATCGTATCTGACTCTTTATCATTTAATAAAAAAGGGGTGCTTCAGTTCTTAAAGGTTTGTTGAAATCTAAAATGAGTCAAATTGCAGTTCAAGTCAAAATGAATACTAACAAGCAATAAACACAAACTGAACCAACAGTTTCAGTGCCAGCCCGTTTTGATCGAGCTGAGTTGAGTGAATACTCACAGATATAATAATACTCTCTGCCGGGGCGAAACTCAAAGCCTAAGGAGAAGGGAGTGAAGAGCTGGAACTTCTCAGAGAACTTGAGCGGTCCGTTCGGCGACAGGGGCCTGTTGCACTCCCAGCGTTTGAAGCCCTTGGCGGTGTGATCGCAGGAGCTGTAGCCATCGTAGTTCACCATGTAGAGGATGTAGCGCTCGGCCTGTTCGTCGGAGACCGGGCTGATGTAGTGCGGACAATAAACATCAAGGTAGTCGTTGATGCAGACGTCAATGTGGTAATCTCCCCGATAAAATCTAGAGTGATGACAGGAGGGAGAAAAAATATGAATACGTGTATCTTGGATGTTTTGCGTGACGATACAGAAAGCTTGAATGTTTTGGGAAAGTGGCAAAATAGGTGGAAAAGTGATTTTCTTTTTTCTTTTTATTGAATTTGCTTTATAAATTAGGTGAATTGTCTCTTAGTGTCCTTTTTCTTTGCCTTTTTTGTTTTCAGCTTAATTAACAGCTCTGTGTAAAGCGTGTTTTGTTTTTGAGTTGTTTCTTTACAGCATCACGGTGGCAGAAATGCATCCGAAAATGCAGAGAAGAATTCAATCCATATACACAAGTTTCAAAATAAAATTAGAAGAGAGGACGCATTAGTGCATGAGGACAGACTAAGAAAAATAAACAACACGTTTCCACTACTTGCTTCTATTATTAATGACTTTGTTTTCCACGTTTCAATAAACTAAGATTATATGAGCAGCGTATAAGACGTGGTCCCTGACAGTGAATCTTCTGATGATTCAATTCTTTATTGAAGTCGCTCTGAGGATGCATGCTCCCTTACGGTCCCCTGCCTTTTGTCGTTCCCACTCCTAACTTTCACATCCCCCAAAAGCAGTGCTTTGCGAAAGGGCACCCAAGGAGCAGCTGCTTAAGTGCTGAGGAAGACACTTGGTGATTTGTAAGGGGAGTCTCTCGTCCTCATGTTCACAATGAAAATGTTTGCCGAAGAGTTATGAATACTCCAAAACCTGAGGACATAAGATAGTGCTTTGAGAATCTCAGCCACAGCTGAGAAACAAGTTACCACGACCGCTTGAAAAATGAGGCTGGGCGGAGAAAGATGCATCCATTTGTGCTCCCTTTGCGTTAACAGGGTCTCATCATGTTGGCCTCAATCATCCAGAGCCTCTTGTGAGACTCAAGTCCCCCTGCAACCCACCCGCCCTGGCAGATACCTCTTATGATGCATGCTACTCAGTCCTAAGCCATAAATCAATGTTGGTGCTCAGCAGCGATGACTTATGCCGGTGGTGAAATTAAAGTCCCTCAGCGTTACAGGGCTAATCCCCTGGTTAGCATGTGCCTTTAGCAGCTTTAAGAGGATCCTTCTGCAGAAAGAGATTTTCATTAACCAAATATGACAACTTGATGTAAGAGCCCCTTGTGGAATCTGCAGGTCCGGGAAAATGAGGCCTGCTCTCCTCACCTCGCTTTGATACAGACACCAAGACTTTACTTTTGGTGTTTACTGTAAACTGAGTGGGCAAGAGACAGGGGGGAAAGGTGCAACTACAAGATATGCCGGGTGTTCATTCCCGAGGAGAGTGATTGGAAAGCCGTAAGTATTGTATGAGGTTGCATTTCAGATTAAGCGTGGACAGTGGCTGGTTGTGTCTCTGAAGCTGCTAATGGCCCGTGGTACAGTATCACTGACATAGTGTGGATGTCTACAATACTCCACCTCTGTCCTCTGACACAGTGATGCCGGTCAGAGAAGAATGAAGCGGAGACCGTTGTGGAGCATGCAGCAAACTGATGATCCGATAACACTGAACTCACTTGAGCACCACAGGAGGGGTTCAACCCTGGCTTTTCACTGGCCACAGATGAGCTAACACGCCTACTGCTGCCGCTCGACGAAAGATCGGGACCAGCAATCAGCTTATGTACAGGCAGGTGAGATGGGGAGACAAGAGAGACACAGCTGCTACTGCTGCTGCTGACGTGCACATGTTCAGGAGGCATGTTCTTCGGGGCCTGTTGGGGGTATCAGGTTGTCATTACACAAATTGTAAATGTGCTGCAGGATTAGTGGCCGTCTTGGTGGGTTTACAAAAGCCACAAATGAGCGGATGTGTGTGCATGCATGCATGACAGCAGGGTGTGTGAGTGTATCTCAATTTGAATCTTTTTCTCTCTCTAATTATAGTCTGGTAAAATGTGAAACCAAAGCCCTGGTGTTTGCTCCTAGTTTTCCCCCCTCTAGGACCAGCTGAGCGCCCCGGCTCCAAAAAGGCACAACATGGCCTCCTTTTGCCTCAGGTTCATAGCGGCTTGCTGATATTATGACTACCAGGGATCAGCCGGCTCCACGGTATCATATCCTCAGTTAGAGGCATTGTGGGTGAGGCTGCATTGTCCCTCTGTGCCTTCACGAAGGAGTGAATGTTGGCTTCAGCTTTTTAAATGTCGATTCCTGTCAACCAAACCCCCGAAGATCGTCCAGGATTAAGAAGAGCCTTGCCTTTGCAGGAGAAAGGTGGACAATAGTTTGTAAAAGTCATGATGACCTTGCTCAGACAAGGATATTTGTCCCCAGATTCATCCGTATTGTGTCTGGAGCGGGAGTTCTGTTAAGTAGCACTAACAAGCATCTCAAAATTAGTCTCCAGTGACTGATTAGATTCCTCTTCTGCACTTAAAACTAGAAATTAAAGCCTGCTGTCATCACTTCGTCAATGTTTCAGCGCAGGAAAATCAATACAATAACTCCAAAGCTGCTCACTCAGCGTGTTCAGTACAGTTCATGTTCTCATTTGTAAACATGTTAGAAACTTGAAATACTTTCTACAAAGGCAAAATGTTTATGTACTTTTATAGGTAGTGGCTCTTTGTTTGCAGCCAATATCTTCTTGCTGACTTCATTTCACTTGAGTAGACACAAACTTTAATGATCTCAGAAACGGCACATAAAACCCCTATTGCATGCACCGCAGGATACCCCTATGATTAAATTAAAAACAAGAAACAATATAGATGAAGACATCAGCAAATAGAAAGACAGATTTAACCGTAAGAGACAAAAACGAAGCTTTACTTTTAAAGTGTTGAGTTGCATTTCCACGTATGATCATATTGTATTGGCTGTCAGAATCCCGTCTACCTCTATAACCATAACTGATTAATGCAAATTACTACGGGCACTGCAGAGTACGAGGTCATCTGGATTTATCTGTTCGCACATAACAACGTAAAATATGTCACCAGGGCAACCGATGTAATAGATGAGGCGGGGTGTAATATTAAAAAGAAATTAATTAAAAAGAAATGTACCTTTACATTAGTGTGTTAGTGGGGGGGGAGGGGGTGCATGTGCATGTAACAGATGTTAATCACTTTCATCTATTTATTTGATTCAACATGCTTTGAGCATCAGGTCGGGGTTTACATGGACACCGCAGGCAAACTACCAAAACACCCTGATGCGATGGATTACCAATGTGCCCAAAAGCACGATGCATCCCTGCCTTTCTGCAGAAATTGGATAAGCAGTTTCTCATTTTTATTTGGAATGTTTTTCTTTTCCATCCCTTGATGGTCTAAGTATTAGCCATGAGATAGGATTGTGAGTTCAACATCGCCCAGATGCAACAGACAGGCTGCATGGATGGAAGGTGTTTACAGCATGAGACAGTGAAATGAAAAGTGAGACTTGCAAAAACGCCAACAGATGAACCAGATGTTTGCCAGATGGAGGCTATAAGAAGATTTTTGAGTGGCACAAGTGAAATATTGAAAAGAAACAGAGCCATAAACACTCAGCCTGACTCAAGATGTAAAGAAACAGATGACATTTCTCAATTCTCTGGCCTCTCCTTTCGTCTTTTAACTAACCAAAGATTTTCTCCTGCTGATCTTTAATCTGATCTCTAGTCTCTGAGACAATGATAGCATCCGTCAGCGCTCGGCTGCGGGCTGGGTTACAGCACAGGAATGAAACCTTGATTCATTTGCCCCGCCACAGTCTTCCAAGCGTATTCACAATTTTCAGCTTTAGGGTTTCTTCATTTTCATTACGGGCAAGATTTATTTATCTGTTTTTCTAAATGGCTTTTTTGTTACAGGCGATTTAGTGAATCATTAAGCCTTCACAGAGCTGATCAAGCCACTTTTAACATTTGTGTTTCACTTTTTCTGTTCTTCTGAGCAGCAGGAGGTGAAGAAAGCCGATCGAGGGTTTAGGGTTTTGACAGCAGGGGTCAGACAGAATGATCACTAAAGAAAAAGACATTGAAATAATATTCATGGTTCAGCAGTTCAGTATCAGATGTGAATGTATCATAACGAGCCATGGGCAAAGTAAAAGCAGCCAAATCCTAAAGCAAGTTGTCTTGGGGAATAGTGATCCCTGATTGGATGAAATACTCACAGCCAGTAAGAGGGGCTAATCAATGAATCAGTAACCGGAGCTCTTAACAAAGCACACATTTAAGGATAATCCCTCTTTTCAGTCAGCTTTCCTACTTGTTTGCTTTTCTTAGCCCCATCTGTTGTGTTTCTGTGGTTGATTCCAGGTAAGGAATGACGGAGAGAAACTGACACAGAGGGAGGTCGAGGAAGGAAAGGGGGAGCAGGCAGAGTGGAAATACGGACATTACTTAAAAAAAACTACATCTATCTATCTATCTATCTATCTATCTATCTATCTATCTATCTATCTATCTATCTATCTATCTATCTATCTATCTATCTATCTATCTATCTATCTATCTATCTATCTATCTATCTATCTATCTATCTATCTATCTATCTATCTATCTATCTATCTATCTATCTATCTATCTATCTATCTATCTATCTATAGAGAGATATATTTATCTGGATGTTGACGTTTTACGTCACATTTCATTGCGGTCTGGTTTGTTCTGCCAGTAAACAAGCCCAACTGAGCTCAAGTCTCTCTGTGACTGTAGGATCTTTGTTTGCATACTTTTACAAGCCAAATTACAAAACCGTTTCCAACAAATACTGAAGAAAATTCTTGAAGTTGTAAAAGCATAAGTGTTTTATTTCCCAACATGACGGTTTGAATAATATTTTACATCCTCTCCTTGATTCCAGCAATTACATTGTGGGGAAGCTGAACTCATGTGTATTCACTTTTTTAAAGAGAATTAAAGTATTTAGTCTTATCTTCATTCGGACACACATTTAAAGTAATTTTTAACAATTAAAAAAATGAAAAAAAAACTGCAAAAAAGGAGTGAAAACAATTTTTAATTTGTATTTTAATCTAGATTTAGCCTATTTTTTTTTTACATAAAATGATCAAAGCCTGCAAATCTGCAAATGAACAAATTTATAAGCTCAGTTTCTCAAAAGTAACAGTCTTGAAGGGAGAGAAGGAAAAGAAAGCACAATGTAAACACACTGTGTTCTGAAAGACAAAGAAAGAGAAGAAGCTGCATGAAGAAACCAGGGGTGAAGACAAAAGGGAGAAAGAAAACTGAAGTCAGATGAGGAAATAGGAAGAAAAGGTGCAAAAAGGGGAGGAGAGGAGACAAACGCAAGATCAGGAAATACAGAAGAGAGTAAAAAAGGAAAAAAGACATCAGAAAACAGAAATGCCTTTAATTTTCTCTTCTGTTTATCAGAAGAGAAAATTAAAAGGAAATGGCAACTAGGCGTGCTAAAGGAAGAAGATGTGAAGAACGATGAACCAAGCAAGAAAGATGGTTAGGGCAGACGTAAAACGAAGATGAATGCAAGCAGAAGAATGCAGACAAAACAAGAGGGTAGAAGTAGGTAAGAGGGTGGTGGAGAGGAAGATAAAGCCCTCCTGTTGTTTTCCTCATGAACGCAGCCGCTCAAACGGGGGGGGGGGCAGCTTTCCAGGGCTGTTCCACAGAGAGGAAAAAAGATTCTTTACGGACACAGTCACACATGAAACTCCTGTTCACACACACACACACACACACACACACACACACACACACACACACACACACACACATTGTAAACCTTAATGACGCCTAATCAGAGTGTGTTATTCCCAGTAACAGCCTCTAGAGGGAACTCTTTAAGGGGCCAAAAGGGGTCATTAGATTAGATGCTGGTGATGATATGATGATGTCACCAGATGGACTTTGTCCATCTTGCTGCCCCAGAGGTTGGGGGGTCTCCATTCATCCCTCTCTCCCTCCACCTGTCCCATCATTCATAGCCCTCCACCGCTGGGAAGTTAAAGCCATTACTACTTAGCTAGCTAATTATATACACACACATCTGTCCATGGACCAACACAAACACACACAATACATTTAAACACATAATGCGTCTGCCAGAGGGCCTGGACTAGCCGAGCGTTGACAGAAACGAGATGAGAAAAGTGGAACCTCTAACCTAAAGACAGTTGTCTGCTTTGGAGATTTTTTTTTTTCCTTGCTGGGAACAAAACCAAGAGAGGTGAATGATTGGCCTCAAATTAAAAACATATTGCTGCCTGTTAAAACCTTGGATAGTAAAAAACACAACAGAGGCTGGAGGGAGCAAAAGGAAGGAAACAGGCAGGAGGAATGAGAGCTGCTTATGGATCCTGGTGGTCCTGACTGTGCCAATCGCCAACTTGTCCTTCGATACAGCTGCGAAGGCTGACAGACGGACGGACAGAGACAGTCTTATATAAAGCTTCATGTATATTCTAATCTCTGCCCGTCTGCATATAAGGTCCTTTTGTCTGTGTAGCTTGTGTACCAACAGTAGGGAGACAAGAAAGTATCAACATTTGCTTCTTTTTTCAGCCTAAGAAGCTCCGACATGTTAAATGCTGTTAAATACTGATTGTAAAAAGCATGCATCGTAAAGTCTCAGTATTTTTGCTGCAATGGAACCAGCTAGATCAGGACTAAATGTCCCCATAAAGCGAATAATTCAGATTTGTTGTTGTTTGCAGCTTTTGTTATAAAAAAATTATTTTTTTTAAAGCCTAACCATGATTCATCCCAAAACTAACCCAGTGCTTTCAATGTATAGACCTAACCCTTCCATCCCGTTTTAATCCTTTGGAGGGTCACGGGGGTCTGCTGGAGCCTAACCCGGATCATTATAGGCGAGAGGCAGGGGTCCACCCTGGACAGGTTGCCAGTCTGTCACAGGGCCACATACAGAGACAACCAACCACACATGTTAGAGTCACCAATCAACCTTGTATGCATGTGTTTGGACTGTGGCAGGAAACCGGAGTACCCGGAGGGAACCAACGCAAGCACGTGGAGAACATGCAAACTCCAGAGGCACCAGTGCTAACCACTGACCCATAAACCTCACAAAGTATTTAAAATGTTTAAAAAGGTGGTTAGAGAGACAAATAATGAAAATAAGAAAGAAAAAATAAAGCGCCAATGAATGAAAAGAAGGAAGTGAAGAATAACTGTCTGAATGTTGGTCTCAAACACGTCTTTCATATGTACAGGTCTTTCATCACATGTTCTCCTAAAGGATCTCAGCACTGTATAATGTTTCACTGATTACTGTCAGTGTTTGCAAATGACACTGGTGATGCATCAGTTATTGACACAAAAGGACCTCTGACAGGATGCAGCTGGAGAACAGATTCCTTTGGATTGGAAGAAGATGCTAAAAGGCCCGTGAACGAGAAACAGTAAGTGACGGGTTGAAATAGGAATGTCTTGTTGCAGATTTTCCGAACCTACTCCGGAATAAGAGAAGTTGTTGCGCTGGTTGCAAGGTTGTGCGGTACGAATTGTGCAAAGAAAAGAAAAAAAACAAAAACAATATCACATTAATGTAGAATTTTAAACCAATCCATGTCCACTCTAGCTTTTCAATTTTATATAGGAATAAAAAAAAATAACTCCATCCACACTAAACAATAGTTTAGACTGCCATGGAGGCTCATTTGTTTTTGTTTTTGTCCAGTGTTCTTTGTTACACTCATCATCCACACTGCAGTGGTTTGACCCATGGAGATGTGAAATCTTTGATCAATCTTTGACGACCCCGTTTCAGTTTGTAGTCTACCATAGAGAGACAAAAACAAACGTCACACACCTTTCATTCCTGATTTCTTCTTCTGGGTTGGTGTGTACTATATCATTGCCACATTTGTTAAGCCTACATCATATAAACCATCAACTGGAAGATATAAAACAGACAAGCCTTAAAATCGGTGTAAATAAAACACGATAGATGGTACAGCACATCTGTAGACTTAACTATTCACTATGCAGGCGGTGGTCACAATAAAAGAATATTATCATCTTATCACTGAAAGTAGTTTTGTTTTACCAAAAATAAATACATAAAATAATAAGCAGCAGACAATAAAAGCTAGAATGAGTTCATTTGAGGGACTGGGCTCTTTAAGATGAATATTTCTGTCAGCAAACAAACTGACCGAGACAAGTGATTCTCCTCCTGTCCTACGTGAATGAGGCAGGTTAATTACTAACAGCGCTATTCTGCTGTCAGGGGGGTCAAAGCAGCAACAGCAGCGTGGGGTTAGTGTCGGTCAATACACACACACATACACACACAGGGCTGAACTCCATCATTCAGCCGGTGTTAAACCCCACGGGGCCGACAGAAAAAAAACCCTCTCGGCAATAAAGACGGCTGTTCAGGGTGCCATGACGCTTGTTTACAAGAGCAAACAAAAACCTCAGAGTTTGCGCTTTCTGACCCACACACATACCTGAGCATGTCTTCATAAAGGAGTGCAGTGGGGGGACATGTTGAAATGAATAAACTCTTCAGCACCTGCAGCATGAGGACCATTCTGCACGCTGCTGCAGACCACTTTCATGCAGATGCATCCTCACTGAGGATGTGCAGACATGATTCAGATGATAATCATGCGGAATAGTGAACACGAACACGACGGATCGTCCCAGGACGCCTCCCATCACACGATCCGCTCTCCAGCTCAACTGATATCGATCTGACACTTTAGACTCTGAGCTGAGGTCAGAGGTTAGTGACAGCCAATTATTCAGCCTGAGACCCAGTGTTTGGCCAGTGTCTGAGTCCAGGTGATGGTCTGACCTCGCTGTCGTCCATCTTAGGAGCTGCTGAGGGATAGAAGGAGAGGTTTAAAAGGCCTCTTAAAACCTCCTCTCCCCATGAATGCATCAAGTTTTATTTGTTTATGTGCTCCACTAACGGCTCTGTCGTCTCCGTCAGTGTTGTATCTGATGAACTTTCCACTAAAATAGGTGACAGATTTAGTTTCTTCTATCATATCGTACACATGTTTATGTCAAAAGACTATATTTTGTTAATTTATTTTTAATTCATTTATTCATTTCATAATCACTTGGCCCTTTAATATCAATGATTTTAAGCAAATTAATTTTTTAAAAGAATGTCAAATATAACAACCAGATAAGATTTTTTTTTTATAAACTAGTAACTTAGTTTTGTACTGCAACTGCAGCAAAACCCAATTTCATTATGCCAAAAAAAATAATTTCTTAAGCCCTTTTGCATTATATAAACTACTGAAAAAACAAAAAAACCCACTTCAGTTTATTACAAAAGCAGTCATGCAAAGTGATGCTTGGCATCAGTTCTTACCATATGTTAAGTTTCACTCATATGATTTCTTATTTTCCTCTTGTTATTTTTGGAAACTAATTGCTTATGTAATCAGCTTTCACTGAAGTATGTTTTTGTTTGTTTTTTCCCCACTGATCTATATTACTTCTGGAGGCTTTCTGTTGCGCTCACTGTAAATGACTAATAAAATGCACGTTGTTGAATCGCTGAATTGTGAAGAGCAGAACATAAATGACCAGAGACGCATGCAGGATGTTTTTTTTAAATAGAAGGACGTACTTTCATCTGTGTGAGTCCTGGATAGCGGCTGTGAATGAATTTCATGCCCGTATGAACCGTATGAACAATTGGAGTAAAATTGGAGCTGAAATGACATGTGTGGCATTTAAAATCAGAAAAACATAGGTGGTTACATTTAGGCTGCGGTTTTAGGAGTTTGCTTTTACACTAAAACAAAAGGAAAAATGTCTTATTATTTTTTCTACTATTATCTGTAATATACTAAAAGGATAAAGTCTCAGGCACACTGATTTAAATGCTGAAAATGTTTACAAATTGTAACATTTCATCATATTCATCATGTATATGTATATTTGTATATTTATTTTTTCTAGAATTTCTGTACCTAAAAAAATAACTTAAAACTCTTTAAGATGTTGCTGTTGTGATCTGATTAATCTTGTTCAGATAAAGTCTTGTTGTTTATAACTTATTGAACTATAGAAAGGTTGTATGATGCAGATGTTTTTTTTTTTTTTCTACAGATTTTGGCCGTTTTTATTTCTTCAACTCAATTTAAAAACCTTTGTTGGTGATAGTGGTCCACTTTAAATGCATTTTATTGGAAAAAAATTGAATTCAATGCATTTTTGTAATTTATTTGTTTTTCTTCATTTTCTTCATTTCTTCATACTAATAATTCCATCCATCCATCCATTTTACATACCCGTTTTAATCCTTTGCAGGGTCACAGGGGTCTGCCGGAGCCTATCCGGACTCATTACAGGCAAGAAGCAGGGGTCCACCCTGGACAGGTCGCCAGTCCATCACAGGGCAATAATAATAATTATTATTATTAAATAATATATATAGCACTTTTCCAGTCTTGCACCAATCAAAGTACATTTTCTACTAAAAGCCACATTCCACATAGTCTCTAGAGATCTACACAGATTTATTTCTACTTATTGTAGGCAGTTTTTTTCTATCACACACAATCACACACACCAACGCTTTGGAGGCAATGCTTTTAGCGTCTTGACCAAGAACTGAGAGGCGAAGGATCAAACTACCAATTATTCAGGATGGCAGATAACTGCTGTGCCACAGACGACACAAATACTAAAATAAAAATAAAACCCAAATTCTGAGTACTGATTATCAGGAGGTAAATGCCATAATCAGATCAGGAGAAAAAAATACTATTTACCTATGTGTTATTTACAAAAGAGATTAGGACAAAAGAGATTAAAAATAAATTTTGGTCACAACAAAGCACTAGGACTGAAAAACACTGAAGCACACGATCGAGACTAAAGCACACACACACACACACACACACACACACACACACACACACACACACACACACACACACACACACACACACGTCTCCTGAAACCCAGATGGGAACCAGCCTAAGCAGCAGTGAAGTCTGCAGGAAGGCCCCACCTGAAGCATGTTTGACTAACATGGCCCCGATCCTCGCTCTGCAGAACCCAAACTGTGCCCTCTGACCTCCCTCCCCAGGGTCAATCCTAGACCCCTGTGCAGCCCTATCACTTTACTGCACCCCAGGGAGCCGCTGCCCCGCCCGCCCCGGGCCCAACAGACTCTGAACCCGCAACCAGGGGCGCGGGACTGAGGGTGGAGGGGGGGGTGATGGTGCAGAGAGGAACCCACAACGTCTGGACTCAATCACCAGCCCATGACAAGCCTGCAGTGCTTTAACACACACACACACACACACACACACACACACACACACACACACACACACACACACACACACACACACACACACACACACACACACATGGCACCATGATTACATGCAAACAGTCGCACACACACACCAGCACTTATCCACCAGTGAGGTCTCACACACATCAAAGTGCGGTCGGGTTGACTTGTTTGAGTAATAGGCGTTCTGTGGGGAGATGGTGAAATGCTAAAAACTCAGGCTTGGAAAATTAGTTGTACTCGAGGTTCTGTGAAAAGAAGGGGAAAGCCAAAGGAGAGAGGATTGTATTTGAGGCTTGATGTGAAAGAGGGGAGAAAAAAAGATAGAAGTGTCAGAGTGAAAGATAGAGTAGTGAAAGAAGGAGCCAAAATGATGTGAGAAAAAGCTTGAGGGACGTGAAGAGGGAGGTGGGTGAGAGCACATCCTTGATTTAAAACTCCCACAGGTCCCACGTAGGAGCTAGGAGGTCTGTGTGTGAGTGCACGTCTTTCTGGGTTTATTTGTTTGGCCCAATTTCACATACAATGTCTCCACGGGTTGCACGGGCCCGCAACATTGACAGTTTCCATCCTTGAACAACCTTTTCAGTTAGACAAGCTCAAGAGAGAAAAGCTTGTCATTGTCCAAAACACAGAGACGCAGTTCTCAAAGGAAAAGCATGTTCATGTTCCTCAATGACAAAACACCCTCTGAGTACGCTCTGTTTCTGCATGACTGTAATTTCTCTAATTAGAGTGATCACTGACATGCTTCTCATGGCAGGACTTACTTATTCTGAAGAAAAGTAAATCTGGAAATTCTTTATTTTACGGTTTCTGAAACTGCCTACACATTACCTGAAGGTTTGTGGAGATCGCCTCAGATTCTTTGATATTTGTATCCTAATGACAAGGGTGCCTCCGAGAAAGTTAAACACGGCTTGGTACTAATGAAAAAGGCGAAGGCAAAATTGATAGATGCCGTTAGCCAGTACCCCGTCGAGAAAAATAAAGGTAGAAATAATAATAGTCATTTTAATTTTTAACTATTTAAATTTTTAAAGTTATAATTATTGTATCTTTGTTTTACTGACATTGACATGAATGAAAGGAAATGACTACATTGTTGTTGTTGGACTGAAGATTCAGAAGCCGCAATCACAAATACAAAACAATGACCGACAAACTAAAGTTGAGTGACTGGTTTAAAATTGTTAAAGAAGTTGAGAAAAATATAAGTTTGTAATCAAGTGAAAGAACTCAAATCTCATCATTTAGAGAAATGATTAAATCAGAATTTATAACTTCTAATTGTCTCTAAAAATGTGAACTTTTGAAATGGAAGTTCATCTGTAATAAGAGCAGCAGTTACACAAATGATTATGTTAGTGTGAAAAAAAAAAACAATGAAAAAGTTAAACCTGTAACGGCTGGCAGACGGAGAGCTGTTAAGGAGGCACAACTCCCCCCTTTACGTCCCACAGCAGGACCAGAAAAAACAGCACATGTAACATCATGTAAGAGCTAAACATAGAAGCACTCTGTGAGTGCCCGGCATGCCAGCGCCGAGCCAAACCACCTGGTCCACTCAATCTGCCCCCGCCGGGCCCCTCCACCCCCTTCCCCTTGAAACAGAATGCCTGTCAAAGTCTTGTCCATCAGCCTCCGAACCAGTGGCAATCTCTGATGGACGCATACCGCCTTAAGAGGGCTCCGGCTCGGATTCACACGCGCCGCCTTTAGAAGTCCTGGGCTCGGTTTCGCGTGCTCCACCTTAAGAGGCTGTATTTCATATTCACACCCGCCGCCGCATTCCAGTGTCAGCGCCCGTGGAGGCCATGTTCCTCATTCACATCCTCTGCAGTCAGGAGCAGCAGGTCTCGGAGGTAATGGCCCATCTTTTGGAGCTCCAATGGACAAATTTCAATGCATATAAAATGGTTTTTCCAACTGCTACAAAGCACAAATGGCGCTGAGAGGTGCTGCAGCTTTTCAAACACCCGTGAATATACACCTGCTGATGCTAATGCACACAGACGCAGTAGGACGCGAAAGTTTAGAAAAATGAATTTATGTCTGAGAAGAAGCAGAAACGCACTTTTAACAACTGGTGCTCGTGCCACACAGTCTGCTCTTTATGACGCCTTTCTGGAAGCATTCAATGCAACAAGTTTTACAAATAATACATCAATAAGTCTTAAATAACCCATATTTAAGTATCGTTTTCCGAAGTGTAATTCCATACACTCTTTAATGGAGGGAAGGTACGCCCATGCAAATCTTTATAAGCACAGTGTGTGCAGCAAATTATCCAGGCTACCTGCTATTTTGTTCCTGGAAAATGAGAAATCAAATCAAATATATGTGCCACAATTAAATTTACATCCACCTCAGTTATATTACACTGGAGCCAGGTATAATAAAACTTTGATATATGAAACCAAAGCTATTGTTACATTGAGTACACGAGATAAAACATGTTCTTTAGCTAGTTCGGCATAAATTTGACCATTATCTAAAATAAACTGTATCTGAGAAAGAGTCTTTCACAATTTACAACAAACATTGCAATGTCCAAAAAAGTCTTGTGGCCGCATTTAAAAGGCCAAATCGGGGCGTTGCAAAAAACAAAAAAAAAAGTAAGAAAAACCAACGTCTCCCCTGAGTAAAAAATTTAGTAAAAACACAAGCATGCAAACCCATCCACCCACGCGTACCTTACTAACACAGCTCGCATTATTCACAGGAAAAAGCAGCAGAGATCTGCAGAAATCTGGCTCACACAAAGCGGGCCAGTCTGACATGGGGGCCCGTCCAAAAGAAAATATCAGCAGCTGCTATCTGACAGCTGATCAGCATTAACCCAAACCGAGCCCACTCTCACAGAAACATGTCTTTGAACCGTTAATAATCTCACATCCACATTACACTCCAGGAATACAGCCATGTCCTTCTCCAATGTATTGCAAACACCTGACACACATCCCGACTGCATCCAGATCAGCTATTATGTTTTCCTGACTCTGAGGAGCACTACCTCGGTTGAATCCTGGCCTGTTGTGAAACTGCCAGATAAGAACCACATGTAAGCAGTTGAACGTCAGTTTCAGGAAGGATTTACTGCATCTGTGTGATGATGGAGAGGGCCACAAAGCAGAGACAGAACCTCTGTTGGAAGATCACCTCACCGCTGGGCCAGCTTACATCTCTAAGAACACAGGCAGACGACTCCTTCACCTCCGCACCTCGCCAAAGGGAAGGAGGCATTAGATAGATGTGTATCTCCTCACCTGACAATTTAAGTGTTGGAAATATCCTTTTCTTCCCCCCTTTCCACTCATTGCACACCACCATGTGTGTTTCCCCATGTGCAGTATGTGCCTGGATTAGATTACATATTTGGCAGAAACCAAATCCTCCTCCTCAGCCCGTCATTATTACTGTATTTTAGGGAGCAGACTGCAGTGATTAGCCCTCGCCTCTGAACTGTGGGCCACCTCATTTAACACACCACTTGATGTAATTGTTATTGGAGTGGAGATACTAGCCTGTGGGTCAGAGCGAACCATAGCTCCTTCTCCGGCCTGACTCACTCTGACAGTGGCTGGTAAAACCATCACTACCTGTACAAGTTTGTGAATCCAGAATGCGGCTGAGCCCTCACTAGCGTGACCCCAAATTTCAACTGAGGAGATGATGCGATGGGCCAAAAACAAGGAGAAGAGATACTGGCATTGGGGGGTTCAAAGCTGTCCAGGTCAAACTGCACGTGCAGTGTTGGGGAGGTTTTATGATTTCTGCTTAAAGAAAAAGTTGTGTCAACACCATTTGGATTGAATTAGACTCCCTAAGACTTTCATCCTAGGCATGTTTTTGATAGATTTTATGAAGTGAATTTTTACTATACCAGTCTTTGTACTTGTAATGGCCTTTCTTTACAGTCATTTTCAGATTTACTGGAGGAATTATAAATCCTGAATCGCTATGAACATACAGAATCCTCCTTAAGTATATTTTGATTCCTCAAAACATCTGACACATAAATACGTCACGTTACATGAGACATTAGACGACATTATTTTGACATTAGTTCATGTTAAAAGTGGTTGTCTTTACTGTAATATCAGACACGTGGCCAAACGGTTGATGTATTTTCAGATACCACAACAACAGCTAAGTTGTATGTGTTAATATCCGGTTCAGTACAATACAGTGTAATTTATTTGAGAAAACACAAATTAACTACGCAAAGGTAGCGTACTATGTGTAAATGTACTAACGGAGGTTTTCAGAAAAGAAGGAACAGACCATATTTATCTGGACAGCAACTCAACTAGATCTATAGAGAATAGCAACAATACCATAAAGCGTGTTTTTGATGTGCTTGTGATCAGTTGCTGTTCGCTGACGTTTGCTGAACGGACAGAGGCTGCGTTGCAGTAGGTGAATCGCTGGTACATCTTCCAAATCCATGAAACATCTGATCAGAAGGAGGCAGATAGAATGTCGCTGGTTGGTTCACACTGCACGGAGCAAATCATCCCTCTCTGAACCACAAATTGAGAAACGTGAAAAGCATGTCAGGCATGTCAGCGATGCTTCACCTGTAGTTCGTATCTTAATCAGTTTTCATTGTGATTTTGCATATTGCACCCGGTCTCGAGATCATAAAAACCATCATCTCAGTGCTTGTCTGAGGTTGGACAAAGGTTGTTTCACAGACAGAAGAGACAAAGAGATGCAGGAGGGTGCATAAAGGTGAAAAGAAAATGAGGAAGAAAATTGAAAATGAAAGATTAAAAAAAAAAAAGAAAGAGCTCAAATGAGGCTAGATCCACTTCCATTGGCCGTCTTGGTATGGAGGGTTGGAAAATATACTCGCCTCCACTGAATGATAGGCATTCTCATCCCTCGTCTACCCCCCAGGGGGACAGAGAGCAGAGCAGGGCTGGACCTGCCATCTTAACGCTTCCTCTCTACTCACTTTACACAACCATCCTTGTCTTCATCTCTCTGACCGCTCGTCTTTCACTCGCGCTCCGAGATGCCGTCTTGACCCTGCATCTCTAATCTTTTTAATACAATCCCTTATTCCTCGCTCTGTGTGCCCTCTCAGTGCTATTAGCAGCTTGCCCTCTCCTGTCCTACATGCCGTGTGACCACCATTAGCGCCTTCTGGAAAGAGCACCGTCATCATCTGTGCCATCATTTTCATCCACAGCCATTAGGATCATAGTAAAAAGATATGACCACTTATATACGTCTTCATATAATGGACTGTAGGTGGACGGTTGTATAGCTGCAGCGCCAACAGACACTGTCATTACTTTTTACGACTTTGAGTTCTGTGGCCCCTAATGTACCTCCTTCCTGTCCTTCAGCATTTGAAGTCAGAGGAGGGGAGAAGATTAGTGGTGGGAGAGATCATGCGGTTATCAAATCAGCTGCAGGTTTGATTTCCTCACCAATAACCAGAGCTCAGAGAGGAGTGTCTGAGTTCAGTCGACGCTGATGCGATGTGACCAGGGAGGGGCAGCGACTCAATAAACGGGCTGTTTCGCTGGAGATAGCTCATGTTTTACTTTTGACTTGCCGGATTCAGACGTAGAGCGAATACTTGTGATCGGACTGTTTAGGCATGTTTTCGTTTATTGTGATAAGTTTGCATGAAAGTGGACCCATGTGATCCACGTAAGTCCTCATCTTATATTAGTATGTAAGCTTGCAAACGTTTCCTGATGAATTTGCTTTCACACATGCAGGCTTGAGTCCTTTTAAAAAGAACGTCAGAGGTTTGTCCCTGTGCTTGACAGTTTGTTTTATTTCATGTGGTTTGAACACACTAATTGCATTCAGGTGTGGACAAAAACAACTGGACCAACACGCTCAAAAGCAGATGTCTTCCTCCAAGAATACCAAAATAAAAGGAAGGAACCACGATCCTGGAATCACATGTATCTGAGGCATTGCATTGTGGGTCATCTAATGTTTCTGCAGGATTAACACTTGTTTAAACCACGGATTAAAGCAAAGATCCCCCTGCACTGTTTTGACTCCGGTAGAGCTGAATGTTTCTCTCCAGCTGTAGAATAAAGTCACCAGGATTATACGACAGCCAGTCCACGTAGGCTTGGCGTGTCATAAAACAATGCATTGGTATATTGTGTAGGTACAGTTTTTGCTCCTGTGGCAGACAAATGTGACTAGTGAGTGGTCAATACGTGAGCTCGCTTGCAAAAAGTGAGGAAGATAGTTATTACACATCTTGCATTGCTTATATTTGATGTTGCTCTTTCACGACAACTGGAAGCATGCATGTAAGACAATTCAGAAAAGATCCTAGCCATGCAAAATAACTCCCGCTACACTAGTATTGTAAGAATTAAATATTTTAGGAAGATGAAATGGAGCAGTGTCAGCTGTAGCAGTTTAGACATGTCAACATAGGCTGAATGCCATGTATAAAAACATAAAAATACACAACTTAAAAATCATTTTACAATAATGGTTTTTGATCTGGCTCTTGATTCCTTTCATTGCTGCTCTCGCTCACTCTTGAGCAGTTTTGGAGAGCTGAAGCAGGGACACTTAAAATTCTCAAAGTCATAGATAGCGCGAAAGAGGAAGATCTGTAAAGGGACTCATGGGATAGCACAGAGGAGTCTGGAATAACACTTACACATGTGGAATTCACTAGAAGGCAAAGAGGTCACAACTATCTAACTTTTCCAGGTGGATGTATAAATGCAGACTAATCTTGGAGCCAATATGTCGACGTTCGGCGATCAAAAGTCACAATGTAAGCTGCGACCACACACCTGTGAGCATGAACGTGTCAGGAGGCCAGAGTTTAAAATCACTGGAACAAGCATCATTCAGCGAGCAAACACGCACAGGATGCACACTGCACTCAGCACTCCCCACGTTAAACCACACACAGAACACTTTACGTGCTCAACACTTCTCAGATAGTGTTTACCCTCTGAACAACAGCCAATTACATGTACAGCCAGGCTTTCAGCAGCTACCCCAGAGTCGCCGTAATCACAGAGACACAAATATTTAGTCACATTTTGTCTCATTCTATACCATTCTGTTTGGGTTTAATTAAATAAAATCAAAGCAAAGAACATTATTCACTGCAGAAATAAATACTGTGTTAAAACCATTTCTCAACACAGACTTAAGCGTTAAACATCCTGAACTCTGTCAGTGCGGTCGTTTCTCAGACCTACTCTTTTCTCCTGTTTTCACAGTATTTGTTAAGCACTTTGATGAAAACATAACATCAACTCTCTGAGGGGCTCCAGGTGAATCTGGTGGCGGCCAGCTACGTCCCTCCCCCCCGTGTTCCTCCGTCCCTGTGTGGAATATTTGTCATTTGTGTCAAGTATGTGGTGAATACTTCTAAACAAGTTCACATTTCAATTATCGCTGAAATTATCGCTGTCGTCTTGTAACAGCGTCAGGAACCATCTCGGCTTTGTCATTAGTCAGGAACCATCTCGGCTTTGAGTCAAGTTTTCCTGCAAGTGGCTCAAAACCGATCATCTTTTCGGCAAGTTTGAACTGAAGGATCTGCCTTTTCAGCTCATTCCTCATTAAACAAGGCCATTGTTTGACTAATTGTCAAAAGGTTTCTTGGTTGACCGACAATCCCTACGGCCTATTAGTTGAGTAATTGACCGACCTGCAGCTGCAGCTGCAGCAGCCCCTCATACTTTTCCTAACCTATGACTTCAGTAACTCAGTCTCAAAGAAGCGATTCAGTCGTCCCTCTATAATGTTCTTATGAAGTGTTGCAAATGCTGGTTAACGTCATCCACTTGGGAAGCACTGGAGCGGGGATGTCAGCTCGCACATTCAACCTGTCCGATGGCTCAGCCAGGTCATCCCAGTTGAGAAGAGGTCTTAGTTTAACACCTACAGGTTACGGAGTGCACCTCCCCTCCGTCATTAGGCGCTAGCTGAGCCTAACGCAGGAGGTAATTTGAGACCTGCCCTGCAGGCGGCTAATCCACCCCAACAAAGCCTTTTTACTGCTCTGGCAGCCCGAGCCATCATCATTCAGGTAATGCAAACTGCTCCGACCAGCGCTCAGTTCACGCAGGTGGCTTCACTGAGTGCTCTGTGTGTTTGAGTAGGTGTGAGTATGTGTGTGACCTGAGGTTGAAGGAAACGCATTTGATAAACGGTGTGTCCTCTGCGTGCCTTTGTGGTTTTACGTACACGTGTGACATGTGTGGACCCGGTGGTGCAACTGTGTGGTTGAGGCTCCTGAAGTGAGCGCACAAACTGGTTATGTCAACTTTTCTCGACAGGTAAAAGCTCAAATCCACATAATACCTCAAGCAATTGATCTCCGGTCAGGAGTGACAGCACTCACACAAGCACAAAAGCCAGAAAACAAATAGCCCATTACTGATACGTGACAGCTCACTTACCATTACCGTTTCATTAACTATGAATGTTTATGTTGGTTTTTTTTCATTAAGTTATTACTGTTATATAGGTCAAATCAAGCAAGTGTTCACAACACCGCTCATTATACCAGCCAAGGTGTTTCAGACGAAAAGCAAAAAAATGAATTAATAAAAGAATGTTAAAGCGGTGAAAAGCACAACCGCAACTCTAAACTGTCATGCTACGTTCGAGTCATGCGTTTTTCAGGTAGCTGGCGTATAGACACAGCTGGAGTTTGTCTTTACTTTGTTGTTTTACTTGATCATTACTTGGGTTGCGGAGAAAAGCATTTTTCTTTTCTTCTTTTGCTCTTCTCTATTGTAAATGTGCATGCAAGAAGTTAAATAATGATGAAGTGTTCTGATGAGGTGAACGGCAACTCAAAAAATGTTATAATTACTTATTGTAACATCTTGCATAACTCACAACATAATTCCTATATTAAATTATAATTATTGGACTTCATTAATGTAAATTACTCATCACCCTTGGTTACTTCTCTCATTATTTGTCCGTATTAGCATTTGATTATTTAATATTCTGCACAGAGGTTTCTGGAGTGTTTTATGCAAAGCACAGCTTTAGTGATTTTGATATGAAAAAGGAAGGGGATTGAGTTTAAACAAAATCCCCAGCTCTAATAAAAAGCAAACCATTTAAGGATGAAAATGCAACAAGAGGACTAGCGTGAGAGGACTTGGTGGACAAACTAAGGAAACAACAGGAATTTCCTTCAACAAGCTGGAGAGAGCAGTTCTTCCATTCTCAGCTTGTACATGAGAGGGAAACGCACTGGCATGCATGCACAAATAGTGCTTGCTGCATTCCTTTGTGCCTTCTGGCTCTCGTCCCACCGCACTTGTCACCGGACAGCGCAGGGCCCTGTAGTGTGTGCCGGTTGGCCTGAAGAGGCTTTCATGGCCTTCTTAGCATGCAGATGGTGTCAGGTGACAAGACCCGGAGCTGCAGGACGCAGATGGAGGCTGCTGCTGCAGCCTCAGGACTCAGCTTGTTTCCAAAATGAGACACCGGCTTCAGGGAAAACTGCTTCACACTCAGTTCAGGGCGTGAACTGAGTGACAAAACTCTGGTTTCTGTTGTTCATTACTGTATGACCAGCTCGCAAATTTGTTTATAAAACAAGAAGTCATTTGACAGGGATCATCAATTGTTTTCTTACAGATATCCACACACACATTTCTGTAAAGATTAATAGTCAAAAATTAGATAGCAAACTTTAAATTTCAGAATGTTTGTGTTACCAAATTCCTGCACCAGATCAGCACAGAAATATCGTTTTCGGAATTTCTGCAGGATATTTTAAAAACAATTCTCTAACAAAGACTAAAGTTTCAGAACCAAACTTTGTAAAATCTTGGGGGGAAAAAAAAATCCTAAATTCAGGGTCCGGTCATAAAAATTTGAGTGTATTGTGCTTCAAACCACAAACAAACATCTTTGGCTGATTTACCCGCAGTACAGACAGACATGCTGTGACATCTGGGTGGACGGAGTTAAGGCAGACGGACGGACACGCAGCAGTCAGTGGCAGCGGCGGTGGTGATGATGTGTTTGTTTCAGGACTTGAGGGTCGTAATTGGGAGGAACAGCAACTGCTCTTTTCAGCTCAGCAGCAGATGTGAAGCAGGTTCCAGACAGACAGCACACGAGGAGAATGTAAATGGACTTTCTGACCTTTTTCACCTATCAGACCAGGATTTCTATCTCTAGTCCTTTTACATGTGGGACTCACTTAAAGAACTATCCTTTCAACCGTGCTGTTCAATTTTAGGACACTTGCTTCGTCGTTAATTTTGTTTTCCAAGGCTACATGTTGTTGTCAGTTTTATTCTCAGCACAGGCGTTATTAGTTGGAAAGGAGTCTTAGTTAATTAAGAGACTATGAAGTTGTTTTTTTTTTTTTTGCCCTAACCATTGGCTCACCAAGCAGCTTAATTCCCAGGAGATCAACAAGGTCATGAGGGAATCAATCTTGCCAGATTCTATGTTTCTGTGGCAGAAACTCAAAAATTCAGACCAATTAGTATCCTATACTGGTAGCTGCATGCATGTTTTAGGGTTGATGACCATCAACAAAGAGAAGTCCCCTTCACAAACTAATTTTAGGTTTATGTCATTGGAACACTGACAAACTTTCTATGTACTCCCAATTTTATTTTATTTTTTATTTTTTATTGCATTGCTCTGTGAAATGACAACTACCAAGTATGTCAGGTTGCCTGAAGTACACTTTTCCATTAGTGGAGTGTAGCTCAGTCTGCATCGGTCCAGGTCCTCTGGACCAACTGATTTAGATGTGTTTGATGCATTTGTTCCACCATACCTGATTCAAGTTAATTTATCAACTCATCAGCTTGTCATCAAGGTCTATACAAACTGTTTTATGACCCGTTAATTAGAGCCATGTGTGCTGAAGCGATGTCACTGTTTAGCTTGACCGGAGTGGCGGAGGAGCAGCAGATCAGGCAGGGAGAATGTGAAGTTAACATCATTATGCACAGAGGCACAGGCGCGCTTACTCACTCTAGCGTGGCAGTTTTGGTCAAGATTTTACCGATTTAGGGAAGTCTTGAGATAGCATTTTGTAAAATCTGTAACGTGTTCAAAAATAATGTCAGGGGGAACTTAAGAACCTAATGAAAGAGAAAGTGGTTTTTCTAGGTTCAGTAACAGCGCTGTACTCGGAGGACTCTTTTTCATTAACTCCGGCTGCCATTTAAAGAGGCAACTCATTTAAGTCCAGCTGTCTACATTATGAGAATTAGGCTGTAAATTTCATAGTTTAATAGCTACAATTATCAAGTTGAAATTTGCCATCTGAAAAGTCAGACCCTGTCGCCTGAGCCGCCTTAAAAACTGTAATAGTCTCATCCCCACATGCCAGTCGTATTGTGTGTGTTTGTATGTGTCCTAAAGTGAAAGATGCAATTGGAGCTCACTTTAAAGTTTGGAAAATACCATTAGAAATATTCCCACAACAATACTGTGCATACATATATGGAACTAATCATAGATTTTCAGTAATTTTCCAAAAAATAGCAGAAACCATGTGAAGTCCACTCATAACACTGCATTTTCCATTTTCTCCAGAATATATGACTTCAATTAATTAAGAAATTAATTAATTATTCTGTTATACTCTACACTTTACACAGCAAAGCCATCTATATCACACACTGCAAACAAATAAAAAAAACAAACTAGGATGGATGGATGGATGGATGGATGGATGGATGGATGGATGGATGGATGGATGGATGGATGGATGGATGGATGGATGGATGGATGGATGGACGGATGGATATAAATAAAAAATAAATGGTTTTTTCAGGTGGACTTGTATAAATACTGTTGCTGTGGTAACGAGAGATGCTTTTCCTACTTCAATTTCCAGTGACAGAGAAAGAGAAAAGATGAATTTTAATTTTTTTAAATACTCAAAAATATATTTAAAAAATATATATTTCCTATTCTGCCAAAAGTTCTTAGGAAGACAATCTGAATCAGTCAGAACTTTGCAAGATGAATAAATAAATACATATATACATCATTTTCCATAGTATCTTGAGTCACATCACATATTTCCGTATCAAGCTTCCTTTCTAAAACACAGTCACAATTCTAGGACCTGCGTTCCTCTCCTGGTCTCCTTGGTGTTTGAGCACTACTCTCAAACGGTTTCCTCTGTTAGACTGAGGTGCAAACAGAGAGAGGGTTTGAGAGACTCTAGGGGGAAATAGACACCCCACACAAGCGATGCAAACCAGCTGAGCTCACTTTGCGTCAGATCAGTCAGGAGAACATTACTGGAGATAACAGACACGGGATCACACATAATTAACTTTTCGATGGCAAATGCACACAAACACCTGTCAGCTTCTATCAACTAAAACTTTTGTACAATCTTTACAATCCACACAATTAGATTAAATAAAACATTCATACGTAACAGCAAATGTACACTCTACTCTGCATGGTTCATTATGTCTTGTAGTTTCTTTGTGTTGTACACTGGTCCTGTTTATGTTTTACCACATGTTTCAGTATAAACTGTTGTCATAAAGCCCCTGGGGCAGCGTCATTAAAACAAATTGTTCCCCACATAATGTTCCCTTGAGATTAATTGATTCTTACTGATCGTAAAAAGCCCCGTTTTCCATTTGTATGCATTCATGTGTGATCAAATAAGACGGAAGATCCTAATGTGGATGATTAAAACAGGAAAGGTGTTACATCTTAATTAGAGCAACTCCATTTTTGACAGGTCTTTCATTCCGAAACTCTTTCTGGCATAGCTTTCCTTTATTTGTCTTCATGAAGAGGAATTTCCCCTGTTTGGAATAAATATTCACCTCTGTGTTTCCTCTCTCTGTGCCAACGATCTGACACCGGAGATGAGAGCTCACGCTCCTACACACATCCACACACAAACACACACACGCATGCACCTCCAGGTTGTTCTGCTTCTCATTAACGCTGAGGTGTAGTTCTTAGATGTAAACACTGAAAGCCCTAAATAAGGGTGCACACTCATCCAAACATATTTGCATCACACCCACACAATTGAAGGCTTGCAAGCTGCAAATGAGGCTTCATTCAATGGAATCAGTCAGCGTGCGCATGGCACAATATTTGACACGATTATTTGCTCCTGACACTCACATCACAGAGGGCTGCGCTCGATCACTCACTAACCAACACTCACGATCACTCGTGGGCTCTGGCAACTCTGCCTCAGGGCCTCTCGTCATGACTGAAACACTCACTGGCACACCGTAAATGGACGAGAGCATCCGGGTGGCCCAGCGGTCAGCAGAACAGGCCAACAGATAACACGTTGCAGATTTGATGCCAACAATTGCCAACGTGTTCATCTGGGGCCAAGTTAAGTGGACGGTGTTGACAGTGAACACTGCAGAAGAGGATGATATTACAGCCGGTGAGATTTTAAATGTTCCCAAGTGGACACATCGACACTGAGTCCTAGTGTTTGCCTGAAAGATGCAACAAAGAAGATGGCACATGTGCTGTGGAGGAAAAAACTTTAGAACGAGATGTGTTGAAAAATGTTTTAAAAAAACTATCCCGGCATTTCACTGCTTGAACCAGCTGTTCTCGCCTTCAGTCTGCTGCCACTACAAAAAACAAGGGAGTGGACACACAATGACTACGTCACCCCCCTTTTGATTAAAGAAATCTGATTGTTGATGTGAAATAGTTTTCTTAACTAGCTTCAACCTGATTGTGCAGAATGTTGAATTATATTTTGTCTGTTTATGGTCTCCCCACCAAATGTATTCGGCGGTAATAATGGCTTGTGGGTGCATGTGCTCTTTCCCAGCTGCAAATGTCAACACTTTCTGAGTTTGACTCCAAATTTCCATCACGTTTGTATAATTGGCTGTTGAACCATGATTGACGCTGGTTGTGAGTAAGCACTTTTTTTTTTTTTTTTTTTTTAACAACTCTAACTCCTGCGCAAATGTAAAGGTTGCAGTAAGTGGGATATGATGCTGGCAGGACTCAGATATAATAGTCACAGTTTACATCAGCAGAGGATCACATGTTAATAAGAACAGCTGCCTTTTTGTAAACTTAGAATAAGTCATTTACAATAAAACATGGGGCGGTCCTGTACTTCTTCCATGTCACATTTTTCAACACAAGACTTGCTTTTGAAAGCAACATTATCTTTCTAGCACCTGTGTTGTAGAATAATAACTTTTCTATGACAATGGGAAGCAGGAAGGGAGAGGCCCTTGACTGAAGCTCTGATCCTCCAGGACTCAGGAAAAGGTGTCAGTTTATAGAGGGGAACTGTCAGCACCCAGAGACGCTTTCCTTTCCCTCCGCTTCATGCCTTTCTCTTTCCCTCCATCCCTGGCCTAGCAGCATTCCAAAATTCCTTAGATAAAAAGGTAAGTAGAGAGACAGAGAAGGCGAAGAAAGCTGAAGGGGCATCTGCGGTTCAGGAGGGCAGTGGTGCAGTGGGTAAAGCCCACCACTGAAGTTCTGATAACCATATCTCTTTCGCTCATGTGTGCCAGACAAAACCCATTTGTTTCTCATCTGTTCCCCTAATTTCAGCTTGACAGCTCGAGGTGAGCTGTGTAGGACCAGCAGCAGGGTGATGGACGAGAAGATACGGTGTGGGGACAAAGAGAGTCCATGCTGGAGAAGAGCATGCCTCCCCACCCATCACCTTTGTGTGACATCCAAATATGCGTGGATGCACAGTTGAATCAGACAGTATTGATAGGATTTAAAGAGGTAGCTTGTTAATCTCAAAAATACATGTATATGTTTACGCTCCAAAGTATTGACTCTAACACAGCATTAAACTTTAAACAGCTGTTGATTTGGCCACTTGGTGCGTGCAGAAAGAAGCTGTAACGACAACACTGAATTGAATACTTTCATCCCAAAAGGGAAATTAAATTGGAGCTGTGTAACTGAAAAAAACAAAAACAAATGAGGCTGGCAGGACTCAGATATGGCAGAGCATGGTACCGCCACTGCCGCCAGGGTGGCACCGATGCTAAAAATGTATGCAGGCATGGTACAGTGAGGCACTTTGGATAAAAGTGCTAAATAGTGCTGAAGAACAAAAGAGAAGAAAAGACAGGCGGAGAACACGTCTGCTGTTGGTAAATGGACTCTCTCTCTCTGTTATTCCCCTCATCCTGTTTTGTGTGAATGTAGGTCTCTTATCCCTCATAATCCCTTCCCCAAACACCAATGAGTAAGTCCTGACACACAGCTACATTGCCAGGCTCAGTCCTGCCTGTCAGGGATTTACTACCTAAATAAACCGCCAACACACACACACACACACACACACACACACACACACACACACACACACACACACAGGAGCACATGTGCACATAAAGAAATAAATTGAAGCAATACATTTACAGGGTCATCTGTTACCTGAGCTGGTTTATTTATTATTTATTTATTTATTTATTTATTTATTTATTTATTTATTTATTTATTTATTTATTTATTTATTTATTTATTTATTTATTTATTTATTTATTTATTTATTTATTTATTTATTTATTTATTTATTTATTTATTTATTTATTTATTTATTTCAGTGCTGATACCTGTGCTAATGGCGAGATTATAGTTTTTGAGATCCACTCCTCTGAGAAATGCAAAATAGTTTTATGCAAATAATTTTGTTAAACGACGAAGGTTTCAGAAATGGTAATGGTACTCTCGAGAAGTGGATTTAATCAGCTCTCATTCTAACAATCATATCATTATACATATTATATTCACCTTTATGTATAAAACATCGATGCTATAAGGGTTCTCATTTATATTTATTTATTATTTAACTGTGGTATTAGTTCTGTGTGGTTCTATGTAGTAAAACAGATACAATTTACAATAAAAAAAGATTTAAGATCAACCTTAGACATGTGTTCTTTTTATAAAACTTGCAATTAAAAGAACTTTGTAGGTGAAATATAAAGAAATAAAACTTTGGTATTTTGTTGATTTTGCTGCTCTAGTAGACAGAGACCGAAGTGAAAGACGCTGCACTTGTCTCAACTGGTCCCTGTTCCTTGATTACAGTGAATATGATCTATATGCACCAGTCCAGACATTGCAGAAATTACTAAGACAAAGTTATTTGCAAATGTACATGAGTTTCCATCTTATTTATTTCTCATTTTGTAATTGTGAATGTTCTCAAGGTTTCTTTCCAGAGGAAACTCTTCAGTCTAAAATATTTACAGCAAAACCTCTGGACTTGCAAATAAAATTCCTTACCTCACAGTCAAAAGTTTTTTTTCTATTCAGATTCAATTAACTTGCAATAAAACGGCGTTGAAAGAAGCATCTGTAGTTTGACTGCTGACTCCTCCACCGTCTGGCTGCAAAACCACTGTTATTGCATCATGAAGATACAAAACAAATTCTATAAAACACTTTATCACTGACCTCCAGACGTAGTTAATCAGGCTCCACGAATAGTTGGATAATCTCTTATTAAACTTTCATGCATATAATGTCCTCATCTTGACTGGTCATTAGCTTTGCATTTAGACCTCTATTACAGCCACTAACTCACTTTGTGAAAAGTAAAACTTTAAAGTGCCTGAGCTGGACTTATAGCTCAGATACAGCTAAGAGATGTTGATCTTTCAGTACATGTTTGGCTTCTGAACCTAACCCACAACAGCTGATAACAGACAACAAGGCTGGAAATATTCATATTTATAGTGTCTTGAAAACAATATGAGATAACCTAATTGCATTTGTTGAGGATTTGGATCTGATTAGGGGGGGAAACTGATACCAAAATGAAATCCCAGTCACACAGAAATTGTATAAAAGGTCCCAAATCTGACTGTACATTCAACAACAATTGTTAGACTTTGACAGATTTAGATGCTTTTTATCATATAAACACATTTACGATACCAAAAACAAAACAAGATCAAATGCAGCCACGATTCTTACAAATCAAGCATCAGTTTGCAGAAAACAGATACTCAGTGTAGTTTCTCCACTTCAGGGTTTAGTAGGTTGCATCTCGGCTGTCCCAGAGCCTGACAGAAAATAATAAGCATTGGTCTCAGTGGAGATTTTAGTGGTGCATCAACCCAATGCTTGTGCAGAGGCCAACATTAATTCTGGGGCAAGACCAAGTCTAAAACAAAGTTAAAATCTCATCTAAGACAATATAAAGTTTTATGTTCCTCCTAATGTGATACACGGAGCCAGAGAGACGAATGGCGCCCAGGGGGTTTAGGTTTCCCTCGCAGTCCTGTTCCATCTCTCGGCTCACCCTCCCTTCTCTCTAATGACCATGCTGCTTGCTGGCACATGGCCCATGTCGATCTATAACCACCCATCTGGCCTGTGTGTGCTGCTTGTGTGGGTTAGTGATGAGCTCATGATAAATCTGAATGTCCATGAATACATGTGTGTGTGTTTAAAGCCTCTCCAGCACACCTGCTCCCCGGACAACCAGCCTGTTAGCTCCACTCAACACTCTGTACGCTGCTGGTAGCTGCGACGCGCTGCTAATCTGCAGCGCTCGGAGCAGGTGTCACTGACTTTCCACTTTTGCAAAGTGACACAGAGGTTTGGTGAGATTTGGCATGCATTTAAAAAAAAAAAAAAAAAAGAAGTGTTTGACACAACACTGATTTTACTTGTGTAATGACAGCTGTCCAGATTATTTTCTATGTTTTTCCTATCGACTGAGTGCCACATTTGTAGATCATCTGGATTACGAGTATGTTGTCAGTATACTGTGAAACGTCAGGTTAAAACTGTCACCTGTATGTCAGAGACTGCTTACAACGTAGTTTCTCAAATTTAAAGCAGAAAACATTCAGTTTACAGACTTTACAGCCTGGCTGTACCTGCTGTCGTGGTTATATTTTATACTTATCTTGTACGATTACAAATATCCTGCATTGCTCTAATGTCACTGTTTAAAAAGGGACATATTATGCAAACAAAAAAAATACTTTTTCCTGCCCTTGAAAACGTTTATCTTGGAGACATAGTGACTATCAACTCAAAACCTCAGGCATAACACAAGCCTGTCAGTTTCTTTGGGGCTGCACCAGTCTGACAACATGTCATTACGTTAAACTGTTCAGATTTATGGAGTGCTGCAACATCACAGATGCAGATCAGAATATAATTATCCACCCTCCCCATCTTCATCTCCACCCGAATTCAGGACAATAATGCAGTTGCTGCACCTCAGAAGTGTGTGGCTTGACGCTGCAGCGGAGATAATCTGTGGAAGATAGAGTTATGTTGCTCAGTCCACACCCTAAAAGTGGCTGCTATGTACAGACTTTGTGTAACTAATTATTTTTGAGGTAACCTACATGCTGTGTTGGTTGGCTTAGTTTACTGGATTCAGAAAAGTATATAAATATATATATATATATATATATATATATATATATATATATATATATATATATATATATATATATATATATATATATATATATATATATATCTTTTAATCATTAGTTATTTAGGATATTCCATTGTAATATATTGAGGTACTACTGAGATAATATATCTCCCAAAGCTTAAACTATTCATTGTGATCTTCAATCAACGCTCCAGGGCCCATAAAATGCTATTCAGACTATCCCTAACATGAGCACTGAACCTGCAGTTCTCACAGCTTTCCAAGAAGGTAATGCACAAGCAACTTCAGCAGGAAGACAATGGGGCCATAACTCTTCCACCCTGAAAGGATGGTTATTATGACAGCAGGCCCATTAGCTAAATGGAGGACAGGCATGTGCAGCACGTTGGCCTGGCTATATAAATCTGCTTCCTTCACCCTGACCTCTAGCAGTCGCTCCTTGGAGGAGTAAACTTAGGATAATTCCAGACACCCCACGATAGCGATCTGCGGGTCAGGTCACTGTAAATCTCTGGAAGATCAAGACCAAGCGACACCCGGGAACGACCCTTTTGTCCACTGCAACGCGGTCGTCAGCAAGCACAAGGTATCTCAAGGACTCTGTTGTGACCAAAAACTGCTTAGCTGGGCAGATGGTGTGCAGGAATCCGCCGGAGCCACGTGTCTATGCTTTAGGTTTTTCCATTCAGGAAACGTCGGTCTCTCTGAGTAGGCCCTCGGCAAAGAGAGAGAAAGGAATTAACTGTGGCTAATAACCATGTTAGCTAACGAGTCACATGTGCAGAGAGGTTGCAGAACGACTTCCTCTCCATGCTGTAAAACAGATGAGGCTGTGACCGCACAGTCGCACAACAAAAAACAGGACATAAATTAATGCCTCCTCTGGTGCAGAAGTGTTGGGTGAAAATAATGGTCTTAAATCAAACGCTGCAGACGACTCCAGCTCTGGGAAACGAGACCTCAAAAATTCTCCAATAATGGCATCAAGATTCATACCAGACATGAGCTGGAAGCGCACGGACAACACTTCCCACATCAAAGTGACGGCGTGATCTTTTTTTTTTTTCTCTTCTCAAGAAAGGAGGTGTAAATTTACTAGGGGTTCAGAGGGGAAAAGGCACCACTAACAGCATGTTCCCCGCGCTAGTTTAATGTCATTTGGCTGCAGTCTTCTCTTAAACATTATTAACGCAGCAAATGACTTCCGTACACAGACACGGATCCTTCATTAGCGCAGTAAAGGATCTCAAAACCGTGACTCAATTATTATTTTTTTTAAATAAAAGAAAATTAATTCATTTCAATATATCCCTGAATTATGGAATCAAGATTAAAGCAGAACAAAGAAAAAAATAAGTATCCATTAATTATCCATACCCAGGTCTATTTAGGGTGACAGGGCTCTGCTGGAGCTCATATCGCTTCTATTTGGGTGAAAGGCCGGGGTACACCCTGGACAGGTCGCCCGTCCATCACGGCGCTGCATATCAACAAACAACCACTCACACTGACTTCTGTGGGCAATTTAGCATCACCAATAGATCTGACATTTAAGTTTGGACTATAGAAGGAAGATGGTGTGGAATACAAAACAACAGCAAAAAAAAATCATAATTACAACTCAATATCGATGCATAATCAATAAACTTAAGTACTTCCAGGTATTATGTATAGGTATACACACACAATCAATGCCGTCGATATCGTTTCATACAACTATTCATGTACCTCATCCACTTCATGGACTCCAACGTTGGCTGTGAGCTGAATTCAGAGCAGAAAATGAACGCAGATTTCAGTCAAGCTCAGCATCCTCTTTGCTCCGTGTCTACACGGCAGTGGCGGGGGGAGCATGTTTGCAGAGCAGTGCTGCATGTTTGTCTACACCCAATGAGTGGTGGCTCACCTTCATTTTGGCAGAGTTCCAACACACACACATATTGGTTATGTGCACGTTTGTTCAACACGATAAAAACTCCAATCAAAAATATCAAAGAGTGCAAACTCTCAGCACAAAAGTGCACTACTACTAGAGTGGGGATAGATTTTTTTTTTTTTAAAGTGCCAATATGTCAGCCCTGGGACCATCCAACGCCCTCAACCTCATCGATGTTCAGCGTTTCGTCAATATCGGCTGTCTGGACACGTAACCACACACCAACAGGAGTCCGCTCTTTTCAAAGAGTGTCGCCAACCAATGTATTTAACCGCTTTGGAGAATTTCCTCTGATCTGCTTTGTTTGGGTGTGTGTGTGTGTTTGTATTGACGATCTCAAGAGCAGAAAGGGAGGATGGGATGTAGGTGGAGGAAGAGACACTGTGATAAGGTCAGGCCCCCTTACATCTCTGCTGATAAAGCAGGACACACTCACACACACTCAGACAGTCATTCCAGAACATCAAAGACTGATAACACACCTCAGTGTTATCTCCCTGTGGCTTTGTCTCTCAGGGTTTTTTTTTTTTTATTTTCAGCAAACCTGGAGTGTTGGGCTTCAACAGGGCAAATTCATCTTCACATGTTTACAAGAGATCAAGTGCACGCTTTATTTTGATGAAAGGCTTTCCTCAAAAACAAGATCTTTATCAACTGCAAAAGGTGAGCTGTACTGATTACTGACATCAGCGAACAGGAGAAAAAAAGAACCAGATCACAGAAATGCCCCATGAGCAAGGAAATTGTGTTTTGCAGTTCGAGCCTCTATGGAAATAATTATTTATAGTCACCCGTATAATTATTTTTTGCTTAAAAATGAACTTTTCCAGTAAATCCACTGTGAGAAATGTGATATCTCATAAATCCTAAGTCGAAATGTTTGTCTCCATGGCAGTAAACGCACCAACTGAAACAGAGACTGAGACGAGGTAAACTGAAAGTCCTTGGGCATTCTGACAAAAGCTAAATCCAGACAATGGCGTTATCCCTCATCAAGTACAAAGCCCTTTCAATGAGCTCTTTCATCCGTGCAAACAGGGCAGGAGGGAACACCAAACACATAAGTCAAAATTAATCTTCCAACAGTGTGAACTCGCAGAGTTTTGTCTCAAGAGGACGTAATGAACGATTGATGAGACTCACGAAAATAAAGAAGAAAAAAACAAATTACATTTTTATATTGGTATGCAGCTTCTCCACTCTGGGTGTTGAAAATGGATTTTTATGCAGATTCACATCAACATTTCTCAACTTTTCTCATTCTTTTGTTTGAACCATCCTAAGAATAAAATAAATTAATTAGCTGGTGCAGTTTTATTTTTGTTTTATTTGCAATTGTCTTACGTCAGCAAATGTATTGATCTTTTAATGTGTTGCCAACAAAAGAACAAAATAAAAATATGGGATGTATTTAAGTATAAATATCACTTCGTAGCTCAAGCAATCTCTCTTAGAAGTCAAGAGCGAGCTTCAGGTAGATTTAAATAAAACAAAAGAAGCCTGGAAGTCACTGATGAGGCCGCCAACTCAGATGTTTTAGTGCATAAGCTGAAGAGCCCAGCTGGACTAGACTCTCCGTGGGCCTGGCTGGCACACTGGGCTGCGGTGCCATCCGATCCCGGGGCTGCAAAGCCTTGCAGTTGTAAATCAAGATACATCCGAGACGCTGAGTTTGTTCCTAAGGCAAAACCGAGACCATGACCAGACAGACAGGAACGTTGATGTGCGTCCCCGATAATGTATAAACTCAACCAGATCTGCATATCTCTCAGTGTTCCCACTCAGCCCACAATAGAGCCACACACAACAGACGAACAAGAGGAGATCACAGGACGGCTGACATAGTTGTGTACACACCAATTAGGCACACTACCACCACCACAATGGGCTTTTTCATAGCCTGCGTGCACAAATCATACACTCTCACACCGGATGGGGAACAGGACTGGGATCTCTGCCATGTTTGCCATGTTAACCTCTTTGATCTGGGGTGAGAAGTTCTCTGCCCTTGATAGTAAAAGAAGGAAAAAAAAAGAAACAGAAAGAAATGAAACAGTTTTGAGAAGGTGACAGCGCTTGTTAGTCTGACGGTCGCAGTGTGAATGGAGGATGCTGTGTTTTGTTCCGGCTCTGTATGAACAGCAGTTTTGTTTGCCAGATGACATTTAAACAATGGCTGCAAGACGGGTGGGGTGGGGGTGTTGTCGGCGGCCGCCATATGAGTGACGTCTGAAGCTTTTGTGGACTCCTGAATAACAAGGGGTCAAGACCAGCTGACCTCTGCTCTCATCAAGGCGCAAAATTACATGAAGAAAGAGGAGCCTATAAAGCCTCAATGTTGGTTTTCCACTTAAATCTTTGTGATTTGACATCAACCCCATGTTCCCATCAATCAGATTTCCTGCTGTCACTGCTGCTCTTACCCCCCTCAAGTCTCACTACTGATGTGTATCATTTGATTTAAGGCAGCTTAGTCTCGCTGTAGACCTGCCTTTGAGTCACTGAGTAAAACGCCTCCAATGTGAGGAAAAAAAGGGATTTCAGTTGAAAAAAACGTTCCTGCTTTAGAGGCGGGGTGTAAAGCGTCAGGCTAGAGCTTCAGAAGTCTAGAAACAAATGATGTTTATCTATGAACGCTATGTTTCTACAATTACATATTTGTAATATATTTTATTTTACAAAACAAAGAGGCGTTCAACACATGTTGCATTTTTGTCAGTCGTGTCCTTTATTTATCCGTCTACAATCATATTAAAGGACTCGTTTAATATTTTTGATATATACTTTACGTGTTTGCAGAGCGCTATATGAAAAGATCTTGTCATCACCACAAAACTGGTTGGTAGTCGTCGTATCGGGGAAAAAAGCGTTGCAGGACCTGCACCAACATCAGATAATAAACAGAGGATTCAAGAGTTTGTCACCAATGTTTTTACCCTCTGATTTCATTGTTTATGCTTATCCTGATCTCAGTCGGCACTCAACTATTTACAGACATGCAGCAACAATAAGCGAGACAAAAAGTTTCTGCTATTAGATGCACTCTGCTTTTTTACCTGCAGTCCATTAGTAGATGCATATTTTTGGAGCAAACCCATCTGAGCAGGCTTCAGTTGTGTTCACGTCAACAGGTTATGCAGAGTGCACAAGATTAAGTGCATCAAGCTTTAAATGTATTCCTTTCATCTGATGGCCTTCATTTTTAAAACTTGATAAAGCAAGACACAAATTGTTGACTTAGTGTGTCAACCAAATAACCTGCAGACGGTTATTTTAGGCATGAATGAAAGTGTTATAGGTGTTATAAGTGTTACCGTTTCACTCACTCAGTGAGTGTCTCTAAAAGTGATTCCAAGTTTTTCTGTCCTTTGGTTTTTATTTGTTTCCTTTCTATCGCACAGATTCTGATCAAGCGCTGCAGCCCCGCTTTCTCCAAGACATACCACAACTCCAGCAGCATTCTTTCCTCGTGGAATTCCACTGTGGTTGTTGTGGTGAAGACAGTAACTGATAAGCTGGAAGAAACCAAACATTGCTCTTCCAGCAAACATTCGAGTGAGCGTTACCTCACCTTTTGTGTACAGACAAACGGTAAAAATAAAAATGGCAGGTATGTCTGATTTAAAGGATCCGGATCTTGTTCTGAAATCCCGTAAGGAAAAAAAAAGCACACTTTTGCCAATGGGCTTTTAACACAGTTCAAGCTGCAAAAAAAAAAAACCAAAGAGAAAAAAACACACAGAATCCAGAATCAATAAAAGTGTCTGAAAATGTGTCAGAAACCAGATGTCACTGGAAAATCAAGCTTGACTAGTCAATAACTTATAAGGGAAGAAAGAAGTGTTGACAAAGGACTTTTATCAGTAATAAAAGTTCTGTTTCCTTGCTTCAAGGAATCTAAATAACACTTACTCACTACTATGTCAACCTAGCCCCTAACAATCCAAACATCATCCACTCAAACTGAGATTCCAAACTTTTGTGTGCACAGGGGTCTGTCTCCGGCGGTGAGTGCTGAGTGACTTCCTGATGACTGTCTACCTTCTTATCTCTGAGCCAGAGGCTGATTACTGTGATAAACGCACACTCAGGGTCTTTACACACATGGGTGCAAACATGCAGGTGACTGCAAAAGGATCCGTTTTGTTACGTCTCGGTTATTCACTGCAGGTGGTGACTCAGGTGAGCGCGCCACTGATATTAACTTCAGAGTCAGACTAGTCAGCACGCACAAACCCGAGAGTCTGAGCAGCATGAGCAAGGCGTCGGGGACGATGAGATTAAGTCGCGATTCGGTACACATCGCGGGGCTTGGCTTCCCATCGCTGAGAGACTGATGACACACGTTAAGACAAGATCAAGATTAAAATGCGAGTGGATTCAATTTGCTCTGCTCTCTCTCCAGGTAGATCTCCACCTTTTTTCTCACCTGCCCTCCACATTGATCCTCCTCCTCTGCCTCAGCATGCCTTTTTTAAACCACTGCTCAAAGACCTCAAATTAGGTTAAGGTGCAAAAAAAACTTTTCTGTTAGAAACCAGTACTCCTGGTCAGAAGTGATTTCTCTTACTTTTTTTTTTTTTTTTGCAAAACAAGAACCGGCATTAAAGATGCAGCAGTTTGATTCTGTGCACCACGATGCAACATATTCAGTGAAGTCCAACTGTAAATCTCATCCGTATGAGGAAACATCACAACTTGTTTCAGTTTTCCAGCATTCTTTTTTTCTTACACACCCTGTTCCCAAATGGGAAACCCGGTCTGTGATACATACAGCGTGGCCATCACTGCGCCTTAGCTTTATCCCCCTGATTTAAACACCTCATCAAGCCAGCCTTACACCTCCCCTTAAAATAGCCACTTTCCATAGATAGTAAATAAAATAAACAGTTGTCCCTGTCTGCCCCTGCTTCTTCCCTGCAAGATTTCTGGCCCATCAGCTGTTCCAGGGCTGCGGTTAAAAGCGAATCACATGTTTGGCCTGACATGAGAAAACTCTGTCAAATGAGGAGAGGGAAAGACTTGGAGAAATAAGTGCGAGAGAGGAGCAGAGACTGGTTTTACTGGTTGCCTTCCAGCCTGACTCCGCGAGCTCTGACCAGCCACAAGAGGTAAAGAGAAACAGATTTTTATGGGAGCTTTTACTGAGTGTAAAATATTGGGTGTTGATAAGGAGCTGCGCAGCTGAAAACATGAGAGAGGAACAGAAAAGAAAAGAGGCTCGGTTTTATTTTTGGGGTTAGTTTTCCCATCAGTTTCATCTCAGAGCCTCTAAAAGGTCCATTAAGGCGAGTCGAACAGAACAGAGACAGAGGGCAACCTGACATCCATCACCTCTGTGGCTTCGGAGTGCAACACACATCCAAGAGAAAGCTAATGAAAGAAAGTTGGTGAGGTTGTGTGTGCTGGAGTGCACACTAACAAAGCGCCCTCTTTTGTCTACAATCCTATCAATGTCACAAAGGTTACGCTCCTTCAAGATAACCCGCGGAGATCGCTGAGGGATCCAGACAATTTTTTTCCCTCCTCTTTTTGTGATTAGGTGTCAGCAGAATTTCCTTGGTGTGCAGACGACGGCTTTCATGTCGGGGCTTTCTCATGGTCTTACGGCCTATCAAGCCATGCATTCAAACACAGTGCAAAGAGGTTCTAAAGGAAGGTACACAATGTCTGTCCGTTGTCTGGGCGCACAAGCAAGAGTCCACATTTATCTGAGCACAACAACGTTCCCTCCTCCACTTTGTGATGTTGGCTGACACCACAGAAGAGTTGAGAGGTTTCTTTTCTTATTAAATATCATTAACTTCGAGGCCTAACAGGGTATAAAAGGTGAAGAGAGTAAATAAATAAAACTGTGAACATGTTCTATTTTAGCCTAAACAGCTCAATATTCTCTGATCGAAAACATGGCTGCATAGTTTTGCAGTGAGGAATGTAGCAGGAAAAGCCTGAGTGGGCACAGATGTGGCAGGGCTGGCACAGGACTGCTGTCTGGCAAAAGCTCAGATCCTCGGAGAATGAAATTTGCTCCTCGGCGACCACTTAGGTGGACTGCGGTTTGGTTTGTACATTTCTCCTTTTCATAAACTGGTCATTTACACTATCAAATATCCAGAAATGAGCACTGGCACTGCAAAGCTGTTGACAAGGGGTTCGAGGTCCTTTGTGTAACCACTTAAACACACTTGCATTGTTGCAGGACCTTGTCATCCAATACTTGATCTTAGTGTGTTACGGTGTAAAAACATGCCAATTTATAGATGTTACTGTAATAGGATTTAGGCCAAGAGTTTTGAAAATGTGTGTTTCTAAAGGGTGTTGTAATGGACAAATAGGCCATCGAAAATATTTTCACTTGACATTTTTTGGACAAAAATCTACTTAGTGAGGTTTGTGGTACTAAGAAAGTTTACAATACAGTGTTGGAAATATAGTATAAAAAAATATGTCAGCAGAACAAGTAAATAAAGTTTTCAAACCAATATGGACATTATCTTTCATTTTATTTGATCCATTTTAATATCTTATGCAGTAAGTGCATCACATCTAAAATCTGTCCCTGATACGTTTTTAAAGATCGGAGTTCAAATGCTTCTTTAGAAATAAGGAGATTGCTGTGTACCCCAAACAAAACTAATGCATTTGCTGTGGTTGAGCATAACGCCAACACAGTAGCTTCACAAGAAAAAAATGCAACTTCTTTTACGTTGGATGCCCTTAACGACACATCGTCATGACATATCTGGGCTTGAGATGAGCACCGAGTGGCTGGGGAAACGAGGGCGATCAGACTTCACCCTCTGACACGGCCACCCTCTAAATGAGCTTCACAGTGACGGCTCAAACATTGTAAAATTAAAAGTCTTAGATGAAGCAATTCCTACCATTGGCTGGGATATTGCATCCAAACAGGTTACACGTTTTGATTTTTTTTTTTTAATTAAAGTAGATAAATAATTAAAAAAGTGAAATATACTGTGTTTTTTCATTGCTTCCATTTTTCTTTTTTTTATTTTAAATGGCAACTTTATAAGCGGTAAATCAAATCACACTTAAACTTATTAAACCACATGACAGTTTTTCACTCCTTATTTTGGCTAATTTCCTTTTGAATTCATATATTAACTCATATCTAACTGTTTAACCAGGCTTTAAAAGTAACTTTGATGATGTTTTAAAAGCTTCTTATTTCTTTTTTTTTTTTTTGGACTGGTTTTATAATTCAAGCATTAGAGATTATGAGGTTACACCCATTAATATTTGAATTACTTGATTTAAGTAGTTGTAAAAAAAAAAATGACATAGTTAAAAACATAAGCCATCTTAAAAAAAAAAAAAAAAAAAAAAAAAAAAAAAATGTTTTCCATTTTATGTAATTATGTGTTAAGTTTTTGGTCTTCTCACCGCTACATATGGCACCACCAGAGCAGGCCATTATGGCTTTTTAATGGAGTACTGTTGTGGGTCCGAGCACAGCCAACTCCATGCATCCTGGCCAAGGCTTCGAATGTAAATGTGAATGTGATTTACCATGGGAACTTTGCAGCATTCCTCTTGTTTTGTATGACTGTGAAAAGAACCGGACCCGAGCCAAGTGAAAGGAACACAGAGGTCTAACAGCCAAGAATCGGTCGCAATGAAGCTAAATTGAGAATGCCATATAAATCTCGGCTTTTCAGAGACTAACATGCAATCACTCACACACATGTGTATACACACATACAAGGCAGCTCTGCAGTTTCTGTTTAACGCTGAAATGTTATAGGGTCATCCGAGGCGTCGTTAAGTGCTAGGCTGCCAGAATGGGCGTCTAAAAAAGCTCCACGACACTTCTAATGAAGGACACTTGACAAAAGAAAAATAAAAAGCGAAACCAAAAAAAAAAACTAATTTGCACACAATTACAGCGGAGAAAAACTGAAAGGTGCCCTGTGGCTGCACGTTATCCTGCCATCCTCTCTATTTGTGTGCAAACAAGTGTGAAAGACAGAAAAGAGACAGCAGAGAGGGTACAAGTGACAAACCCTTACAGTCACCACAGCCGTAGCATGCACCTTAAGAAGAAATGTCAGAGGAACAATGGACTGAGGAACATGCACGAGTATTGGGAGCAGCACATTTGAGTGAAAACGGACTAAGGGATGGCATAGTGACTAACATTTTGAGAAGTGGAGAAAGAGGCAGAGGCCAGCTCATCTTATGGCTGGAGGAGTCGAGCAGAATGGAGGAAGTCACTGTGAGGAGTTCATGGGCTGCGATATCAAAAGATCTGGACCTCAGCTGCAAAGCTGATCCTTGACTGCTCAAGTCTGCAACATGGCAGAGTCCCTGGTGGAATATTTTAATTCCCTCTAGTTGCGATATGACAGTGTTTTTTTTTTTTTTTTTTTTGTCATGTTGACCTCTCAAAGCGCTTTTCAATACAAGGTACATTCGCACATTCAAACACACAAATATATATATTCGTCTTTACCTTAAGAGATGCATACATATTTCTTTCCTTCTGAGTCTAGACTGTGTTTTGTTTGTACCATAGACACAGTCACACACCAGTGAACTCATCAGAGGCAGCGTGCATCCGTGTGGACACCACAGACGGCCAGACCACCGGACAACTGCGCTACCTAATGAGCCACAGCCTCCCTGTGTTTGTAATATCGGAAAAAAAAAAAAATGATGAATGTAGAGGACCATGTTTAGTTGAACAGGATTCATCACATCATCATACGTATCAGGACCTTGAAAAGAAAATGCAAGGTTTAGATTATTACAGCTTTATCTCATAATATTGCATCTTCATTTTCACAAACTTATAACTTGATTCGCCTGATGCTGCAGTTATACTTCTGTTAAATTACAACCTAGTTCTGATCATTTATGATGATATTTCCCTCAATATTACCCCAAATTCTGTTATGAAAAGCCAATTTATCTTTTGACTAATGTAAATAAAGGATTGGGTAAAAAAAAAAAGAACATTATAAAACATGACAGAGGTTAATAAACAGACTATTCAACATATAAAAGTGATAGCTGTACAAATAAGTTATTTAACGATGGGAGGCCTAAATCTGCATGTGGGCTTATATCGCGTGACGTTAAGCCTGCTTTACTTTTCGAACTCTAAGACTGAATGCTGAAATAACCGTGAGCACTTTTGTAGTTGTTTACCCTCGTCATCAAGATATTAGTTCATAGGATCAACACTAGAATCTGTTAGCAATTTCGAGGCTGAAGTACTGCCCAAACACCGACATGAGAAACTCTGCTGCTTGTTTATTTCCTTTCGGGGGGTGGGGGGGGTTCCCTTCACTCTCAGTCAGCACATGCAAGCTTAACACCCGCAGGGAGTGACCCATGTCCAGCGACACTCCTGCCTAACACGTGATGTAGCTTTTTCCTGACTCCTACCTCATCCTTACCACAAACACAAATACACATGCCACTATCCAAAGACACAAACTCGAACCAATAAACATGCCAAAGGCGTGTGAAACTGTGAATAAATGTTGAGATGTAGAATAAAAATTGTCCAGATGCTAAAGCCAAGAAAGCTGGAGGAATGCTGGCGATGTCCCAACACTTGCACACACACACTCACGTCTGCAGCGGAGCGAGGTGTCAGAGCCCGTTAGAGGCTTTTGGCTGGACGCAGCTCCAGAACAAGCTGGACAAAAGCATTGCCTGTCTCCCCTCATTAAGTGATTTAAGATCCTGTGTTCCCTTTACTCCTTTCATCGCTGTCCAAAGTGAACACGCTTAAAAAGCCCAACAAGAATGCCAGGGCCTGCTGACATGAATGGGGTGAAGAGGGGCGAGAAAGCCAAGTTCATGGCGAAGGACCAGGGTCTAAAGCTGAGCTACGCTGGCCATGCCTATTAGCCTTTGGGCAGATGGAGGAGGGAACATCTAGGTTGAATAAACTTAGGTAAAATCCTCGGGTGGGAAACAGCAGCCACTTAATCCATTAACAGTTTTTCCTCCACAGAAGAAGCTAAGTTTTTTCCCATGAAGGTTTCATTTTGCAGAAATGTGCCGTTTCCACATTCCTGGCTAACAAAGCAGCTCTATCCTGGAGAGGTGGGACACGACGGAGCGCTGGAGGAGTTGGATGGAACATCGAAGCCGGGTCCAAAATCAACCTCACGAGAGCACCGCCTCAGTTGAGTTTTGTCATCATAATGACTAATTAAAGCTGACTATAATATATCACTCCGTGACTTGCTATGAAAACTCCAATAATCCATATGATCAAAGTTGGAGGCAGATTTTTTCTGGATGTGGAAAAGGCTTTAACAGCCATTACAGACACATCTCTACCTTTGCGGCCAATTAAGATACATTATTGTGCCCTAAATGTCTGCTTTTGTTGAAAACATATATCAGACTAGACCAACTTTGTCCAAACAAAACAAGCAACAAAAGGCAGCACTGAAGGATTTAGTAACTTACACACAACTTCAATGAACTCCGAGAGGAGTGAGAACATCTCACTTTCATCCAAGTTCAGCAACGTTTTATTTTTAAGTTGGAAATCTTAACACGGCAGCTGTAAAGTTATGATTCTAGAAACCACAGATGTGGGACTGAAACATTTCTCAATCAGAAGAGAGAGTTCATTTCACCGTACGTGGTACTGCTTCTCAAAGGATGTATTTACCACCAAGCCATCCGTTTTTTTTTCCCTCACCAAAGACAAGATGTTTTCCCCTCGAATCAAATAGAGTGAAAATGAAAGCTTGGGGTCTGGTTGAATGGCTGGACCAGCATGTCTAAAGAACATACAATTTTCACGATTTAACTCTTTTGACCACTTAAAAGTGCACTTCAGACATTTCCGTTTATCTAGTCGAAACTGGTCATGTCAGTGCCTTGTCTTAATAAGCACATCGGTGCCTTTTCGATAATATTTTTACAATCCGACTGAGTTCAAACCTAGTAGTTTACATGGATCACTTTGAACGCAGCATTTGTCTGAACTGCAGCTGTTGTATTAATCAGCAGCAATGCTGAATCAGCTTGAACATATAATTACTTGTTCAGAGGAATCAGACAGAGAACTTTAATAAATAAACTAAAAAATACATAAATAATGGCACTCTAGCTAGACAGTTTTTTTTTCTCTGCGTTTGAGCTAAATAGATGAGAGAAAACAATTTAAAAGCTTTTGAAATTCACTTGAAGCTTCTGCTCGCTCTCTAATTGTATATCAATATTTTCAGCTGCTCCTATCAACAAACATATTGACTAACACAAATGTGTCATGCGTTTTAGTTTGATATGAACGTTCAAGATGTTACAGGCGCTGTAGGTTTTGTGTGGTGCTGCTGCTTCTTCCTCATCAGTGGTTCTTCAGGTCGAGTAAAAGATCATGCTTTTCTCAAAGCTATGTAAACTTTATTCCTGAAATGCAATTAAATCCCTTTGAATAAAGGGACATGTTGTTTTTTTTTCTTAAATAACACTTAGAAAACACTAGGTTCATGGTGTTGTGAGAAAAATGTGACTATGAATCAAATATTATATGCAAACCCTACAGTCACATGGCAGGAACGGAACATGACATTTTGGTACGATTTCAATCAAATTAATGTAAATTCTTACATGATTATATAAGCTGAAACAGGATGGTTACTAGATTGATCTTACAAAGTTAAATGAAAGTTTAACAAATTATTGTTAAATTTGAAAATAGTGATAAGAAATACGTCTCTACCGCTCTGTTTTCAGAGAGAAGACGGAATACGGTACGAATACTTATTTTTGGCAAATTTAGTGTATTTTAGTTTTCTACTTTTCCAAACAATAAACTCCCAACAGCAAATTAAAAAGAAAAGAAAAATCAATTTTTAAGGCTGAAATTCTGTGTTGATGTTATCGATACTCCGAAGCACAAATATGCTCCCATACACACACAAACCTAAATAACTCACACACACACAGAAGAATATCCTCGGCACGTCTCTCAAAGGAAGGAGCCTAATTGGTGAGTAAGTTTGGTAATGTGGACCACATACAGAAAACTCAGAAAATTCACTACTTGGACATGGTAAAAAGATGGTTTGAGCAGCCAAGGCCCAATTAGTGTGGTATACGATGTGGGATCCAAACATTTGTTTGTAAGAAAACTTGTTTTTTTCTTTTTCTTGCAGCTTTCTCCCTCAGGAATGAGGGACCCTGGTCAGATTCCACGGCAACTCTTCAACAGAGTGGGTGTGGCTACACCACACAAACCTCGGGGCCTTTTGACATTACACTGCGCAACCATGAGGTCAGAGGAAGCCTCTTTCTTCTTTGACACAAAGGAGTGATTTTTCACTCGCCCTGTGAGAACAGCAGCAAATAATGAACTCTCGGGCCCCTGGTATCACGTTCGGTTTCACACGCGTCAACTCCTTTCTGGAGCGGAACAAAAGGGCAGAAGGAGAAACATTTGTGGGAGGGAACAGCGTGCCCAGGTCATGCCAGGCATGGTGAATTTAATGCATTTTAATGGCAATGACACTCAAATGATCAGGAGGATATTGTTTCTTCAGATATATATGCAAAGTTCTACTCAGAGCAGGGGCCCATGGACGATCGTGAACCTGCAACTTCCAACAGCATTATCATACCAGCCACATTTGAGTTGCACATCTGTTGTCCAACATTTATCAAAAATATCGCTTCGAACGAATGTTTGGGCTGTAACTGTGACTTGAATCTGCTCCAGATGGGGAAGCATCTGAGTTGGAGCATATGCATCACATGTACATTTGATAGGAGCTTGTCACTGGTATAACAAGGTAAAAAATTAAGAGGATCTACCTTTGACCTCAGTTTGTTTCAACAATATATTTGGTCATGTTCAAATATATTTCATATTAAAAAATATAAAATCTGATTTCAACCATATTTTTAATGAACGCTTATGACGTGATTTTAAAATAAAAAGCCGGGAAAAAAAAGCTCTACTAAAAGACAGCCGAAAACGACATTGTCATTTGCATTAAATTCATTCATTTGACTTAAATAATTACAGCCAACATGATTTTACTTTCACACTGACCTTTCTTTAACCACGGGGACAAACTGCTAGTATGTTTGGCAACATGCAATTGTAGTATTATGATATGATATATGATATATATATATATATATATATATATATATATATATATATATATATATATATATATATATATATATATATATATATATATATATATATATATATATATATATATATATATATATATATATATATATATATATTTGGGTGTCAGAAGTGACCACCAATTTAAACACACTGACATTACACAATTCTGTCACTTAGTTTGGGCACCAACAGCCCAAACTATATCTTTGACTGAGCTGTTCATTTTTCCTGGGTATTATGACATCACAGACTCGGCTCTGAGAAGAGTTATCTGGTTACGGCATCTTTTCCCCTACTCAAGTTCAAACAGGAGAAGGGAAAAGTCAAGTTGAGTGGCTGACTCCACTTCCAAGAGACACCTGGCATAAACAGAAATGTAAAACAAAAAAAAAAGAGAGAGAGAGCTGTAGAAATGTGCATATGTGCATTTTGACTGAAGAATGTCACAACAGCTCATTAAGTCCTCTGTATTTGTTAAAAAAAGGCTAATTATGTCTCTTTTACTGTGAGATAGTACAACACAGCACCACTATTTGAAAAGCATTTACATGAAGCCAAAAACTCGCCAACGTTGCTGTTAATCAGTTAACCTGAACCTGTTTATCAAGTAGATCCATCCGATTGTCTTAACCCACTTTTTTTTTTGTTTTTTATTTTGTACCATTGAGTCATTTTCTTTGCACATGTAAAACAATGTGCAATTGTAGATTTTAGTCAATTTTTGTAAAAACTTGTCAATGTTGAGACCTCAAACCCACAGAAGGAAGTGCACATTCCTCAATAATTGATAGAAACTAGAATACCTGACTGTCAGGACAGATGCTGCAAAAAAAACAAAAGGGAAATAAACTTCTGCTCAAGACATCACTTTGACTAAAAACGCTGATTTTAGTTAAAATAATATGCAACCAGCCACCGTCTTCTGAGTAATCAGCTCTGTTAAACTATAAGGAGAAGCCCAGACGGATTAGGCTGCAGTTACTCTGACATGAAAAGCTGAACTTAATTCAAAAGCTCTCATGGCTGATTAATCGCAAATTATGATCAAACAGCTGACTTACAGGATAAACATATGACACCCTGCTCACAAGTCTGCATGAGCGCCAGTTCGCCTCTGTGTGCAGACATGCGTGACTTATGGATGTGTGTTAAAGCATGTGTGAGTGCAATCAAACCCACTCCCCAAAGTCTGCAGACTCATTTTCCGCAGCAGATTAAACGTGTGTCGGCGCCCAGAGAGCACGCCACCAAATTAACTCACAAATGTAGTGACTTTCGTCTGGGCAGTGGATGAAACTTTTCTGCACAGTTTCACGAAAATAACAGTTAATGCAAAAGAAAATCAGGTCCAGACTGTGAAAAATATACACATAAACCAGATCAAAATGTTTGGGCACTTTAGATGCTGACTGAGCACTAGAATATTTTTTTTTTTTTTTTTTTTAAGAATTTGATAAGCACAAACTAATGTCCATTGGGGTTGTGCTGCACACATGGAGGAAGTGACTTCAGCTCAGCCTTGGATGAAAGCCTGGGATCAGCTGACCAGCCAGGGGTAAAGGTGGATTTCTTAAGGGGGTGGAACAAAGCTGTGAAGTCTGAGAGGGTTTAATCAGTCTTCTCATATCTGATAGCAGAGCTGCAGCAGCAGCTGGAAGACTGGAGAACAGAGTTAGCAGATCTGGATGGACGTGCAGCTCACTGCTGGTTGTCATGAGTAACATTTTAGCTGCAGGCACTGTTTGGGAAATTTTGTATTCTGGGAAAGTTACAAAAAATTGTAAAGTTTCATAGTTTGAGAGCTTTGCTCAAAAAAATAAAAAGATTGATTTTTTTTGTTTTTTTTCTTTTGTTTTTACAGGTAGCAGCAAAAAGATTAATCATGTGATGATGATCAATATAATTGAGTTCAGTTTATGTGAACAAGAATCAGAGACATAATCAGTTTTGGTTTTTAAATTGTAAATTTAAATAGCAAATTTACAAATGTCTATATGAAACCAATAACACCTTTTCTTTTTAAATACAACTAGTACTGGACACATGGAACATTAATCAACAGCAAATGTTTAGGTTGAGCATTGTTATTACAATATATATAATCACTTACATGTTTTGGGGTTTTATTGCACCTAACAGCAGGATTTTACTGTTAAAAAGAAATTGTTGGAATTATGACAAGTACTAATGATTTTAGAAATTGAAAGAATTTCCTTAGAGACTTTTTGAGGTTGTTCCAAATAGCGTTTTTTTTTTTTTGTTTTTTTTTTTTGAGGCAACAAACCAGATTTTTGAATATTCACATCAAGTGCAACATCTGGCTGAATCTTTTTAAATTCTTCTAATTATTGGGACTCCACACAAGCTTTTGGGATATACATATTTTGCACAAAGATAATACAATTTTTTGACCTCTGACACATTTCTGGATTTTGAAAATAAATTGCTCTTGTACTCTGCAAATTTTAGGTGGTGTCTTTGAAAACTCACTGCTTAATATATGTTGGGATGAGTGCAAAAAAAATAAAAAATAAAAACAGCAAACTATTGCTGCCTCGCCATTACAAAGCATCTACTTCATAAATACACTTCTCGGTACACAACATGAAAATTTTGACCAAATACTGCTAATAAAAAAAACAAAAACAAAATTGAGACCACATGGAAATAAAAAAATATATGCTTTTTACTTTCATAACATTTTCTGTTATAGAGAAATCTATAACTAGCTAACTGATTTAAATTTATAAGAATACGTCATTTTCAGCAGGGTGAATAAACGAGGATGCACTAAAAAAAAGCCCACTCAGCTCCCTGTCACTTTCCAACGTTCATGTTGTCGTGGGTGTTGCAGCTGTGCGTCTGTGTTTCCTTGTCACAGTTCATAGTAACCATGTAGATAGTCGCTAGCATTTCAGTTGACATTCCCCAGAAAGCAGCAGGCTGTTGCAGTGAATTTATCACGCTGCATTAGAAGCTTTGCCTCCTTCAGGCAACCATAATTCTGGGTTATTTCTGCCCTGTCTTTTCTGGCACAGTTTTGGTGATCTGTGCTCAACGGGCCAATGAATGTAGGGCTGCCACAGCTGCTCCATGGCTCATTGGCTGCCGAAGGGTTATTAGTTAATCCTGATTGGTGACTTTCTATGGGAACACTCCTGCTTTTTTATGGGGGCAATGGGGGTGCTTAGATCAAATTAGCATATTTATCCATTTTCAATGTGGTCTGGAAGGGCTGCAACCTCATTTTTGGACTTTTTTCCACATGACAAAAATGTGATATCACCTAATATAAAACAGCTGGGGCTTCGGCCTCCAAAAGTTGCTCTCTCTTCCAGTACTGAATTGAAAGCAACTTCATAAATCCATTTTAACAACCTACACCGCTACACAGAGTTGATACTAGTAGAATTGTTAACCTATTTGCCTATGCGTCAAAATGTTTAAAAAAAATGTAAAAAAAAGGATTTCTGATTGGAAAAGTAAGAGGTGGTTCAAAGAGCAATGCTGCACCACAGCACCACATCTCCCACTACACTGCTGGGTTGCTGGGCAAAATTTAGAACGGGCCAGCCTCCGTTCAGGAGTGGCTTCTTGGATGGTAAATGTGTGTGACGTGTTGGCAGGCGTGTTCTTCAAACCCCCCTGTGTATCGCGTGTCTAGACCTTAACAGCACTACTTCGGGAAAGACCATGTGACCCAGAGGAGCAGTCACAAAACTTCAACATCCGTACATGATGGTCCAGTTTTTTTTTTCTCTTTCTACGATCAATTCTTCGCCTTTAATGCAGCCAACAATCAGACATGCTCGAAGTGAAACTGAGGGAATGTGACAGAAGAAGCCAACGCCAACGACACATGGCAGAACTGCAGCAAGACTCAACCTTGCAAACGCAAGCTCGCCTTTAAAAGAATTTTGAAATATGCCTTTTTAACCTTAATTTGTGAATTATCCAAGACTAGAAATGTTTTACGTTCACCCTTATAATTCTACCACATAAAAAAAATTCACTTTAAACAAATTGCACAAATAACCCCGTAGAAAAATATTTAGTTTTCCTAATCAAAGAGAGTAATTTGAATTTTGTTCATATATATATATATATATATATATATATACATTTTTCAGAACTGAATTTGTTTTACGACGTAGCAAGTTAACAGCAATATAAAATACAAATTGCACTCTACAGAAAGCAGACTACAAACTACATACTACTACTAAAAATTTGAAAATATTATTTTCAAGGATTATACAAGGATCTTTAAAAAATGACTTTGTATAAAGTGTATTTTCAAACTAAAGTCTCAAATTAAGCTGTTAGAGGAAAATAAAATCTTTCGATTTAAATTCTTTTTTTTTTTTATTTAACCTTTATTTCTATTCATGGATCTGACTGGAAGTATTTGAACACCATAAATATTTTTGTTGTGTAAAATGTTTGATATTTTAACAATAATTGAATGTGTATGCAAAACAAATTTTAAAATGTTATAGCTGTGGAATATTTACTTAAGAAATGATAAAAATTCATATTTTTGACCAAATTACTACACCATCAGTATCTCAACTACATTTGGTAAAAACTTAAAATGCAAGTTGTTGGTTTCCTTGCAATCTTTATTGTTCGCTGGAGCAACAGACACAAAAAGAAAATCATATTAAACTAGAAAAATATTTTTTGCACACCATATGACTGCAAAAAAATTTTTATGTCTATTTAGGAAAAAAAGTGATTAGTAAACTTTTGGTGACCAAGCTTTTGCAACTTACAAAAGTCCACTAAAACTTAATAGTCACCTCCATCCTGAGATAGAAATATGAGCGCTGAGCCATAAAGGCGTCCGATGGAAACCCAAGCAGCCAGCACACTCAGGAAACAAATAAAACATCTTTATGAGCAAGATTTTATGATCTTAATAGGCACACTCCCGGTCCAGTGGCCCCTAAGTGCTCCGCTTGGACAGATCTGTGCTTCAGAGTCGACTTCAGTCACCAGCTACTGTCTGCGGATATTCTTACAAAACTCTGCAAACATTACTGTTTTCACTACACTAGCCAGAGCATAATTAAAAAACAGAAAAAGTCAAAGAAAAAACAATTTCTCTGCATATGAAAACTGCAATAAATAGCCATTAGCCGTGACCAGCTTTGCACATTACAACTGATACATAATAAACTTAGTTTTGCTGGAGTCATTTGGTCTGTTTAATAGGAGATAAAGTGAAAAAACAAAACAAAATGCCAGTTCTATAAGGTTTTTATTCTATCTTTGGTTTGAAGGGGACCATTAAATTGCAATAATCGCCATTATTTCCACTTCAAATTATTCTAAAACCTCACTGTTTTCACATTTATTTGTTGATGAGGATATATTATTTCACCATGCAGGAGTATATGCAGCTTTAACAACTTTTGTTGTCTGTTCTTTTTTTCCATTTCTTAAGAAAATTCCAGAAAAAAAGAGCTTTTATTGAAAATTAAGGAAATTAAATATTGGGAACATTTTATTTACGTTTTAGTCTTTTTTTCTATGCTATTTTTATTTAAACCTCATTTTAAGATTGTTAAATTATTAAATTATTATATTATTGTTAAAAATGTAGTTTTCGAGGAAAATTGCCTCATTTTTTAAAAATGTAATAATTAAACCAGTGAGGGTTTTATGTGACACAGGAGCCGAGACCTGCCACCTCCCTTGTTTTCAGTTTCTTCCCCCGAGCTCATTGGTCTCTTTGACGCCGTGGAGGCAGGTTATCTGTGACCTTGTCCCTTTTGTTAAACAGACAAAGCAAGCTTGTTGAGCTATTAGTTTCTCTTTGTAGGTGCTCATCTAGGTGTGATATCCACCCGGCTCAGACCGATACCACAACCTAAAATATGCAGCCAGAGAGCCCAGAAAGCCTTCTGAGGTCACAAATATCCACAAACAAGTTTATCTGGCTCCTCTCCAGTCAAAGACAATGAACACTAAAATGTTCATCAAGTCAACTTGAGGATAAAATGCCACAAATAAGAAGGTCAGAGCAGTTGGAAGGGGCAACGATCTCAGGTCTGATTCATGAGAACGTAGTACTCTGCTCAAGTGGAGACGCCTCATTGGCAGGAAAGAGGAACACTGGGATTGGTTAAGACAGTGACAACTCAGCGCTGGGACCTGTTACGCCAGATGCCCTCCTCTCGTCCCCTTCAATGTTTGCAGCCCCACGCACGCGATCCCTCGCTCTGCTTGGCTGCACCCTCTCATCGTATTACTTCTGCTATTCTAACTCCTCCATCAATTATGCACTAGAATAACTCAGGGCCCTGATGGAGCCAAGACATAAAAGGGGGGATCATCAGTGAGAGTGCTCGCAGCGTCTGCTCGCGTGCTCCCACTGCTGCCACAACCGGCGACATGAACGCCAAGGTACCAGCTCATGCAGGGCATCAGCGTCGCACGCACCAACAGATCTGTGCAGAACGCAAACAGCTTTTATGAACATCAATGTGTTAGTGGGTCAATCAGACAGGGACAAAAGCCCAATTGAAAAAGCACAGTCATGAAGCTTCATTTTATGGTGATGACATATTTCTGTATAGATGAGCTGAATGTAAAATGTGACTACGAAACTGCTCCCGATGCTGGTGACCATGATTTTTGATTATGATTTTGATTATATAGAGCTGAGATTAGAGCGCTCAGGAGTCAAATCTGAAATATAGGTCATGTTGAATTTACATGAAAACTAAAACAATGACTTATTTTAAATCTTCAGATTTACCTTTAAATTCATTCAATTGCTTAATTGAAGTGTCTTGGACGCAGTTTAAAGTCAGAGCATCTTCTGCAGTGGCCTGATTTCAGGAAATCTTATGGAGAAGACTTTTGTCTTTACGAAAACTTTTATTCAGGGAGGTCGGAAGTTCTTCTCCTTGATCGCTCACAAATTCAGCCCCAATCAGCCGTGACAACTATTAATGGCAAACTGTTTATGGTGTTTAAGTGGCTATAAAAGTAACATAATCTCTGTTGGTGTCAAAAACACAAATGCTTTATTTGGAAAATAATTTTATTTGAAGACTGAGTCCAAAAAAATGGTAAAAAAAAAAAAAATTATCAAAAGTGTGAATCTGGCAATGAAGCTACTTATTCAAAGTTAACTTCAAAACCATTTGAATAATAAGTTCTCAAGTGAAGAAAAGCTCATTAACTCAACTACAATGAAAATAAAAATAACATTACTGGTGAAAATAAAAATAACATTACTGGTGAAAATAAAAATAACATTACTGGTGAAAATAAAAATAACATTACTGGTGAAAATAAAAATAACATTACTGGTGAAAATACAAATAACATTACTGGTGGATATTTGTTGTAGTTTTAGAAGATTCTGGCTTCAGGTCTCCATAACAGACACAAAGGACTACGTACAATGGGGGAGTTTTCTTTTTTTTTCCTTTTTCCGTAGCAGCGATTGGGTGTTGGATCAGGAAGATCAGAAACCGCTCATGTGACATCCCAAGATTCGTAACCTACTTTTATTCCCTGAAACAAGATGGAGTCGAATTTGGAAAATGGCTGCCTGGGCTTCCCGCTCCTCCTCGCACTGCAGAGAAAAAGGCGAAGGCGTGGAGATGTCTAGCCCCGTCTATGGAAAACGTGTGGATCTTGGCAGCCTGAGATTTCAATTAATGGCCCTGCAACTCCAGCTGTATGATGATAAAACACCAAAAATGATTTAACCACAGTCATTTATCACCAAAGCAACGCCGGCTAGGAGGGAATTTAAAAAAAAAAAATTTTTAAAAAAGAAGAAGAAAAGCCAAGATGTCAACCTCTCTATTAAAGCTATGGCGGTCCTGACCTGGATTTCTCTTGGTTGCGTGTGAAGGTTTGTCAAGGCTCTAACTGAGATCACAAACAGCTTTTTTTTAATATTTTATAGATGTCGATGCACTAAATGTGCAGAAATCCAACAGAACGAAACTCTTTCAGTTTCAACAGGCCAGAGAGCCACACACAAGGTCCGCCAAAGTTATGCCAAGTTTACAAAACAAATGGTTGTCACATGCAGATACATAACATTTACTTCTCTAATACTTTTTCACCACAGGAAGTTTAAAAACGGCAAAACAAGCTAAAATGCTTCCTCTGATGTGGTGCGACAATCACAGCTCCAAACCGCCATCAGATAAACCTCATTCCCAAAGTATTACAGCAGACATTCGAAACCGAAAGACAAAAACAATCACACGCCAGCAGTGCCTCCCACAAATATATATTTTGCTTAATCAGAGGTGTTTTGGTTTGTCCCTCCAGCTACAAGGAACAGAGCAGTTATCGTACGTGCAAGTCTAAGAGCTCCTTCACTCTCAATCACACATGATTCACAGACCTGACTGGAAAAGCAATGCAGTCGCAGATAAGTTTTCCCTCATTTCTTCCAAGTTACACAAAAAGCTAAAAGTCAACAACCGTTCGAAAATCATATATATATCTATCTATCTATCTATATATATATATATATATATATAATTTTCTTTTTTCTTTTTTGTTTTTTTCTGGTTCAGGACTCCTGCCAAAGCGGACCTGACCCAGATATAGTGATATAGTTCCAGAAACATTTACTTGGAGATTTGGCCCCTGCTGTCAAAATGATCATGTTTGCTTTTTATCAAAAAAACACATTTAAAGCCAGTTTACATTTCAGCTGTAATTATATGTGATGTGACCACATTGAGTTGCCATTTTTCTCATTATCTCTATTTACCTTAAACCAGAGGAGACAGCAGATCCTTCTCCGTCAGGATACCCAAGCCGCATAATACAACTAATGACATCACAGCTAACAGGCCAGAGCAGGAAACCTTTTTTTTTTAATTGACCATTTCTTTAGTCCAACATTCAGAGTCAGACCCTCAGCAAGAGAGTGATTCTCTTTCAAACAATAATCTGACAGAAAACTGCTGCATCCTTTTCTGCATTTCCCAAGTTTTCCGTCAGTCCTCAAGAATCAACTAACCCATCACCTTCAAGATTGGAATAAAATGCACCTTTAGAAAGAAGAGCTGCATGAAAAACCTCTAATACAAAATCTCAACTGAAAGAGATGAGCCTCCACCTCACTGTGTTTGATGCTTAGTGGTGCCCTGCACACAGCCTCAGCCATGCCCAGCCTGCTAGTAGCTTTGTGGCTCTTTAGGACCTTTTTGGAGGCACCTTTCAGAAGCCTTGCTGCAGTCATTAGGAGCTAAGGCTGATTAATGTGAATGGTCAGGCAGGGCCTGGCTTTCTGAGCAAAGAACAGAGAGGGGTGAAGGGTCCCACAGGAAGGGTTTTGTGTCTCCACACAAAGGGAAGGCTGACCTCTTAAGCCCCTTAGAGCCTCTTTGCTAATACCCTCACCGGTGCCTACAAAGACACAGGGGATGCCATTTCACCACTTGCATTTAACAGCGTACACAAAAAAAAAAAAAGCCCCCACTAAGATTAAAACGGCAGAAAAGCGAACCTCTGAGCAGCGGAGTGAGACTGTGTGAGATTAGGCCTAACACTTTGACTGTTGCTCATCTCAAACAGAAAAAGCCAAACTCACACAGTATCACATCTGGACACAATGAATCTCATCAAGTCATTGTTGTCTTTTCCTTTTCTCTTTTGTAAAAGGAAACAAACAGTTTCCCACGATTTATGCATTTTCTTTTAACATTAAGAGCGACAGGGAGTCCTGTTCAAATGTAGTATTTTAGTATTTTAGAGTTTAATGAAGATTTCTTCAGTTCTAGTTTATACATTACTAATATATACTCACAATTGCTGTAATAATTGTAATACAGCCATAGATGTTTTTTTTTTTTTTTGCCTAATACAACCATTATTTGAAAATATCTTATCTTAAACTAGTAGAACATTTAAAAACACACATTAATTCACTTTGCGAGGTGCATCCAAACTATTGACACTGTTATAGTGTCAATTAACTACAACACAAAAAACTGCAATTGGTAAGAACGGTACTTGGTTCTTGTAAGACCCCTCCTAGAAAATGATTTTCTAGGTTTGTTGGAGCTCTTCTGTGTGAGTATATTTGACTTCTTCATATATTTGACTTCTTTATCCAACCTTAATCAATTTGAATTTGTACTCATTCACTATCCATTGTGAAGATTGTGTTTAACAAAATCATGCGAGACCCTTTGCAACCTTATTTCTGGTTCTTTCATAATTCTAACGCTAAAAAAGTCCAGACAGAAGCAAAAGTTACTTATGATAAACAGGTATAAGCATATGTTTTCATTCTCATGATAAACCTATAAATTCAAGTGAGTCTTATTAGGGCGTACTGACACAAGCCAAGTTGTGCCGTGCAGTGTCCAGGCACGACTGACCCGCCCCACTGATTGCCCCGCTTGCTCACACTCACATCACACCAGTCTCTCTTCAGCACAATCACTGATAGCACATCGTGTCATTGTTACATTAAGTGCTTGTTTATTTACTTGAAGGGCGGATGGTCTCAGAGAATCAGTACAATGGAGAACGTCCTGCATATGCTGCATTCATGCCCGCCTCCACATGCATGTACCATCCACAAGCACACCTTTTTCTTCCCGGGGAGAGACTAGGAATCATGTCGTGCTTGAGCAGGGAACGGAGCGCTCGCACTAACCAAACGAGCCAGACTGGAGGGGTCTGTTATGCCTGTCATGGTTCACATCGCCTTGTATGAGTGCACCATTACTTACTAATACATTAGATCAAATAAAATAAGTGAACATCAAATAAGAAAATGTTTCATCTTGAAAAAAAAAAAAAAAAGAAAATTCTTATTTTATTCTGCTGAGAAAAAGTTTGTTTTAAACCGGGCATGCTCACAATCCTTGCAATCCGTACCATGCCCTGGACCACAACAGTCTGGTTCGTTAGTGTCAGTGCTGCTTTCTGTGTTAAAGCACAGAACGGCATGATTCCTGGTCTCTGGCTCAGTTGGAAGATGTGTGCTTGGGCTTATGTTTGCAAATATATATCAATAAAAAAACAAAAAAACATAGACGTGATGTGCAGATGCTAAAGTTCCCGGTGAGACGGTCAATCGTACCTGGGCAACAGTTTGTAAGTGTGAATGCACCCTTAAATGCTTAGTATTTTTATATCGTCACCCTCATTTTCATTGTCAATTGAATGGCTGTACGTGAAAAACGTAATCTGTACAAGAGATTTTATCTCTGTCTCATTAACCAATGAAGCCTTTCATGTAATTTTAGGTGACTATATCTACTTTGTAGATAAGCTAAATATCAGGAATGGGTATATTACAGCATTCTTCAGCTCAGACCACTTGTCTCTCATTCACAAGATTAGGAATTCGATCCCTGCTGTCAGTGTCTCCAGATAAGCTAAATGATGTTTTTCATTAAGTTTGATAATCTCATTTCATCCTATTGGTGCACTCTCTTTTCTGAAATGAATCCAGCACCCTTGCTTCCTACAATATATCTCAACGTAGTTCTGGAAAGCTCTTGTAATAGTTCGGCACATGTTCCATGTTAGAAGAAGTTATGAGTGGACCAAGTGTAAGACTGTAATCAGAAAAAGGTACTATATATCTATACTAGACTATATATACTTAAAGACCATTGTTTCTCTCTTCTTTTTTTTTTACTTTTAAGCATTTATAACAAATTATGCCCTCTATTATTCTTATTCTGGCAAATCTATGGAGCACACGGATCTTTCTTGTAATCTATTTGGAGAAATCATGTTGCACGAGAAGCCTTTTTTCCTTTTATTGGAAAGCATCGGTTTAGTAGTAAAATCAATTCAGTAAATGAAAAACACAAAATGCACTTAAAAAAAGGTAGCGGGAGATAGTAAAATGCATCAACTTGCTTGTTATTGTAACCACAGAGCTTCAGCTGGACCCCAACATGAGTGAAATACTGCTGTAAAGCAATAAGCCCGCCACACTCATTGGTAGCCTCCAGTCACTAGTTTCTGTCAATCACGCCGCGGCAGCCGGAGGCCCTCGCCTTATTAGTGTGAGCACGAAGGGAGGGCTGGGACACCTCCTCTCTGCAGGCAGGGTCAAAGAGAGCATGTGGAATGATGGGGGGTCGACTACCTCCCCCCTTTTGCAAAAAGCTAAGTATGAAATTCACAGCTCAAATGACCAGACAGTTCAGTCTCCCTAAGACTATTATGTAAGGTAAAACTGTTGGAAGTACACATAGTGGGCTGGGATAAACTGAATGTGGCAGATTCTTCATCTGTGATGTGTCACTTTTTTTTACTCCATGTGCCTGAAGTACTGGGAGGAGGCTTAATACTCCTGCACGTTGTAATAAAAAGGAAGGTAAACCTCAGATAAGATGCCTCTCTTGCTCTGTTTATTGATGGCTATTGAAGCCCCGGGTGCAGGAAATCACATTCCCTCTGCTCTCTTTGATGCTTCTGGAGATTGACACTTCCTCAGGGTGGAAACACCAGTTCTGACCCCACCCTGGGACTCCATGGCCAGGACACTGCACCCCCTGCTGTAGCCTCTGGCCTTGTATATGAGAGCTCCCTTCACTCTCTTAAACCATGTCGTCCCTCCTGTTACAATCCCCCTGTCCCACCTCAGATAACATATGCACCCTCTCCTCTACCACCTTCTTCCATCTCCTCCTCCTCTCAGTCTGTCTCTGCCGAGCTGAAAGGCAGCTATGGGCCGTTGACTATGAGCCGAACAATAGCGGCCTTTCAGGCCAGTTTGTGCTGGCGTTGGGAGAGGGCTGCGGTCCTGAGATCCAGTCAATATTTGGACGTGGTTGCCTTTTCGTGTCCGTTTTTAATCCAAGCGGAACCGAGCAGCAGGGAGCCGGGAAAAGGCTGAGAGGGGAAAGCGAGGGTAAACATTGGGAACAATGCAAATGGAGCAACTTACAATGCCACTGGGAAACTATCACAACATCAGTTCACTACCAAGTGAAAAATGGAGTATTGTGTCTTTAAGTGGAGATTAAAAAGAGCAGTGTAAAAAAAAAGCAAATAGCGGAGGTCATTCTCCTTTTGAGAAGAAATCTTTGCAAGGACTTTCCTAATGTCTACCTAGGAAGAAAATACAACCAAATGTGACCAGAAACAGAGGAAGGGAAGAAGATCTGGATGATCAGTGAGCTCTCGTAGGCGTATACCAAACATGAAAAGTAGCCACTGAGAAGATTCTTTAATTGTCTAAAGAGAAATATGTTGCATCTGTTGTGGAAAGCTTTGGATGAGCATTATCAAGGATTAACAGAAGCCCCTGGGGTGACAGTGGTCTCCCTGAATACAGGAATCCCTCTCTCCCCAGCTGTCAGGTGGTTAGTCCCACCCAATGAGGTTCTTTGATGACGGGGGTATCAGTTTCCATGGCTTCGGAGACACAAACAGCCTGCGAGATTAGGGACGGAACTCGGCCCTGATTCTTTGCTGATCCCACCTATCAACAACAAATAAACACCTAGGGCAAAGGCAGCGCCTGCATGCGGACCATATGGACCCGGGTGGGTTTTAATGAAGCAGCTAAATAGCTGGTAAGCAGGGAATTCACTAATAGCTTCTCGTCAGGGCAGCAGTAAATACCCGGCTCCGTCACTTTATTCCATCATTTGGTTGCCGACGCTGACAAGAAACACATGTGGCTCGCCTTCCTGACATGAGTCTTTCCAACGTGAAATGCTACGGTTTGAGTTTTTCTGTTGTGGAGTTCTTCGGCTGTTTTAATCTTTGAACCCCCCTCACACAGAGCCTATATAACGTAGGCTTCAGCCTTTGTGGTGTGTTAGTAAAGCAGGATCACGTGATTCGAAGTTAACAATTAGCCCATCTTTAATATGAACAAGACAAATGAAATGATTGTGGGTTTTAGGAAGAACAATAAGCTGAACACTATTTCCACCCTAGGTGAAGAGACGCAAGCAGTGAAGAAGTACATATAGCCGAGTGATCATCTAAAAAACAGACTGGACGGACGAGGCAACACTCACTGCATTTACATGACAACAGCATTAATCTAACTGAAGGCATAGTTTTAACATGCATGTTAACATCTTAGTCTGACTGAAATCAAACTATGCCAAACTTTTTACAGTTGGACTAACACAGATAAGTAACGTTCAAGTGGACTGAAACTGGCCGGTTTCCTCTGCGTATGTGCCACAGTTCCCGCTCCAGGCTTTGACTCAGAAGCACCGGAAAAAGCCAAAACAGAGAGATACAAAGAACAAAAACAACTAAACTGTAAAAGATGAGTAATAGATAGAGAGCTGTGAGTCATTTACTGCCACCAGCTACACCTAAGACTTATCTGCTGTGTTGGTATATGGACAGCTCAGTATATGGACAGGCCAGTAAATGGACAGGTCAGTATATGGTCTGCTCTGTATGTGGACAGGTCGGTATATGGACAGAATAAAAAAAAGTGTCCAATCAAACAGCGTATTGGAGCTACAGCTGCATCCCAACTATACTGTACGTATAAATGAGGTTCTCTACTAAAACAGACGGAGCAGGCTGTGCTTAGGCTTATGTCCTTCAATGCCTTCTTTTAGTGAGTGCGGACTGCAGTTTTATCAGCAGTCATCATTTGGAGCAGCAGCATCGAAGCCATTGACTTAAAAATATGAGCAAACTGAAACACAACAAAGTCTTCAGGCGGACGCGTTTTTTCACGTTGGCTGCAAACTCACCAAAATTAAATATTTTCTCTAAATTCAACCTTCAACCTTAAACAATGAATCTTTATGATGACTCTGTTCTAACATTTTCTGCAAAAGTAAATATTTTCAATAAAACATACAATTATATAAAATCTAAATGAAAAGCAAATTAAGCCATATAAACCAAATACGCAGCTATATTTATGTGACAATTGGAAGCTTTATTTCCTTCTTTTTTTTTTTTTTTTGCAGACTGGCAAAAAAGAAAAAATTGGTTTCCTCAAAATGTGTTGCTGTATCATAATATTTAAAATCCCATATGAAAAACCCCTACCCATCACAACAAGGTGGAGCCATGTCGCCGCAAAAAAAATAAAAATAAACGTGAGCTTACAGTGACAACATGTCATTATGGTCAGTGAATAGTAGAGTGATACTGTCTTATAACAACACTCACATACAAAAGATGTTCCCTCAAATTTTTACTTTTTTTTGTGGATTTCCTTTAGTATTATTATTATCATGATTTTCTTTTCCAACACTTCACAACACTTACTTCAGTCTCTACAAACGACAGGTGACTGGTTAATAGCAGAAAAACACAGCAGTCTACATTTCTAGAGTGGTCTCAAAGTAGTTTCGTTCTAACAAGGCTTCTTCATTCTCGTATCTCCTTCAGTTTCATCAAGTTACTCCTTCAGCACAGCTATTCACTGTCATTCTGGGAGCTTTCACACCAGGCGAGGCTGGACCATACTCGGGGCTGTAAATCCCACATCCCCTGCTCCAAGTAGTCCTTATCTGATCCTAATCAGTATCCTGCATCAGCGCAGGAAGATGGTCCGCTGAGATCAAAGCTCATGTTTATCTAAATTACAGATGGGCTCCTTTCAGCTCGCTTGAAACAACAGAAGAAACATGAAAATGTCAACACATTTCCATTTTTCACGACTCACTTCCCATTTCAATTCCAGAGCTCCTGTAGGGGATTTCATGAATGGCTGAGTATGGACTGGTTCTCCGGATGGCGTTTTTCCTCACTTTGGTTTAAACGTGCAGGGTGGCAGGGGGGTGGAGAGAAGAAAGGTCATCTGGAAGTTGGGCCTGTACCGCAGCAGGTTCCCAGAGCCCAACGGTGAGTATGCTTACACTAAACAGCAGGAATCTGGGGCCTGTATGGAATACTGTTAGGTTCTGCTGCAGGTCAGGGGGCCCTGAGGCTTTAAGCACAGCCCTCGTTTACATTATACAGCTAGGTCAGGTTTAGATTAAAGTCAGGAATGAGAAAAGGAGACAGTCATTTAGAGTTACTCATTTATTTAGCTTTCATTCTACAGAGACAAAGCCCAGGCAGGGTGCCGTGCTGGGGGCCGTCACCTGGCCCCATGGCTGGCGGTACTGCCCTGTTTTTGACCCTGACAACGGTCCCCTCTGCGCTGCTTAACCCAAGCCTTGCCTGGTTACTGTCGGCTGTGCGACCTCAGCATGTGTGAATCTCTCAGAAGACCAAGCGCCATGCTGCGCCCTGGCCGCTGCTGAAATACCCCTGTGTGCCCCCTTATTGTCCTCCGCAGCATGGGCGTGTGGGGGCTGGGGGTGAGGGGAGCATTTGAACAGGGGAGCATGGCAACCAACAAACCAGACTTGGAAGCTGGGAACTGCTAGAATGCCAAAAACCGCGGGGTTGTTGAGGGGAGGAGAGGGTCAGAGGCTGCTATCAGACACGGATTTTGATGTCCCCCAACTACAACACTTGCATTTGTATCACCAACATCCTGTCAGTTCAACTCCTCTGTACCAAACTCTAAGCATGTTGTGCCTTAGAGTTACCATCAACAACACAACCGTACGTGTGTGTGTTTAGAGCATGAAACCTAACAAACCGGTTCATTGACCCTGAGCAAATGCTCTAACAAATAATTTTGACTGACGCTGAAACTGAAGCCTTCTGAAACAAGACTACCCCTGGCCGACTGGAACAAGGTGAAACATACTCCCTGTATCACCGTGTGCCAAGCATGAGCTTCCTTCCCAGTGGGGGGGGGGGGGGGTAACCCCAGCAAACACATTTTAGTATTTACAATAAAACGCATCTGGGCTCATGTCATGAACACCGTAAAAAAAAGAAAAAAGTTAAACCAAGTTTTCATCTGCAAGTTTTTTTGGCCAGTAACCCAGCAAATTACACTTATCAACACTTTTGATAGCAAAGTGCTGCGTCACTGAGATATGAGATCAATATTTCACCACGTAACCCCCAATATGATCGCCTATATTATCTATAAACGTCACAGAAAAGAAAACAAGCCAAAAAAAAAACTCTTCCGCCAACTCACATAGGTGACATCAGGCTGGACTCCCGTTTTACAGCATCAGCCTCTGCCCCCCCTTTAAATATTCTTAAATCACTTGTATCACTTTTTTATATTTTTTTTCTGGATTTAAGGAAAACGCTGAGCATGAATGGGTGATGGCGCGTAGCTGTGCGTAACATGTGACAGAGAGCGTTTTTTCCCCTCCTCTCCTCACTGGAGATTTACACGGATAGATGTGCCCAGCTGATTGAAAACCCGATTCAGATTTGGAGGACAATTGAGCTGTATCACAACAATTTATCCCTGAGGGCAGCAAAGGACCAGCTGTAAAGATGCAGCGAAACAAGAGACGGGTTGTCAACTGTGTTGAGCCAAATGATGGTGGAAATCCTGAGCAAATGTTCGCCTACATTATCACAGATCTGGTCACACATTTAGTGCAGCCCAGATTTATATCTTTGTGGATTAGAATGTGGTTTATATTACCTAAGTGATAGCGACGCGGATGTCTCGGCAGTCGAGCCGTGACTGCGCCCCTGAACCCCGCTCAGAGACGCAGCCGCGGCTCCGAGCCCGCGGGAGAGCGGCCGTGCGGGACACCTACCTGGGGTTGGTCCTGTTCCAGAAGACAGCATAGCGGTCAGACACCACCTTGGAAGCCGGGTCCTGGCCGTACACACACATCCCAATTATGAGGATGAGGAAGATGAGCATTTCCACCTGCGGCATGTCTGCTCAGGAACTCAAGTCCTTCAGGTTTAAAGACTGATGAAGAGGATACAATGTTGTGAGAATAGACACAGTCTACTTAGATCTTTTATCTCTTCTCAGCTCCTGCCTCTGTCATTAACAAAACTGAGGCGTAAATGTCCGTGTCTTCTTATAAAACAGCGATTCTGATTTGATTTTTTTTATAGTTAAACAATTTCATATGCGCCAAACTCGTAAGTCTTTTATGAAACTACAGAAAGCCCAAAGTATTTCTGCCTAACCCCAACAATCTTCCTCCAGTTCAACTTCGCGCTGCGCTGTAAACACTTCTGCAACTGGCATTAGATTTCCCAACGAGGAGGAAACTCAAGACGTGGGGAAATTGCCTCTAAAATGAAAGAATAAATGTCCAGTTTCGTTGTGTTCTCCTGTTGCAGAGTCCGGGGATTTAAAAAATAAAGAAAGAAGAAACGAGCAGAAAGGCAGTTCTCCGGCCGGCTCGTGATCTCCACTCGTGCTCGCCGCGGATCTCCAAGAAGACTCAAACCAGCAGCTCCAGTTCCAAATCCGGCTGGTCTCGCGGCTGCTCTCGCACTCCCGTCCCGCCGAGCTGCCAGACGATCAGCGTAACAAAACCCTGAAACCCCGCGAGCGAACGAGCTCCAAATCTGCGCCACGAGCCGCTGCTCCACGAGCGCACAAGAAGCGCTGTTTTGGGTCTAAAAGGGAAGCGAAGCAAGTCAGTGGCGCTGTGGATCCTGCTGCCATGCTCTCCCGGACCAGCCCCCCTTCCAGCCCTTACACCCCCACCCCTTCTCACACGCTCCGTCTCCCTCTCTCTCCCCCTTCCTCCCCCCCGGGCACACTGGAAAAAGTGTTCATCTTGACAGTTGAGACATTTACAGATATACCCCGTCAGATCCCCTTCACCTTTCACACAAAACAGGGAAATCCAACGTGGGGGTCACAAGCTTCCTTGAGAAAACTTTGAAAATCAAAGCAGATCATCTGTCCGCACTTTGGGAAAAACTAAATCTCGCAAAGTCACATTCACATTGCGCGAAGCGTCGCCTCGCTGCGCCAATTCCCTGCTTGCCAGCCACCGAGCTGCCACTCCGCGGCAGCCGCAGGCTTGTTTGTGTTTGTTGCGCTTATTTCTTGCAGTGTGCACTTTCGGGGTTGCGCACCGACTCGTTGGCTTGGATTTTGAATGACGGGAGTTTCGCTTACAAAATCAACATCCTCCCGAAGGATAGCGGTGCTTTCGAGATCAGTTCCCAAACATGCGGCTCTGCAAGTCTCCGTCACCGGTTTCGCTTCATTTTTATCAAGTTGTCACTTGTATCCCAATTTGCTAAGCTCTACATTAAATTAAAAAAAAAAGTTTCATTCTCAGGTGACGTTCTTTCGGCTGTTGCCAAAGTAAGTATCATTGCAGTCGTTAATTTCTGCCAAATTATCATGCAAATAGCCTCCACTGAAGCTGCCTTTCTTGCCTCGATGAAACCAGTCAGTCACTTGTGGGTAAACATTTCCACTCTGCTCCAAGTAACCCAATCACTGCACCGTATTTACTTCTGCATTAATTCTTAAAACCGCTTAAATTACGCAGACTCGACAAAACTATCCAAAGGTTTGATGTGTGGTGTGGATGTGTGTCGGGGATGTGAGTGCAGAGGCTTTAGTTCACGACTCAGTGCGCCTCGCAGTGGTGGTCCTTAGAAAACCTCTCTCAGCCAAGAGACAAAATCAGGAGAAATTTGAAGGAGATGTATTGTGGACATTTTTTCAAAAGCTCACACGGTTTCCTTAGTCCCTAATGACATGTCTGAGCCACGATTTTGTCAGAATGCCACAGGAATCGTTTCAAATACACATGTCTGTACACCTTTGTGTAAAGCAGCAATTTTGTTTGGAGCGGTTCCTTTTCCACAGAGTGTGACTCCAGTGGGATTAGTGTTACTGCTTTGCGTCATGCTCTTCCAGAAGTTTTGCAAGTGTAAACTGATGTCAACGTGTGCGTGGATATAAAGATGGGACTATTCTGATTTTGGTCTGTAATGTAAGAGAAGCCTGCACACCTGAAGGGTTTTTTTTTTTTTTTTTTGAATGACTTATTCTCAATCAAACTGCCTCAAATGTAGTGAGTGTTGAATTCCTCTGAGCTGTTAGTCACAGTCAAGCACAGATTTTTCTTTTTATCCTTCCATATGTTCCCTTTAACATGCACAATAAACCAGGCATAAGATTATCAATGTGCATGTTGAACAAACTTAGATCTTTGCAGTGCGGTAGCAGTATAAACCTCACCGGTTTGGAAACCTTCCAGTGAGTCAGAGACAGTCGGGGCTAAGCCTGGTAGTTAAACTGATCCTTATCATAACAACAGTACCACTGAAAAAGCTCACCCAAGGGCCGCCAGGCTCAACATGAGGACTGTAAACTTCACAGAGACACTAAACAGTCATTGGCGCTCCTCAGCGTGCGACTTCTGTTCACAAACAGCATGGCACCTGAAAGTGCCTGCTGAAGTTCACGTTGCTTGATTCAGCCGTGCTCTCCGGCTGTTCATCCCCTGATGCCACAGTGTGTAAAGTTGTGGCAAAACTGCTGCTTTCTTAACACTCATTAAAAATTGACAGTGCTGAGATTAAAGAAACAAAAAAAAAAAGTAGTGAACTTTTTAATTTACTACCTAATGTATAACCCAACTTCTAGTAAATTGTAGGTGATGAACATTCACTCTGACATCATCCACTGGGATATTTTAGTACATTTTGGAATTCAATTTTCCTTTTCCAAGGTGCATTTTGGCAAACTCCAGTTCCTAAAATTAATTGAACTCTAGGTTTGAAAACTAATGACTCCAATTAGCTTCCATTGATGTAATTAGTCTAGATGTTCTGTATACGTCTGCTCGCTCTCCGAAGGTTTACTGGTGTGTTTCTCATTAAAGACATGAGAAATTATAATTATATATGTGCTATCAACTTAAGCACCTTGTGTTTGTCTATTACAGTGTATTTGATCATAATCACAATACTTTATTGATCTTTATTGACCCCTGAAAGGAAACTGAAGATCATATTACAATTTATGGGACATAAATACAGAAAAGTTGTAAATACCAGTGGGTTCAGGTACTGTATCTCCCTCAATAGTTCTGTCACACAACCTCAAAACTACACATACAGTTTATGTTATCATTTTACAAGACATCAGAATCAGAACTGCTTTATTCTAATGTCAGTGAAAACATGTTCACAGTCTAGGAAACTGCTCTGACGTGACGGCGAAAACATGACGTAAAATAATGGAAAAAGTAAAAATAGAATAAAATGAAACAAAATGAAAATAATAACAATCAGGGAGGCTTGCAGGATTAAAATATAGTCAAATAAAATAAATATATTAGGTGTAATTTTTACAAAAAAATATATACATGTGCCTAAAAGTCGCAGGTGCACAAAGTGGCTGCGCTGCGTCAAAGTCGTTTAACTGTAGTTCATGAGTCTGATGGCTGATGGGAAGAAGCTGTTCTTGTGGCGGGAGGTTCTGCTCCGGATGGACCGTAGCCTCCTGCCGGAGGAGAGGCGGTTGAACGGACTGTCCAGGGTGAGAAGGGTCAGCTGCAACCCGACCTGCACAGGTCCTGGAGGACTACTTACACACCTAACAATGTTCTGTAGTCATTCACAAGGTATTTAAAAATGTTTAATAATTACAATATGTGACACTCGCACATATATATTGTGTCTCTATCAAGATTTAAAAAGTGTAACAAATGTGTTTTTTTAATCAAATTTTGACACGAAATTATTGTTAAAGAAAAACTTTGAGGGTTGAGAGGTGTTAGTGGAATCCCACTGCATCCATCTAAGGGTTAAATGGGGTCCGATTGGCTTTTCTTCCTTTCTAGTTTTGTTTGAGAAAACTGTCTGTAGGTTGAACAGGATTAAAAGAGTGGACATGTGATACCTTTCTTCTCTAGGTTACAGTATGTGGGTAGAGCCAGTTATCAGTGTTGAAATAGTAAATAAAGTTTGAAAGAGGAGCTTTCTAACAAAAATACACTGTTTCGCCCTGGAAGACTGATTGTAACAGTTAGTTAATCCTAGTTTAGTTTTTTTTTTTCTTGAGGGGGGCGGGGGTCTTTGTTACAACTAAAGTCAAATTTGATTTGTGAAACAAAAGAAAAAAGAAGAAAAAACAAAACAACCAGCCCAATCCACTAATCCTGAGTTCCCTGTCTGAAACCCTTTTGTGAACCACTAACCAGTACTTGAACTTATAAAAATATGTATTTTTCCCTTTTTTTTAAAACAAGGTGACATATATTGCTAAGGGTCGAAAAATGTCTGGCTAAAATTCCAGAAATATACAACTTGACAGCTTCCCTTTCAACACGTCTGTCCTCATCGTGTTGCAGCAGCCAGTTTTCAAGTCAATTCAGTTCAAAAGTACTTTATTAATCCCTGAAGGGAAATTCATTTTCACAGTAGTCATGATTTAAGTCTCTCTCAAAGAGTCAGTGTAGAGGTTTATAGCTGTGGGGTGGAAGGATCTCCTGTAGTGGTCTGGGTTGCAGCAGATCTGAAGAAGCCTCTAACTGAACATAATGAGGATGCTCGTGGTTGTTGGTGATCAGCTCAAGAGGCTCCAGAACAGTCCCCAGACTGTCCTTCATGAACGTGTTCAGTTTCTGTAACAGTAGAACCGCTGAGGTGGTCTCATGGACGGTTAGGAGTTTCATTGTGTGAATAACTTTGTCTAAACAAAATCTGCAGGTCTGTCAATACCTGACTTTTTTTTTTTAAATTTAGTTTTATATTTTTTTTTATTTGTCTTTTTTTTTTTAATAGTGTCAGTGTTTAGGATGTGTGCCTCTTGAGTTTTAACTTTGCGCTGATCACTTTCAAGAGCAATATGCAATATGGCAATACGGAAAAAAGACCTCCCGAAAGACCTCTCTTTACAAATCAGTGGCCCAAATAAAGTGACAAAGTGAAAATGTGTTATGTAGGCGTTTTTGGTTGTTTAGTTGTTTCAGGCACCCAAGTAAATGTCCAAAACCACAGAAAGAAAAACATTTTTCTTCGGAATATATTGGTGTAAAGCACCTGCTTCACACCGTGCACCCCGCTTAAACCAGTACTGAGAAGGCTGAAACTGCATCAATGGCATGTTCTGGTGAGGTCATTGTGCACGTTTGTGTGTGCATATAGCTTATAAATCCATCAATGTTTCACCGGACATGTGCAAATCAGCAGCTTGAGTGATTAGCATGTGTGCTCAGCAGCTTGATTGTACACCTTTTTGGGCATGTGGGTGTGTGAGGACGTGCACAACAAGGCGTTGATCCACCGGACCCAGCCAGACTAGGCCTAATCCACGAGCTATAATCACCTCATCTCCCCAGCTAAAGTGCCTGTCCTACTTCGTTTATGCCTGATATACGTCTGTGTTTCCCAAGACAATGGAGTCATTATAAATTAGGGTCAGCGGAGCTGCCAGTCCAACACACAGCCACCTAATATTTCCCATTGCATCATGAGTCAAATGTCTCACTCACACACACACACACACACACACACACACACACAGAAGAAGAACATAATGTCTATAGGATTTATATATCACTCAGTTTTACCACAGGAAAGTGAATCCCACACGCTCCATCGTGAGCAGAGCAGGAACTGCAATTTATTCTCTTTTTTTCTCTCTCTCTCTCTTTTTATGTTTATGAATGCAATCTGCAGTAAAGTGGCCCCATCAAAGTGCCCGTGATTGTTTATGTTTCAACATAGGCATCACAGCCTCCCCATTCCTCTTCCATTAGCAGCTGGTAAACAGTGTGTAATACCGTTCTGCTCTGTATAGAAAATCCATTTCAATATTCTTATCTTGCAAATAAAGAACTAAAGAAAATGCTTCGTTCTATTACACGTCACATTTGTGCTATTAGCGCAAATGAATTTCATGTTTTGTTGATTAATTGGGCCTTTGTGAAGACTTAACTAAAGATTTTTAAAAGCTACATAGATAAACTCCCACTTTATGTTCAAATGATTCATTAAAACTCAAGTACAAACTACTCCAAAGTTTACTTTTAAAGTATATGAATTGAATTCATCTTAAAGTGGCCATATGTTTTTCAAATTGTTCCGCACTGAACACTGATATTGAGGGAGAAATAAATAAATATGCATGCTCAAAGTGTATTAATTAAAATGACTTTCTGTTAGCCAGTTATATCTGAAAGCAGAAGTGATTATGCTTAAAAAGACCTGAAGCAACACGTAGACTTCAGGGAAAGGACTGCGCTCGTAACAGCCTGCAGCTGAAGCTCTGCCCATGTTGTGTCGTTCTTTGCATCGTTTTGAGATTTTCTACCGAGCCTTTTTTTTTTTTTTTTTTTTCCATCAAAATGCTGATTTTTCAAACATTTCTATGCCAGTTTGGATGCTGTGATGCTTAAGGGATTTCTGATCATAATTCTGGTCCTTTTCAACATGGGTTATATGAGTAACCATGGCAACAGGAAAGTTTCTTACATGTAGGAGAAGCTGAGATTTCCAAAGCCCACGTATTGCCCAGGATAAGCCCCAGTGCGTGAAATCCAGCAGGAAGTTTCAGCATTTCTTCTGTCAGTTGTCGCGATAAGGGTCACTGCCAAATAAACTGGACGAGCGTGGAGTGCTGATTTCTGGAAATGTAAATCTTTCACATTTTCAACTTTCCACCAGTTTGCTGACTAATACTATTTTTTTTTCTTTTATTCATTCTCAGTTTATAAAAAAAACAATATAATTTTCATTTTGTGAAGAAAAAACACATTATTTAATTCAATTCAGATCAATACACCTCAAATCAAGTCAATTCCGGTTGATTCAACCGTCTCTCTCTCACATCTGGACGAGGTGGAGATGAGATCACCAGTTTTGCCGAGAGGCCAAAATATGTAGATGTGGATAATAACAGCTGAAGCATGACACTTAATCGTGTCTGTCATGGTTTAACAAACAAATGTTGCCTTTCCAGTTTTTTTTTTTATCTCTGAATTAAAACTTCCATTTTTAATGGCATAATCAGTCTGTTTATGTTCCTTGAGCCTACCTGCTGTGTTTACATTGTCATTATCAAGGAAGCACAAGGGCACACCCAAGATTTTGTTCACTGGCAACGTTTTCATGTGTAATTAATGTTATCCATCAGCTATTATCATCATTTATGTTTATTATGTACCAGCACTTATTTCAATCAAAATGCCAACTTTCAGCTCTGAATTAACTCTCAGCTATTCGCGAGCTTTATCTTTTTTTTTTCTTTTCTTTGCAAAGTCACACATGACTCCCAAAACAACATTTAGCAGCCAAGTGTGCAATTATTTGTGGAGCCTTGCAATTTGGGTACAGCATGCTAAAAGGGCTCCATTATTCCTAAGGAGGCTTCCTCAAACGAAAGCACAGACTTTAACGATAATCAGATTACGCCGAAGCACGAAAGCTGAAGAACGAAAAGATGTGTAAATATCCAAATAATTACAGTCTGGACTGTACATCAGCCTCTGATTATTGATCTACTGTCTGCTCACTTAGAGCAGCAGTTCTTGTTCTATAAAATTTCTTTGGGAGTGAAATCTCAGTTAAATTTTATTCTTAAAGGTTATGGGTGGTCTGATTAACTTCCTAAAGAGCAACATTTGGTGCAATATCAGACATTATAATCTTACATAAAAATGCTTTTTTTCTTTTCTAATTGGAAAATAAATCCAGCTTACAGTGTTTGTTACCGCTGAAATCCCCCGCATGCACTGCTGTGTGCACCCTCGTTGTGGTTATGGTCACTTAACATTATACAAGCTCTGCTCTCCTGGTCAAAATGGTTTTTAGGAGAGGGAGCAAAGTGCTTAGGTCAGGCCGTGTTATTGAAATTAATTGTGCATTAGTTACCAATGACTCATGCACTTCTCTTTCTTTCTATTTCTTCACATCCTTTTACTTTCAACTCTTTTATTTTTCTTTCCTTCGTTTTCCAGTTACTTGTCAAGGCAATCCTCATCCTATCACAGAAAAGTAAATGTTTATTTCTCCCCTAAAGGAGAGGTTTATACCAAACTGTCCTCGTCTTCATTGCTCTGTCCAAAACTTCAGTGCGAGCCTCCCCAGCTGGTGTTGCGTGCAGGATTTACATGCTCAGGTTAGAGGAAGAGCAACCCCTACTAAAAGATCTGCCAGTGTTAAAAAATATACAAATTAAGGCGGAAAAGGAGTTTACGGGGTGGAGTGGCATAGTGTGAGGGAAGATGCATGATGACAGGTTGTCTCAGGCCCAGAAAGACGTGGGAGGTCTGAGTTTTTCCTGTTGAATCTGCACTTGTGGGTCTGTGTGTGGCACCTGGTTGAACTCCTTTGTATACATGACCTCAGCAAACACTAATAGACAAACTCACACTTGTGCGCAAAACCTGTGATTGTATAAATGTGGGCACACACACATCACAAGTTTTTATGGAAGGGAAGAAAAAAAAAACCTTCTCTCCTTCCATGTTTTCAAAGGGATGGTGCCCTGTGTGTAGGTAAGTAAGCCCGTGACCCATGCTGCCGGCCCTGCTTATAGTCATCGAGACTGAGGGCTGCTGACACTGGAATGTTTGCAATGTTAGTGGGGGGGGGGGGGGGGGGGGGGGGGTCGTACCAGATTTGTGCATTTACAACACTGGTTTGCACAGAGGTTGATGAAAGGGTCTTGCCTATTCACCGTCACCGTTGCGTGGTGGGTTCAGATGTGAATTGCTTTCACAACACAGGAGTATTTGTGCCTGTTTGTTTCACCACTTCACGCATTCCCCACTCTTTTAACCAAGTGTGTTGCTGACTTGATAAAGTCATCTTGTGATCAACAAAAGCTCATTAAAATCAGCCCGGTCTCCAGAAAAAAAATGTTTTCGGGAATTCACAATGACATTCGACGGGCCACATTCATGAAACATGAGTGGAATTAATTTGTGTCTAAACTGTGAGCGGAGTAACATTTACATTTGTTTTGGCATTCATGAAAAAGTCACAACGTTTTCATAAGTATGAACATAATCTACTCCTGGCTCATGTCAATGAGGAGTGCACATAAATACAGCTTTTCATTCTTAGACTTTAAAAAATTACTGCATTATATGCTGTTATTTTCTCAATATGCTGATACATTTAAAATGTGCTTAAAACACGAGAATAAGTCAGAAATATAACTAATTTATCTCACTTGATGAGCAATTGGCATTTCTAAGCTTCAGATTGTGTTTCTTAAAGTGTGCGTGGGTTGATTAAATCGACTTGAAACGCTTCCATGCAGCCACTCAGCCCGTTATAGAGTCCACCAGTAGTGTAATGGAGGTGAGACGGTTCAGAGACTGCTCCAGTCACCAAAGAGGGGTGCAAATTCATATTGGCTTGCTGTGTCCTGCACAACATAGCCATGAAACAAGGCCTTCTAGTTGCAGATGATCCTAACTTACCTGAGCACCTGCCCGCAGAACCAGTTCCCTGATGAACCTACTTGGACATACCAGACACTTAAAAAAAAGATTTTGCGGTAACTGGTTTCATTCAACCTGCACTAACAAAGTCCTTTTTAAAAGGTAAAACTGTGTTTCCTTGTTTCTCTCAGATTGATTTATTGGAGATACAAAAGGAGCTCTAATTTTGTGGTAAAACAAACCTAAGATGTGTTTTGTGTTTTGCTTTGAAGGGGGATGAAGGGCATCGGCAGCTCTGGTCACCTCTTTCCAGACCTGGCTCTTGCCAGCCCCAGTCACTTTAGTTAATGTTACCTATATTGCCAAAAAACCCTCTCTTTCTCTCTTCTATGTCTCTTTTTCAATGTACGCCATGTGTGTAACATCATTAACGTAGACCAGATAGACATGCGGGCTGAGGATGCACCTTTACAGCTCCCTGCGTGGTGATCAGTGGGTGTGGATTTACACTAATTAACAAGCAACAGGAGTGAATGGTTGATTTTCAAGTTGTTGTTGTTGAAACTTGTCTTGGTCTATTTGTTTACTTTGAATATCGCTGTTTCACTGTGTAGTGAGTCCTGTCAGTGGCAGTTGTAGAAACCACAACTCAATCAACGTAGTTGATCAGATACACTAGATTTCTTTGGATGAATTTTGTACATATGACACAATTGTGGTTCCCAGAAACATAAAAAGGTGTCATTTTTTTCCTGGTAACTGTGCTGACAGAAATGCATCATACCTCTTGTTTGCGCCAGAAGTGGCTGCGTCATGTTTTGGCTGGAGCACAGTTTGGTTTCAAACCTCAAGAGGGTTAATTTCACACCGGGGGCATTCTGAAGTGGAGAAAATGTTTGTCTGACTGTAAAAGTCATATTCATTTGTTCAAAATACTATTGTTTTTTGTCTTGTCTTTTTTTTCTTGTAGCTGTAAGTGACTGACCTTTTATGCCTGAAAGACCTGCAGTAGATTTCCATAAATCTCAGGTGGTGTTCTTTGCACATATGGGAATAAGAAGGGATGAAAACAAGAATAGGCATTTTTCACCTAGATAACCTTTCTCTATCTGCAGTCATGTTCTTCGTTGGTGCAATCTATCATATAAATGAAGTCATGTGACTCGTAGAAGAGTTTGCACAACATTTGTTTGTTTTTTTTATTAGGACATTTACAACATTCTCTACCCCTTGATGTGTCTGTCTTACTCTTAGACTCTGCTCTGGGCTGATTTTTGCAGCTTCCATCAAAAATTTAACACATGTTTTTTGTCATCAGAATGGCACTTCTGGGACTCACCCATATTTTTGGCTTTGATTCTCCACTGATGAAAATGCATACATTTTTATAAATTACCCCTTTGGTTGAATTAAGTATCTTTGCTGTCATGTTCTGGTGCCCTGAAAGTCAAATCAAACACTTGGTGGTTCCCCCAAACACATCTTTGATCAACAAAGGGGCATCGATGACTTTAGAGCTAGTCTCTTTGATCACAGAGCTCCCTGAAGATCCTAGTATTTGCCATTCATGTCAGATCATTGTTTTTACCACAATTAATAAAGGGCGCTGTTAATCATGTTGATTAAATAAAGCTCCCATCTGGTTCACCAAAACGCTCAATAGACTGAAGAACATGCTCTTCTAATCACCACTGGCCAACCGACATGACCCGCTATTGAGCCTAAACTGCACTTGATCAATTAAAGTATGGTTCAGTGTATAAAGACACTTTAGTTCATTAAAGGCTGGTAACAGTTTGATCAACAATTCCCTTTTAGTGAGTCTATGCCCCAAGATGAATAACTAAAACCTTTCACTAAATGACTGCCAAGTCAGGCCTGTAAGTGCAGGGACAACACCAAAAGCCTTTTTAGAGTCAAAGCAACCTTTTAGTAATCTCCAGTATCCTTTTCAGTTGAGCTTTTGACAAAAATAATCCCTTAACCTTCAAGAGGAAAGCAAAGTGCCTCACTTTCCTTTTCTTACTCTTGTCCTTCAGATATTTTGATCCTGACACTGAGCATGACACAGTTCATGTGGGGGAAGGTGGGACTGAACAAGTCACGGCTGTGAGTTTAAGACTGTTTCATGAATCTATGTGACGCCGTTTCACAAAGTAGTTTTCTTGAATTTCTTTCTTTCATTTTTTTAATAAGGCCTAATTAAAGGACCAATTAGAGCAATGATCAAGATGAGCGACGGAAACGAGGCAACGGGAGCATGTGTCGCGTAGAAGAGTAAATTCAACTTGTTCCCCAGTTCGTTACCAAAACAGCAAATATATCTAACTTTCAAATGAATGTTTCGTTTTAATTACACAGCTGAGGTCTGTTCAGCCCATTCGTAGGTAATTTACTCTAAAATCTCACTATTTTCAAATTGTTTCCTTCATTTCTTTGGTTGCTATTCAGTTAGATTTAGACATTCTCATAACACCTACTGCATACAAGTCTCCTTGTTGTAGCCTACTGGGTCGTTACAAATCTAAATGTTGCTGATTGGCCAGTTTAATGTGTTAATGCTTCCAAGACTATAACACAGTTTATATCGTAAATTTACCTAAAAGAATCATGCGCTGTGGAGTCGAGGTCCAGCCCTGGTCTGCTCATCGATCGTTTCTTATTGCCCTTTAAATCAGTTCTCACACTCCCATTCTCACAACTAAATATTGTCAGCTTTAAATAAGTTTATTCCTAAATCTGCAGGAGTCTAGATTAGATTTGGGGAAAGTAATAAAGTCAGAATTGAAAATTGCCAGGGGGATTTACATATACTGAATTGTATTTTTATTGTTCAAGTGACCAGGTCTTTGACCCCGCCTTTAAAAACAAAATAATATTTTCCATAGTATAATACTGGAGCACAAAAATAAAATAAATTAAAATGAAATAGAAAAAAATGACCCTTAAAATCTACTTCTTCAGTTGATGTCTATCTCAAAGATTTATAATAAACGGCACACTTACACATTTTACATCAACTCCTACAAAGAGTCTGGAAATTAGTTTAGGAAGCTTTTTATTTATGACTCTTTGATCTGAGGTATTTTAAGCTGAAGTGGAAACTTGATCATGAATAGGCCTCTGGGGAGAAGAGAATCAATTTTGTAAATAAAAAAAAAAAATAGCTCCATTCGTGGCAAAATTTGTCTAAAGATAATGAGCGAAAGCCCTAATCAGCTCAGTGGGGTGAATGAAGCAGAGGGGGCCGCCTGCAGAGACGGGTCAAGATGTCGACCTGATATTGTGCTGGAAGGGGGAGGGGAGGGGCGCTGTGTTGCGGCGGACAGAATTGATTGTCTGGTTCTGCTTGCGACAGACATCTGACCCTCCACTGGGAAAACTGGTGTGAAAATGAAACAGACACTCTTCAATAAAGCTGTTAGCCTTTAATACAGCTTTTGAAAATAAATGATTTGCAGTCGACTTGAGGATGAGACCTTCAGTTAAAATCATATCATAACTGCAGTAGCTATTCCAGTATAGACTAGAAAAGAAATTTAATAACTTAAATAAACCATAAAGTTATTCTACTGAAGTGAGAAAAGTTTTCATATAAATGACATTGGCGATAAGCAGGCCAGTCATTGAGAAACAAGCTGATTGTGAGACTAACTGCAGGACTGCAACTCATGATTGCTTCCATAATCTGTTTATATTAGTCATTGATTTTTTTTTTTTGCACTAATCATCTGGTTTATACAATGAAAAGTATGTTGAGGCCAGATTTTATTAAGGGCCGAAGTTCACGTTTTCCTTAAACTGCAAAAAGGTTTTCCTCAACAGTCCAAAGCAGTGTTTACTGTCCAGCTGTGTGAGACAATAAAAGTGTTTATGTTGAAAAGATGAAACCTGTTTTCCTCTTATTTATCCTTAAAAATAACAGAAAAGTTGTTAATTTGTCAAAAGTGTAGCCAACTCATGTTGCATTCAGTAACAATCAGTTATTTTGTATTTTGGGTTTTTGGCATATTTCATTCAGTGCATCTCCATTAATACACATTAAACACACTAAACTAAAACTAACTAAACAGTGTCATATATGTCGTTATCATAGAGACACTGCATGTTGTTTCAAGGTAAAGTGGATTGGATTGATAAATGGATATAATCATGTGTCTGATATACAAACGTTTCGTAATTGCTTAGATGTTAATGATGTAACTGCACTAATTCTGAATCATAAATACTATTGTATAAGAAAAATAATGCTTGCAGCAAGCGCCTCTCTCTCTGGATTTGATTAAATTCCATCATTAAACCTGACAAAGACCCTTAAATGGATTTTAGCTCAGGGAACCAAGCATGAGCTATCACACCCCTACTTCCTTGTTTGTATACCTCTGGATTGCAAGGGTTGGCCTGGCTCCAAGAGTTTCTGCACAGCATCCCGCAAGTCACCAAATCATTGTGAAATTGTCAAACAGCCAACAGGAAGCAGCTGCCAGGTGCAGCACCAGTGGCATTTCAGCGATTAATGGGGACATGTGGTAACACCAACATGGGGGTGATGCAGACAAGGTCACCGCAAAGATTAGCTGAAAGCAGTCATCATCATTTACTGACATTTCTGTGTTTGGTGGAAATTGATTTCATAGAGGTGGTGATTCGTCACACTAAACCAGAGCCCTGGAGACAAAACAAAAACAGATAGACAATAATAATAAAAGGGTTAATACTGAATAAATTTGGGTTGAAAGCAAAAATCTCATCTTAACTTTCATCTCAAGTTAACTTCTCGACCAGTTTTGGCCATCGCAACTTTTCCCATTTTTGGAAAAGACTTTTGATGTAACAGCATACTTAAACATCTCCTCACTGAGCTAAATCCAAACTGTCACTGCACGATGTTGGGAACACAAGCCTAACTCACACTGTGGATCTTATGTTATTACACCAGCTACTTCACATCTCTGTGCTCTTCCTAATTAGCAGACAGCCTGCGGAGAAGTGTGGAGCTGAGGTGACTCTGCATTGGCTGTGGCTGCTAATGATGGATCACAAGTGTCTGTGCCAGCCCAGCAGAGCGTTGCAGCCCGGACTCAGTGGAGAGAGAGCTGCAAAATGTCTGCATGCGATGCTAATTCAATCATGTAGTCATAGCCTCTGAGATGGAACAATGTACAATTTAAAGGTTTTTAATCCTTGATATTTTATTGAATATGGTTTAAAACACGCTGAACATGCATCAGGGTCAATGACACTGAACTTTACCTGCAAAGTTTATCAGTGAGGTGATAGTTGGTGCAGCTTTTCGGGACATGTGTATTAATGTCCTCTGCCTTTTAGATTTCAACTAGAAAGTTTAAATAAAATGCTGCTCAGCATAAAGTTACATATAATGTCATGAAAATTGCAGGATGCTCATTTAAACAAGCGATGGTGTTAGTTTTTTTTTCGCCTCAGTTGCAATCTAAAAACAGAATAAATTACTAATAATTTCCTCGTGGCTTCTGACTCTGGACTCCAAACTCATCCTTCTAGATATGAGTGCAGCCTTTGACACCATCTCACTCAGTATTCTTCTTGGCAGACTATCATCTGTCGGATTAAGTGACACATGCCTCCACCAGTTTAAAAAATAACTTTCTGGCCATACGCAGTTTATACAGATAAAAAGATTTTCAGGTTACACTCTTTTTCAGTGATTGCAGGTGTTCCCCAGGGCTTTGACCATGGTCCACTTTGTTTTTTTTATCATTTATTTACTTCCACCTGGTTATATTGTCTCTATATTGAATATCAACTTCCACTGTTATTGCTGATGACAACCAGCTCTATGTGCCAATTAAACCCTCTTCATCCATCCCACCCACCTCTCTCATTGACTGCCTCACATATGTTAAAACCTGGTTTACCTGCTATTTTCAAAATGCTATATTCTATTTATTGGTTCTAAATGTACTCTTTAAAAATGTGAAAACTGTTCAATCACAATTGACAAAATGACTATTTGTCCTTCATCACAGGGGAAGAGCCTGGGTGTCATGGCAGCACATTCTCATTTACACCACATATCAATATCAAGTCAAGTGTACATTGTTTAAACATGTAGATTTGTCCATACAAGTAACAAAGACAAAATATAGGATTTAGGATGTAGGTTATTGTTCATTTCTTGTATGGACCGAATTTCTAAGCACAGCCAAGGAGTGGAGGGTGTCTCGTTTGGTGACTTCAAAATTGGGTCTCTGGTTTTTGCAGACAATGTGGCTCTGTTGCCTTCATCAGGTCAATAGCTGCAACTTCCACAACAGCAGTTTACAGCCAAATGTGAACAGGCTTGTATGAGAATCAGCTCCTCCAAATTTGAGCCCATGATCCTCAGCCGGAAAAGTGTAGAGTGCCCTGTCTGGCTGGGGGATCGGATCCTGCCCCAAAACTTTACTCACAGGTCCCAGAGTGTTTTATTCTGTAAAGCACTTTGACTTACACTTGTGTTAGAAAGCTGCTATATAAATAAAATAGAATTGAACTGAGTGTGTGTTCTTCATTCAACAGATTAATTGGGTACCATAGTTGGGTAGACAAGGAACATCCACCAAAGGCTTAAAACATTTACAATGCAGTGCGTACAGCATACTGGTCCAGTAGTTGTTGTTAGTATGTCAACAATACCGTCCAATTACTCCACTGAAGTTATTAGTCTATGGATTCTTTTCCTTTTACCTCTTACATTATAAATGTTTAATGTGTGCGTTCAATAAGGACATGTACAATTGTAATTGTCTATTTGTTTTCCTCTTAAAAGCATCATATATTTTTTATTTTAAATTATATAAAGAATAGATTACATTTTATGGCAAAATTGATTCAGAGAACCAGTTAATTGTGTTCACATATTTCTCTCGCCACTATAATGTTAAAATTCAGAGAATCTGGGAAAATCATAGCATGAAGGTCAAGACCAGAAACCACCGTTAGATGTGCATGACCTTTACGCTTCTCAGGTGGCACTGCATGAGAGATGTATAATGCCACTGTAATCATTATAGCCTCTTTGTGTTCCTTTGTACAAGATCATCTAAGTTTTCCTTTATTTTTCAAGTTGTTTACCTTGCAAAAACATATATCTTACAGCCGATGGGATTCATTGTACCAGCTGTCTAAAAGTTATTTTCCACTCACTCTCCCTGGGAACATAGGTTTAATAGTATTTGAAAATAAATATCCAAGGTACAAGATGCAACTAAGATAATGAGCCCAAAGACAGACTATCACCCAGATGCTTTCACACAGTTCATACTCACCCATTCACTTCCCAGACTGCCCAGACTTGTATCCCATCTGTATATAAACATAACACAAAAATCAGCAGGAGGAAAATAACTTATTAAGGAGGATCACAGAAACCAAATAAAAGCAATATCTTTAAAATAGAAAGCAATCAAGTGTGAAAAGATGTGATGATGATAGTGTGACTCTAAAAACAACTGTAGATGGAAGAAGGGGACAACTGTGTGTTATGTTTGACCCGTTTCACAAATAAGAGGTGGCTGCTGGTAACAGCCATAATTTAGTACCAAAAATGCCATACATCCCAGATTTATTTTAAGATAATTTCACAGTTTTTCAAAATTTAATGTCAGATATCGATGTCTCAATTAATGTTTGACTAAGAATGCCATTTTATGGTCTCACAGAACCTGTTGGTTAGACCTCTGTGAAACCTGCTTGAAAATGAGTATTTATTTGTTGTCACTCAAATTGGCAACTTTGGAAAGTGAAGTGGTTGTCAAAAAAAGGAAAAAAATCCAGGCACATCTGTACTAAGAGCGAGGGAACAAAGTGCGAGAGAAAGATTTTATCGACAATAAATGGCTCTGTTAAGGAGGATGAGTTTTTGAGGAACACCAGGGATCACTTCTGAACTTAAGGGATAGCCTTTTCCATTTTCAGCCTTTTATTTTTCTGGTGGATATTGAATATTCTATAGTCAAGGTTGTCAATTCAAGCACTCTCCATTTCACAGTCAACCTTGGCTATAACTCCTAAAACCCGTTCAGTTTTCTGATTCCTGTAATGCAGAAGTATTGATACTTTTGGAAATACGTTTTTGTTTTGTGTCATTCATGTCCCGCTCTGTCATTTTAGGAAGAGACAGGACATAACATGAACTGTGGCACTCGAAGAAAGAATAGAGATGTTGAAAACGAGGGAGGAAACCAGATAAAGTTTTCATATTTTCACATTATTTCACTGTGGTTTTGTTTTAAAGTAAAGTAAACTCACTCCTTTTTGAATGGGTATTGAATGTGTGATTTTTCTCTTTTTTTAACTTTTATTTACTATACATATTAGAAACAAATTTCTATCCATTCCATTCCAAAGTATAATTAAATCCACCGCGGTCCAAGACAAGACATGTGTAGATCCAGCTTTGCCTGTACTTGTGCGTCAGCAGCTGAGGTGCACGTCTTTCTTCACGTTGTACCTTTACTGCCGTGTACCTGTGTTCTGTTCACCATACTTCTCAGATCCCTGACGAGAGAGACTCTTTTTTTTCTTACAACGGCAGTCTAATCTGACTAATCTTCTCAAGAAATAGCACAGCAGTGGAAAAGCAGCCAATCAAGCTCAGAAGGAAAAGTTCCTGAAGGTTATTGTGCTTTGACGTTGCACCTTTACAGTTTTCTGAGTCACTGATCTGTGCGAGATCCAGTCAACAAATCAGCTTGTCTGAGCTTTTTCTCACATGATTCATCGGTGAGCGACATGTTGATTGTCAGGTTGTATGACACCCTTTTGAAATGTCAGACCACCCTGGTGTCACTAATAGACGCTTGGTCCCGTTGACTTTCTTTATTTCCAAGAAGTAAGGCTGCTCCTTTAAGCTAGACTTACCCTCTAAATGTGAAGTATGTTTAGTTAATCTCCCTTACAATTCTAAAAGCCTTTGCTGCCGAATAAAAGTGTTGGCATGGATTATCGGGTGAATCTGAGAGAACACTTGGTGAGGAAGAAGTGTTCACATTTTTTGACAAGTAGGAGTTTAATTTAAGTGCATGATTACAGCCGAAACATGGAAAATTCTTAGTCTGCGATCTAAAAATAAAAAGTAGTGCAATTACTATCCCCAGAGAAACCAAAGGTTTGACATTTGCACTCACATGATAGCAGAAATATACAAAGTGACATAACTTCTACCCTGTATCTGCTTAGTGTCAGAGAATGGATACAGCAGAGGTGATTCATGGCAAGGTGGAATGAGAGCTGGCTGTGAAAGCTCAAAGTAATCACCGTTTAGTGGCATTGGGATATCTGGTTATTGTAACGATGTAATGAAAAGACAAAAAAAAAAGAAAAAGTTTTTTTCTTTCAAAGTGAATTCAACTGAGCCAATTATTTAGAGAAAATGAGTCCGTACAAAATCTTTGCTGCTTTCATCTAAATAAAGCCCTTTGGTTACTATTACCAATGGCCATTAGAGCCAAATTAAATAAATAGAAATATAAAATTTAATCCAGAAGGAATATTTAATTTCAGCTTGATAATTGCAGATTTATCTGAAGCTAGCCTTGGACTGAATTTGTATGTTTGCCTTTGCGTAGATATTTCATATGTTGTCTTGTAAACTTAATTTCAAGTTCTGGCATTAAGGTTTTCAATCAATAAAACATTACAATTTCATTTTGTCTCATTCTTCCTGGAACCATGTCTCCTATGGTAAACACTTTTAGGAAAACGAAAGTCAAAGCAGTCTGAATTGCTAACAAGTTCAACGTTTCTAAGTTTATCTAACTTTTCTGAAATAGTTTTTAACAACTGCTAATGAGTAAACATACATGTGGCCTTCTAGAATATCTCAACAGAGCAAAGTCGAAAAACAAATTTCTTTTTGGCAACAAAAACGTTTCATTAAGGAAAAAAAAACGCCAAATGTAGGATTTGTCCAAGTCATCTTGTTTCCAACATTATGATTAGTTATAAACAGCGTGTCTGTCACTTCACAGGCATGGCCATTAGCCTTGTATTGCAGCTGTCTCACTTTACAGTTTGTCTTAATGTCGCCACGTTGCTCAGTGAATAAAATTATCATCAGCAGTTTGGTTCCTCTGCCTTCCTGACAAGCTGTGATTGAACCCAACTGGTTTTAATATTGCCAGGCTGTGTGATGGCATATGATCACAGGATTTTATTGTTCTGAAACATTATGGCTTCTTCATCGTGCAGTCATTGACGTAGATGCGGTGATCAATTCTTCCATTTGTTGTTTTTTTACGATAATGTGGCCATTACATTGTCTCATGACTCCTCTGAGTGTTTCTACATCTGTATATTTTTACAGCTCATAATAATACCGATCCTAAAATGGAAGTTATTCTTCATTTGTCCCCATCCACAGGCAGGTCAAAGCGCTGTGCCAGCAGCAACAAGGCACCACGGTGGGCTTCGGGGTCCTGCTTACAGCACATAAAATGAGATTCATGGTAACATGTACGAATTTCACGTCCCTCTCGCCCCGTGCAGCGTGGAGGAATACGAGTCCCCAGAAAGCTGTCAGCTCATAAACCTTTGAGATGATGCACAGATATTGCATTTTATCTGAAATATGTACAGTGTACTACATCAATACTGCAGGTATTTGTAAAAAGGTATTTGGTTGTGGATGTCAGAGCCAGTTCATAAACTCTTCTCATTCAGATTTGTAGGACTCATCGCCCACCCGACTCAGTGTCTGTCAGTTCATCCTCTGAATCTTTATCTCTCTCAATCTTCAAGATCAGATAAAGCTGCATTCGTCCTACCACAGAATTGGAAACTTAAGCTCATTTGCTTTTGTTTTTTACTTTTCTCTTTCTGAAAAATTTGAGGTTCAAAGTATATTGTCATAGGCACTGCAGGAAACATGTTCCCCTTAATGTTATTCTTTCTTTGCTGTCCAGAATGATACCAAACAGTATAGTCTTTTTTTTTTCTTCTTTTTTAAAGGTGGAATATGAAAAATACAATAGAAATATAAACAATAAGAAATTTAAACTAAGGAGAATTTTAAATATGCAGAAAAAATGTAACTGCAAATAAACTAAACTATGCACATGTGTTGCAAATTATTGTGCAATTATGTAATTGTGTGCAATTTTCACAGAGTGGTTGTTCACATATGCAAATCAGACGTAAACACATGAACACATAAACTCATGAATGGAATTAAAACCACTTAAGCAGCGGTGTTGGATAGCTCACTTGGTTCAGCAGGCATTTATGTGGAGGCTGTTGCCCTCCTGTAGACAGACCAGGTTCAGGTCCCGGCCTGGGGCTCCTTGCTGCACATCCTCCCAGCTCTCCGACCCAAACCTTCTTGGGTGGCTACTTTTAAGTGAAAGGCCATAAGAGCTGCAAAAAGCCGTCACAAAAACTGCTTAAGCAGAGCTTTATCTCCTACCGAGGAAATCTGACTTCTTTTTGACATTCTTAACTTCATTTCCCAAACATAAGTTTTCACATGCCACTGCATGCACCTTTAGCAGCAACACTACTTACTTGCAAATTTAAGTGAAATATATTCTTTATAAGCAGTAGTTACTTGTTACGACTTACTTGTTGCTTCAAAAGAATTAAAATAAAAAAATTTAACTAATTGAGCAGCTCAGGTTTAATATAGCTGATATGTGAGGAAAATATACTAACTTATATAATAAGAAAAATATGATAACTTCTGCAAAGCTGTTTGCAGAGAAGCTATTTAACAACCTGAGCCAGATCAAAGGATGACTTTTGATAAAACTGTGCCCAATGCAGAGATCGGTGCCAACTGTCCATTGTCTAACTGCAGACACAATAATAAATATACTAGCTTGCACTGTATATATGAATACTCACACTGATCTTAAACTGAAATACACCTGTATAAAAATCCTACTTTAAATGGGAGAAATCGGACAGGATTCATCTCCAGGTACATATGAATATCACTGCTGATATACTGATATCTAATATGGAGAGGTCTTTTGTTTGTTTGTTTGGTGTTTTTTTTGTATTACCTTTACTTTCTGGGTATTTAAACATGTTTAAAATTTAAATAAACCTACCTGGAAAAGCGACATGAGCTGTTAAAACCCAGTTGTGGTTGGTTGGTTCCTCTCTGGACCAGGTTCTCCTGGAATGGACCACCCTCCTGGAGTGCATGTGATCATGAGTGATGATAATGAACGATGACACTATCTGAACCTGCTAGTATGTTCAGCAGGTCCCTTCTAATCCACAGGAAAGTGGCAGGAAAATACTAATAACAACCATTCAATGGACCGACAGCTTTCACATCAGCTGGCATTACAGGCGTGAGATCTTTGAACTGAAGCAGGATGTAGTTTCTTTTTCAGACGACTGTTTGTTTATTCTCAGCACAATGACAATAACACACACATAGCTGAAAGCAAAGTCTTCCAACTATAAATTCAGACAAACTAAGCTGCTGGACATGTTTTATGCCCATCGGAATACCTTGCTGTCTTTGAATTATAAAAGTAAAGAAATGACCTAAAATCTAGAACGTTTCATATTAAAAACATGCTCTATCATTTATATATTATCTGTATCTGATGCAAAACAAAAACAAAACAACAAATGATCTCAAGTACTCGGGCCAGAACCCAAATACCAACCCGTTTGATGGCAACATTTCCAAAATTAGACAGCCAATTTCCATGTTTTAGATCAAATTGTGGCTACACAGCAACGTAATTGTAATTGAGGGCATGGCACCTTTCAAGGCTGGGATGATTTGCGTAGACAAGAGGAAGTCATTTGATTGGTTGTTTATGGTACAAGGAAGGCATGTCAGAAGCACCACGCGTTGCATTAATGCAACACTGCCGCGTGAGCGCACCGTTACACTCGGTTCAATTGAAACTCATGGAAGCTATAAAATTTGGAGCGGCTGTGGCAATATGTAAACTACTAAAACCAACAGCTATGAACAAAACTGTAAAGACACGGCTGAAAAGATTGCTTTTGTACTGTCTCCCTGTGTTATTTTCACCAAAACCACCAACATTTCTTCCACTAGTCAAGAAACGCTTCAACTTTAGAAAACACAGCGTAATATGTCTTCTTTAAGCTGCCCTTTAATTGGAATGGACGTCAAATGTTTTTCACTAAATGTTAATAAAACTTGAATACGCTTATAAAGGTCTCATTTGAGTACACTTTTTGATATTATGCCTGTGAACAGGATTTCTGTCAGAGTAATAACAGATTTTCCCGGTTTGAGATGGTGAGTAGAAACCTTCCATGATCTCAAACTGTCTTTTGTTCATCATTTGATCTCTAGAGTCTAATTAGGCCTAATTTAAACTCTATTTTCCTACTTCTTCTTTATTTCCCGTAGTTTGACAGTATGACTTTTGAAACTAGTTGAGAGTATATTTAATACAAGGTAAAAAAAAAACATAACATGAAATAAGACGACACCACCAGTTATTAGTGTGTATAGTAATAGTATCCAGGCACACAAGAGACAAATATTTTCATTTGTCTTTTGTTTGTTGTTTATGTGGCTATATATATAAATGACTGCCAGCTTGTTCTCACAACCAACCATTACCATGTCATCCTATTATCTACAGTTTTAGCTCAACAAAGAACATAAAAAAAATAAGAAGTCAGTGGTTCAGACATGAATCAGCCCATCTGCATTTGCCTCTGTGACGCCACAATATTCTTTCAAGCCTTTCAAGTTGCCACCTTCTCCGCGGCCGTCTCCCTGTGTAAGGGTGACAGATAAGAAGAGGGGGAGTAGATGAAAGATGATGATGATTAAAATAATACGCCTCTTGTCATGGCGCAGAAAGCTTCCCCGTGCCCGCAAAAGAAGCCTTTTCAGACGGTCGATATTGCCTCTGCCTTAAAAATGAAAAGTATTGATCTCCTTTACCTCAAGCTGCTCAGCTGATTGAGTCTGAGAAAATTTGTATCTGCTGCCGAGCCTCACAAGTAAGCATGAGAACGAAAGCCCGACGAAACACTTCAGAGTTCATCTGAGCGAGCCACATTTCCTGTCAATATGATTTCAGGGAGACGAGCTGAGCCGCTTGTCCTCTAAGTCACACTGATAACAGCTTTATCTTTGTAATGCCTCTGTCCTCCATCACACATTAACATCTTCCAGGTTTCAGACAAAGCTGCATGTATGGGCCGCCAGACGCAGCCTCTTTTTTACACTCCTGAGTCTAGCAGGTGAAATGTCTATATTGAAGCAGAGGCCGCCGCTCACGTCCTCTGAAAATCTGCCGCGGGCTGTCAGCATCAGCTCAGACTCAGCTTGTCAGTGAGCAAAAGTACCTTGCTTAACAGAAAGAGTCATGTAGTCCCTTTCATAAACTCCTGCTCTAAGAGCTCACAGTTGAATTATTAGATTAGTGTGACCTGTAATTAAATGACAAGGGTCTGGTGATCCACATACGCACTGCGCACTGCAATAGACTGTCAATACCACAGCATCGCATGCACACGTTGGCACAGATACAGTACATGAGATAAATGTGGAGCACGCACAAAAACACACTTCTCCTCAGTGAATGCTTCCCAACACTGTTTCCACACGTTTCCTACAACGTCAAAAAAAGAGAGAAGTGGGGAATGACACAGTGGTGCAAAGGTCACCTGCTCCATGCTGATGAGGAACACTGATATGTTACTATGTCTTCCTTAGATGACTTGGGTGAAGCAGAGAATGTGGACTACAAAAGTGGTTGTTTTTCCAGGGGGAGAGGGAAGAAGGGAGGAGTAATAAAGTGGAGTCCACCTTTGTCCCAGTCTTGTGATAACCCTGAGACACTATGAAAGAATTCCTCTCAATCTGACACAGAGAGGGGGGGTTACAATGACACACAGATTCAGGCACTAGTCATGAAAAATCTCCAAATCTCTGAAAGGATAAATGACATGGCCATAACAACATAATGTGCAACAATCAGAGGAATATATTGTTCATTTGGTTAGATGCTGAACTGGTGTGTCACTAATCTTGGGCACTCCCCTAAAACCAGCCAAATGTGATGCATTGTCATTTCCAATGGCAGAGAAGTATGTCTATTAGAGTCACTTGTACAAATCCAAGTACACTTAGAGGTAATATTACTCATGCAATCATGTTTACACTCATGCAGAAGAAAAACAAACCCTAGCCAAGGCTACTCAAATCAGCCTCATTAGACTTGTTATATCCTTATGTCACAAATCCACAACAAGTCTTTCTACAGAAATGTCCACTATGTGCACAAAAAAAACAACAAACAAACAAAAAAACAAATAGATAGAGCTCAGCATCAGGTGTTCCTTTCAAATTGAGACACTTAATGCAAATGCTGACAAACTGCATCTGGGCTCATTAACATCTGAAGTCTCAGTAAATACCCTGCTAAACTAAAAATTAGCTGGGACATCACATGTGATGGTAATTTGGTACATGCACTGGAAATATGCCCCATTGTTCTTGGTCTGCTTTCATAAAGTAATTTGCAGACTCTTACGGTGTGACTCAGTGAGCAGTAATGCATGTTGTCTGATTATGTAGGGGAAAGAGGAGGGGTGGAGAGAAGCCAAAGATAATAGAGAGCAGTTGTGAAAGATGAAGGAGGATGAGTGAAGAAAGGACAAGAGCAGCAAGAGGCGACAAGGAGACAATGGGGAGTGAGAGGGAGGGAATTGGGCAAGGAAGCCGTGTTGGACGTACAAGAAAAAGACTGAACTGTGTAAGCATGAGATGGAAAATGTGAGAGGTCTTGGTAGTCTGAACAGGAAACAAATGCACATGTTAGAGGATGAAGATGTGTTGGAGTAAGATGGGGGGTTGGGAACGGAGAAAAAAAAAGAGATGGCAAACAGAGTCATCCAGAGAGAGGAGGCCATGGGAGAGAGATAATAGAGGCAGAAAAAGAAGGATGAGGGGGAGATGAGTGACAAGGAGCAGGAGCATAGAAGACTGCTGCTCAGAATCCACTCTACATCGGCGGTCCTGTACACAGGTCGAAGAGGCCACAGCTGAATCCACAGATGCTCTTCAGTCAGGAGGATCCTGATGGTGACCTCCTCTCTGAAAGAGGAGGTGATTCCTCACACAGGCCATACATCAATGTGTTCGACCTTCCCTGCACACCACTCACACCCCCAATTGTTTATTCTGCCGCCTCAGCTATCCATCATGTGACAGCAATAGATACACTGATGATAACACAGGGCAGAGTCAGCGTTAGTGTGAAGATGGCACCAAAGAGGCACGGCGAAGATGAGACGTTAAAGATAATCCTCCAAAAAGTGCAAATAATGTAAGTAGTGCTATCTGCATCATCACAGTGAAGACCAGTGTAAGTATTATGTATCCTTTAATGTATTAAGTTTTAAGGTGGAGGTTCGGTTATAAGTGACAGGAAACTGGATGATGAAGACGCAAACCCTAAAACGGCTCCTAAAAACTCCTAAACTCCTAAAAGTTTTGTACAGACGTGGTTTTTTCAATTATTTGTGGAGGACACAAATGACTCCACCACTAAGCACACAACCTGTTCTGTCAAAAGGTGAATTTCCATTACACTTTTTTGCAAAAGAGTAAAACTCTCAATTTACGACGGCGGAACTGCTGAGGGGGGTCGTTGTGCTATTTCAATGGTTATGAAAGATGTGCAAGACTTGAGTCTTGGTATGTGCTTGTTTATCACTGCGAGGAGACAAACTTATCTCAGAAATTGATGTAGACAGTTTTGTTGAAAGACACAAGAAAGAAATAGCTGCTACTGATAATAAGCATTTTTATGTTAATTGTTTAAAAATGCTTATTTATTTGAAAGGACAATGAAAATTTTGATTAAATGTGAACTGTTTAAAATGCAGTTATTCTCACTTGAACTTTGATTAAGACGGCAAAAAAAGGAAAAAGTTCACAATACTACAGTTTTTCTTCTGCATCAATTCATTTCAAATACGTTTTTGCCCAGAGAAGATGGCAGCGTTTGTGGTTCATGTTCGCATCTGGCTTCTTTTTGATGATAGAGATTTGACCTGCACTTGTGGATGGCCCAGCAGACTGTTTTTGGGGAGTTATTTTCCCGAAGACTTCTTGAGATACGGTTTAATCCTGTAGTACCCGAGGGTCTGAAGAAGGCCGTCCAGTAAAGATTTTTCAGCATTTTTCTTTACGCACAGAGATTTCTCCAGGTTATGGGGCTCTCTGATGTTATGAACTGTAGATGATGACATTTTCAAAATCTTTGCAATTTAACACAGAAGACAAGACAGAAGAACATTATTCTGAAATTGTTTCCCAGTGTGTAGATGCAGTTTTTTGCAGATTGCCAAACCTCATTTTTACTTCTGAGAGACTATACCTCCCTAATGCCTGGTATTGACAGGAACCATGGCAACACCTTTCATCAAACCTATGAAATGTTGCAGTTGGAGATTGTCTGGGATAATTGTCTGACAGCATCACAAATTTTCACTGGAAGATGATTTTGTACAACTGTAGAAATGTTGGCGTGTATTGGAGCCTTAAATGCTCTTTTTGTACCCAAATCAATTCATCCTAATGGGAAGTTTTTCCTTTCTGCAGTCACCTAGTGCTTGCTCAGGATGGGAGATTTCCTCAAAGAAATGTTTCAATGCAATCTGTTGTATGCAATCTGTATTAATTGGACCAATTTGGAACGGGTTTAACTGTATTGCCTGCAACAGACTAGCGACTGGGTGTTCCTCTGCCTTTCACCTGTAATGAGCCAGGACAGGCTCCAGTAGACCCCCGTGATCCTGTACAGGATTAAACAGGTATAGAAAATGATGGATGGATGGATGGATGGATGGATGGATGGATGGATGGATGGATGGATGGATGGATGGATGGATGGATGGATGGATGGATTGTGTTGTGAAAGTCCCTTGAGATGACATTTGTCATGTAGCTAAAGGATTGAATTGAATTGAATTGAATTGAATTGAATTGAATTGAATTGAATTGAATTGAATTATTTCACTTACCTGAAATGCAAATGTTTGGACTGATTAAAATGTTGCTGATTAATTTAATTATATTTGGAAAATGTCCCTCCAGATGTTTCTTGAAAGTTCCACTTACTTTATACTAACTACAGTGCTTTAAATATAAGAACAAAAAAACCCATTTGAAAAAGTACCTTGAAGTTGAAGAAAATACGACTGACAACTCCTCCTCACAGATGGGTTATGGCGCTTAAAATCTTTGATCTGTGATGAGTGAAAACATGAAAACTTTAGAGTGTTTAAGTGGCTTTTTATAAAGTCTACAGTCCAAATGGAGAAATAATCTTACAGCTTTTGTTGCTGGTTCGTTCCTTTGGACGGGCGTGTGCACCACATGACTGCAGAGCGGCTGCCAGAGACCTCAGGAGGCATCCTGACCACTTCACAGGGAGTACCAAACTCTCGTATGGCACGCAGCACCTCCTGGTGCCTAACTGTCAGCAGCACAGGGTGGTTGACAGGATAATGAGGGATAATCACATTATCACGATCAGATATTAAGAATCCAGTTATGTCATATCAACACACACAGCAGCCACATTCAAGACAAAGATTATTACATCATGGGACACACTATGCTGACATGCAAATGAAATGAACAATTTTAGAGAAAAGAAGGAGACAGATATTAATTGTTGTGGCTGTGAACTGGCCTTTGATTTGATATAAATAATTTGAAAAGCTTCAGGATACTAAGTACATGATTTCATGCAAAAGTTCTGTTATTGCGATTAGTTTAGTAATATATGGCTTAAAGGCTTTGAAATTAATTCAGTCAGTTAAGAAGAACTTTAGCTGTCAGACCTGATCAATAATTTTCTAATTATTATTTTAACCAAGTCAATATATTGAATATAAATGTTTTCATGCATATGCAGGACCAAGAAAACTCTCAGGGAAAACTGCTCACACACATGCCAGCAAGCCAAAACCGTTGGTTATCTGCAAAATACCACCAAGCTGATTTATCGGACTCTAAAATGTGGTGTACTGTAAACGCAGCAGTCACAACTTTACAAAGAAAACCATATGACACAAAAAAACATCTTCAGAGGAGCATTTGCGTCTCCTTATTACGAAGTTCAGTGCCACAAATTTGCAGTTAAACAACTAACCAAGACTTATTTATTTTGAAAAGAAATTAAACTGGTGAAGTTGAAGTTGTTGAAGTTATTTTGAACCTGTAAATTGCACATTGAAAACAAATTAACACTGCATACTATTTTTTTTTAATGTCTATGACGTTATACCATTTGGGAATCAGTTCAACTAACAATGACATTTAGATGGAAGATGGGGCCTAAACTTTGTTTCAACAGATAAAACATCAGGCATTTCAGCTTTGAAGTTGTGTTTTTTGGGGGTTTTTTTGTTGTTTTTGTAAAGAAATAAATGACAGTTTCCCACTCATGGAGGAATCCTGGCCAACTCTTCACAACGTTGCCTCCTTTCACTGATGTTGGCAGATATTTATTTAGATGCAGGTTTCTTAATCTCCCTCCACATCGTCTCAATCAGGTTAAGATCTGGACTTTGGGTCACCGCTGCACTTTGATTCTTTCATTTTTCTCCCATTTTGTTTTAGATTTTCTGCTGTGTTTGTTTTTATCGTCCTTCTGAGGGACTTGATTTCATCCAGCTTCAACTGTCAAACAGATGGCCAGACAGAAAAGGAGTTTATGGTAGACTCAATGATTGCGATGCACCCTGGCCTTAGGGCTGCAAAACAAAGCAAAATCGTAAACTCCACCACCAATGTGCTTAACAATTTAGAAACTGTATTTGTGCAGACATGCTGTGTACAATGTTTGCCAAACCAGACACCGTGTATTATGGCAAAAGATTTCCTCTTTGGCTTCATCCGTCTATAGGTTGTTGCTCTAAAGGTCTGGAGGATTGTTTTGATGCAATTATGCAAAACTGAGCTGTGCTGCTAAGATATTTTAGGGAGAAAAGGCTTTCTTCCAGTAACCTTTGGCAAAAGCCCTCACTTGTGTCATCATTTTCTGTTTGCAGTGTTATAAAATTCAACACCCACTGCTTCTAAGATTGACACCTGTCTTTAATGTATTCTACTTGTGAATGATCTTTCTCAGTGTAGAATGATGGTCTCTTAAATGTTTGAAAATGGCCTTATAACTATTATATGATTGATAAACAGCATCGAGCCATTCACAGCCTGAATGCTATGGACCGGTAAACTGACATCATATTTGCTTTTATGGGGTGGGGGTTGGCGTGGGGTGGGGTTCATCACCCCCTGATGAACAAATAATCAAGTGGATCTTTGGTTCAATAATGAGTTTTACTCAATTTCTGCATTTGAGCTTCACTGTTAAACAATGGTGATTCAGTGTCATTTGGCCATATGTTGTTACTGTTCATTTAGGAATTGTTTAACAATCTCATTTTAAGATCAGATGATTTTTAAACCAAATCTTGATGCATTAAAAATTTTGAATGGAAAGAGTGTGCACGTTTTTTTTTTTTATTCACATAATTACATGTACTTGGTGACATTTACTAAGAGCAATAAGAACCAAGTGGAACAACAGAAATACAAATGTTGGTCCAAATCTGGCCATAACACGTTGGAATCCACCTTTGGAGGATAAATATTAACACCTAATGTCAGTGATGGATTTCCTGGTGTCAAAGAAACACCTGTGACCATGCATAAAAAAGGTTATGCTTAATCACTTTCAGACCATCATAATACATTTTTCAACTGCAACCTTTAACTTTAATGAGAAAAATCTGGACCTGCACTCACTGTGGGCAACACGGTTAAATTCCTGACATGCAGTGTTGTGTAATGTTATGTCACTTTATCCTCGGTTACGGGAGTTTATGGTGCAAACTTCTCCCAGAGCACATGGAGAGTCGACATTCCAAAGCCCGAGCTCTCCTCGGACATCAAGACAGGGGTCCTCATTAGCAATGACCTCGTAGTTAATGGCTCTTAATTTCACATCAGCATGGTGAACTTTACCATGCTATGGTCAGAGGTCGTGGCCTAGCTCTCGTTAGCTCCGTGAGAGAACACTTGTTATATTTTATATCCTGGTGATTGAACCCAAAGCTGTGGCTTGTCATCATTTCAAAAGGGTCTATTCTCCCCGTGAGTTTATCCAACCCTAACACTCAGCTCTATTTAGAGCCAAAGACTTTCCAGAGGAAGGGATATGACCCTGTGCCTAATCTGAGCGCTTTAAGGAAGACTGCTTTTCTGTTCCTTTTTTCTTTTTGCTAATTCATTTATTCCCTTCATTAACCCTTTTACACTATCACCCTTGGAGACAGCATCCTTGCCTGTGTTAGTTGTTCATCCTCTAGAGACTGGTGAAGTGGTCCAAACCAAATTTTTTTTGACAACTACTGGATCAGATGCAATGAAAACTGACACAGGTCGATGTCCCAAACAACACGGCAAACCAAAAGTAAAGCAAACTTCTCCCATTTTTCTATGAACAGGTGGAGTATATAAAACGGTTTGGATGGAAAATGGTAATATAGCTACAGTTATGTGGAAGCGTTTTTGATCCCAGTGGAGCTTCATGTGTGTCTAAATATTCAACAAACACAACCCTGGACATGACAACCTATAACTTTTTATTTTCCCACTGTGCCATTATTTATTAAACAAAGATTATGCATAAAAAATAAATAAATAAATAATAAAAATCATGAGGTCAATACTAAGTATTTATTTAATGATTCCATAAGATTTAAGAGGGCAAGTTGCAAGTGCAGGTTGAATTAATTAATTGATCATTAGAGTTAGAAAAACAATTTTTGCTGCACATAAATCTGGAAAAAAGAAAGTTGTCAATCTTTCAAAGATTACAGCAAATCTACCCCAGGTCAGAAAGTGACCTACTACGACTAATAATACTCATACTCACTATCATTATCATTCTCTCAGAAATATAAAAATGTATATAAATATAAAAGCGGTTTATGTAGTAAATAATATAAAACTATATAACAGCACCTTCTATTTTGCTCACTGAGGTCCTGTCCTGCACGTTTCGATGCTTCCCAGCTGAAACACACCTGTTTCAAATCAATAAAAATAAAGAGCTACATCTTTACAGAGCATGTTAAAGTGAAAATTCAAACATGACACCACCATTAATCAAGACGTGAAAACATGTGTGACATTTGCAAAACTGCACCTCAACAAACCACAAGACCTTTGTAAACTTTAGAAAAACCAAACATCTAGGAATCTTACAGCCACTGAGTCAAACAAGAACTCTTTCGTACACCAGACTATTCTAAAGGCAAATGTGAAGCTGTGTCCCACAAAAGGACAGTGGTCCGGCAAAACTACATCTGAAAAGCTGAAAATGAAAAGAATCGAAATTTTTGAATGGACATATCAAAGTCCCAACCTTTAGCAAACTGAAATGCTCTGGTGGGACCTCAAGAACTGTGCATAATCCAAATGTCCAGAAGTCAAGATGAAGAGAACCGGTGTTGTAAAGAAGAATAGCACAGAATGTGTCTGCAATAATGCAAGAGACTGAGAGAGTCAAGCAGTAAATAACAGCTTCAAGTTACAGCTGCTAAAGGTAAATATAAGAGCTATTGAATCATGGAGGAACTTAGTTCTGTCTGCATGATTTTTCTTTTGCCTCATTTCTTATCTAAGATTGTATATCTATGGAACAATGCTTTATCATTTATGTGATCGGGGATTTTTTTTGGCCATGTAGTCCAGGTCGATAGTCCTGGTCAGTACATATTAAACGAAACCCTTTCCAACCACTATCTTATAATGACTTCAGCCACTATTTTAACTAACTACATCTTTAAACTCTACACTTCCTTAATCGTGTAAATTCCTGATGGGGGACTGGAGGCTGGCATTGATACAAATGTTCCCTCTAGACAAATTTAAAGACAAACCGCTGCTACTGGTGAACATGAATTCACAAACTCTCCGTCCCAATTTTCATCTTCCCATTGTTTTGACATCTGGTGCTGCATTGCAGGCAGCTAATGAGTGTAAGCTGGCGTCTGTGCTTAGTTTAGGACTGTAGGTAATTTAGTAAGCAGTTTAAAAGTCACTGAAATATTCTCTATCAACAGGGTGCCTTTGTCATTTTTACATATAAACTGTAATGTGTGATTATGAAATGGCCAACGTGATGTTTTCCCAGACGTGCAAATCATTTGAACTAGTCGGAGAGCTGTCACCCACAGCATCAGCTGCCATGCCCCCGAGGGCCTCGGAGAACAGAACATTGCTCATTCTTTTTCAATCTTGCATCTAATTTTATGGTAGTGTTTTATTTATTTCTTTTATGATTCATGCTTGGCTTGTTCATTAACAAATCCTTTTCCTGCAGTGTGACAAGCTCAAAACATATCTGTAAGACCTTTAAGGGAGATTTTAAGAGGTAACCTCCCCTTCCTCAACATGGCAGCGCCAACACACGGCTGCACTTTTAAGCACCGGGAAAACACAAATCACCGTTTGGTTTTTACAGGAGCCACCCGAGAAGCCAGGATTTATCTACTTTTTAGCTCTGATCTTTGCTCCATCATTTCCTAAAAGAGCTGTGTTACTTACATAATTACTATGCACTATGAGAGATTTTTTTATTATATAAACTGCATAGTGAGGATGAAGCAAAACAGACTCGTTTTATTGTTCTGATGTTTGAACGCTCTGTAAACTCGATGGGACGACAGAACTGAGCAGATTTTTTACTTTCTTTGGAAACCAAACTGGCCAACAGTAGACTTTGGGTGCATCCTGAATTGCCATTCAGTATTCAGTGACTGTACTAAGGTTCAGTGACTAAGGCGCAAACATGATCTTTTATTATTGCCAGACTGCAGAAGAGCCAGTCGCAACACTAACACATGCTACAAATCTCCTACCGAAATACTCAAGTAAACTTCAGGGCAGTTTACCATCAGACTACATCACTTGAAACGTCTTCAACATCAAGTCATCTTCTATTAGTTTGCATGTTTTTTTTTTCATAAAAAATGTGTTTTTCTTATTCAGCTTGATGACAAACATGCAGCTACTCGTTCAAATGATAGAATAATGTTATGTCTTAACAATGTCTCCCCATTTGTTGACAATATCTGACAAGACAAATTGATTTTTCATCTTTAAAATGTCTCTGTTCTGTTCTGCTCATTTGATATGAACACAATCTCTAAGATAAAAAGCAGAGGTTAAAATAAGTAACTAGAAGGTTGTCATGGGGGTGTTAATGACATGAAACGCTCACAAATTAAAAAAAAATATATAATAATCATGTGATCACCACTGGGCCCATCAACAATCTTGTCAAGATGTCAAATGCGGTAAACATAGTGAGGTGTCTACAAAGAGCTGACAGTAAACAAAGGCTTAAGCACACATGCGCAGTGCGCACTCACGCTCACATTCATTCAGACGTCTCATTAGACTGGGAATTGATGCTGACAGTAGATGTGCTTCACAGCTGGCAGTGTATGGAGCGACAGCACACTGTTCAAAGACTGATATAAGACATGGGTTTGCGTACTTGTTGTTCATCCGAGCTGGAGCCTGCTGATACCTCGGCACAGCAGGCGAATAACACCACTAATGATTTTTTTTTTTTCTTTTTCAGATGCAAGTTGTAAAATAATTAAACATTGTGAGAAAAAAAAAAATGTCGGTTCTATTTATTAGGAATGCATAAGATATCTGTTTTTTAATTGTTTTAGTATCAAACTGTTTTTAGAATGAGAAAGATAATTGGATAAGATGGTTTCTAATTATTGAGACGACAACAGCAGTTAAATGTACAGAATGGGGAGAGTGAGAAAAGGCTGATGGGAACATTTACAGATAATAGAAAGGGGTTATCTTAAAATTAGAGATTTGCTTTTCAATTGCAGATGTGACTTTTCGTTCGACAGTTCTGAAACTATAGATATACTGCTTTAAAAATATATACAACCCCAACTAAAAATAAAAATGGGATGATATGGTGGCTCTTACATTTATTTGTGTTTCATTGCGCACAATCAGAACCCAAATTGATATTTTTTTTCTTTCTCTCTGCTGCTCTCTCTCGTGGCAGCTTCATTTCATTTATTAATATTCATCCATTTCTGCATTTCAGGTCTGCAACACATCCCATAACAGTTGATATGGGGGCAATTTAGTGCTAATGAGGTGTGAAAGGGAAAAATAATGTCATTAAAACAGGTGATGTCAACAGGTCATTGCAGTGATCATTTGTTACAACAGCAATACCTATTAAAAGCTGTCTTTAGGTGCAAAGATGGGAAAATAATCTTGCCTTTGCCCACAAATGTGTGATAAAATAATTAAAATGTATGAAACAGAAATATGCCATTAAGAAGGGCCAGAAGGTATTTGCACACTTACTCTTCCACGGTGCATAAAATCTGGAGGAATTTCAACCACAAGGCCAAGGTCTGAAGCCTAAAGTGGACACTCACGGTCTCTTATTATTCAGAGTACTGGATTAGGAATGATTGGTGATCACCAGCTGATATAACCTCATGGGTACGAGATAACTTTGACAAACTTTCTTAATGATAACAATATTATTCACAAACACCAGCTAAAACTTTGCTGTCCAACCTTGTTCGGTGGCAGCATCGGCATCTCTGGTCTATAATTGTCTGTAATTGTCGTACGATCAAATGGAGAATATTTGTCAATGTGTGTTGTCACAAGCCTGTTTGACCTACCGAAACAGACGTGTGGTTATAAAGGTAAAACAACCGACAATGTTCAATGAGAGTCAGCAGCTCCACTGATACGATCTAGTGGGAGCATGTAACCTACCTCTATGGCCTGCATGGATGTTCTAACGTCAGTAGATAGGACGAAGCAAACACTTGATGTTAAGCTGCCTGTCCGCTACGTGTACAAGCAAATAAGATTGTTGAACTAAACTCTCACTCTCTTGTGTAGAAACAGATAGAGCCGTTTATGAGCACAACTGTTTATGAGCAAAATTCATTTTCTTAAAGGAAGGATGATGTTCTTGATCAGTGTGTGATTTTATGCAGAAAATCGGTTGAAGTGATGCTGGCTTACTTTCCTGCACTGTGGTTTAAAATGCTGGTTGAATTTACCTCATAAAATCCAACTGGGAAAATAACATCTGACAGTGGATTTTCAGGAAGCTGATAAGACAAAGACATGGGGGAAAGTTGTTCAAATGCAGCATGTAAGCGGTGTGATAAACGTGTTATAAATGCTAGCAAATGTTTTCCAGGAATGATAAAGCCTGAAAAAATCAAATATCTGAAAATATTAGTTTAGAATCACAATAATAATAATATTTTAAGGCCAGATACCTCTACTAAAGTCTTGAAACAGTTAGGCCTCCCCAGCAAGTTAAGCCAGAACAAATATTTCGATTTGATTTATCATCCATCCATCCATCCATCCATCCATCCATCCATCCATCCATCCATCCATCCATCCATCCATCCATCCATCCATCCATCCATCCATCCATCCATCCATCCATCCATCCATCCATCCATTATCTATACCCGCTTTATCCGTATCCGGGTCTCGGGGGTCTGTCGGAGCCTATCCCGACGCATCAGGCGAAAGGCAGGGGTCCACCCTGGACAGGTCGCCAGTCTATCCATCCAGGGCCGATTTGATTTACTGCTTCCTCCATTATCATGATTTTTGTTTATTTAATTAGGATTAGGTGCACTTGGAGATCTCTGAGGCTGCCTGTTTATCATGGGCATCAATACAAAACAAGCAAAAAAAGACGTTGTGCCCTGAAATTCCTGCCAGTGTTGGAACTGTGAAAAGGAAAAATAACTTAAAAAGTATTAAAAGTTTACAACTCCAACTTGTTGGAATGTGTGGCCTACGAATGCAAAAATAGTTTTATATATCCCATTAATAATAATAATAATAATAATAATAATAACAATAACAATAATAATAATAATAATAATAATAATAATAATAATAATAATAATAATAATAATAATAATAATAATAATAATAATAATAATAATAATAATTGGATTCACACTACCTGGAAAGAAATACAAGTAAAAATAAATGTAAGAGTAATTAAATCTTATTTTGTGCGTGTTTGCATTTTTATTTTATTCTAATTTTGCGGGGTTGTATATCGTTTTAAATGAATGTGAGGAAACTTATCTTCATCGAGGGCCTTTGAATCTGACTGTTAGTTCAAGTCTTATTTTTCTATTTCCCCAAGTGTCTCCATAGTTCTCAAGGTTAAGAAGTAAATTGATAATTTACATTGTTTAACAGTGTTGTTCAACCTATTTTATTAGAATTTATTTCCCTGCCCCAAATCACTCACGTCTAGAAATCCATCAACTCTTATTTTCACCAAATATCATTCATCATGTTTATTGATCTTCCATTTTGTTACTTAAATGTAATAAATGTTGTTGTGGCTGCTTTACTGCACGTCACTGTCACTGATCACTGCAGGCACAAGTTTATCAAATTGAAGCTCATGTCATCAGTAAGATAAAGAGAATTTAAGTATGACATTGACTGATAGAAATGGAGGGCATGTAAATGCTCAAGTGCAAAAACAATGTGACAGTGGGAATGAAATGTAAAATGAGAAATGGTACAAGTGAATCAGTTCTATTTATTTAAGACACGTGTGATACTATCAAGCACAGTGTGCAGCTCTGGCAGCGTCTCCGTGTCTCTTTTCAAGCTTCTTTTTTATGTGCGTGTCAGTTAATTAGGCTCCACTTGCTCCTGTTCACCGGCCCCTTTCGGACTTTAATTAATTGATTGTTTGATGCTTAACTGACATGAGGGCGGGTATGGCATCATGTGGGATTTTTGAGCCTTTGGAGATGTTAATTAAAAACAAATAATTAAATTGTAGTGATTTTGTTATGACTCTTGGCTTTTTTTAAAATAACATCTCAGTGTAATGCAACAGATTTTAGTAGTTCATCAAGGCTATTGAGATGTCCTTTTATATCTTATTAATCTACACAACTTTAAAATGTCTTTTAAATGGTCAGTGCATCGCTTTCAAGTTGAAACTCAGTTGTGCGTTAAACTTGAGCGGCGGTGGCGGCCTATGTAAAACTGCTGCTATGTTGGCCACACGTTAACTGACCCAGCAGCTCCTGAAACCTCTTTTGAAATCAAACGCACCACTCAATACCATATTGTCTCTGTTGAACCGAAGTATTACTTCCACCAAAACAAGTCACGCAGCTGTTATATGCTTATGTTGAGTGCATCAATTAAACGGATATAATTAAGCTGAAACAGACAACCGCTCACTTCATGGAAAAGCTGCTCAAATTTGGCTGAATTCTCCAGGCAGCGTCAGCCTTTGTTACGCCCTGATTGATGACATGGCCCACCAAAAGTACACAAAACTCATTTGAAATGAATGTTCAACTTTGCCTTCCTCCTCATCGGCCTCTGCAGCCTTCTCGACCACCTTTTGCTGTTACTTTTACCATTTTTTTTCTGACAGCAGCATTTGTCTCTTGAGGCCTCTTTCATACTCTGACGCAAGACCGAGGTGTTCTGCCTATTGAGTTTTCACAGGTGCAATGTGAGTAAGAGTATTTGTTAATCTAGGTGTTGTTCTTCCAAGGCCAGTGTCTTGGAAGTACACTTTGTAAGCTAAATGATGAAACTCGTGTCTAAAGATTTGCAACACAGAGGTTTTGAGTGCTGTCAGACCAGGTTTAACCAGCTGGTGTCATGTCAGTGATACGTGAGCATCAAGTCTCCAGAAATATGTGTACAGTTCCAGATTTTGTGTTTAAACAACTGTGAATAACTGTTAAATCATAATTAATGAAACGATTACATTTAACAAATTCATTAGTGTTAATTATGTATTTAAAGCCAGGCTCATACATCAACCATGTACACATGCTTTGATCAGAACATTTTAATGCTAAACAAATGACCTAAAAAGGCAGTTTACCATGGTCCAGATGCAGTGAAGCAGCTACATTTTTTAGCTCAATCGTTATTGGCATCAACTGAATGACACTGCTGAACTTACAGATCTTAATTTCACAGGCAATAAATATTAACATGTATTTTCCTACAAGAAGACTGTAAAGGACACAACTGAGTTTTTTTGGTTTTTTTTGCATTGATTGTAATTGCATCCAGTACATTCATTATTGTGTGATTGTGTGCTTGAAAGGAAAAACACAGTTTGTAGGTTTAATAGAAGACAAATCCAAGTAATCTCTGTAGATTACAAGAGAGCTGAATGAATGTGAGGGTGTGGCGGTGGGTGGATGTGGCTTGTAAAGTGCTTTGAGTGGTCAACAAGACTAGGAAAGTGCTATATAATTACTACTTTCACATGCTTTAGCTCTGTAGATGTAATCTTAATGACATTTGGTTTATATCATACCCTAAAGGTTAAAAGTAATATCTCGGGATTAGATGGCGTGTTCATTACATTTTGAGGATGTTGTAAATAAAAGGACGACGATAGATCATGTACATAAGCATGTATGAGCTGTATTCATAAACAAAACCTGCCTGTAACATACCCCATCATCATAATGTGACAGTTTATGTTGTTTATTTATAAGAGAATGGATGTGTGCACATAATTCATGTACACGTAATTCAATTGAACTCAAATCACCTTTATTTATGTAAAGCTAATTCACGTCAAATGTTGTCTCACGTCACTTCGACGACACAGTTCAACATATTCCAAACTAGTCCAATTAACACGAAGCCAACACAATAAACATAATAATGAGAAAAGAGCTGCAGGCACGCCAAATCCTCTCTAGATGCAGAAAAGAAGCTGAGTGCAAATGTACATGCGCATAAGTGTAATGAATGACCTCCGCCTCGTGGCTGTCAGCACATTTTTCTTAGTGTTAATCCTGCAGTTTCCCCTCAGACCCAGATTTGGAGGAGGCGTCGTTAATTTCACCCCAATGCTGGGTGCATCTTTATCTTGCATATAAACCAGGGAGGGTACATACTCACCTCAAAATCTGTATATTTCATCCTTCTGCAATCCAGCTACAACCTTACAATGTAGCTGTTCCAGCTACGTTTTACTTATTTAAAGCTCAACAACAATATGTCTGCATATACATTTGGATTAAACTGAGCAATATAACCTGAACATTTTTAATTTTTAAAAGTGTCTGTACTATCTATATAAATAGTTTTCATCGCTGTAAACGCTGTAAACTAATAATCGATATATGATATGGTTAATTCTTGAGCATTGACTTCTGTTTTGTGTCTGTCAAATACTCCTGTCAGTACTGAAATGTCCAGTTTTGGTATACTTTAATATCGCATACCAAACTTTACAGTGCTGGGAAAGAATGTTACATTTGTTTATTAAAGCCAGTATCTTATAAACACACAAACTTTGTCCTCCACAGGTTCTCCTCACAAATTAATTTTCTTACAATGACCGGTATTTCTTCCTGCTTGGACAATGCTGTACACGTGGATACAGAAGAAAATGAAGAAGATTCCCTCTGTCACCTATGGAGGGTTCGTTGGTCAGAGGAAAATCCAAGGATATTGTGCAGATAAAGGGAGCTAAAAGGAGAGACAAAAAAATACTGCTGGTACTTTTCTCATGTAGCCAGAAACAACAAATAAAAGCATATGTTTCTCTTAGAGTACTTTACAAATACACTCTTGTTTACCGGCATGTTGGCCATAATAGTGCTCTAAGGTCATAGTCAGGGAGCGAAATAGAGAAAAATCCAGCATTAAAAACAGCATCTCCTTTCTGCATAGCTTAATAATCACTATCAGGCACCACCGTTTCCTCCACAGCTGCAAATGCTCTAGATTACCACCCAACACAAACACTGATACTTTAAATATGTATATTTAGATTAATATCCAATATCGAGTCCAATATTCCTGTTGTACTATGCAATCCTGTTGTTTTTTTTTCTTCGTGTGTTAAAATTGTATTCCACAAAGCTTGATTAGGGGTCAGTTCTCAATGCCAATAAAAACTATTCAACAGTTTTTGGTGGCTGAAGTGATTTTGATCATCATAACATCATACTCCCCGTGGGTAACAAGAGAACTTGATCTTCCATTTTTGGTCTGTTTGTTTTATTATCAGGGGGTTTAATCAATTTTAAAAGCACTGGCTGCGAAAACACACACTATCTGCTGAAAGGGATACGTTGGTAGGTGGATATTGATTTTGTTGTACAAACTCAGGGTTTTGTACAATTCTTAATTCACAATTAAGAATTGAGAATTGTTTATTATCTCAAAAGTAATAGATATCTAACAGAAATGAGGAAGTGTGTGAACATATATGACTTTCGTCTTCACACAGCCTACAGTTGTGTATGCTGAATGCAGGTCGGAACATTTCTGAAGCCCCTTGGATAAATATCGAGCACAGCCAACCGGGCCCAGTTGTATGTAGGAAGCCTGGAGTTCAGTCAATGAAACAAGAAGGTGTTTGGTTACAGTTACTTTGATCGATTGAAAAACACTTTGAGTCCATATCTACAAAATCATCTGTTTCTTTCCAGTCTAATAAAACTCAAAATCAACAAATACTGATTTGTAAAACTGGAAAGTGATGTTCAAGGGATCTCAGAAAGATAGTTGGACAGCCTGCCTCTGAATGGAAACAATTATGAGGCCGCGAAGCCCAGAACGGCCACCTCATAACTAACACCACTTCAGAGGAAACTTCTTGATATCATTTGGCCTCATACATGAAAGGTGAGCTGAACTAACTTGTGCCTAAACTGCTCACAAAGCCAAATTCACATATGTTTTGGCATTCATGAAAATGTTATTTGTTGTAGGTGCAATCAGTAAACGTGTCCTGCACACAAATATTGCTTGTCATTATCTAACATTACAGCATTGATGCTTTACTTGGTCTATTTTTACAATATGCAGATACATTTAAAACATGAGTAAGTCACAATAAGTCTGAAATTTAACAAATCCATCTTAATTGATAAAAATGTCATATTTCAGGAGCAGCAGGTAAAAGAGGAAACGCCAACTGGAACAGTTTTTCCTGTTATTTGAATAAACTGCTTTTTGAAGGTTACCTGTGACTGTCAATTGATTTATTGGAGCAACAACAACTGTACCATCTGTGTGGGCCACCAACTTTAAATGAGTGTAATGCCTCTAAACCTGAGGTCTGGGATTGCATCTCTAAATAATGAATTATCTATATTTCGATGAACTTTCAACAGTTTTTTTGATTGATGATCAAAAATGAAAATGAAAGTTGTATGTCCTGAGAAGGTTTCTCATTGCAGCTGAAAGATGGCAGAGCTCTGTTCACTCTGCTGCAGTGGAAACAAACCGCTACCTGTCACCTCGTGCACACGTGTGAGTCTTAAGGATACGTGTCGAGCCAGCTCCTTTGTTCAGCCTTGCCAGTCGAACAGCCGGCCATCAGTTGGCCTCTCCCCATACGTGGATGCAGATCCAGGTTCATCAAGCCACCTCCCACATCTGTCTTTGTCAGTTGAACAGCCAAATCTCTGGTGTCCTTGTGAAGTCAGTTTTGCAAAATCCGAGTAAAGAGAGTCTTCTCCGTGTAGAGAAATGTGTCTTTTTTCTTTTTTTTTTTTTTAAATTTCTGCATCCAACTTTATATTTAACCATGTATATATATATATATTCGTTTCACCTTTTAAATTCTTCATTGGACAGAAGAATCCACCTTACCTGCATTAGTCACCTCTTTCCAGGCCTGTTCCTCATTGCTCCCTGTACATTCTGGCGCTTACTCACAGAGCAAAATAAAACATTATTTCATTACTCAAGTTCTTTTGAGATGACCTATATTGCCATATCTAAGGATATTTCTTCTTCTCTCTCCCTCTCCCTCTCCCTCTCTCTCTCTCTCTCTCTCTCTCTCTCTCTCTCTCTCTCTCTCTCTCTCTGTTTTGATCTGTGCCATGTCCACAGGTAAATATGTGGTTAAGGATGCACCTTCACCCGGCACCTTGTTCTGATCAAATCTGAGTTTTAAATGGGGTTTGTGTATCTGTACCAGATCTTTAGTAAGAAGATGATTTATACTCACCGGCCACTTAATTAGGTATGCCATGTGCACTTAATAAAGTGGCTGTGCATATCCAGTCACAGATTTACAAAGATATGAAAAAGGCTCTTTAATTTTAATAGATTTCATGGTCAATAAATGTTTCCAGTAAACATTAAAAATATACTGACCGATTACTCATCAGCCTTCTGAAAGGTCCTGCGTTATAGCAAAGTATGTTGAACATGTTTACAGTATGTTGAATTGATGCACAGAGTAACAAAGTCTTTTCCAACAATGAGATACATAAAAATGATGGAATAATCAGTCTATTAAAATGATCCTATTCTATCATTGATCAGACATTTGATCGTGTTAATCCGTGGGGCAAGGTGTTACGGCGTCACAATTTGCATGGGTTGGAGAGTAAATCAGGGGAGGGATAACAAAGTCCTTGTAAGTCTCAAAGTCTCAGTTTTCCCAGAGAGGATGTGTCAAAAGATACTTGAGCTGAAGATTTTACTTCTACTCTACTATAAATACTGTCAAAACACTGGCTGGCATTTTTATTGTGAATTGAAGGGTAAAACAATAAAGTTGGACAGAAGTGTTACTTATTTAATCTTTCCCAACAGCTCATCTGACATGAAATTAATGCTTTTTCTTTGCTGACACAGCTGTTAGAGCCACGAGGTCCACTCAAGGTGGGGAAGGTTTCTACACAGACATTATTTTGTGAATACAAATACATTTTGGAACCTAAATATCTAAAATTACAAATAAAAAATGATAGCCAATGCCTCTCGGTGGTGCAGTCGGTTGAAGCGCTTCCGGTTCAGTGCTCACATTACTACAATAAAAAGATCTATAACTATTACTATTATTACTATTATCTAAATCTCAACAGAATTAAAAAAAAAACAGTTATTTTTTTCCCTGGGCATGCACACACCATCTTCTGTGTGTGGTCTGTGTGTTTGTTTTATATGTAGTGTGTTAAAATAACATCTTATATATTTTAAAACATAATATTTTTCACTTCACGGCATCATCTGTAAAGAATTTAAATATAAAATGTATTCCCCCTACTGCACCCACACAGAGATGCGCACAGACAAAATATGAAGATATATATACAATACAATAAGTGTTACCCCAACTTTTCCACTTCAAGAACTGAAATCTGGACCCTAACAATGAACTTATATCTGGCGGTCTGTGAGACGGCTACGGTGCTTGCAGGGGGGGGGGGGGGGGGGGGGGGGGGGGGGAGCTGATGGTTCTAGTGTTAAGCCTATACTGAAAACAGAAATGTCCTCTCACCTTGCTGCTTCATTTCAGCTCACATCTTCGGATATTTGTCAAAGCCTCAGAACCATCATTCAAGGAAATAGACAAAGATGGAGGCAGCGCTATGATTTTAAAGCAATGGGCTGCTGTGTGTGTGAGGTTCTCCTCATATACAGTTTAACAGCCAAGTCCTGATGACATGTCGACCCAGGGATCGCGTCCTTGTTGACGTTCAGTGCGAGCCATGTTAACAAAGGCTGCCTCCGTTTTAGAGTAAATGCCACATTCACCTGCAACTGTCTTTTGCTTTCAGAAGTTCATTCACCTTTGTTGTCCATCGTATCTTTTTTAATCATTTTTGTTACTTTAATTTCTTTTTGGTATACATATCCATACTCTGCATTGAGACTCTGTTGGCCTTGTCACATCTCTAAAGCCCCTGGAAAGCAAAGCAATCCAACCCCACACGGAAAACCCGCCAGCCTGTTTGTGCTGGCAGCCAACAAAGTGGTTTAATATTTATATAGCAAAATTAATCAGGCCTGTTGAGATCTGATATGAAATCTTACCGACTGTTCATAAAAGGGAAAATTCACCTCGGACAGACAAAATTGATTGTATGGACTGATTAAATGATTTCAACAGTGAAAATGGACGTCAGCAGTACCAGAAAAAAAATCACAACTGATAATTAAAAATGAAAAAATTCACTGCTATGCCACGGAAATAATAATGAAGCAATGTGTAAGATTATAGGTAAAAATATCCCAAAATAACCTAGAAAAAGCAAGAGAAGGAATGGATGAGATTAAATATCAATATTGGTTGTATTTAGTCAACGATAGTTTCTGCTCTGTAATAATGTCCAGCAGCACAATCATGCCCAGCTAGTCAGGATCATTTTTTACTAACTATGAAAGTTATGTCATGACTATAAAGCTATGAAACGTTATAAATCATACATCCTATAACACAGATGGAGATTACAGCTGAAATTGTGAATGGTTTTTGTAAAAATAAGCCCGGAGTGACTGGTATGACACTGTTCGACCAGAGTATTTTACACAGGAGGTGCGTCACACACAAAACAATTTTATCCATTTCTAACTAAAGCAACATTTCTCATGTTTCATACCATCTCCATCTACTTTCATCCATCAACAATATCTATTTGTTGGTTCAGAATAAATATGCTTTTATTGGGATAATGACCCAATGAACCATAGATTGAAAAAATGTTTTAAGAAATTTGAAGGACGAAAATAAACTTGACCTCCTTTGTAAAAACGTCTCTGTAGACTCTTCCACATCTCCACATCATGTCCTTTCATTGTGAAGATTTCCCAAAAATAAAGAGTGACCAAGAAAGGTGGAAATTTCTGTGAGAAGAGAGAGATTTACTGCAGTAATTCTTCTGTGATATGCAGCCAACACACAAGAAAGAGGATTTGGAGAGGACAGTGTGTGAGACAATATATATATATATATATATATATAGTTAAATATAGTTATATACATAGTTATAGTGATAATATTAATATTATCACATATTATTTCTTAAAACTGACCAGTACTCTCTCTCTATGCATGATGTTTGGTGATACACTGCATTCATCATGTAGGTGGACACAGACACAAATTATAATATTTTTGTTGAGACTTCTATCTGCGCGAAAACTATGAAAATATGTGTTTCAAATGTAACTGAGCATCTTGTTTCATAGCCACATATCTGACTTTTGCAACAAAGAGAAACCGCTGGAAAATCGTTTGAGAATGAGTTGTGGTCATTTTTATTCCTTTTAAAGAGGTGACGACGGGTCCACGATGGCGGCCACATGGAAAAACTCCTTGTCCACGTTAACATTGCTCCGTTAAACTGTCCTTGATTTAGACACACAGTGCCAACCTTGCACATAAATGTCCACAGGCATAATAATTGATGACAAAAGCAAATATGTTTAATATTATCACAGATCTCTTCTCTCCTTTAATTCGCAAAGTAATCTAATTGTAGGGACATTAATAGTGACGCCACGAGGCCCGTCTAAAAAGCAATCCACCATTGCCAAAACTTTCTAGTTATATATATTTATATAAACATTCAAGAAGAAAAATAGTTTTGGTCAGGTATAATCTAACCTTTCATTTATTTCTAGTGTTGAATTGCATTTAAGCTGACACATAGCTTACAGTAGAAATTATGTTTCTTTATAAATACTGTTTGCAAGTCACAAAAGTTTAAATAACATTTCAACAGTCAGACTGGGCTTAAATGGCAGCCACAACAAGTCGTTAAGGATTTTTAGAGTTCAGCTTTAAGTTCACAGAAACTGAGACTTGGAATCAAACCTGTTAGGCCATTAAAGGTGCTCAGAATGATAAAGCTGTGCTGAAATAAAACGTCATTAATCCGTCATCATTACCTGTGACGTGTCCTCACCTAACTCCACAGCATTATCTGACTCCCAAACTGAAGCTCACAGCTGGATTCTTTCACTTCCAAGCCAAGGCCAAGATCCAGAGCAGAGGTCTAGTTAATCCTACCCGGCTAACAAATTGGCTCTTATCTCTCCTCCGAGAAATCAACTTGTCAGATCTTGCAGATAGGCCTCATGCACTGAAATGGTACAGTGCACACAGTTTAAACACATGAAGCCATTAGAGTGTCATGTTGGAACTTTGCAGGTCCCTGGGTCCTATAAACCTAGTTTCAGCCGGGGCGTGGGGATCAGCAACCTTGGAAGCACAAAGAAACGGCCTGACATGGATTCTGTCACCAGCTAATATGTCAGTCATCATTCTTTTAAATCCTGAATTTAACACAAGGAAAAACATTCAAACCAGTCACCTCTGACAGGCCCCTGAGCATGCTTTTTTCTCCAGACGCAGTCATATTGTGTTACATAGCATAATTGATAAAAGTCTCAAGCATTACACATTTTAAGCTTTGCTCTTTTACGGTGCCATTTTGCTTAGGAGTAGGAGTTAAAGTGTGAGGAAACCTAGTGCACATTTCCCTCATAAACTATCACAATGCTCGTCACACTTAGTGGAAAAGCTCAAGGTTGTTTCTTGATGTTGTTAAGGTCCGGTGTCTTGGGGAGTATCTGGTGTCAGGTATGCTGCACATGCTTAGCCTTCTTCACTTTTATAGAAAGCCCAGATGTTTATTAGAAGATTTATTAGCAGTCGAACTGAGTGTGGAGGTGGATGTGTGAAGCAGAGCGAAGCAGAGCTTTTACCCTGGCATTGTTATTGCATGTTACTAATTCTTTCAGGAGCATGCAGTTTTGAGAAGCTATATGGAGCCGGGAACAGTAAAAGTACTCCTGGGGCTTATAATGTCAGTCTTCATCAGAACTGCACTGAAATTCGGGACACTGCCTTTAAAAAGTGTTGTATGCTCTGAATGAAGAGAAGGTATTATACATGGTGCTAGTTCGCCTGCCTTTTCATCTGTTTGTGAGTAAGCACCCTCCTGAGCGCTCCTATTTGCAATTTTGTTGGTGAAAGCAAGGAGACGGGAGAGATGGAGCGGGAGTAAGGCAAATTAAGTGAGAGACAGATGGAGAGAAAGCTGAAAAATAATTTTGTGAACAAAAGAACCAAGTCGAAGAGCGACTTCAGAGTACATGACTTTCAGTGTTGGCAGGTGGCTTGTCCAGATGACATGACTTGCTTTCTTGAAATCGAGACTTATGAAGTTGTGGTTTCATGCACACCATGCACAGGGGGTTATTCAATGCACAATCTAACAATAACTTGGACAGTTACTGACTTTATCTGCTGTTTTGACAAAAGTTTGTACATAAAGTGAGGCAGAAATGAAAGGGAAGTGCTAAAGCATGCTTGACATGAGGATCACACATTTAAAATCTCAAGAAAGAATGAGCTGTTTGAATGCTATGTCTAAACCTTTCTTGTTACGAAGTTGCTCATTCCTTCTTGCTGTCATCTTTCCATTGAATGTTATACAGTGTCTCACCATCGCTTGGCGGGTTTTCCTTCCTTACGAGCCTACACACCATCTCTTCTCTCTTTGGCTGTAGCTCAGCTGTGGAGTTACTGATAGCTCCAGATATTCAGCAGTGGGACCAAAGAGTAGAAGCAGAATCAATACTATGACAGTATTAAGACTGCTAGTACCATCTAGGAGAAATTCTCCCCAAATGAACTAAATGATAATATTTTTAATGCCAAAAGGACAACACAAGTCCTTTGACATTAACCAGGCTATCATGTGAAATTCCAGCATTAAAATACACGTATCATTGATAGAATTGATTGTCAATCTGCAACATATATGAATGAGCACATTACACACTGAAACAGGCTTGAGATGACCCAACAACTCACCCACAATCACATATCGCAAGCACGAACAGAATTATACAACTGGTCCAACTCAAACCCAATGTGCTGAGTGCAGGTGGCTGCATCTGGCGTACAGGCCACGTTCAACTACTTAACAGTTAACAAGGCAAGGGACAGAACTGGGGCTGTTGAAGGGGAAGGGGTCCTAAAACTGCACGTGATCATCAAACCAAGTCATACCCAGGTTACTACATTATGCTCTATACTGCTCTACACAGTGAACCATCCAGTAGACAAACATGTACATAAAAATCCATCCATTATCTATACCCGCTGTATCCGTTTCCGGGTCACGGGGGTCTGTCGGAGCCTATCCCGACGCATATCAGGCGAAAGGCAGGGGTACACCCTGGACAGGTCGCCAGTCTATCCAGGGCCACATAGAAGACCAATCTGACAACCAATCACGCTCACATTCACACCTAGGGAGAATTTAGGATGATCAATTAACCTACCCTGCATGTTTTTGTACTGTGGGAGGAAGCCGGAGTACCCGGAGGGAACCCACGCAAGCACGGGGAGAACATGCAAACTCCATACAGAAAGACCCACCGGCCGGGAATTGAACCGGGAATCTTCTTGCTGTGAGGCAACAGTGCTAACCACTAAGCCACCACAATGGATAAATACAATGCAAACAACATTTACCTCATCTGCCCAGAGGCACCCTGAAGTGCCCACAATGTCAGACAGATGTTGCGATGAGAAACAAGATTTAAAATTAATTTAAATCAAACTAAAGCAACAGAGACAGAGCAGCTTGTTGGAGCATGAAGTGGCCAAGTGAATAAAATCGAATGTCATGTGGTGGACCCTAAAGCAATCCTTTCATATCCAGACTTTTCCATTATCAGAGATGGGTTTTACGGGGTGAGTTGTAACTCCCAGGCTGGTTCAGAAAACACTTATATGCTGGACTCTGCTGTTTACAGCATGGAAGGCGCCTCTGGCCTCCCTGGGATATTCTCACCTTCGAACTGCTATTTGGCAGATGACCATGCAGTGTCTTGGACCTGGGAGGACAGTTCAGGGGCAGTTCAGTACATGTTTGATGTGAGAGCAAAGCCCTGTTCACTTGAGCATGAGTTAAGGGCCGTGTTTGACCACATGGCTCTCTGGCCTAATTTAGGCTGTGGGGAATGTGATGTGGTTTCTTCTCAGCTGTAGGTGGAGAGGTGTGGCAGTGGCTCAGGGAACATCACCAGACAAGACCGAATCAGTTTCACCCACTTGGCCAGTCAGCGGTCTTTCTATTTAAGCAGTTGCATGCTGGGACAGGGAGGAACTTTAGAGGTCAGGGCTGTTAGTGCAACAGCAAAAGCTGTATGATGCTCAGCAGCAGCAGCTAATCATGGCGTTGCTCGCCCAGAGTGGTCTGGATGCAGCAGTCGACCCGTTGGGACCAGCACAGTCGCCCTTGTTGTCAATGCCTGGCTTGACCACACACCACACCAAAAAGCATCCCCATCGGCAGATGTTTTTAATCAATTAACTCTTAGCGTTGATGCTGTAGTAGTTAGTATTTTAATCTGTATTTATGAAAAATTTTAATAACTTCACGTCATGTTGTTCGTTGCCCGTCTTTCCCACTGGTTGGTCAATTTGAAAATAGAACTATGGTGGTTTGCATCACCAGCAGAGGAACTGGCCTCAGATTGGGGGCTGGAGAACACATTTGGGGATGATGCACTTAAGGTTTGCATCCTTGCATCTGCTCTCGACCCACAATTTCCCAAACTGAAGCTCTAGCCAGCAGAGCGGAGTCTGAAACTGCAAGTCTAAATCCAAGCTTTTGCACTTCAAGCAAAAAGGATACAAGAAGAAGATGTGCAGTTGTAAAGCAGAAGATGGAGCAAACCCCTCACCACCAGTTTCAGAAAGGTACACTGCATCTCTCCTGAACACTTGCTTGCTTGGCTTAAATCCAGATGAGAACAGCAATCACGAGGAAGGAAATGTACAAGATAGTAATTGTAAAATGGTCAGGAAAGATGTACAGGAAACGATGTACTTTGGAGAGCTGCTTATCCCAAAGGAGGAGAACCCACTCAAATGGTGGAAGGAAAAAGAACCAAGGGTTCCCTCTTCATGCTGGCTCATCCTGGCAAAGTCATACTTGTCTGTTCTTGTGACATCAACTCCACCTGAAAGACTTTTCCCAACTGCAGGGAACGGTGTCAATAAGAAAAGAGCAAGCCTTTCGGCTGAGCATGTGGACATGCTCACATTTCTTTATTCTAATGCTTAATGAATTCTGACTTTTAAAGGAAAACTCAAAACTGAGATAATTGGATTTTTTTTTTCTCGGCGGCGATGTCTTTTTTTTCCCCATGACTTTTATCCAGAGTCTTTAAAATTCAGATACCCCAAAATTCATTTTCTCTGAAATGCTTGCTCATATTACATTGGGAAGATTTTACGTTAAAAGCTGATGCTCAGAACTTGTTTTTCTTTTCTTTTTGGTTGGTATAATTTATGTTAAATACATTGCCTTCTTTGTATAAACTAGAGCTCCGAATCATTTTTTCACTTTTGAGTTAGGGAGATCTTATGTTGCATTTATGGGTATTCTAAAATCTAAATGATTCCCCAACAGCTTTTGCACTTTTAGGATCCAAAGATCATTGAATTTCATTTTTGGATAGTCTAAAAACTAAATGCTAAAACTGAATGCTGCTCTGCACTTTTTTTTTCTTTTTATTCTATTTTGTTTGGGGGAAATGTATGATAAAATTATGGACTTTCCATATAAAGTGATGTCTTGCACTTTTGGGGCTGTGAATAAGTTATGCTAGATTCATGAAGGTCCTTCTGTATAATCCAAATGATGCCCTAAGACAATTTTGCTTTGTTTTATATTACAAAATTAGTTTGTAGTCTCGGTTTTGGAGTCTTGGTTTTTTTATTTTTTCTCCACAGGTAAAAGTAATAAAATGTGCAAATGGTAAAAGATATAATCATTTGTTGGCATTTAACAGAATAAGGTGTAGAAAATGAAAACAAAAAGTTAAATTAATTGAAAACAATAATAGATTAACTCAAAAGAGAAGAATTAGTGGTGGGCTGCCACTAATTCTTTCAGATGAATCTGGCTTCCAGGCTGGCTGACTGATAAAGTTGCAGGGCATTTTTCAGTTCACAAAAACTGATTCTTCAGGGGGTTTTTTTGTTATTTTTTTTGTTGTTTTTTTTTTTTTTTTTTTTTTGGGGGGGGGGGGGGGGTTGCTTTTAAATCCTAGGTCATATCTTTACACCTAAAATACAGACTGAAATCAAGTGCAGAAGGTTCTCAGACTTCCAGCCTGAACCATCTGTCAGCCCCCCTCTCCATGTATCCTCCATCTATCTGTTTTTACTAAAGGTAACTTTTTATCACCTGCTTCTATGTGTCATAGATCATGTGCACCTCCTGCAACCTAAACCTTTTCACATCCACAACCTTAGTTTTTCATCAGCCTTCAGAATGATGAACCTCCACCTAAAGACTATGGAACTAACCTTAATGGGAGCTGCAGTCCAGACTTCTCAGTGAGTTTACAAGATCACAAAAAAAAAAAAAAAAAAAAAACCTTGTTAAAGCTCTCCCATTAAGATGGATGCGATCGTGTGATCTTGCTTTCTCTCTGGCTCTTCTTTTTCTCCATCCATATAACTACTGATACTGACCAACATCACCACCTGCTTATTCCACCCACACCAACAACATTTTTATGTAACCACAAGGAAATCGCCACCTTGTTATAATTGAAATATATTTAAAAGATTTCTTCTAACTGTGAAACTATGATGTGTCATAAATTGATTTCAATCTAAAATTTCCTTGTGTGTTTCTGTCCTCCTCAGGTGATAATTTAAGTCAGAGCCCAATTCCGATGCCTCCACTAGTCAGGCTTCCACCTACAACTGACGAGATGTTCTAAAGGCCTCCAAGTGCCATCTGTTTTGGCTGCCATCCAGCTTCCAGCCTTCCACTGCACAAAGACCACAGTCAAAAGTCAATCAATACAAGAGTGGATCTAAAATGATCGATAAGCGGCACAACAAAGAAGTAGACTGATAACTGTGTAACCTGCATATAAAATAACCATTTGCATTCCTATGAAGACTCATAAAAAAGTAAATGCTTTGATACACAGCATCTGAAGCCATTTATCTTCAGCACCATCTCACAGAAGTCATTTATTGCCTTTATTCTACCCTCTTTATCATCCGACAGTAGTTTCAGCAGCCACCTGTACATTTTGACACCCCTGCAAGTATCCAAATTCTCTTCCCAACCTTAAAATCTGACACTTTTGTTGTCCAAAATTCAGAGATCATATGTCACCCTCTGACAATACCCATCCACAGCATCTACTTACAGAGTCTTGGTGCCTCTTAACCACTGTGCAGTCATTTCCCTCAGGTGCCTAAGGTACCACAACGTTAAAACACCTCTTGTCAGGCTGTAAAATCAACTTGTCACAAGGCCGGTACACGTGGAAACGCAATCAGGTGCTGAAAAGCTTAGCTGCAGCTATTGAAAATAAACCTAGGAAAAAAGCGGGATGTATTGAGAAACAGAGCATAATAATCCAGTTTGAGCTTAATGGGGAAGAAATACAGCGTTGACAAGTTAGGTAAGCAAGAGTTGGGATATTTAGAAGCTCCGTGATTAGGAAATGTCCTGTTGAAGTGGGATGTAGGGGTTTCATAGCTAAATCAGCATTATTGTGGGGATTAGGGGTGCATGGGCAGAGTCTGAGGCAGAGACTGATGGATGGGGTGTAGAAGGCGAGTGTTCCTGTCTGATGACCCTCACTGGCCCAGCCTCCTGTTGTGCTGTTTTGGTAGCTATTTTGTATGTTAAGTAATGGAGATTGTTGTGTTGGTGAGGAGCAGTGAGAGCTGGCATTAGTGGGAGCGACTGTGGGTCATCATAATAACGTCCCACAGGCACAATTATAAGCCTTCTGGACATGTCATGGGACAAACTAAACAAAACACTGGTGAAAAGAGGCTCCCACCTTAAACACATGTCAGTTATTGCTGCACACAGTTAAGTTGTGCCAAGGCCTTAACTAATGCTTCTTTGGAGCACACGTTTCTGGTGTTTGCGCAACCTTCACCTGCTGACAGCTCTCAAGAGTCAAACTTCCACTTGTTGCCACAGCTACTGAATTATCAGGTTTAAAAACAATTTTTCTAAAAGGATATAAAAATTCACACTTTACCTACAACCAGTGATATCCTCCACCTTGCCCTCTATAGGTAGTTACAAGTGATCATGGCAGCACTGTTGCCTCACATAAAGATGGTTCCTGGATCGATTCCCCAGCCCGGTGGGAGTCTTTCTGTGTGGAGTTTGCATGTTCTCTCCGTGCTTGCGTGGGGTTCCCTCCGGGTACTCCGGCTTCCTCCTACAGTCAAAAAACATGCATACTCAGTTGATTGATGAATCTAAATTTCCCGTAGGTGTGAGTGTGAGCATGTGTGGTTGTTTGTCTCTGTAGCGAGGATATCAACCACCTTGATGGAATGGCAGTGCTGCACCCACCTGCACCGACCTCACCAAGCCCCAGAATCCCTTTCCAACTGACGACTGGCCAAACCCACATATAAAAATATAATATCATATATAAAAATATAACATTTAAAAAATGGATGGATGGATGGATGGATAGATGGATGGATGGATGGATGGATGGATGGATGGATGGATGGATGGATGGATGGATGGATGGATGGATGGATGGATGGATGGATGGATGGATGGAAAAAGGCAGGGAAAAGAAGCTTCTTGCTGAGACTGTGAAAACTGCAGGACCCAACGAGTCAGAGGAAGTGGTAGGGGATTAAAGGGGCACGTTTTACATCAACTTTCAATCACCACAAATCTTAATAATTCATATTCATATACAGCTTTCATCCCTTTACTGCAGAAAGGCAGCCTCAAAAAATCCACAACCACTGAAGAGCTGAGCTACAATGAAATAGACCTCAGCTTTCATTTTGCTTCATTTTCCCTTCATGTTCTGGTACACTTCTCTGACCCCCGCCAATTACATTAATTAATGTCATTTTAAATAATTTGCAGCTCCATCTACAATGACCTACAATCCAAACCATCAGTCATCTATTGTCTACGTCTTTCTACATCTTGTTCTTCATCTGTTATGGTGCGTAAAGTGGGGTCCAAATTGGATAAGCCTATTACAGACTCCAAACCTCTACAGACTCAGATATCCTCCAACTTTTTTTTCCTTCGTGTACCTTCATATCCAAGCTCTTCTTCCATCCTTTATACTGCTTCAACAGCTTTTTGAATCTCTCTCTCAGATCTCATCTATTTGCAGCTTCAGTTCTATGATGACATAACCTGACATGTCTTTCTCATGGTCGCCATGGTCACTATCCTCACCTACTCTGGGTTTTCCCTGTTTCTGATGAATGTGTTTCATGTTTCTCTCCACGTTATCTTTTTACTGGCTGCGTAAACCATATCAGACACACTTTTACTGGATTCTTTTATTAATCGCAGTTCACAGGATTACAGACGAATATTAACCAGTTGAGTGGTGCCCAGACAGATCACAACCCAATAAAGTCCAAAAAACATTCTCCTAAAAATTCAGAGGACATCATAATGAAGCTTTAGAGGTTTAAAAAAAAAAGAAATGAAAAAGACAAACTAAAGGACAGATTTTGACAAGAAATGTTTTAGAGTCATGTGTTTTGACTCATGTGCAACCATAATTTGATAATTTTGAGGTTTTCTTCAATTTGGACTTCAGAAATCCAGCTCAACCTGAAGAAGACCAAAACCAGTTACTTAGCAACATCCGAGCTGCAGAGATGTTTATTCCTTGTTCACCATTTACCAGCCCAGAACCAACACCATCACCCCCCCCCCCCCACCCCCCCCCCCCCCCCCCGCCCCCCCGACACGCAGCACTGCTTTACATGCTCCTTTTTTTAATGAACATTCACCGCAGCTCCTCCACAATAAAAAACCTTGTAACGTTTACGAGCTTTGATTTGAATGAGGGCAGTATGACCTTTTCTCTTTATTACAGAAGGAAGAAAAAAAAACTTTTTTATCTTTTTCAGTTTGTGGGATTATTTCCTAAATGTAGTAGTTTAATTTGATTGATTCGAATATCCTACTAATACTGAGAACAAGGTGGAAGGAAATTTAAGACAAATTCACATTCTGAGGCTGACAAACATTTCCTGTTTTTATGAAACTTGCAATTTAATATCCAGTGTTTACAGAGCAGAAAATATTAAATTACAGTTACCAGTAGTTGAAAATGATTTATTGTGAAGAATACACAATAAATGACATTTTTACTGTTATTATATCAGTTTAATCATGCTGAGGTCGTCTTCATCTCATGTAGTAATTGAACTCTGTATAGTTGTGCATCTTTACATGAGAGCTGAATACATATATCAACTAAATGCTGTCCTTTTTTCACATTTTCATTATTATGGACTTGCATCTTAAGTTAAATTCAGTGTGCCAGCTTTCAAGAATAAAAAAAAAACAAAAAAAAACATCATATCTTGGTTGTTCAGTAACTGGTTTATTTAAGCAGCAATTAAAGATAAAAATAGAACACGTCCATGGTAAAACCTGACCCTATTGAGCCACCTTATAAGGTACACCAGGTATAACTTATAAGGTGGCCAAGTGTAAACAAAAGCTATGTGGAGTCACAACTCTGAGGACCTCTCCTGGTCATCAGACACAACAGCAGTGGTGAGGAAGGACATTACTGGGGACAAACTAGAGGAGATACGCGTGTCCTTCTCCTGCTCCACCACTGAGAGCTTCCTGGTGTACTCCATCACCGTGTGGTGTCCTGGCTGCACCGCAGTTGACAAGAAAAAGCTGCAAAAGATGATAAGGTCAGTTGAAGGACAGTGTGCAGCGCTCTCCCCTTCGCCATCTCTGACCACCTCCTTCCTGGACACTTCCTGCTCAGCAAAGAAATATAAAAAACAGAAAAAGAAAACAGATGTGAAATACAGCTACCAAATAAGATATTAATCTGTCTTCTGGTCTCAGATTCTCAGTAATTTTGTGCATAACAAATTTCTTTTTTTATGCAGTATTTTCAATTAAAATTGTTTTTAATTTTATTTTTAATTTAAGTGTATTTATATTATCCTATTAAATATATTTGGTAAAACTGCATTTCCCGATTTCTTTTGTCATGATGTAGAGTTGCACTGGTTTGGACTTAACTTTGTCATCTTATCTGCTCTGTTTAGTGACAACTGGTTACTTCTTCTGTGTTGGTTTATGTTTGTTTACACCTGTGTCTATATATATATATATATATATATATATATATATATATATATATATATATATATATATATATATATATATATTTATATATATATGAACCAGCAACTTATGTTTAAATAAACAAAACAACGATTGCTCATCTCCTGTCTCTGCATTTCAAACACAATCAATGAATCAGAATATTTGATTAATCTTGGGCTGGGAAAGTGGGAGTGCAACATCTTCTGTGTGTAACTGTGCACTTTCGCAACCCTCAAAGTCACATGGTGCAGACAAACTTTTGTCTCAAGTTCAAGTCAAGATTAAAATAAATGGTAAAAAAAAGCATGCACACATGTACTTGGGGGTGTGTTGTTTTAATAACGTCTCGGCCTAATCTTGTTCACCTAAAAATTAATCAGTAGTATTTAGACAGTGCCATTAACTGCTTGACTTCAGGGAGTCAGGGTCAATTTTAAAAATAACATTAAACACCGAACTTTTCAATCAGTACTCCACACTACATAATTATGAATTTTCGTTTTAATTTGATTGGATAATCTTAAATATCCTTTCGGGCCATTTTGGTTCAGAATAGTTGTAAGCACAAATACACACTCAATCATTTAAATTTATGTTAGTTATTATGTACTTTTTTTGGTAACAAAATTTCACCAGAGGCTCTGGTGTCATAGTTTATTACAGGTTCCATCCGTCCATCCGTCCATCCATCCATCCATCCACCCATCCATCCATCCATCCATCCATCCATCCATCCATCCATCCATCCATCCATCCATCCATCCATCCATCCATCCATCCATCATCCATCCATCCATCATCCATCCATCCATCCATCCATCATCCATCCATCCATCATCCATCCATCCATCCATCATCCATCCATCCATCCATCCATCCATCCATCCATCCATCCATCCATCATCCATCCATCCATCCATCCATCATCCATCCATCCATCCATCCATCCATCCATCCATCCATCCATCCATCCATCCATCCATCCATCCACTTATCCAAGTTTGGGTCATGGGGACAGTAGTCTAACCAAAAAGAACACGACTTCCCTCTTCCCATGCACCTCTTCTAGCTCCTGCATGGGAATCCCAAACCAGCCAAGGGATATTATCTCTCCAGAGTGTTCTGGGTCTGCACCAGGGCCTTGTACATGCCCAAAACCCCTCCCTAGTTAAGTGTTGAGGAGGCATCCTAACCAAACTACCACAACTGGCTTCTCTCAATGTAGAAAAGCAGTGACTCTACTACAAGTCCCTTCTGAATGGTGGCGAATCTTTCTCTATTATCCAGCCACCTGACGGAGGTAAACTCCTGCATGTGAGGCAATGCAACACCTCATCCCAGACCACTGAGGACTTTCTACTCCTTTTTAACTGATAAGCGTGGTTTCAGATTTAAAGATGCTGATTCTCATCCTCACCACGTCACACTCGGCTGGAAGATGCTTGTGTGCGAGCTGCAGGAAAATGGTGTGAGCTCCAGTGTTCAGCTACATAAACCTTCCTCAAGCAAAGAAGGAATTAAAAATGGATGAGAGCATGCATTACTGAACAAAAGTTTTGCAAAAAATATTATAATATGGCCATTAAATAATTAAGTATGACAGGTAAAAAAAGAAATGGTTAAAGCCTTTCGTCTCTGTTAAGTGAGGGCTCTCGTGCTGCTATCAATAAAATCAAAAGCCACATTTTTCAATGTCAAGTTGTTGATTCTGCTACGTGATCCCAGTAGGCTAAGTAGTAATTAAGTTTTCCATCATGAAAACCTCAAGCTTTAAAAGTTCAGGTTTCTTCCATCAATGCACTTTCTTGCCACTTTGTCACCAAAATAAACCACTTTTAACAGCTTTACTTTGTTTCTGACCCACTCACTACCCAGCTATTTGTCCTCTCCTTCAATCTCTATTCATATTTCCATTTAACCTGCACTTCTCCCTCTCCAAAGTTCTCTTGCGTTCCCTCTATCCCATTATCAAAAGCATTTTACTCTGCCTAAACGGCTTACTAAGTCCACCCTGAGACAAAGGACCTGCCTTTCACAGAAAGTGCTGTCTCCACCATGAATACATGGTATTAATAGTATCTAGCATGCAGCTTTATTTGCAATACATCAAATGGAAATGTTCAGTATGAAGGTGTAGGTACATCAAAAGGAACTGAGATGAGTAAGTTCATACTACCACCACTCCTGGATTTTTTTCTCCTTTAGTCTATGTTTAAATTATTGATAACATTAGTCTAAGAGAATGTCAGCTCTTTGATCGATAGGAGGCCCTCAAGGTTCCATTAGCTCTGCTGTTCAGTAATGACTGGATCTTTCACAACACATCTAACTGGCGCTAATGTCTCTTCAAAAGCCATATTTGTTGGTAACTCTATTCAAACTATTAGAACTTTTGGCCAACATAAAGACATGACATGTGACACCAACTGTTCCTAACACAAGTGGACTAGAAAACCTGTGCAGTAAATTGTTGCTTGAAGAAAAAGAAAAACAAATCAACTAAATATGTTAAAATAGAACTATATGTTGAAGCATTGCTGTCAAAACTTGAGACAATGAAAGAAGTAATAAATTCATACAAAATAAAAACAAAGAGCTCACCAGCAAATCTATCAAGCATGACCATAATCCCTTTGACACTGCGTGACTCCACTTTATACCCTGTGGCTTCATGTGCTCGCTTCGCTTTATGTCTGAGCGCTGTTCTCGCGGCGTGGTTGGACAACCTAACAAAACCTGTGGCACTAAATCAATGCTACTGGTGTTGAAGTCACAAAAAGGCCTTATTCTAGTGGAATGCTGTTGCTTTCAAAATTAAATAAATAAATACTTACATTTTTAAATATTCAATAAAACATAAATATGACAATGAAATAAATACAAAATAAATCTTAAATGAATAAATATTCAAATAAATAAATAAAAATGACAACTTATTTCATGATAACTTATTTCATTTTTTTACATTACATTTACATATTTGTTTCATTATATTTTTATTTCATAATGGTTTATTTTTTATTAGTGAGACTTTTATTTTGTGTGTTTGTCCAGTGCTCAGTCGGAGAGGGATTCAGGGGCTTGGTGAGGCTGGTGTAGGTGGGGGCTGCGCTGTCATTCCATCAAGGTGGTTGAAAGCCTCTCTTAATATGTCTGAGATGCTTTTAGTCTCAGATATTTTACAGTTTTCAAATCTCAAACATCTAGTGAACGTTCAAGTCCACGCTAAACTTTGTTATGTTATGTTCTTCCTCTTAGTTGATGTTTTTTATCGGTTTTCAGTTTTCCCTCTCCACATGATAAATATAAAATTATTTGTCATGAAATAGATAAGCTGTCATTTGACAAATAAAATAATAGTGTAATTATTTCATTGTAATTTTAATTTATTCCTTTGAATATTTATTAAATTAAGATTTATTTTGTATTTATTTCATTGTCATATTATTTTTTTTTATTGAATATTTAATTATTTTAATAGTTATTTATTTAATTTTAAATAAAACGGTGCTCCTTAAATTCTTTCCAAAAAAAAAAAAAAAAAACCCAGCCTGGGTTCCTTTGTTAAAGCTGCAGTTGGGAACTTCCCAAATATCCAAATGCTTCCCCTCCCCTGCTGTCGAGGAGTGTCCTCTCTAGAGCGCTTGCATCTAGGCTGTAGTGCACAAGCACGAGGACCCTACGTTAACATGGAAAACATATACCTGAAAGTCAACTGAGCTTTTCAGGATATTAAAACTAACCTCCTTAGCTTTGAGTCCGAGCTTAACTTTTACAATGCGCAGGTATTACTGTACACATTATGGTAAACACAGTCTACAAGTAACAGCCAAAGAAGAAACCAGGGACAAGGAAATATTCAATTCAAATATCAAACTGAAAATCTTTCAAACCCCGCAGCTCCTTTCACTGCTGAAACGCTGTTCCAATATTCACCAGCTTTCCTTTTCCAGGTTGGAAGTGTGAAAACTGAATTGTTGATTTGGTTTCAGTAAACATTGTGTCTTACTCTGTCAGCGTTGTCCTGGCAAAACAAAGTCATGCAACAAAATGAACGGATCTCTGCAACATCCTCACACCAGTAATAAAAATGAACACCAAGTCCAATGAAAACCTTCGAAGACGGCAGCATGCGGATATTTGACATTGCTTTCTCAGTCTATGATTTTACTTTCAAAGTCTAATTGTTTTATGACTCAATCTTGGAACCTGTGTCCAATCATAAAATGTCATAACAGTAGTTCAGTAGCGCTGACACAGACAGCTCTTGTACCATGTAGTTACAACAGCACCATCGAAAGCACAGCGTGTCTCCATATCGGCATTTGTCAACTGCTTCCATGGTAACGACTCCCAGAGTCGCCAGAGTGGAGGTGAGGAGTCATTACCATGGAGGTGAGGAGTCATTACCATGGAGGTGAGGAGTCATTACCATGGTGGTGAGGAGACGTTACCATGGAGGTGAGGAGTCGTTACCATGGAGGTGAGGAGTCATTACCATGGAGGTGAGGAGTCATTACCATGGTGGTGAGGAGACGTTACCATGGAGGTGAGGAGTCATTACCATGGAGGTGAGGAGTCATTACCATGGAGGTGAGGAGTCATTACCATGGTGGTGAGGAGACGTTACCATGGAGGTGAGGAGACGTTACCATGGAGGTGAGGAGTCGTTACCATGGGGGTGAGGAGTCGTTACCATGGAGGTGAGGAGTCATTACCATGGAGGTGAGGAGTCATTACCATGGAGGTGAGGAGTCATTACCATACATGTATAGAAAACTACAGTAAATGGAGTGTCAATGTGATTGATATTCAAATCAAATAAGACGGAGATTCAAGAGTTACCTTTAATTGTTTAAAATTAAATACTGCAAATATAATAAGACGTTCTTCTTTATTAAATAAATGTTAATCTTAAATTTTTTTTTTAATGTTTGATTTAATTTTTGGGTTCTCAAGTTTTTTCATTTTATTTATTTATTATTGTTAAAGGTTATCAGCAAACTTCATGTACTAGACAAAGGTTAACCAACTATATCAGGCTGAAATGTAGTTTAATCTGTTAAAATAATGTTCTCTTATTTTCTGTTCAGGAGTTTTAGCGCAGCTTTGAAATCAGGGCTCAATTACACAGTAGAGGTTTCAAAACTCTTATTGCATGATTTTATTTTATGTGTAGTTTTTTCGGGGGTGGGAGTGAATGTGAACATATCAGTGGGCCAGGTACTATAACACCACAGACCCCCGACGTCCACATCTTTAACTCCACTCCAAACATGCCAGCATGTGGTGTTTGATGTGCCGGAGAAGTGAGGAGCACATGGAGAAAACCCATGTTCAACTCAAGTAAGAGTTGTAAGTTTTGATCTATTTATCTGTCCTGGACATTTCAATAGTTCTGTTCTTGGCAGGAAAGCGTGTTTTAAACCGCTTGTCGAATAATAGACACTAGGGTTGTCTGATTCCTGAAGACCATTGGTCCTGGTGTGATCTGCCACCGCTGGTCTTTTCCAGGTGACTGTGAGCAAAGCGTCAGTTTCTCTAACGTTAACTAGTCTTCTCTGAAGGCTGATAATGAACTGCGAAGAAGGTGAGACGGCTGGTTTTAGGCTTTTTTTCATCCCACAATCGTTTCACAAATTAATGTTATGTTAAAACTGAATTTTTCCCTTCAAAAATTTGTATCATTCTTTTGAGAAAATAAAAACATTACATACAATCATTCAACATGTCATTTAATTAATTAATAGGTTCCAACAAAAGCTTTTGTGATCGAGGTATTTTCTTCAGGTAGCACAGCCACACACGACAACACAGATCACACGAACGTGAGCACACGTTTATCCTCTCAAACATGACGGTGAAGAACTTCACATTTGTCCGTTGTGTGACATGGGTCGCTCTGACCACTGACATTACCACTGAGTTTTTGTTTGCTGTTTACATTTTCCTTCCTTATGACACTCTTCTTGCACTCTGCTTTCATGTTTAATGGCTTGAGTTGATGTTTCTCCTGTAGATTTGAGTTTGCTTGATTGTTTTCCTATGAAGTATGTAGTCATGTGTCCTTGGCTGATGCTCGGTGGTGCTCAGGTGTGTGACATGAGTGGGCTTTGCAGGACCTTCTCAACCCTTTTCCTGGACCACTGGCTGTGACTATTGCTGTGGCCAGAAAATCTTCAGTGCTGTAATGAGCTAAAAATGAAGAGGACAGTGGTTGGGATGTCACCGTGGTCAGAGGTTGCACCTCAGTCTCCAATTAAAAGCTCTCTGTCGCAGTCACAGGATTATTGGTTAGCAAGGAGGTTATTTAGAGCTACAACAGCGCCTTTCAAAGGAGGGGAGGGGAAATAAACAAGAATTCATTATTAACATGTGCAGCATTACTTTTTAGAGGACTTCACCCATTTTCCCCACCATTTAGTTTCCTGCTTATGAGCCCAGCTCTTGAAAAATAATCAGGAATTGAGCGCTCAGGTGCCACAGATGCACAGTGAATGAAAACTGAAGCATGCAGTCTCACAAAGCACGAGTGCAGGATGCATCTCATCCCGGCTGCATGGGTCATCCTAATAGCATACGCGAATACCACTTCTTTTTTTAAACTACCAGGATGAAACCTCCTTATACTTAATATTTATGCCTGAAGTTTTTTATCCATTCTACATTTTACTCATACTGTTTTTATTGTTGCTGGCAGAGTCCTCCTATCTCATATATGTGCAAAAATACTTATTGCACCGAATCATATGAAATGATGGATGCACATTCTGAATGACAAACTTAAAAAAAAAAAGGTCAGTCAATAAAAAAGTAACCTTTACTAAACAAGACTCATCACACTTCTCTCTGCATCAGATTTTCTTCAGGGTTCTGCATGGATAGAAATCTGATCTGATCTTACCTGCATGCTGGTTCAGAGAACTGTCGCGTGCACATGAAAGTGGGATGCAGCAGTAGATGTGGTTATGAGTCCATGTCAACAAATTCTTTCTTTACCAAATCAGAATGCTTTCCAAATAGGACAATGTGCCTGATGGAGTGACTATAATCTCTGGGGGGTTCAGCCAAGGTTTTGTTAGTAACAGGAGTCAACTCTAGTGAACGCTGCAGCTAATGAGGCACAACGGTTGTCTTTCAATCAGAAAGTCCGTGTATTGATTCCCAGATTTCCAGCGCACATGTTTAAGTGTCCTTGGGAAGAGACAGCTCAGCTTTAGACACATTTGGATTTTAGCTGATTTAATACTTGTGGGTCAGTTACAGAGCTGGAAAATGTTATGTTGGCCAAGAAGTCACGTGCTGGGTCTAACATGGGTTGTGCCTTGTACTGCAGGGGCCACATGTGGCTTTAACCTTAAGTGTTGTATGGCAAAGCAAAACCCATCATTCAAAGCCAAAGAGGGGCCAAAGAAAACGACAGATGTGGATCATGATTGGGATCAACATCATCTTAAATCTGGAACCAAAATATACAATTCCCTCCAGTGTGTTTCTCACTTGTATGATTCTCTAAAGAAAAGCATCTGCTAGAAGAATAAAATGTAATGAAGATTCTGAGGTGAGTCTCAGAGCTCAGGAGGAGACGTGGATCTTGGATCGAGACAATTTTGTCTCCCATGTACAAGAAGTCGACCAAATCACTGGTTCTGATTCAATATGTTCTAGTTGCATTAAATCTGCAGTACAGGAGAATGAGACATGACATCTCATTAACTGACAGGTTGGTCAGGACAATTAACAGCCTGCTCATATCATTTGAAGAATAAGTAAAAGTGGTTTTGAGGGGACAAATAACAGCAATTATGTGAAAACACATCCTGCAATACATAGTATAAACACCAAATACACCAATGTAATAATATAATACAATATAATACACCAAATAAACATAATATATGATGGTAAAAATCAGAGCAGCATCTCAAAATTGCCAGTTTGCAGACGTAAGTGCAGTGATGTCGAGTAAAGTAACTTGCTCCAATATGAGTGACCAGATGCTCACTAGCATTTAAAAGCCACGACAAAGGTCTCATAGTCCATATAAAAGATATTTGTGTGTCTCTCTGATTTATTAAGATCACTTGTTGGTCTGCACATGTAAAGTTCTGAATTTTGCATTTGAATGCAACTATCTTTGGTTAGAGTCAAACAATACCTTATTTCTGAAATATAAAAAGATTTTATGTTAATCTTGCAGGCTTGGTTAGAAGGGTACAGCTGTCATTTGTATTCTAAGACATAACTACTTTTTCCCCCCAGCTCATCAACATATTTTTGAAAAATACAGCAACATATACAGCAAGATTCATAAAGATTCAGTGAAAGGCTGGGCCTCCAGAGCTGAGCTCAGATGGGGGTTGTAGGCTCAGGGAGACCCTACATTTTGTTATCAGGAGACTCTTAACTCAATGTGTTTTCAGTGATTTATTTGAATCATTTTCTCAGGCTTAAAGCCATACAAAGCCACAATTTTTCATGACTCCTCCACTCCAGCCATGCCCGTTGTATCTTAAAGGGCTTCAACCGGCAGCTCCGGCAGCTCCAGTCACATAAAAAAAAGAATCGAGAAAAAAAAACAAAACAGTAAAAGCAGATAAATAATAACAAGCACAAAACTCATTTGCACAAATGCAGTATGTAATATAATATATACTGTCCCCCCCGGATACGAGAAACTCCCTTAAAAGAAGTTTAAGGAGCAATAATTCTGCTTGTATTTCAGCAGTGGAAATTTAAAAGGGGTCATAACAGCAACTGAGTCCAACTGGACACCTAAACGAGGGGTAAGGACAAGATGAAGTGAACAAATAAATATGTGAAGGTCATTTCATAAGGTAGAAAATCACATTACAAACAAAAAAAACCTTCTGAGACAGAAGGCTGAGGCTGTGGCTCCCTCAGCCAGGCAGCAGGTGCTGGTTTGGTCCTTGCTTCACTGAGCCATGTCTGGCTGTATGGGTGGTTTCTCTCCCAGATGGGGCACAACAAGTCCTGGAGAGAGAAACTGTGTGCTTGCGTTTGATGAGGTGAGGGGAGGGGAGGGGAGGAGAGCTGCCATGTGTGCGAGGTGATTAGATTGGCAGCGTCTGAAGCCTGGGCCCATGGCCGGGCGCCTGTCTGAGGGTTAGGGCTCGTCTCTCAGTGTACAATCAGCTGCTCTGTGATTAGCCACTGATGGGTGAAGTCACCCAAAACTTACACCAGTGCCAAATTCTCCTCTCTGTAAACAAGGTGACCATGCTTGACATTTGCCAACATGTCTTTGCTCATCAAAAATGAATGAGCTCCCAGCCAGGCTTTTTTGGCTGATGTCGGCATGAGGGTAATGGGTATCTACAGAGGGGCTTTATAGTCAGCTGACAACTTCATCTCTCACAGCTTTTTTCACATTTCTGTTTTTTAAAGCAATAAACACTGCTGGTTAATATTTTGTACATTTGTTTTGTTTTCCTTCTGCATTTATCTTAGCTGATCTGAGCATTTCTGGACGCTTGTTCCAGACATGTGGAGCATAGAAGCTGAAGGAAGCTTCTCCATGTCCGGTTCTGACTCTGGGAACTGATAAAACACCGGATCAAGATGATCTCATGGGTCTGGAAGGTTCTTACTGGGTCGGGAGGTCACTGATGTATTTTGGACCTAAACCATTCAGAGCTTTCTAGACCAGTATCAGAACATTAAAGTCTGTCCTCTGAAGGACAGGCAGCCAGTGTAAAGACCTCACAGCTGGACTGATGTGGTCCGCTGTTTTGGTCTGCAGCAGAGTTCTGGATGAGCTGCAGTTGTCTAAGTGATGTTTTAGGTGGACCTGTAAAGATGCTTTTACAATAATCAAGCCTACTAAAGATGAATCCATGGACTAGATTTTCCAGGTTCTCCTGAGACATCAGAACTTTTAACCTTGATATATTCTTCCATAAAGACCCACCCAGTTCTCCAGTCGTGTCAGTAATATATTGCGGTCAACTGTATCAAATGCAGCACTGAGGTCCAGTAAAACTAAGACATTTTTCACTGTCTGTGTTAAGGCATATGTCATTAAACACTTTAGTCAGAACAGTCTCAGTGCTGTGGTTGTAAAACCTAACTGGTTTTAGACAGCAGTCAAACAAAGAACTATCAAATATTTTACTTTAACAATCACGTCATCTAAAGAGCTGTGAAGATCACATTGATTAAACTGACAAGATATTCCTAAAGTAAGGTAATACTTGTATGTGACCATGATACTTCTCAGATCATGACAAGATGCTCGGGTTTACATCTCTTCATTCATCAGTCAAATTAGAGAAATATCAGTATATGCATATCTTAAGCATGATGTGCAAGTACTCTACAAGTACTCCCTTACTGCTTCCATTTAAACAATTTGCTTAATTAATTGAACATCAGCAGGTGTGATCTCCTCTAAAAAAGCAACGGTTCGGGGAGTTTTCTGGGCTGGAGTGTTCAGGGGGGTATGACCCAGTTCAAAGCATGACACGATTTATTTTAATTATTCTCAAGTGTGTGGTGTCAGCGCAATTATTGTACTGCTCCCAACTGAGTCTCCTTGATCTTAAGCCATTAACATCGAACATGTAGACAACGTACATCATCAACAGGGTGTTACATTTATTTACAGCTCACAAACGTGGTGGAAAATGGAAGAGAACACAACATTACACAACACAATACTACACAACGCAACCAGAACTAAACAGATTATAGAAAAATAAATCCAGTTTGCAGAATAGTGGGAAAAACTTAGACCCCTTTATAATGTATCATGCAACCAGTGGACTTCTCTCTGGCACGAAAAGTCCAGCGGAGCAGGACAGACGCCACAGTTATACTTTCATGTTTCTGTGATGCTGCCTACAACTCAGATTTGCTCAGTATCAAATGCAGGGTTTCCACTACATGTAAATAATCCTGGCACACTGCCACGCCAAAATAAAAGTTGCTGTGCATCCTACCCATAGACTGTGTAAAACAATTATACCATATATATAATTACTCCGATAACGACAGACTCTGTTACACTTAATTCAAGGCAGTATATTGCTCCATAGCAACATCCGATGGGGCCCGGCCCCGCTGGCCCTGAACGCTGAGCGGATGCAGCACATACTACATATGTCGGCGATCCGCCTCCTCCTTTGGTTTTCCTCTGAAGTCAACTTTGATCACATGAGTTTCTGTGCATTTAGAAGATTATAATAAAAATTGGCAATCGGCAACTGTGAGTGATTCCAGTCTGGAGTCCCCTGTATCTGATTCTGAGTCAAGTCCAAGTCATAAAAGAAAAAGCCAAGCCGAGTCCAAGTTGGGTCCACTATTGATCAGAGTCGAGTCCGCATTGGGTCCAGTCCAAATAACACACCTGCCAGCTTTTTAAACACATGCACAGTATTTCATGTTCCTGTTACATTTCAAAAATGTCACACTCATGTAAATGTTTAGAAACACTTGCAGGACACGTTTTTGATTACTTGATAGCTAAACCTCAATTACATGTTCATAGCCTAGTGCTTAGAGCACTTTTTTTTTACATAAAATTTACATTAACTTACAAATAAACAGTATAATCGGAAGATTAACTGCATCCCATGATGGTGGCTACTTCCTACTGACAAACTGCGCCAACATTACAGCGTCAGGAGAAATACAGCTGCAGCTGGGCGAAAGTGAGTTTCAGCTCCAGTTCATCAGTCAGCTCACAGCATCAGAGAGTTTCCTCCAGCGTCTGTCCCTGAGCCACAAACATTCCCGTATACTTGTCTGGGTGAGTTCTACCAGATGAACACTGAAGTTGGAAATTTGTCCCCATCGTCTTCTTGATGGTTCTTTACCCAGATGAAACATTTAGCAGTGCACTTTTTACCACTACACAGAAATATGTTCATAAACATGCCTTGAACTGATGGCATGTGGGAACATGCATCTGCATGAAACTAGAATGAAAGTTAAAGTGGATATTCTCTTGTGCCAAATCGTTGTAACAGAAAATTTCATACAAATCTGAGGACCCATCTCGGAGTTACAAATCCAAATAATAATATATAATTTTGAACAATCCTTTTTGAATTTAAGTGTTTCCATATCAGTGATCCTCAGCAGTGCCCGGTCTTGTTGGCGTGGCTTGCAGTTGGGGTACCAGGTGTGGGGGTGGAGGTACCCAGCTGTCAGGCCTCCACCACTGGCATGACTCATAACAGCGTCCCACCGTCAATCTGTCAGTCACGGCTGACAGAGGCCTCAGCAGGACACTCAGCATGGAGGGTGACAGGGTGTCTGCTGGCAAGTCTGAAATGTGAACTCACTGTGTGTGTGTGTGTGTGTGTGTGTGTGTGTGTGTGTGTGTGTGTGTGTGTGTGTGTGTGTGTGTGTGTGTGTGTGTGTGTGTGTGTGTGTGTGTGTGTGTGTGTGTGTGTGTCTGTGCGTGTCTGTCTGTTTTTCATGTGCAGGGTCTTGGCCGTGGCTTAGGAGGTAAATTTGGGATGCTGTGTGCGTGACGCAGTGAAGAAGGGTGGCATCAGCACTCAAAGAGGTGTGTATCTGAAGACCTGCAGTTCATTATGGTTGTGAAGTGCTCTACTGGGGTGTAACCACTGATGGCGAAAAACTGCCTGGTCACTCTCGGCATGAGCAGTTCTACCTCTCCCCCTTTAATCTATTCATCTTTTTGCACAGCGCAGCTAAAATGCGTTCCATCCTTATGAAAAAGAAAGATTAAAGAAATTCGGGTCACAGTGCACCGGAACCGGTTTACCTTTTTTTCCATAAACTGTTTGCATTAGATACAGGTGTATTATACAGTTCTTATAACAGAAGTAGTGAGTTTAAACTTTTCTTTAAAATATTTGTCTTCATGCAGGTTCACTTAGAGTTAATAAGAGAAGTAATACTGCATTTACAAAAATAACAAGCCATAATCAGTGTATTTCTTTTTTCTTTTCTTAACAAGCACAGCACTGGTTAGACAACACTAGCAGGAATAACAATGAGCTACTTCCTCTACTCCGGCTCTTTCTGAAAGGTAAATCAATCTCGTATCCGTCTTTGTGACGGCACGTTGTTGTCAGCTTCAGACCTCCGTGTGGGATGTTGCAGTGGGTAAACGGCTAACGTGGCAGTGTGCGAGAGAAAATGAGACGTACCTACTTGTGCCACCAGCAGCCCCCTGAAAAGGTCCTGTTCTTCCATCAGTGCTGATCGGACCCTAAATCAGTTTATTCCTGTCCTATTCCTGTCCAGTCTATTCCTGCAAAAACATCCCGTCCAAAAAAGCAGAATATTATGTAAATCTGGTCAAAATTGTCATAGTTTAGGAACAAAATCTTTCTCCATGGGGTAAGATATTTTTACTTGATTATAATCTTAAAACTAGCAATATATTCTAAATTATTCTAATTTCTCCTAAACAAGTTTTTTACTTACTTAGAAATTAGGTTTGGCAGTGTATGAATGCAGAGCCATTAGATGCCCATTTTACATTTAAATTAAAAACTTTAATTTGTATATTTGTATATATTCATTTCATATTGATGACAGGCTACTTTTGAAGGAAATCTTGTTCCTGTCGTAACATGACGGGCAGCATCTCCTTTTTCCATGTTCTAGATAATATTATCTAAATGCTGTTTATTCACATTTTAAACAACCCATGAATTTCATGAATTTTTGTAGGGCTGTTCATGTTTTTTCAGCAGAGGAAATCTATTGAAGTTGGCAGTCTACTTTATTTGGATTGTTATGTAAATACATTCGGTACCTGGAGTTTACATTTTATTAGTGCAACGCTAAAGATCAACATTAGTAAAAATCTGTTATGCATTGTGATGTGGCTCAGGGTGGTTTCATGTGTGGCGTCTCATGTATATGTGAAAAGTTGTGATGGACAAAAAAAAAATGTTTAGAATAAAATGCATTTAATGATGTTTGAGTGGCTGGAGAGACCAAACAAACTTTATGCATTCAATCCATTGACCCATTTTTTTTTAACTGTATATAACATCAAAGCACTTATTTTTTTCTTTCCACCTATATAACATCCTCCTTTTCCCTTTTCACATTATATCCAGCCATGTGGAAGCGATGATCTGTGGGCCACCTCTGAATGCCTGCACCACAGAAATGACTCATTATTGTACACTTGGACAAGCAGGAATAGATCACATGAATAAAACACTTTACCTGCTGGCACTGAAGTTCACACCTCCATCTTTATATTTAACTTTAGTCAACTATTACAGTCTCTCTGTTTTATTACCATTAATACATTATTGGAGCCTATTTCAAATGACACTTGATATAAAGTGAATTCTTATGTTTTACACATTATGTGAAATTAGATTCTTAAGGTTTTTCATTATTATGCGGATTGTATGACTTGTTAAGTGAAATTTACAGTATTTTCTTTTTAGGAAATAGTAGAGCCTGAGAAGATTGGGTGACTGGAAATGAAAAGTTAAATATAAAGGAGCAGGTGGTAACTTAAACTTGAGTGTGTGTTCATAAATCAGTCATTCAACCATCGTCTTTCTGTGTGGCGAATATTCTCCCTGCGTTCATGTGGGTTTTCTCCCGACACTCCCACATTCCCAACACATGTATACAAGTATGTCAAGATGATTAAAGATTCTAAATTTCCCGTGTGTGTGTGTGTGTGTGTGTGTGTGTGTGTGTGTGTGTGTGTGTGTGTGTGTGTGTGTGTGTGTGTGTGTGTGTGTGTGTGTGTGTAGCCCTGTAATACACTGTGTACCGATGCCGCACAAAGAGAGCTGGAATAGGCCCCAGCAGATCCAACAGATCTTAGAAAGTAATCTCAAACTAACACGCTGTCAGCCCGGAAAACATCTTCATCAACCAGTAAGATTAATGGAGAACAAATGCTTTAATTTGTTTGTCGTTTGTTCAGTTTGGTTGTAAAAAGATTAGACCTGGAAAAATGAAAAAAAAACAAAAGAACACTGTGTTCGGTTTACTTTATTTTAGAGTGACAGGTGGATCAGAGTAAGAAGAACGGTGGATGACGTGCCTAGCGCCGACTGTTCAAGCCTCTGGGTGGAAATTTCACGATCTGGGGTTGTTTGAAATTTTATCACATTGACGCAACATTCCAATTTGACATTGTCAGGAATGATGGTCCTCAAAGAGTTGCTCGGGAAAAATGAAACATTTCCACACACGGAGTGACCGCCACGACTTATCTGCCACAGAGTCTCGATCTTAAGCCCAGGTGTTGTGGATATGCTGTGACGGGTTTAAAACAGAAAATTTAAAACCTGGTTATATAGATTTTGTCTTTTCAGCGTAATTAGTCTTTGGAGAAAGATGAGATGGTGACACACAAACATTATCTGTATTAGATACACACACAATCCACTTAAAATCAAGCTTCTTTCTTTTTCATATCGAGTATTACACAGAATACAAACAGAAACAGACCCATTAACCAAACTTCAGCCATGTTTAAGGACCTCAAGGACGGATGTCCACTCATTTTTTGGTCCTAAATTCCAATTAAACAGAGGTTGTTGTTTGTGGCCCCAAACAGCTTAGGACGGGATTAGATGGTCTTGCGATGGCCTCCAGTAAAACTGTACGAAACCTTGGTGTTATTTTGATCAGGATTTATCATTTAAACAGCATATTAATCAGGTTTGTAAAACCGCGTTTCTCCACCTCCGTAATATCGCAAAGATCAGGAGCATCCTCTCCCAGATTTATGCTGAAAAACTAATTACATATCTTCTACATTAGATTACTTTAATGTGTTGTTGGCTGGATCTCCAAGTAATTCTCTGAATATCTGTTATCAGGCACCATCACTATGGAACCAACTTCCAGTTTGGGTGAAGGAGGCTGACACCACCTCCACCTTTAAAACTAAACTGAAAACATTTCTGTTTAATAAAGCATATAGTAGTACTTTAATGTGTTAGGACCAGTAGTCAAAGTTGCAGCTGCAGGACCAGAATAGAGCACCTGGTCTTCAACACAGCTTCATCCTGGATCTGCTGCTGTAGACCTGCTGCAGGGGGACCCCAACATGATCCACTGACTGGTGCCCCTCACCTCCTCTGTTTCTCTTTCTCTTCTTCAGCTCAATCCTCAGTTATTAATTAACAGTATCTTATAAGTATATTTATGGTCCGTTGTTCTTGAAGTTTGTTGTGCTGGTCTGTCCCCTCTTTTTCTCTTCCGTACATGTTTTGCAGACCAGATCTTCAGGACCTGCATTCAGCCCTGCAATCCCACCTTCTGACCTGCAATCCCACCTTCTGACCTGCAATCCCACCTTCTGACCTGCAGTCCCACCCTCTGACCTGCATCTTCTGACCACCTCAGTGTCTGCTGTCTACACCTGTTTATATAGTCGTCTCTGTAGATCAGCAACTAACCATGTATCGGTCATATAGACATAAAACTCTTAGTTCTGCTGCTGACAGATAATTATACTTATGTATCTTGTCTGTTGTTCCTTTGATGGTGTGTCTGTCTCTCATCGCTCTGTTTTTCCTGCTCTACCAGCTGGTCTTCAGCAGGAGGGTCCCCCCTAATGATCCAGGTCCTGATCCAGGTTTCTTCCCTCTTAAAGAGAAGTTTCTCTTGTCACTGTTTGGTTTAATGTTTTTCTCCCACTAGTGGAGTTTTTGCCTCCTGTTGTTTATGTGATAATTGCTCGGTGGTCATGTTCTGGGTCTCTGGAAAACACCTAGAGACAACTTGTGTTGTAATAAACGCTATATAAATAAAACTTAATTGAATTGTATTGAATTGGCGGGAAGCATGGTGGCTTAGTGGTTAGCACCTGCCCGGTGGGTCTTTCTGTGTGGAGTTTGCATGTTCTCCTCATGCTTGCGTGGGATCTTTCCGGATACTCCGGCTTCCTCCCACAGTCCAAAAACATGCAGGGTAGGTTGATTGTCACTAAATCTAAATCTAAACTAAATCTAAACTGCCTGTAGGTGTGAGTGTGAGCGTGCTTGTTTGTCTGTCTTTGTATGTGGCCCTGTGATGGACTGGCGACCTGTCCAGGATGGACCCCTGCCTCTCGCCTGTAATGAGTCGGGATGGGCTCTGGCAGACCCCCGTGACCCTGCAAAGGTCAGCAGGTATAGAAAGTGGATGGATGGATGGATGGATGGATGGATGGATGGATGGATGGATGGATGGATGGATGGATGGATGGATGGATGGATGGATGGATGGATGGATGGATGGATGGATGGATGGATGGATGGATGGATGGATGGATGGATTCAATTCAATTCAGTATCTCAAATCAATTATCTATTCATTGGTCTATTCATTTCTTAGACCTGCAACCCAGTTGACTTGGGTCAAAAATGAGAAATAAACTTACAAGGTCAACTTCAGGTTAAGGACAGAATAGGCTTCATATTCTTCTCAGTGCAAATAAATATATACTTTCTGAAGGGCAATGCCACTCTCATAAATCATTTCACACTGAAAACGAATTCAAAACAAAGAGCAATTACAAGTTTGGGTCATTTGGACTAAATGTCAATCTGCTGGATCCAGCTCATTATTTAACAGGTAATCCAGATAAGGGCCTTTCAGCAGATGCTACATCCCAAAATGAATTTTCAAGAGGGTTCTTTGTAGAGTATGGCACGTGCGGCATCTTGAGAGACTAATTATAAAGAAATATTAATGAACTTTTTGATGATATGAGTTTTCTCATTCTCCTCCTCTTTCTTCAAGCCTCTTGGACAAGATAATTAATTCTAAGTAGAAGGTTGTGCCTTCACATTGGTCCTTGTATTTAGTGTCCTTTGGAGTCTAATTACAGATGGCTGAGAGTGAATTATTCGATTTGCAGATTTAGAGAAGACTAAAAGGGATAACACATATGTAGATGCATGTATATATGTAGATGTTTATTCACTTTTTTAAAAACATTCATATTTACTTGCACTACTCATTTTTCTATATTGGGATCATCTTCCTTTTTTTTTTGTTTTACGGAGGGTGTTATTACGATGACATGCTTACTGCTGCACGTGTGGCTGCTGCAGCCGAGACATGACTCCATACCAAATAGCAGTGATGTTCTGCAAGTCTGTTGACATCCTTTGCAAACAGAATATTTATACATGTTTCTTAGGAAGCGAAGGGGTCTTAGGGTACATGAAAATGCTCACCACAGTCAGGCTGACAAGGACCTGTTTGTCAGATTGAGACTAATGCATTATACAACTCAAACTGGATGAGCAAGCCAGCGATATCTTAACCAATAATTCAAACTCCATTTGTGTGCAATCCTGGTATCTGCTCAGAAAAGACAAAAAGATTAGTCTAAAGTGGTCATGAAACACAGCACGCGATGTAACGATGCCACCAGGATCCTACGCATGGTAAGTAATCATATTCACTGCTAAATTCATGTTTGAATAAGAGAAACTTCCATCCATATTTCACCATTTCCTCATACTTTTAGCTCTCCTGCAGCAGATCAACACCGCTTTGACTCAGGCATTTTGCCTGATATATTATTCAAACCAGTGAACAGTATCACTTAGCATGGCTAAGTCTGCTAAATCTGATTGGTGTGATGCACACAGACCTTAAATGACCATATTTATGTTTATAACTCTTGTTTGTTATACTTAAGCTTAAGAAACCAGCTCATAGAATTGTCTTTATGGGTAAGGTTCATTTTGTACTAAAGAAAGATTTGTTTTATCAGTGTAGTACTGGGGTTATGAGTCCATGTGAAGTTGTCATCTCCATGTGTATCTGAATTACATTAATCTTGCGAGTCTTGAACGAATCGTTCACAACTCGTGAGTCACGAGGCCCCGTCTCTGTTGACTCGTTCACTGAGTAGTCGCCACTACTGCGACCTTTCTGACTGCAAAGAAGAAACCAGACAACACATCACTTTTGTGTGACTGATATTTAACTTTATTTTTCTAAAAGCGAGAGCCCTGTTTTCATGTTTCAAATCAAAGTGAGCTGTGAACGAACAAAGCCCTCTGCTTCTCGCAGTGACCTGGCTTCTCTCATACATGAACACATCACAAAGTGAGCGAATCACTCAGTTTCTGACTGCCAGCACAGACAGCCACTCTCTTACCTGAGTTGAAACTTTTCTGCCTCTGTCTTCGGTGTTACTTTGGACTGTCGCCTTTGCCATACCATAACTGCGTGAGTTTGAGACATACAAAATAATTTCACTTAGAGAATTTTTCATCATTCATTTTGCCAATGAAATTAATCTTTTTTTTTTTCATTTCAAACCAGTGGTTTTAGCGTATCAATCATATGAATCACTGGGGAACTGGGAGGGGGTGGAGCCTGTGTGTGCACGCTCTGGGTAACTGACTCAGTGACTCATAAAACTCAGAAATTCAATTCACGTTGATGAGTGAGTCATATAAACTCGAGTCAGTAAAATGAATCTCCTTTCCATCACTAAATTGCCGTTCCAAGCAATAACTCTAGCAGGTTTTACTGAGCTACATGGAAATAGTTCTGCTTATTTACCCTGCACTGAGAAGTGTACCTACCTAAACTCCAGAAAAAATTACATTTCAATGCATAAATTTGACTAATAGTTTTTGTTTGTTTTTTTTGTTTTTATTTTAGGTTAAGATAAGATTGTATTTTATTTATCCAGAGGGATATTCAAGGAAAACATCCCTCTGCAGGAATCATCAACAGACCCAAGTAACCACAATTCAAGTAGAAATAAACAACATGCCTCAAAGATACCACAGAATGACAGACTAAAAATGACCAAAGAATGAGGAAAACTGGCTTGGTTTCATTCAACAGTCAGAAATCAAACAGGGATTTTGATTAAAGTCTATCCTATTTACTACCTTACTTTTGCATAATACTTTCTTAAAGAAGGCCTTTTGTTTTCTACTCAATTGTGAGAAATCAGGTTAAAAAAAAAACACAGTCACAGGGCATAACGATGTTTTTCTGACCACAAGAAAAGAAAGAAGAAAAGAGAAAGTGAGTCACTGTCACTTCAAAGTGTGTAGTTCGAGCGAAGACATAAACTGTTTTGTGTATTTGCTCTTCGTCCCGTGGCCTCATTTTAAGGTGAACTTTTGGTTTATTCGTTAAAGCGTGCAGGATATGTCTGTGGTGAATTAAGACATTAGAAACAATAAACTACAAGACTGAATAAAACCTTGTTAGCTGTTCTGTTACCTTTACTCTTAGTTGGAAAATACTCAGTTAGGGATTGCAAATTTATAGAAATGTATTCTTCCTGTATTTGCCTACATGAATTTTAAAACTATTACGTTATCACACAAATATTTCTTTTATAAAGCCCTTAAACACTGTTGCTGAACTCTGTTGGCAATGTAGTTACCTCAGTATGCAGAAACTGCTCATTTTCACACAAAGTGCCTGATTACTAACTTCTCTGATGACCCCAAGAGGCAAAAATATGCATGTTGATTTCAGTTGCTAAAGAAAAACTAGAATGCTAATGTGCACCATATTTCAGGTTTCTATTTGCACACATGTGAGACGGTGTCAAAAGTATTTTTGGGAGTAATATTTCATTTTTAAATTCCCTCAGTGGTTCTGGACTTAAAAAAACAATGATTTATGGTTGTTGATTGTACACTAGTGGATGACCGTGAGATAATAGTGTTTTCATGTTAATCTCAAGTAGTTAGAGGCTTTGACAGTGGGCCATCTCATCCATCCGTGGTGGCATCGATATCTTTTACAGTATCTGCCAGGGACAGAACTGAAAATCTGGTGATCATCATAGTGTGTGGGAATTCTGGCAAAGACCTGGGTTGCTAATGAAAATCATCTGTCAGACTGAGATACCTCCACCAAATGTCTGCTGTGGCTTCAAGAAGAGAGAAAGATCTGTGGGACGAGGTCGGCAGTAATGACGCAGCCAGACAACCATTTGTGAGCTGGACAGTGTCGGGGAGCTCTGCGATTTGAGCATTCGCAGTACTGACAAATGCGTTTAGGACTTTTCTTCCACAAGTGCAGATTAAATATTTTAAAATTCCCCTAATTAGAAGTTATTGGAGGAGAATATTTTGAGAGCATATGTCCATTTTAGGACTTTTTCCCAACAGTTTTAACAGTCATAAGCACCTTTGTACCTTAACAGAGTGAATACTAACTGAAATTGCAATAGAAATTTTACAATAATTTGCTAAAAAAATCAAATTAAATCTATACAGTAGCTAAAACCTTTTGCTAGATTTGTTTCTTTGTTTTATCCAGTAACAGGACAATATCAGCACTTGGCTCAAATAAAAGAGGTAATAATGTTAAGGAGTAGTACAAGCACCACATAGCCCCATTTAAAATTAAAAAATACCAATGAAAAAGAAATTATTTAAAATAAAAGGTTTAGCTGTTGCAAAAGGTTGATAGTTTTAATCAAACGGCTACAGACCCTGTCAAGTATGTTGCCGGCATCTTGGGGGCCGTTGCCTTTCCGTTGCCTTTTACAGATCCTGGGCAACATTTGTGAGGTCCAAAACTAATTGCACAATAGCTGTAAACGGCACATGGTTTGGTGAAAAAACTGTTTCAGAAACACATCCTGAATGTGACCCATGTCCAGCTTCTCACAATGGGAACATCTTGTCGCCAACCTCCCTGCCGGTGGGCGGTCTGCAGATCTGGGGTGTGTGAAGTGGAACCAGGTGTGGCCAAGAAAACTCACTGTATGGCGCCAATATTTGTGCCTGGCACAGGGGGCTGTGCAGCTTTGGAGGCCACAAAATGTTTTTTTTTTCCATTTCACTTCCTTTTTGTTCATTAAAACCTACTTTTAGGCAGGGTATTTAAAACTACAAAACTACATTAGAAAAGAGACTAATGTTTGGAAAGAAATTAGATCAGTAAATAGGGGCTATTTTAAAAAAGCAATGAGTAAAAGTACTTACTTACATCCATGTAACATTGCATGTCTTTTATTTCACCCTCAATATAGAAAATGCACTGTGAATTCTCAGTGAACCATTCCTCGTGGAATATTAAGAGATTTTCAGGTGTGAGGAAGGCATGAATCCATCCTATTGTTATGGAAAAACTGTTTCCCTGCAGGTGTTCCTCCCCTCGTCTTGATTCCACAGTGGTGCTTCCCTGCAGCTAAAGGTGGCACGTAGGTTCCTCATTGACATTTATGAGTATGCTTTGTGTTCCCCAGTTCTCATGTCGAGAACCAGGAGGAGTAACTGGGTGACATCAAAAGAAATTACTGAGGGGTGAGTGGCAGAAAAGAGAAAAGCATCACCTTACTATAGCCTGACCCTAGGAAACTCAAAAGCCGTCAACATGACCAGCTAGACCTGGTCACTCGTGATGCAACATGTAAAGAGGTGCACACAGACATGAAACCCTAATCTTTGGTGAAAAACATAAATAAAGTAAAGTAAAGTAAATTGTGACCGCTTTGTATCGCAGGAAAGTCTTTTTCTCAGGAGGAAGCTCAGCATCCTCCTCTCCAGCCTCCAGCCAAACAGACCCTCCATGGACTCACATCTTTCCTGTCACATATCAACAGTTTCATCCTCTAACTCGGTCAAAGACCTTAGAGCAGCTCTAACAACCTTCCTGCAGGTCTCTACAGGTCAGGTGAAGAGGCAGTAGAAGAGACTTAACCAACAAAACCGCAGATCCAAAGTCCTGAAGACCTTTGTTCAAGTTCAAATCATTACAGTTTAATGTTATTTCTATAGCACCAAATCACGAAAGATCTCAAAGCACTTCCACAAAACAGTACAATTCTTTTGAAAGTGGTCCAATTAAAACAGAATAGCAATAATATTTATTGATTCACTACAGGAGCAGATTGCATCAAAACGTTTCTTTGATACAATTCTGCGTCCTGAGCAAGAACCAGGCAACTGTGACAAAGAAAAACCTCCCCTTTAAACAGGTAGAAACCTCTAGAGTAACCAGACTCAGGAAGGGCAGCCATCTGCCCCAACCAGATGGGGGTTGAGAGGACAGGGAAGAGGAGAGAACAGAAACAGCAACAAACTACCTGCTTAGAAGAAGAAACACAGGTTAACAACAACAACAACGTCATTAATACAGTTATGTAGAAGAGAACGGAGTGAGGAGAGGTGCATCATGGGAGGACCCCAGCAGCCTAGGCCTATAGCAATATAACTATGGGATGTTTCAGGTAAAAGGTAGAACGGGCGTCTGCTTCCTGAACACAAACTGTCAGCTGGTTCCAGAGGTGAGGAACCTGATAACTAAAGGTTCTGCCTCCCGTTCCCTAGGAACCACGGGTAAACCTGCTGTCTGAGAGCAAAGAGCTCTGTTTGGAAAATGTGGAGCTATAAGCTCTTTAAGATGAAGCATGACCGTTAAGAGCTTTATATGTGAGGGAAAAAAAATTTAATTTTAAATTACATCTTAATTTTACAAGTAAAAATATCAATCAAAAACCATTTGAGTTACTACTGGGGGGCGTAGCTGGATGTGTTTAATCTTTTCATCACTTTTTCCTATTACGTTGTAGAATGAAGGCTGATTTTTTTTTTTAAAGCTACATGACATTATTTCAACCAAACTTCAATGGATGCCAGTGTTAGTCTTGAGGCCTCCAATGATATATGTGCTGTCTAACTTTAGGTTGTTGCCGAGTAAGTCAGAAGTCATGTTCCTCTTATGTACTGCTATTCTCTTGATTTACCGGCCAATCCACGCTCCCACCCTCACCTACGGTCATGAACTTTGGGTAATGACCAATAGGACAAAATCACGGATACAAGCCGGGTGGCTGGGCGCTCCCTTAGAGAGAGGGTGAGAAGCTCAGTCACTCGGAAGGAGCTCGGGGCGGAGCCACTGTTCCTTCACATCAAGAGACGTCAGCTGAGGTGGCTTAGGCATCTTATCGGATGCTCCCTGGACGCCTCCCTAGAGAGGTGTTCCAGGGATGTCCCACTGGAAGGAGACCCGAGGGAGGACCCAGGACAGGCTATGAGAGACATTGTCTTTCGGCTGGCCTGGGAACGCTTCGGAATCCCCCCAGATGACAGTTGTTTGGAATTGGAACTACACTGATAAACCCAATTGAAAAACAAAAAGTAGTTAATTAATTATTGTAGTCACCATATCGATTCATGGCTTTTATTTCAATACAGATATTGTACATACAAATCAGTACGTTATTCTGCATGTATTCTGCAAGTACTATAAAGTATACTACATAAAAATACTATACTAAGTGCAATTAAATGAAATCTGTATTTTTTGGCTCTCGTTCACCTGTGCACTACAACTTAGTTGTCTGCATATTAAGCAGATAACTGAAAATTTTAACTAAACATATGCCAGCATATGTTCTTATCAGTTTTTCTTGTTTTTTAAAAAAACAAAATGATGAAAAAATGTGTTAGATGAGAACGTCAGCTAAAAATAAGGTATAAAAATGCTGTGTTCTAAGTGACAAGAGCTGCACAAGGACTTTTGAAAGGTGAAATTATCCGTGATTATATGAGTGTGGAGCAGGCTTTAAGAACTGAATGACATTCATCGGCCTGGAGAACAAGTGTGAATGAAAAATGAGAGGATTGCTGGGCGTAAGCACCGTGCATAAATCCCTAAAAATACCTGAAAACCTGCCTTTTTTTCTCTTCTCTAATCTCCACCACCTCTCCTTAAACAACGATCATTTGTAACCCCTGAATTCCACACAACTACTCACAAAAACCCACACAAAACACATATGTAAATGAAATTCTGCAACACTCGCTCCCTGTTATTTAGCCACACAACTTGCCACTAATCTTACCCCGCGTGCCTCGTTTTCACACCACCGCCACCGCGTCTGAATGACAACCAGCTTGTCTGCTGCAGTAAGATGGCAGTTTTGAGCCCAGTGCCGCCGAAGCTTTATCTCTGGCCAGCAGCACTAATAAACCTGGACCTGAAAGACTGCACAGATCTGCACCGAACACAACTAAAATGACTGCACTCGTGACAACATAATGGTGTAAATTCACCGCGAATATACTTGGTGGAATTATAAAGACGCATCTGCAGCCGAGTGTGTGGTTACAGCAGAGAGATATCAACATTTGTTCTCTGCTGGTGATTTACAATCATGCTGGGAACTTGCTCAGGGCTCCTGAGGGCTGCGGCCTGTTGTTTGACAACACTGTTTCATTTTCATCAGACTGTAAAAATTCAGAATATTTGTCCACACACTGTCAGAATACCAACAACATGCAAAGACTCCCGTCGATGAAGAAAACTGTGTGGGCAGCATTTGAGATGATGAATTACATATGAAACGCCCATGCCTCTGATTCCGGTTACATTGTGGCCACAAGAGGAAAACTCTGGAGAGGAAATTTAATGATGTGTTCATTCAAAAGGGAAAGTTGCTCTTTGAAGAAATTAGCTGTTGCTCTCGTTTTTCTTCAAGCATCATGCCATCAACCTGTTTGGATATATTTCAATCCTCTGAACAAGCAGTGAGGAGGAATTCCAAGTTTCTTGTTCACTTCCACATATGCTGAGGTGCATGAAGGTAATGGCAACTCTAGTACATGTTTTCATGTAAAAAAAATTTCCGGCATTCTCTTCGATTTGGGACACAGCAGCTCCTTGTCATTAGTCACGTAATCTGCCTGAGGACTGCTGGCGGATATGGAGCAGACCAGGCGGGTTTGGAGAAGACCTGGTGAACAGCAGGAGCGATCATCATACACAGGATGTGGAGAGCAGTTCATGAGGTGTTGCTGGACTCCGACAACAGAATTCTGCCCGTGAGGTCACCCGCCGCTCTTCTGTGGTCAGCCGGGTGGCGGGTTTGAGGCTACAAGTGTTCCTGGTTTTGGAAAAGGGTGCTTACATGACTTTTCCACCTTGCTTGACCAAACTGAAAACCTCCCCCGAGGAACATGTGGGAGAAATATTTTCCCATAAAAGAGCGTTAAACTATTTCCTGTGTGTACACCAGTATGTAAGGGTGGAGTCGACGGGACCGGCAGAAGCAGCTGCCCCCCTTTCTCTGAAGCTTCTTTCCCTCAGCTTCCAACTAAATGCCAAAAAATGTCCTTTGAAAATGTAGTGGACCAGAAAACTAAAACTGAAATTCCTCAGTAAAGCACAAGGACGACAGAGCTGTTCTCCAGCAGTCTTTACTGTTTAACAAGTCTTGATCATAATTAACCTCAATGAGCTGCAAGTGCTCGTCTACCTTGTTAAACAAACAAGATTACAGTGCGTTCCACTCTAATCAGGGAAGTTCAGGGAATGTTTAGTTTATCGGTTCATTTCCGGGGAGAAGATTTCAGTGAAGGTCTGGTGGAAGCTAATTCCTTAAAACAGCTGTCAGAGCGGGTGCATTAATAATTTTGCAGAGATAGTTGAAGCCATAAATCTAAATACCACTTTTTTAAATTGAATTAATGTTTTTCCATGTAACAGTTCTTTTTCGTGTTTTGGCAACTGCAGCTGAGTGCAGCGGGATCAGGTTTCTCCAAGAAATTAAAGGCTTACAGTTCAAAGACAAAGATAGAAAGGGGAAATGAGAGACTAGATGGTGATTTTGGAGACCAAACAGACATGAAAGATGTGAGGAAATAAACAAAGAGGAAACAGAAAAACTGAAAAGGCAAAAGAAATTGATCTTAAGGGAGAGGCAAACTAATACAGATGAAAAGAAAAAGATTTGTTTAGTCTGACGTACGACAGTGACAAAGTTTACGGACATAAAGCAAGTATCAATATATCTATTTAGATTTTACAATAACATTCATAGCTCTTTGAATGGCCTAAAAAAAAGTTTGAAACTGGAAAACAAGTCAATATGACAATTACTCAGTTTATTCAAAAGCCAGATTTAGTTGAGTCCAAACAGCCTCTAATAATCAAATGATGATCATTTGTTTTACTTTATTGTGTGACTGGCATTTTCCTGTGATGATGTTAAGTTATTTCAATTTATGAATTTACTGTAAACCAATTCATTAAATGAAGGAGGGTGAGACGAGGCTTGTTTACCTTAAAACGAACAGCAGTGTTTGTATTTTACCATCAAATCTGAGTTGACCAAGTCTGGAAAACCAAACAAAATGAAAAAACAAAAAAAACAAAAAAACTCTTTATTTGGATTTCTCTTTGAATGAAAAATTCCTGTAATTAATACGATAATTCGGAAAAATCAGCGACACCAGGGTGGATTCATGGGAAGAAAATGATAAAATCAGCAGGTTGTGATGAGCACATCTTCTATAATTACTGGTAATATGTGTATTGAGTAAACACTCTCTGATGAAGATATGTATGAATTATTTTCTCATTTTTATTAAATATTGCTAAAAGATCAATTTCCTCTGCACCATTTTACATTTGACTTACATAGACAATGCTTTTTCACAATGCACATGCAGCATGACAGTGCAAAGGTTTTGGTATTTAAAGTAGAGCAAGGATTTGAAGGATAATCCATGGAAGAGTTTTACTGATCTAACTCCACTATGGATTATTGGTGTGATAAACTCAAAGATACTCTATCCCCAACACCTCCAACTCCCTAGCACACATTTGTGCACAGTTTTTTCAAGATACTTGGTAAATTGGTTGCTCCTCTGAGGATTTAGAGCGTCTCCATGACAGACTGATTATAATCCCACTGTGACCCAGTAACTTTGAATAACTGAACTCAGGGTTTCTGTTGAGGCTCAGAGACGTTCCTCATGGCTCAGTCTGGGTTTGGGCTCAGCGTCACGCTGCAGATCGTCACACCTCTGACAGTGAACATATAAATCTAAACATATGGCATTTAATACATTTACATGGTCCAGCACATATGTGTCAATGCCAGTAAAATTCCTGACATTGTTCTTTCAGTCTTCAGTGACATTTCAGCACAAAGAAGGATGTCAATTCCCTCAAAGAACACCGAACACAAAGGCGAATTTTACAGCTGAGGAGTCCTGACATTTTTTTTTTTTTTTTTTTTAAGCTGCATCAGTGCTGCAAAGGATTATGCCTTTGTATTCTTAATGAAAACAATCAGTAGCATAAAACAAAAGCACCCGTCCATTCTGCACGCAAGTCAATACAAGAGCTCAGAGGCTGAATAAAACGCTTGAGTGAGAAAAGCCACGCCAGCACTGACAGCAGTCACTAAAAAGTAAGACAAAGGAAATAATATTTTTTGTCAGCTGACATTGTCATAAAACGTCAAAGGCAACAACCAGTCAGGCCACAATCAAACCCTTCAGCAAGTGCCACAGAAACCCAGTTTCTAATTACTTATAAGCCAGTAAAACGGTGGCGACTAAAGCACAAAACATAACATGTTGGAGCTTCCCCCCCTTTTTTTTTTTTTTTTTAATCGGAGACAAAGAAAAACCACATCTGCATCACACATCCCAGAGTGTCAAACCAGAGCCATAAGGAGCAGAGCACACATTTAGCAGCAGGAGACGATACCACCTTCTGTCTAATAAAAAAAGAAGAAAAAGACTTATACTTATAGGCCTAAATTAAGTTTTATTAATCATACCTTTTGTTGTACAAGGAATGTTGTAAAAATCTAAATTAGATAATTTAGAATCCTTTAAATTAAATCACAATTTCGGTAAGTTGAACTTTTGGAAACACATTTGCCATATATTTTTAGATACAAGTTTTTATATTGCAGGTTCATGCAGTTCGCACAAGTGACCGCAATAAACTGCTTATAATACAATTTAGAAATAAAACTATTCATAAACATCTTTATTTTGAAAGTTGGGTACCAGTCACAGCTCGTGAGGGTTTGTGAGTAACTAACTGCCTGACGAGGAGTGCCAACGTCTCTCCCTTGTGTCTCATATTCAGGTATCCTCAGACTAATCTCTTTATGTCTGCATCTGTTTCCCGTCTTTCTTTGAGACGCCCAACTACCTGAGGCAGGTGGCTGCCCTCCGCGAGCCTGGTTCTGCTGGAGGTTTCTTCTTGTTTAAAACGAGTCGCCACTCTCCTCTTTCACGTCGTGCTCACTCTGGATGGCGGATTGCACCGTGGTGAAGATGAACTGCAATCTGTTGGGTTTCTTAGACAGCCTGTTTTCATATGTAAATATAAATTGGCATTGTAGGGATTTTTAACTCTGACTCAAATGGAATTAACTGGATTATAGGTGGATTGCAACAAACTGAGTTGGCAGCAGTGAATGTCATTGCTTTCTTTGTAAAGTCCCTTGAGGTGACTAGTGTGAATAGATTCCTCTTCTATCTGTGCGTGTGCCTCTGACTCAGGACTAGTTTTGTTGGCCAGTATCTCCGAATTCAACCAGTGACTTCAGTTTCAGGAATTCCATTGTGTGTGTGTGTGTGTGTGTGTGTGTGTGTGTGTGTGTGTGTGTGTGTGTGTGTGTGTGTGTGTGGTGTGTGTGTGTGTGTGTGTGTGTGTGTGTGTGTGTGTGTGTGTGTGTGCGTGTGTGTGTGTGTGTGTGTGTGTGTGTGTGTGTGTGTGCGTGTGTGTTTGGATTTACTATGTAGTCATACCAACATGAAGTTTTGATAGGAAGACGCTGCCAGTGCTGGATTTACCTGCCTACTCCTCATCTTCATAACTGCCTAAAATAAATCTGGGCTGAGAGTGAATTTATCCCCCACAGCTTTAGTGGACTTTGTTTAATCAACCATTTTAAATTGGACCTTGTATCTGCGCTCTTTTCTGGGTCCGGCTTCTCAAAGAAAAACAAAATGGTATCATGTAAAACAAATACACATCAGTCGGATACTGTCATGGGTTTGAATTCTTTTCCTGTGTTTCCTAAGTTTTTCTTAGTTCTTCTGATTTATTTTCTTGTTTTCTTGTATCATTTCTGGTTGCCTCCCTTCCTGTTTTAGTTTGAAAGTCTTTTCTTTGGGCATTTAGCTCTGATGTCCCTTGGTCCCGTCTCTCCGGACTCCTCACACCCGGCCTTGTCGGCCACAGTGAGTATATATCGTCTTGTCGTTCCGCTTTTCCCTGCCAGTCCATTGGTTTCCCCACCATGTTCTTGTGCTTCATTTTCCAATAATAAGTTTTGTTTATCATCTGAAATACCTGCCTGTCCAGACCTTTGTTATTACTCCCTGTCTCCTGAAGTTGGGTCCTCCGTGCACACCTCATTATAACAAAATAACAATAATAATAATATTTTCACTCTCTAATCAACAGTGCATGGACCCATGAATTTGAATGCTGTTGAAGTCTGAAGACAGCAGCAGTCTCCCATTTCCAGTATTTGTCTTTTTTGCCTACAAATTCAGTGACAATGACTTTGGAGTTATTGCACATAAAAGGTCTTAATAGTGTGTTGGACTGCACATTGACCTATGTAGAGGTATTATTGACCACATGCCATTCTTCAGAGCGCCATGTCCTCTGTCCATGTCCATGTCCTACTGCCTTTTTCAATACTGATCATCAGAGCTCCAGTAAAATCACAAATTAAAGCTTTAACAAGCTGGTTGTGTGGAATAAGGTGAAACAATAGTAATATAGTATGTGTAAACTCAAAATGCAAACTAAAGCATGTGCTAAACGTGCTGGTTCTGCATGATGTTGCAAACTGCATTCAGTACAACAGCAGGGTGCTGCATGGGACATAGGTACCTTGTACGGGGAGTTGCTTCAGATGCAGTTTGTGACAGAGCATCTTTTATTGTGTTATAATGACGTGATGGATCAGAAACTGCCAGCTGAGCTCAAAGATGAATATGATGGATGACTCTGTGTTGACTCTGGTGCTTCTGAATCTGTCCTTGCCAGCTAACTGATTTACTATACTTTATTAAAAAATGCCACAATTTATCTTATTCTGTTTATTGGGCTTTACTGTATTTTAAATGTACAAAATACACATTAAATTGCAGCATTGGATTAACACCTTAAAACCCAAAGTTAAGGTGACATTATCCGGCTGCATTTCCCAAAATAACATTTTCCATTTGAATAATGTTAGAAATATAAGTATATGGATGAAATTACAGAGAGGAGCAAGAGGAACCAGGTGGACAGGAATATTCAGATGTTACTTGACAACTCTATTTAATAACTGAAGTGTTTCTAGTTGTTCACATCAGATGTAGAAATAAACTCTTATAACCCTATAGCCTAATGCCCTTTACGTTTTACCTTTAGCTTCTGTTTCAGTGTCAGCAGCTCCTCTGCTGTGGCACAAGCAATAATAACTGGCTTAGGAAACGACCGCTCCACCCTTTAAACTTAATTTGTTTTCAACCATCACCATTCATGAATGTGTGTCATTCAGTCCACAAGCTAAGGTCTTTTTATTTCATTTATTTATCAAACTTACAGTTTGCCAAGGCAAGCATTCGCACTAAGGTTTGACGATAAATCAAATAAAAGGGAAGCCTGTCAGAAATAAAACCAGATATCAGTTGTTACTGTGGGTTTGAAACTTTTGCAAGCTAAGTGTCATAGTCTAGTTTTTATTTATTATTATTTTCAAGTGAATGTTTATGAAAGAGTAGACATGAGAACTTTTATTTTGTTTCATCCAGATATCCGTATCAAATATTTGGATCAGTTATTTTATTAACCTCTATGGGACAGCTCCAATATGATATGAAATACTATATAAAACAAAGAAACACAGAGGCGATAATATCAAACCGCTCAGTTTGTCCCATCATTTCCTCTGGCTCTGAAATCTGATATTACAGCTGGTTAGACCACTGCAATGTCCACTGTCTCGCTATGAGGATAATTAAAGAGAAGGAATAAACACACATAAGGGGAAGACTGAATTTTTTTAGACACTGCCACTTATTAAATCACTTGATAAAACTGACAAATAGCTGATCCAAAAATCCATATGTGTCACACACCAGTAAAAAGAGACGGCGGGGGGAAGGCAGAGGACAGTGTCAGGAAATCCACCCGTATCCTACACCTCTGAGTAGTGAGATCTCAAAACAAGCGAATGCATCAGCCCAGATTCCCGTAAAAATCTCCCTCGGGGCTTGTATCCTATTAGACACAACACACAAGTATACTTCACCTGTCTTAATACCTCAGATTCAAATTATTTGCAGGGAGTCCTCCAGCTTACCACAGAAACCAATTAACACCCAGATCAGACCGGTTCATATCAGTTAATTAGATACTCATATCTTTTCAGCTCAGGAAATACTTTTCTGCATTCCTTATTAAGTGGAAAAAGCTATATAATTCATTATTTTAATATCAAATCACAGAAGATATATTTAATGTTTTTTTAATATACCATTAGTCAGAATCTTATTTGAAAATAATTTACAATATTTTAAATTCACAGAAATAGTAAAGGTATAGTGGAAAAAACTTGGAAAAATCTATTGTTTGAAGCTAAACTGATGACAAATGATATTAATGTGCTGGAGGACAACGTTTACACACTGATATGATGATTTATGAGACTTTGCAACTCAGAATGTTGACAATCTAGTGTTGGAAAATCTGATTTAAATAACTGATTCAAAGATATTAAGATCTTCATATCACCAAACAACCGGCATAACCTAACGCAGGGTGCAGGTCCTCCTCATGCCACTAAAACATCTCTGGCCTGTCGAAGTGTAAACAAATAACACTGAGAGTCCTGGAGTGTTTGGTACCAGCATGGCAGCCATAGCTGTCTTGGGCCCTGCAGGTTTTTGTGGCTCTCTTTGTGTTCAGCTTTGTTTCTGCTGGTCCCGTCAAAGTGGTTTAAATTTGGAGAAATTACCACACGGAATCAACAGCATCAGAAAAGCAAAACGGCCTTTTGCGTTTCCATCCAGATTCCTTCTTCTGCCCAAATGAAATGTCATCTCAATCTCCTAAATCGCAATTCGGCGCAGAGGTGAATGATATTTCATTTGCTGTTGAAAAAAAATCTTTTTTTTTAGATGTGATGCCAGAATCTCTTTAACTTGATGGATAAAGCGTCTCAGATCCTGAACATGATGCTTGTTTTTAGATGGGAACTAATCAACACAATAACTAATCTGATAACCAATCAGTCTGAGATAAGTTAATAAATAATTGCCAATAAAGCTCATCTAAAACAAAATAGATGGGTGGTCTGTGGTCTGTCTGAATGTCTCCAACACGGTAAATAGAGCTCAGTTTACAACCCAAAAGGACACCTGGTAAGGTTAACAGTAACCCCTGCAGTCTGAATTATAGCTGAGCGTTCAACATGTTGTGAATGTACAGTGGAGTAAATCATTAAAGCTGCTGTGCTACATAACACCCACAAAAAAAATCACCAGAATTCATAAGAGCATTAATCACTCATTAATGAGAAAATCATGGAGAGCCAATAAAAATAAATACTGATGCAGTCATCTAATACGGTTAAAATACACCATGGAGGTGTCTACAGAGGCTGATTTGTGGATGTGTCTGCATGAATTCTGTAGTCAGCCGCAGGGGACCATTGTCTGTAGTAAAGTAATAGTACATAGACGGCCCGAGCATGACAAAAGGAACTCACGAAGTTCCCAACGACCCAGGAGGTGAAAGAACCAGCTGTGGTCAGTTCGGGCCAGTTCAAGTGTAAATCCTAAAGCAGAATCAGGAATCACTGGGGGTGGGAGGAGTTGTGGATCTTGCCACATATAGGTGCGTTTCCATTAGCTGGGATTCAGGGTAAACCCCCCAGACAGAGCCGACCCCCTCCTCGGCCCCTTCAGTCCTGTCTCCATTACACTGTAGCGCCACACAAGAACTGTTTACTGAACAAATAACACAGCTGACCACGAAGTGGCGGTAATGTGCATTTTTTGCTGTTTGTAAACGGCCAAAGGCATAAAAGGAAATGAAAAAGAAAAATGCAGCAAAAGAAGAAAGAAAAGAAGAAACAAGTAAACAAGAGATGGTACTTGTGTTTTGGTTTGCTTTTTTCACATACACTGCGGTGGTAGCGATTGAGATTTGAGAGACTCCCCCGCCGGACCGCGACATTGGTCAACAAGGCCTGAAGCCACTCGTCAGTACATCTATCATTTTTTATTGTAATCTTCACCTTCATCATATGTACTTGCAGGAAAATGTTTCTGGTCCAAAAGAGCTTCAAGTGAGTTGATTTGTGTTCACGTGAGAGTGTTGAGCATATTTTAGAAATCCCAATTAGCCAGGTAGTTCCTGTTGGTCAACCTGAGTCCTACTACAAGAATGTTTTTACCCCGTAAAGATTCCTGAAAGCTACTTTAGCAGCTCCATTCTGGTAATGAAAACAGGGGTCAATGATTCAGCCCAAACGAATCTACCCAGAACTCCTGCTATAATGGAAAACCACCTTTTGCCTCTTTGCAGGTATTCACATGGTTCAGACGTCCAGGTCAGAGGTTGCAAGCGTATGGAAAATTGGCAGCCAGTTTCAGGACTCATGAGACATGCAGTCGAGTCTGTAACTACAGCCTCAACGTATTTGTACATACCTGGCCACCACATCAGATCATGGATATACTGTTTCAGCCCAGATGGCCTTCATGCATCATGGCCAGCATATGTGCACAAAGGACCGTATAGATCCCATGTTGCCACATGCGAACTGTTCCAATTAGAGAGCTCCGGCATGACCTGAGAAAAGGTTAACAGCTCCTCTGGCACTGCTGCATTTGGCACTGCTGTTGAACATAAGCATGAACCTGGGAGAGGACTCAAAGATCCTGCAGTACTGGGTGACATCACTGACAGCCAGCTCTCAACCCCCTAACCTGACCTCTGCTCGCTTTCAGTTACCCAGCCAAAGAAAAAGACAAAAAAACAAGCGTGACATACAGACAAGTGGGCGATAGAGAGATGCAGCTGGTGTCTGGTGGGAAAGAAGAACATCAAGGCAACACATCGCTCAAACACATTATTTCTTGAACATCTTAGAAGACATCAAATCTGAAGTGTAATGAGAACACAGCACAATGGGCAAATATGTTAGATCTACGAGCAGCACAGTACAGGATGGTGAGAGACATTCTTGCCTCTTTAGTCTAATGGCAAAAGTCCATTTAGAATTTGATTTAACCTCATAAGACCTGGTGCAATTTTCTTTCCTGTTTCTTTAGGCCCCAGTTATAGAATTAAATAATTATAAGATAGACAACAAAACATATGATGTCCACATGTCCGAACGCCAGGTCCCAGGAGGTTAATAAAGTACTGTTGAAAGCGTTCCCATTTAACATTCCCTAACACGAGGACCCTAAAGGCAGTCTCACACACAGTTGAGGGTTTTATCATTTCAATAACTTTGTCTTAACAAAACCTGCAGGTATGTCACTACCTGACTTTTCCTAAATATGTGTGTTTTATATTTTCCAAAGTCTTTAGCATATTAAAACTAAATATACATGAGTTCTGAGCACGTACTCCTTGGACCACCACAGTGGTCCTGTAAACCAGTATCATTTACAGCGCAGGTGGTCCAGCTGTAGAGTTAATGCTACATTGGACATTGTTATATTTCATTTTTGCAAGTCGCTGCATTTGTTTCCCCTCATTTTATCCTTGTTTTCCTGAAGTTATGCTGTTCATCCTGATCTGGAGAGGAGAAGAGAAGAAAGAAACTAGAAGATCATAATTTTACAGATCAGAATTGGAAAGCTGGCAAACACATGCACAAAAACAAATGTGGATAGAGGAAAAAGAAAAGACTATACACTGTAGAAGACGTTCTGCAACATTTACAACAAATGAGCGAAGGAGGAGTTCTGGAGAAGAAGTCCCAGACTTCAGTGATTGATGAGATTGATGAGAAACCCTCCGACTCTGAACTGCAGCCCCTGCAGAGGAAAAAGAAAAGTCCACTGACACAGCTGTTAGACCTACGAAAGGGAGGGTTTCTACACAGACACTTGCGAATAAAAATTGATTTCGTAGCTTGTCCTGAAACCACCATCATGAATAAAGAAGTATAGTCAACGCCGTTCCTCTCTACACCACAGCCAGCGGCTGCTGAAGCGGAGCTGGCTGATGTCTGCTTCATCGCTGACATCCCTACAATAACAAGATCTATAACTATTATTAATATCATTATTATAAAAACACAATGGCATTGTAAGCAATTATAAAATAAATAGTAATCCTGATAAAGTCAATGAATCTCAACAGAATCAAGAGAAGGTTTATCCATGCATGCACACAGCGTCTCCTGTGTGTTTTGCATGTTTGTTTTATATGTAGTTTGTTAAAATAATATATTTCGAGGAGTGTGCTGGTGCCGTGAATATACTTTATATATCTTAAAACTTAATATTTTTCACTTCACAGCATAATTGGTAATACATTTCAAATAAAAAATGAAACAATTACTTGCGATATCAGTCCCCCTCTACCGCACCCACATGCCACACACTCGGATGGGCACCGAAAAAAATATGAAGGAGAAGAAGTGTTAACAACAATTTTTCCACTTAAAGAATTGATTTCTGTACCCTAACAATGAAATTATATCTGGCAGTCTTTGAGATGGTCACGGCACTTGTACGGGGGCTAGACAGCTGGTGGATCTAGTGTTAAAGGCCCGCTGGTCCACTCACTGTAGTTAGAAATAATGATGAAACCTGTAAAACATACAGAAAGTGTACGTTTGTCAATTCTACTATGTATATACACAATTTAACAAGAAACATGTCATTTATACTGTATTTAGACCAGCTCCTCTGTCCCCAAATTGGCAGAAAATTAGTAAAATAAACCTTCTCTGAGCATGCATACTTGCATGAGGAACCATAATTTATCTAAATTTGCATTCTGTCACCACAGACACAATGTCAGTTAGCCGGCTGCTTTGTGGTAAATAATGCCCAATGCACAAATGCCCCCGTTCAGTTGCTAAAGACACGGAGGAAAAACATCATAATTGGGAATCAGAGGTACCGGTGGTGTGGAGACATAAACACAAGACATTCAAGAAGGTTTTTGTCCAGTATGCAACCATTATTTGTAAACGCGATTTCCTTATTAGCCATTGTTTTAGTCTAACACTCCTGTTTTCTAGTGGTTTTTATTTCAGGAAAGGCAACAAACTACTTGGTTTGTCAAGCCCCGCTCTTACTTAAAGAAGTTTAAGGTTATCCTGGCACTTTAACCTTTCTTCCGATTCATTCCAGTCAGGTACAACTGGGAGGAGACCTCAGCTGACACACAGATCAGACAGTGTAAGTGTTTAGTATAAACTGTCTGTTGTGGGAGCGCCTTTGAATCACCAAGAGGAGCCAGGGGAGGAGTAGGCAGCTTTGGTTAATCCCCAACCAATATGACTCAGACATGGATAAGCTGCAGACGATGGATGGAAGAAGAGATAAAGTGATGTAACTGTGGCAACCACCACATTTTGATACTTAATCCTGTTACACATGCCAACCAGCTATCACATAGTCCCAAAACTTACCCCTTTTAGAGAACTATTTTTTTATATGTTTTGTCAGTTGAGTGAAAGTAGAGGACAAGACAGACAGAGACTTGCAAATGTTACCTGCCAGAACAAGAGCAAAACAAAAACATTTTACACTGTAATGACTTTAACGATTTATAATAGTGTCATTAGTTACATTATCTTATTGAATTTAAGCAATAAACTAGTCTCATATAAACCAGTGTTTGCATTTTTCCAGCAATAGTAGATAGTTCAGTTTAAGCCTGTAATCATGCAAACATTAGTTACCTCACAAATCTACTTGACTCAGAGGAAGGGGGTTACCTGACATCCACATTAAAGTTTCAGATTTTCCCACATCAGTGTGTGGTTGTCTCTAGGAGATTATGAATGTCCCTTTCGTAGTGGGGACGGCGGTACTTAACATTACTTATGTTACATAATTGCACCTTGACATTTTACTCATGGTAGTGTAAAGTTTTGTATTCCTGTTATGTCGAGGTTGACATAGTCTGTATTTTTTCATGCATTAATATCCAATGTTTATTTTAAAAATAAAAGATTTGTCTAATTTTTCAGAGAAGTTTGAAACACACAAAGAAAAACAAAACCTTTTGAAATTGACTCCTCGACTGATTGTTACAGGGACTTTTGATGGAACTTTTTGGATATTTAAGCGTTACCACTCACCTGCCAAAATTAATTCTGCTATTACCAATGAAATCAGATCTGGCAAACCACACAATATTTGAAGCACAAAAGACTGCTATTTAGACATTGTTAACCGGTTTAACAAGCTAAGAATTTGTTGCCGCCCATGCAGTTTATGAGATTACATACCTTATTAAGCACTGCTTGTTTTTCCACAAAAACAAAACAAAATGTTTCCAAGGGATTCATTCTCCCAAACAGTGCGGGACGTTTATGAAAATCAAGTACTTTGTACTGTGTACAGTTATGTAATAAATACTGTGTGAGTGTGTTTGTGTAAATGGGTGAATGAGACCCCCACCGGTAAATACTTTGTAGAATCCAGACAAGGCTAAAAGGTGCTGTTAAAGTACAGACCATCTTAATTTAGGGCCAGTAACATAGAACTGCAATCTCAGACAGATTTACAGAAGAATAAGAAAATACCATACAGCAAGCTGAGCTGGCCCTGCTCAGACGGGTGAGAGGACTGAAATCCTCCTCTTTTTTAGAGTTGAAAGTCACTTCCAGACTGGCGTCTGTTGAATAAAAGGTCAAACAAACCAACCAATGACAGATAAGTTACACAGTCTGCACTGTTAAAGCTTGATCTGTTCATCATTGTTCACGTAAACTGCCACACAATGACAATAATATAATGATCATAAATACAAACATATAATGACAACAATATAATTAAGGACTTTATATGTAAGGAGTACTTCTGTATAACTGTATTTCCTTGTCCGAGAAGCCAAATTAACCCTATAATACCAGAAGTATGTTTGATACATTAGTCTCGGAGACCCCACCCTAGTTTGATACAATAAAAAAAAAAAAAAAAGTAAATTAAAAGATTAAATCAAATTACCCTAATGTATTCATAATTATACAAAAATATTATTTAGAAACTGTTAGACACAAAATTGGGTATGTTTTCAATAAAAAATAACAATTTTTAATTTAAACAAAAATGTATCATGTCAGGCTTTAAATAGTTAGGAACTCAAACAGAAGAAAAACTACCTCTCACTAATTCTCATCTGAACTCCCGCTGCAGCATTTTGGATCTGCTTAAGGCTGTTCAGGATAATTTTATAACCTCCTCCTAATAAGGAATTATTACTTCAGTCTTAAAGTAGAAAATGTAAGAACTAGTTTTCCTGTATCTTTTCAACATTAAAATAAAGTTGACAAGTGATCAGCATTTTGTAATCTGTCCTGTTGCATCAGAATTTTTGAAGTAAAAATGTATAATTATAAAAATATAAATCTTCAAAAGCTTGCAAATAAATAAAAAAAACATGTACCATATTTTACTGGACAATAGTATAGTAGTGTATTTTGCATATCTAAGAGCGGTGAAACTTAAATACGAGTTGAAATCCGCTCTTAGTTTATCACTTGTGGTCCCTTCATTCTTCATGTTTAAAAAGATTTAATTCAGGCTTTCTTAGTCTCCAAGGCAGTGTGCAGTCCAACATTGAACTGCATCCCACCAGAAGGCATCAGGGTCACTCGTTATTTGCACTTTAAGACTACTGTGACTGTGACTTCTTTAAGATGGGTTGCATTGCAGGAGCCATGCTTAAGTAAAAAATTTAAAACAGGAGTGAACAACACTGATGCGTTCAGGCCTTAAGGATCGAGCAATCTCTGTTCCTCTTGGGGCTGTAGAAAGACTTTTATGTACAGGAGATGTATTTTGACTTTTATTATTGTATATAAATGGATTCATAGAAAGACCTTGAAAATAGATTTCTCCTCTCAAAGCATAAAACAAAACTCTCTCTTACACCTATACATATTTACTGCCCTTGCAGGTGTTGGTGGTTTGAGGGAAATCGCTGCATCGATTAAAACAGATCTGACTGAGTTCCAGGGATGGTCCCAGTGGCCCATCATTTCACAAGGCTTTCATCTGCAGTTTCCCTCTGCGTCAACATGTGGATGCTTTCTGAGTGAAATTAGCCCAAAGCGATGACTGATGTGCCACTGGGATCCTGCTGATAGCTGCCAACCACCTCACCTAGAGGCAAACTGCCAAGACAGGAAGCAGCAGGCTTCCTTCCCACCAGATAAAAACACAAGCATGAATTGTTATTATTATTACTATCCTATCTCCAGCCTTTCAAATCGAGTTCGAACACTCAGCCAACTTCCTCCCGTGTGTTGTCAATAGAGCAGCCAAGAGCCTGCAAATCTGTCTATTTATATATATCACATCAAGAGCAAATATTAATGCTCAATTTCCTAGCAGTGGGTCATCCTATAATGCATTTATCCTCTGCAAATAGCAATGTCACGCTGACTCTGGGGAGGGGCGTCAACTGAAATGTTATGAATAACTTGATCAAATTACACAGTCAGAGCAAGAGGGGAATAATAAGGCTGATGCTGTGGTGCTTGACAGCCCTGAAGGGCCCAGCCAAGTTAAGGCACGCTGCCAGACACCATGCTTGGAACTAAATGAAGCTGTTGGGAAATGCTACCAGTCATTCAAAGGCACACATGGAGCACCTCTGGGACCTGCTGTCCACTCAAATGAAATACCAAGACAAAAAAAAAACAATCTCAAAGTGCAACAACCCAACATCAGAGAAGCTGAGGTTCAGTTTTTATGAGCATTTTACTTTTTTATTAGGAAGTAAACTTTATGAAGAGGCTAATATTACAGTAAGGTATTTCCGTGTTTGCTTTAAAGGCACACTCCACTTAAATCTGGCTTTTACCTGTTTGATTTTTTTTTTTTATTGAATATTTGAGCTTCAATGGTGAGAAAGGGTTTTTAGTGGCAGGAATCTTTTGAAACAAACAACGCTGCAAAATGTTTGTTTCCAAAGAAGGACAAATGGGGTCAGAAGTGAAGTCTTTCAGGGCATAAGGCTGTTCAACCCAGAACAGACTGACTTCATCATCTGATTAAGACATTTGCTTCTGTTTCATTTGCACAGGCGCTTTCTCAAACAGCTGTGCAAACAGCCTGGTCTCATGAATTAGCATGGTAATAACATGCCGAGTCATGTCATGAGCAATTACAATATATTTTGTACTGGGAGGTCTAACAAATGGACCCATGATGGTTGTACACCAGACCAGGCAATGTGCCCAAGCTGCAGTTCCAAATATGACTGTCAGGGTTGGTGTAGATGGAAAACCAAAAATGCAGGAGACCAACAAGCAAAGAATCAAAAATCACACACATACACACACAAACGAGATGACTTTGGGTGCTATGGATTGTTGTGTAAAGAACAAAGTTCCTGAAAATTCTTGCTTCAGGGCTGCTCCTGATAGTTACATACCATGGTTGAAGCTTTGTAAAACTGGCCCCCGTAACACCTTTCTAGCTGTTACCGTTGGTATGAGGAGTTAAAAATATGATGCTTCCATGCACGGGCTTCAATGTCGTATGTATTTCACAAAAAAAAAAAAAAAAACTGAATAAAAATAATAAATAGAAACTCACATTGTCCAACTCCTGCATCATGCATGACAATAAAAAGTGTCATACAACCCAAACACTACTGGAGGAAAAAGTAGAAAGTGAAGGGCTCACATATTTCACAACTCATAGAGGATCAACAATCTTACCTGAAACTCGCTCTGAGCTCTTCTCTGGATTGTTGTTTCCTAATGACACTGTTATAAAACATCTCCATTACATTTCATTGAAGACTTTATCAGACCCCTTTAGTAGTACCATGGACAGCACACAGAATTTTGTTACCCTGAAAAATATTCAGATGTCTCTTTTTCTTTTCTCTGCTAGTTAATGCAGTAAAAAAACAACAATAACTCACAAAAAAAAAAAAATACATGTTGATCAAATATTATATTGGAAGGAAAAATATTGGCATTAATAATTAAACCAAACTCCTATAAGGGTGGACACATGACTGCGTTTTGTAACAAACCAAATCTTTTAAAAATTAGTCAAAAATAAACTAAGTATGATAAAAAAAAAAAAAACTGTTGACAGATAAGCTGTCGTTTCTGCCTGAGGTCTAAAAATAAGACATTCAAATGCTGTGTTTTAGAAAATAATAGTTTAAAGAAAAATTAAACAGTAAAAATAAACTGTAGCTTAAGGTTTTTCTCTTATTCAACTCTTATGCGTGCCGGTTCATGTTTTTTCAAGTAGTCCTAAACATTATACAGCCATAAGCATGAGGAGTAGGATTTAGTCCGTGCCTGGTAGTTTCAGTAAAGACAATATTTTAGTTGTTTGTATACAGTGTAAATATTATCATTATTATTAGTAGTAGTAGTATCCATCCATTTCTAATCTTTTGCAGGGTCACGGGGGTTTGGCAGAGCCCATCCCAGATCATTATAGGTGAGAGGCAGGGGTACAACCCTGGACAGGTCGCCACTGTTATTATTATTGTTGTTGTTGTTGTTATTATTTATTTATTTATCTGGTGGGTTTCCAAGGTGTTTCAGGAAGGCTTCTCTCCTTGTTGCACAATACAAGCTCCATACAAACTGGTTTCCCCACTTTGAATTGGAGGACTGCACAGAACCCTTGCCCCTGGGGATGAGATGGGGAAAACCGAGCAAAGAGACTGTTATAGCAGCAGGCTGATGTCCAGGTTTCATAAAGATGTGCAGCTGACTTGTGAGGCCAAAGAAACTTCCACAGTGGGGTGAATAAATTCCAGCCCAGTTTTATTTCAGACATGGTTGAAGTGGAGCTCTGCAATAATTCATTATGTTTCAACAAAACATTTCCCTGCAACTTGTTTTTCTTCTGAACCTAATTCAATTATAAATCCAATATCTTTTCCCCCCGTGTCAGACTGTGCCTCAGTTATTCTTGACTCTGGACAGAATCCGTTGATTTTGGCCAGAAAAATGTGAACTGAGGCATGCTCAATTACTGCTGGGCCCTTCATTTCTGCATGCAAACAAAGTGGTCAGCCACCTGATATCTCTGACCTAAAGCAAAGACATCAGGGATAAGATACAGCAAGTCCAGCACAGTTTGAGTGCTGAAAAATGACTCCCTGGACTGGAAAAAACTGAATTCACAAAGCAGGAGTTTTTAAAAAGCACTTCCTAGTACTGCTGTACAATACAGTACATTACAGAGCAAGAGAGAGAAAAAAAAAGGTTGTTAAAATTCATACAACAAGCAGCTATAAGAAGAAAGAGAAGACTACTAACAAAAATAGGAAAAAGAGAAATCCATTTACTCAAACCATATCCTGGAGAAGCCAAACCATGCATATACAGACTTCCCAAGACACACAAGGAAGGAGCACCACTCACACCCATTATAAGCAGCATCCGCTCAGTCACCTGAAACACGCTCATCTAAGGAAACACTCCACATCACTTAAAGAGCTCCACGAAAACCATTGCGCCATTTGATGTCACCCTACTTTTCACATGTATACATGTCTACATGAGAGGCAGTGGAGACTGTCGGAAAATGGCTGCAGCAAAAATGGATCCCTTAAAAAAGAAAATAGGCAACTTTCTCTTCCAATCACGTCTGTGCCCTGCTGGACCTGTCTCTTCACCACCTGTTTCATACAGAGTGGCAGGTTTTCCAGACAGGAAACTCTGCCGTGGGTTCTTCGGATTCACTCACTACTGCAAATCTCTTTGTGAAGGAAGTGGAAAGCAGCTCACTCAACTTCTACACGAACACCAGCAGGCCATTAAACCTAACACATCAAATAGGCAACAACATGGATTTCAACAAGACAGAATACAGACACTTGCAAACTGTCTTTTCTTTTTTTGACTATGCTGTACACAGAGAAGGACAAACATCACTGAAGAACACTGATATAAACTGGAAACCCACACACAGAGATTTATATATGCACTGTGCTGCCCACTGGATTACAAACTGCCCATCATTGTTATACGCTAGTTGGCTTAGACGTCTCCCACATAGGCAGAAGAAAATGAAAAAGGAGCACAAAGATATCAAGAAACCCTTTACAAACCTGCCGATATCCTAACTGTGCCTCTGTCAAGTGAGCTAGAAAATATGTAAATAAAAGAAAGAAAGAAAGAAAGAAAGAAAGAAAGAAAGAAAGAAAGAAAGAAAGAAAGAAAGAAAGAAAGAAAGAAAGAAAGAAAGAAAGAAAGAAAGAAAGAAAGAAAGAAAGAAAGAAAGAAAGAAAGAAAGAAAGAAAGAAAGAAAGAAAGAAAGAAAGAACTCCACAACATTAACAAGAGAGGAAAAAACATAAAGGGATGGTTTGGATTTAGTTTGGTGTTAGTATTTGGGTTTTGTTTAGAGTTGATGTTCTTGGGTCTTGTCTTGTGTTCTTGCCTTTGTCTTCTTCTGTTTCTGTTAACTTCAATTCCTGTTTTACTTTGGAGGTCTGTCTTTGTCTTGCTGTACTCTGAGTTTCCTGGACCTCATCTCCCTGAGTGCTTGCACCTGTGTCTCCCCATCCCCTGTGAGCATGTATTGTTGTGGCTTCCCATCCTCCCTGCTGGTCCATCTGTTTCTCATCCTGGTCTGTTTGGCTCCCTGGCAGTGTTTCTACAAGTCTCTGTGTTGTCCTGGTTATTTTGGGTTTTTTTTCTTGAGTTTTGGAAGTGGAGGTTTTTTGTTTTGTTTTTTTCTCTAGGATTCCTGCCTGAGCAATGCTTTGTGTTATAATAAAGGACATTTGTGTTTGTTCTCCTGCTATCTCCAACTAAAATTGTAACAGAACAGACCAGCTGGGAGCAAAGGGAGCCAAGACAATAAATAGACAGGGCTGACAAGACACAGGTGCATACAATCAGGACAGATAGGAACAAGGGAAGTCAAACTATTACCTAAGAAACGAAGACCTTGGCTGTTTCTCGAGTCAGAAGAACACAAGTCCATACTTCCATACAAGTCGGGAGAACGTAGTTTGGAGGATGTAAGAACGCATCTTTGTCCTTCTGCAATTGTATCATCAGCATACTTGAGTTCCTGATGATGTCACAGCTCTGCTAACATGTATTGCATTGTACAGATAACATCTACAGTATAATGGTTAAAAGAGGGTGTCTTATGAGAAAATGTTTTATATTAATTTAAAGGACTACAACAATGCTCAGAGAATTCTATAAATATCCATGAGCATTGGGAAATGATGCATCACAGCACAGATGCATCATTTCAAGCTTATCCATGGCATCATTAAAGGCAATGTTGTAAGACATATTAAGGTCTGGTTGTTTTATGGCATAGGGAATTTTTCTAGTATAGCAATCCTAATTAATTTATCAAACAAGGATATAAATCTGTATTTATCAATCACTCATCTAAACATAGTTCTAACTTGGATTGATTTGAGTGCAGTAACATTTATTAAAAAGCTCAAAAAACAGATAAATGTGGTTATATTTATATATATATATATATATATATATATATATATATATATATATATATATATATATATATATATATATATATGTGTGTGTGTGCATACATATACAACCTAGACTAATCTGCTTAAAATCAGAGAATAAAAAGGAGGCGATAAAGAGAGGAAAGAGGGAGGGCTTAACTGACCAAAAATCTGACGTGTATATATAAAAACAAAAGAATTTTGCTAAGTCAGTTCTTAGAGGAAAGAACTAACTAACTAACCAACCACAAATTGATTATAAAACCTAAAGGAAAACATTATTTTGGCTTCCTTGGCTCTGCTTTAAGACACCAACCAATGCTCGAGATAACCCGCCTTACCACAGCCGCAGGTCTCCTGAACCACAGGATTTCTGGACTCGCTGACAGACAGCTGGCTCCAGTGGATCTCCGGAAACTGACATCTAACTTAATTTGAAAAGTCTTGGAAAAGTTGAAAAATCTGAAAAGAAAATTAGAATGATCCTAAGAAGTATCGGATAAGATCATGGAGAGGGTCTGAGTATATGTTCAAAGAAAAATCAAAAGAGAATTGTAACAACTAAACTAAAGCAGATTGCAGTCTAGAGAATAAGACCAGAACTAACAAAAACTAAAACTTAAACCAGAACAAGTAAGAAGTAAAACATAAGAAGTCAAAGTAAAAGTCAAGGTAAAAAGTCAAAAATAAAAAGTGAAAAACTTGAATAAAGAGTCAAAAAGTAAAGTTAACAAGAAGTGAGTTAAAAGAGTAACTAAACTGCTCAGGCTGCTGAATTTTGCCTCGCTGGGTGGGGTCATGAGGTTTTCAACCAATCTTACATGATTAAGAGGTTTCTTGGTTTTGTTTAGTTTGCTGATTGGATGAAGTTTCATGGTTACAAATTTTAACCTTTTGTTCTCCTCCTCCTCTGCATCTTTTGGGATGAACAAACAGTATCACAGATTTCAACTATTTAACTGACACAACCTTATTATACTTTACCTAAGTTTGGGTCCGAGTAGTAAGAGGGTGAAATTAATCTCAACATAAAGCTTCAGACAGTAACCAACATTCGACCATGGTGGAATAATGAAAGCGTGACTGCAGTTTGCAAATTTCTCGATGCATGTACCTTAGCCAAAGTTAAAACAAACATCTGAATCTTTAATCTAACTCAAACATGTAGCTTGGGTTCAGAAAGCCCAGCAGCACAGATATGTCAGTCTTTAAGTCGCCGCCCATCGATTCTTATCTGTCTGTCGTCGTGTTGTCTCAAGTGGGGGAAAGCCCTGGTCTACAAAGGGGCACTTTCGTTAATATATGATTTCCTTTTTTTCTTCTCTTCCCCGCTGTGTGTACCTGAGGAAGTTGTTTTTGTTTGTTTGTTTATTTCATGACCATAGTCTGAAAGGAATTCTTCCAGACTCTGTTGCTTTGTTCCTCAGCAGGGGTCATGTTTACTTTACTCTCCAAGTCTGGAGAATGTTGTCTGTATTCCAGGAGGTTGTAAACCGATGCCCAGGATCCTTACACTAGTCTAGTATTTCTTCTTGTGACTCTGGGGGGCATTCACTCCAGCCCTTTTTGGTCCGCTTTAAGCAGAACAGAGTTTTCAAAATGAACTCTATCTTTATTACTCTACCACACATATAAAGTGATAATGATGATAATATGATAAATATATTTTCCCATGTAAACATCTTGAAACTACATTCTGTCAAACAAAATAAGCTTATATCATCATATTTACCTCCAAAATCATACATGAACCTACCAGACTCAACCATTTATCTCCTCCACCTCCACGTTGATTGACCTCATACTCATTAACACCCCACTGAACTATATATCAAGTGTCTTCAGTCAGCTAAGTGACCATTGTGTCATTGCATGTGTACACTCTAGCAGCATAATTAAATGCCCATTGTGATCAAGCGCTCCTTGAAAAACCTTGTGATGCCGAATTGGGATAGAATTAAGTCTATCCCCACCTTAGTTGATGCCTGGTCTTATTTTAAGAAAACATTTAGCTATATCATAAGCCCTTTGGAAGAAAGCTTGTTCCTCTCAATCAGCTGCTGACTGGCTTGCTTTCAGGCAATGAAAATTAAGACCACTCAGGCGATAAAGACTGCCAAAACTGCCCATTTCAAAGAGAAACTTACTTCCTGTGCGTCAGATGTAAGTTCTGAAAAACAGTCAGAGAAGAACAAACTCACTTCCTTCGAATTAAGCTCCATCTCAGAGCTGGATCCTAACAAATCCTCTGGCTTTAGGGGACCTAATCCCATCTTCCCTTCTGACTGGAAATAGGCTATGGTCGTTCTTCTCATCAAAGGAGGCTCTGTTTCCAACCAACTGCTATCAATCCATTTCCATGTTACCATGCTTGGCTAAAGTCCTGGAGAAGCAGGTCTTAAAGCAACTAGACCACTTTCTTGACTTCAGTTACATGGTGTCAGACAGGTTTCCGGGCCTGACACAGGTGTGTAACTGACACTATCAAAGTGCTGGATGACTTATCTCTACCCTAGACAGCAAGCAAACCTGCATATCTGCCTTTATTGATCTGATCAAAGCCTTTGACTCGGTAGATCATAGGCTCCTTAGCACTGCTTTGTCAAAGGCTCCCCACCATTTGTCTGTCTTTCACCTGCAGTGATGGGCTTGCCAGCTATTTGTTTGACCATATCCAGCAGGTGAAAGTGGAAAACATCCTTTCAGACCCACTTTCCATCTTTAAAGGGGTGCCACAAGGTTCTATCCTGGGCCCAACATTATTTTCCATCTTTATCAATGACATAGCAAGAGCAGCAGGGAGTTCCTAGATTCACTTATATGCTGATGACAGCACACTTGATTAATTTATCCCTTTTCTTCACTGTACAGCATCCACTCTCTAGGTCAGCCCCAAGACTGTTGAACAGTTTTTTTCATAACCTCCACCTCCCTCTCAATTCCAATCTTTGATCGTAGAAGCAATGCCTCTTACCCTCTCAACATCATCTGTGAACATGGGTGAACTCTGGAATTTGTCTCCTCATTTAAATATCTCAGTCTCTGTCTAGATTCCTCCTTATCCTTCTTCACACATAAAAATAATTTACAGTCAAAAATAAAAGCTAGATTAGCCTTACTCTTCAATAAATAAATAACTCTCAATAAATCCCCTTTCATTCATGCTGCCAGACAGACTCTTGTCAAAACAGCTGTTCCCCCCATTCTGGATTATGGTGACTTAATTTACAAAATGGCCCTGAAAGCATATTTGAAAAAGATGGACACTATCTACCACTCAGCCATCGGTTTTGTCACTAATGCACTAATGCACCCTGCCATACCCATCACTGTGATCTCTATAAACAATCGGTTAGTCGCCTCTTCTTTTATGGCACCTCCACCATTGGTTCCTTTTTATTTATAAAGCCCTTCTAGGCAAAAGACCCTTGTATTTGTCATTTCGCCTTCACCTGGCAAATAGAACATATCATCCCCAATCAACTCATTAAATAAAGGCTAAAATAAAGGAAAATAAAGGAAATAAGAAAAAAGTATTTATTTATGCATACAGGTTACTCTCATTGAGATATGGGGTCTTATTTTCGAGAGAGGTCTGTTTTACACGATAAAAAATGATGATCAATACAGAAGAGAAAAGGTATTGCACTGCACTGGCCAAGAGGATAAAGGAAGAGGGTTAGAATTGTAACACTAAAAAAATAATAAACAAAAAGAAAGTTCATTTGTAGTAGCATATGCTACTTTTTTTAAATTCTGTTTTACCTCTCTGGTTACTTTATTCTTTTTTTTTTTCATCTATTACAATTAATTACAAATGGCAAAGTATGCAAATTAGGCAATGATGTAATTTAGCAACTTTTACCGACTTTTGGGACAGCCAAAAGTTACTTCCCTTGCTGAGTAGTTGGCAAAACTAATAAAGATGTTCTCCATACAGAACATCCAGGTTGATCTCAAACCTCACCCTCTGATAAAAACAACGAATAATGGGTATGTTGAAATTGCTTTGTTGTTCGGTAAGAAAAGTTAGTGTTTAATCATTCCACAGCAAGGAAATTCACAAAGGCTTCAGGTGTACAGTTGATCATGACTTATTGATCTCTACATCCACCCAGTAGTGTGCCTGGGCTGCAAGGACAAAATAAATCCAAAAAATAAGGCAAAACAAAATCTCTTCTCTGCTGTCAAAGACTGCCACGCTGATTACATTCTGCTCCTCATTGTTATTCATGAGTTGTGTCGACATGTGTAATAATGCTTTATTGCAATTCTGCCATTTTGAATGCAATAACTCTGCAACCAGGCCATGTAGTCTGCAAACAAGTTCAAAGAGTCATTTGCCCAACTGTTCAGCGGAGTGCAATGGCTTCTCCTCACAGACCTTTTTTCTTCAAAATAGTGCCAGGATCCTGAGCTGTGGCACTGCTGGGTATGACGATGGACTTCACTGAATTACGATGATGTAGCTACTTAACACACACATAGACCCACACAAGGTTCAAACTTACACAGTTGACCCCCAAGCGGCGTGTTAATGTGTCTCGTTTGCCCTGGCAGCCTGGAGTCGATGTGGTGAGCACGAACCTCATTCATGCTGATTTTACAACTGGTGTTCATCAAGCAGGTGTGAAATGTTTGTTAACTAACTGCTCAAGGTTTTGTGACCGATGTCTAACACTGTCTTCTGTTTGTCTACAGCAGAATACTAAGTTTAAGTTCTTTTTACACCTACAGGCTGTTGAATGTGTTTCACTAGGTGCTGCTAATTTCCCCTCAGTTGGAATTGCAACATTCAGTAGATCTGCGTTTGCTTTCACAATGCCCTCTTCAAAAAGAACAGACCCCTTAAATAACATATCCCTCTCCTCACATGTTGTGGCACTGCATCAGGATTTACTGAAAGACACAACAAGATAAAAAAAAAGAAGAAAACCCGCTCATCTATGGGTTCATTCAGTGCTGCGTCTGTGCTAGTTTGCAAACTTCCTTGTCCTTGTGTTTAGCAGTACATTTTGTCAGACCATAATTCTATCAGCGCTTTTACCTGGTACTCACTCCACATCTGACAGCGAAACATTTCACCCGGGAATCATGCCACACATGTTTGTTTAGGTTGTGGTTTCCCACCTAGCCCCGCATTAAAGTCCACTTTCTGGATCGGGTCCACTTGAAGCAGACCGAGACTTGCGTTTATTTAGGCAGGACCAGAATCTAATTATTTAACCCGAATCAGAGTTTGATTGTGCATTCATGCCTCCCCAAACAAACCAGACTTTCAGATTAAATTAACTCTGTTCTGTTTAAAGTGGACCAAACAGGGCTCGTGTGATTACTTCCTTAAATAATCAAGGGGTGGAATACTAAACCAGAAAAGCTCACTATGATGTAAAACAAGCAGACCAGGGTCTAATGATACTATTGATAAGTTTGATGTGATGCATCTGGCTTTGCCTGGAATCCAAATCATAGGGTGGATGGTACAAGTTTACAAATCCATCAAATGATTCAGACTAAAGCAAACAAACTAAAGTGTGAGAGTAATGGAGCCAATTCACAGATTCACCAAAGTTTATGAGAATTGTTTGATTTGAGTTAATTGTTTTTCCCCAGGCTTGCACCTAATTCATGTATTTCATTTGAAAATCTAGTCAGTTATCATATGTGATTGCTGGAGAGACTGAACTTTTACAATAGGCAGTCACACTGACTTCAAGAGCAGCCAGTAAAGGTTGATGAGTCAATATCTTCAATCCAACCGGTTGTGACAAATTTTCAAAAATAAAGAAACATTATTTACTCTGTTTCATTGTGGAAACACAGAAAACCTCATGGTTATATTCCAGTGTTCATGGACATTTAAAGAATTTCAGACTGTTGGACTCTTTTAAGTTAATATGAAACATTTTTTCCTAAACCATTTTCTTTAATTGCCAATTTGCACTATATTTCAATGATATCCATTTTACTGAAGCTTAGTGGTTTTGAAAGGGACGGGGGCTCCCTTAAAGCCCACTGGTTTGTAAACTAGACACAGCTCTCTTTGGCCTGGGCTGGTTATGAGTTAGCTGTCACACTTTGTGAAAAGGAGGGAGTAGGTGATTTATCTTACATTGGTTGTGGAGTGGAGTTTGCATGTTCTCCCCGTGCTTGTGTGTGTTCTCTCCGGGTACTCCGGCTTCCTCCCACAGTCCAAAAACATGCATGTTAGGTTTATTGGTTATCATAAATTGCCCGTAGGTGTGAGCGTGCATGGTTGTTTGTCTCTATATGTGGCCCTGTGATGGACTGGTGACCTGTCCAGGGTGGACCCCTGCCTCTAACCTGTAATGAGCCAGGACAGGCTTCGGCAGACCCACATGACCCTGCAAAGGATTCAGACAGGTATAGAAGATGGATGGATGGATGGATGGATGGATGGATGGATGGATGGATGGATGGATGGATGGATGGATGGATGGATGGATGGATGGATGGATGGATGGATGGATGGATGGATGGATGGATGGATGGATGGAGACCAAAAATAATAACTTTGATTAGGGCTACAACCGTGCTATTTCTTAAAACACCAAAACAAAACTAATCTGCTCATCTAATGTCTTACCTGCTGCACATGCACATTTTTTTAAATACAGTCTTTAAGCACATAACAGCTGCAGATACTGACATCAACAAAGTCCGTTGCACCGACAGGAAGATCTGACTCAAGATGGCATTTATGCAATTTGACTTAATTCTTCTTTTGTTATGTTTGTATTGAAGGATCGGTGTAGTTTAGTTGTTCACGAACATAGGCAAGTCTAAACAACTTTATAACACCTTTCCAATAAAGGCAATTCAGTGTTCCCAGAGTCCTAGTCAAATTGATGTCTCAGAACAATAATTAAAATGATTAATGGTAATAGAATTAATACATTTCATTAAGACAAAATAAATTGGGTTACAAAAAACATTACATAATTAAATACAATAAGACAAACAACAGGAAGGACATAATGCAGTTATGATGTAGAAATAGATGAAGAAGAACAATTTAATTAAAAATAGCACAAGTTTTTGGTGTTTTCAGCTTAACAAAAAAAGAGGAGTCAGGAGTCGGGGCACATTTATTCTCAGTAGGACAGTAGCTAAACAATTTACTTACTGTTTAGTTCTTGATTTGAGGTCATACCAGCTGACTGCCTCGTAAAAGCTCTCAGACCCTTACCTACTATTTATATTACACTAGTAGATCAGAAATGTATTGTGCCCTAGTATTGTAGATACAGCCTTCCTGGTTACTTTGATCGGTTTTCTTGATTAGGAAATTTCCCTGTGTGCAAAATTCAAGTTGGTATTTGCAAAGGCGTATGTTTGGGGGAGGAGAGGGGGGCACTGAACTGGGGTTTGCTCAGTACCACCGAGTAGCTAGAATCACCCCTGTATAAGACAAAGATCTAACCTAATTGCAGCATCAAGCCCCTGTTTTAGCATATTAAGATGGAACAATGTGCTGTGTTGCAGTTTCATTCTTCTTTCTTTTTTATTGTTTGCCCCAAAGACATCTATTTTGTTGATGGAGACAACTTATTTAAGGCTTTCATTTGGCAAAATGCTTATGAGCAGATTACAGCGGACAAATCAGTCCCCAAGTAAAATCCTTTATCTCAGTGTTGCGCTACTTTCTTAAAAAAACTGGTAAAAACAACATGAAATTGCATATCCATTAATATTTGTAACACAAACAGGCTGATGGCCTTTTAGCTTCATTACGCTGCTGAAGCAACAGGAACATTACCAGGAGAGAAGTAACAGTCATTCTTCCCTGACCATCCAATTAGTCTGGTCATGAATAATGACAGAAATGAGGCAGAGAGATGGGGGAATAACAGAAATTAAAGTGAGGCAAAAACTCACAAGAAGGAGGGAAAGAAAAGGGAAAGCATGTCTATGAAATCGCATAATTGCGCCGCAGGGAATTTTAATCAATTAGAACCGCAGAGCTAATTAAAGGCGGCATTGTGTTTACTGACTCAGAGCAGCGAGCTCAGGGGGAACAAACACAACAAACACACACACATCCACACTTCCTGGTGACTAAGATATACCAGACTCGTGTGCTTGTATATGATGAATTCTGACTAATAGCATGTTGTCATTTCTGCCTCCATCTTTACTCCTGGGGCTGATTTGGCCAGAGGGTGGATGGTGTGATTTTGTTTAAGTAATTGATGCATGGATAAATTTAAGGATCAAAATTGGGATTACGCTCCCATGCTTTGTAAAAAAAAAAAAGGTCTGTTGTAGCCACAAATTTAGGCAGAAGAAATGAAATATATAAAAGGCAGATGTGGTACAGCAGGACAAAAGTGCTAAGAAGTGCAAGAATCCACACTTAGTTAAAATAAAGCCAGTCCAACTGTATGTGTGTGTGTGTGTGTGTGTGTGTGTGTGTGTGTGTGTGTGTGTGTGTGTGTGTGTGTGTGTGTGTGTGTGTGTGTGTGTGTGTGTGTGTGTGTGTGTGTGTGTGTGCGCACAGAAGATATGTTATTGTGGATTTAGTTACAGCTGTGTGCTTTGCAGCTAAAGCTAAAGCCCCTGGACTTGTTGTCATGTTCATCCATGATGCAGAAAAACAGACATCAGGGAAGTTGCTTATATATATATATATATATATATATATATATATATATATATATATATATATATATGCTTCAGGTTGGGTTTCTTTAAGTGTCATTGGTGTCATTAAATAAATTTAAGGGAGGAAAGGTACCAGTAAATGATAAGAGCCCATAAGAAGTAAATAGTCTGTAAACTGCACAGTGTGTGAAGAAGAGTGAGAGTTTATGTAAACTAACGTTAACAATAAACTTTATTTGTGGTAGGATTCTACTGGAAGGAGAGAAAGTAGTGGTTCCTACTGATGCAAAGACAAGGGAAAGACAAAGGAGCAGGCGATGGAGACCGAAAGGAAAGCTGCAACCAAAGGTGAAGAGAGGTGAACTCTATCAGATATTTGTTGGTTAGACGTATTGCAATACACAAAACGTACCATTAAATATCAACTTTTTTATTGTATTGAACACATCTGGAAAGACATTTAAAGTATTGGTGGTCTGAAATCATGTAATTAACATCTACACTTAGCACAAAAAGTGAGGAAATGTGTGTTTAGCAGATTATTTCTTTGTTTTATCCATACTTCTTGGCAATAAATCTTTTACCGTTGGAAAACCTGTTTATGTCCCTTGCAAGTGGCAAAACGTTTGTGAGGAACATGCATTTGTGGGATGAGCAGTAGAGCTGAGTATGTGGGTTGCACCCATGAAAAATTTGCCAAATCTTCTCTCCCATTGGGAGAGAACTCATAGGTCTCATGGTCCCTGAACTCATAAAAAGTTCTGAGCTAAGCCTCGGATGTTTTTTAAACTGCTGGCAACAGTATTTCCATAGCATTTCCATGTATGTGCCTCTGTGTTCTTTAGAAAAAGTAATGAATACTGTCTTCATTTTGGGGAGTTGGTTAAGCTCTGTTGTAAGAGTGGATGAAATGAGCAGAGTTTGTTGTAAATCTGTGGGTTTGTGGCTGCTTCAAAAGGAAGCTTGTCTAGGTAAAATGCTTTTTTTCACAGTAATATCCATTTTCACTTACAAATGAATGCTACAGGGTTTTCAACATCTTTAAAGCAGTACATTGAGTTCTGGCTCTGCTAATTACCTTTAAAAGTTACATTGGTTTTATTAAGTCTTCCTGCCAAAGTTTTATGTGACCTCAGTATATATACACTTGTGAAAGGACTAAAGCCTTTTCAATTCTTAAAAAAAAACCCAGCCCAGCTAGGAAACCCAGTAGAGTTGAAATGTATTAAATATTTGACTTATTCAAAACAAATCGTCAATGTAATCTATTCTCCCATCCTGAGCAAGCACCATCTGCCTCGACTGGTTTGGGTCTGATATATCGAAGATTTAATTCTCATTGTTATAAACCGTCGCTACACACTGAACACTTCCTGAGCTGTATGTAATTAAATATCATTCTAAACTTTATTGGAAAGAAAGCTTTGCATTAGTAACTGGAGTTTATATGTTAAATACGTGCATGCAGGACACACATGCAGCAGCACAACAGAAAAACGTTCCTCTTAGATGTGTATATTCAGTTTGAAAAACACAGTCTGTATTGAGTTTTCGCCTTTAGTTGTTAAAGCCAAGTGATTCCTAACCATTGTTTTGACGCATAAGACGTGATGGTGAGTATCCCATTTAACTTGAAGGCTATCTGCAGAGGATCAGCTCCAGATGATCCCCACTAGTGGAAGCTTTGAAGGTCTTCTCCGCAAGATTAGCCCCAGCTGATCTCTGCTAATCGAGGCTAGGGACCATCTTCAGTTGTGCATCTTGGCATCAATGGGTGTTTCGGCCTTTTAGGCACAATATACCCTCTGCTGAGGCAGACCCGCGACAGCTTGATCAGACTGGGTGTGTGACCTAACCTTTTTGGAGCCCAACTGGGGCTCTTCCTCCGGGTCCGCAGCCTTTGGCTGCAGCGCTCAGCAGTCCCTGATATTACTTTAGGCGCTTACATTGTGGCATTTCGTTGTGGAACATTTCCCCCTTTTGCCGGTCATGGTGCCTGTATGAGAGAGCCACTTTCCGGAAAGGTGTGAAATTAAAAAGATCACCTCTTTTGTCCGCCACCCGAGGTAGACCAAAAGGCGTGAAAAAGGAGAGACCGGTCGTGTATGTAGTGGCCACCTCCCCGTTCTGTAACCAAGAAAGAAGTGTGAGAATTTAACAACAGGTCTGTCACTCACTGAATTTTCCTAAATATGTGTGTTTTATATATTCTCCAAAGTTTTGAACATATTAAAATAAAATACTGTAAAAAAAAATATAAAGAAATATAAAAGCATAAGTTCTGAGGACATATTGCTCCGACCACGACAGTAGTCCTGTAGACCGCTGTCATTTCCTAATATTAAGCTGAACATCTGGATATGGAGAGGAGAAGAGAGGAAAAAAGCATTTTATTTGGAAAGATAGGAAACACAAGCACAAAAACAAATGTTGTGGCCAGAGGAAAAGAAAAGACTGTACGCTGTAGAAGAAACATTGCAACTATTGCAAGAAATGAGCGAGGGTGAGTAATGGAGGAGAAGTTTCAGACTTCAGCGATGAGGACTGATGAGAAATCCTCCGACTCTGAACTGGACCGTTGTGGAGAAAAAAAAGTTCACAGACACAGCTGTTAAAGCTACAATGTCCACGCAAGCCTGGGAACTTTTCTTTTGGAAATACAAATTAATTTCATAGCCTGAAACTTTGAAATTACCACATAAAGAATTACACCAACACTGTTCCTCTTAAACGTGCAACCAGTGGCTGCTGAAGCAGAGGTGGCTGATATCCAATACAGCGCTGACATCACCGCTATAAAAAGATCTATTTTTATTATTATTATTATCATAAAACCATGTACACAACATAAGCAATTAGGATACTAATATTAATCCTATAAGCTTAATTTCAACAGAATAGAGAGAAACAGGTTTATCCATGGATGCAAACCGTCTTTTGTGTGTAAACTGTAATTATTTTGTGTATTTGTTTTATATGTAGTTTGTTAAAATAATGTGTTTTCAGGAGTGTCCCAGTGCTGTGAACATATTTTATATATCTTGCAACTTAATATTTTTGACTTCATGGCATAATCGGTAATACAACAGTCAGTCAAATTCAAGTCAAGTCAATTTCAAACAGTTAGTCCCGTCGCTGCACCTGCACGCCATAGGCACACACGTAGATGGGCACAGACAACGTATAAAGAAAAAATAGTGTTAACACAAATTTTCCACTTCAAGAACTGATTTCTGTACCCTAACAATGAAATTATGTCTGTCAGTTTGTGAGGTGGCTGCGGGGGGCTAGAAAGCTGCCGGTTCTAGTGTTAAGAGAGGCTCAGTTTGCATCCAGTAAGGATGCGCCTGAGTGTTGCTGGAGTTGAGCACAAAGGGCCTGCAGGATCTTCGCCCAGCCACTGGTGGAGATCCGTCGGTGATGGAAGAACATCATACGTCGCTCTAAGCTGGAAGCTGCTCTCTAAACACTGGTTTTTATTTGTGTGTTAGTGAGACACATGTAGCTGAATAATCTGCTCCATGTAGACTGTTTGTCTTCTGGGCACAATTATGTATCTGAGGTGAAGCCTTTGACGATTCTTGCTACTGGAAACATGGAAGTGAGAAAGTCCACGGCATTTCTACATGTGTTAATCACAATGACTCATGAAGATTGGGAGTATGAACCTACCAGGAGATCTGGTACCTGTCGTTGTTTATGTGATAATTCCTCAGGGGTCATGTTCTGGATCTCTGGAAAGATCCTAGAGACATCTTGTATTGTAATATACGCTATATTGAATTGAATTGAATTGAATTGAATTGAATTGAATTGAATTGAATTGAATTGAATTGAATTGAATTGAATTGAATTGAATTGAATTGAATTGAATTCTCCTTTTCTGGAATGTTCAAACATCCAGATGGAAATCAGGCTAAAAAACTGTGACTCCAGTTGATCTCCGCATCATTTGATCTGCATCTCTAATCTCTTTCATTCCAGCACTATTTCTTCTGTTTTAATTTTTTAAAATTATCAGTTGGGTATTGATCACATTCAATCAAAGGTTTACAAGGCTTTTCCCCTTTTTCTTTCCTTCTATTTCTTTTTTGATAAAAATTTTTTTAAAAGACTGTTAAGAAATAAAATGCAATTTAGCACTTGTTCACAGTTATTTTTAAGATTTTAAATCCAAAACAGACATAGTCATTGAATCGGAGAGTGAATGCTTGTAAAACACTAGGAGGAAACGTTAACTGTAGCTGTAGCAGGATTCCTACCTGCCTACCTCTCGGGACATTGAGCAGATGACTGCAGCTTGGAAGAAGGTGGTGGAGATTGTTGGTGGTGTCCCTCCAAAACTATAAATCCAACCGGGTATATTTGTTGGTCACAGTTATGGTAAACACAACCTATCGATGCCAAGCTATTTTATCCATTAAGTATTTGTTTAATTTATCCCAGGACACATATTTAAATGTGATTAGAAGTTTATTATTTTTCTGTGGCTTTCTTCTTTTGAATTAGATTTTTATGTATTGATATATTACATAAAATAGGAATAATAAACTTGGATGTGGCTGAAACATTAAAGCCCATACCTTCATATGAAAAAATAACTGCAACTGCAGGCAGGATCTTGTGTACTATGGACATGCAGCCTCATGGCAAGTGTCCATTACGCATCGAACACATATCGTATACATCCCATTAATTTTGTAGGGAAAGCGATAAGGCGTGTTAATCGCCTATGCAGGGGATCTTGGGAAGGCAGCACATTCTGGCAGTGAATCAAAAGGTTGAGCTTTGCTCACCTTCATGTAAATGACGGCGTCCAGCATGAGGTAGTTATGAAATCAAAGTAGGCATTGCTCTCAGCATAATTGCATTTGTGAAGATCCAGGTCCAGGCCAGGTCCAGGTCCAGGTCCAGGTCCAGGTCAGGTCAGGTCAGGTTAGGTCAGGTCCAGGTCCAGGTCCAGGTCCAGATCCAGGTCCAGCTCCAGGTCAGGTCCAGATCCAGGTCCAGGTCCAGGTCCAGGTCCAGGTCCAGGTCCAGGTCCAGGTCCAGTGGTTGTATCAGAGTGTGAATAGTTGTAAAATACTGTAAACCGAAAGCTAAGTGTGGCTGTAGCAGGTTTCCCTCTCTTCTATTACCCGTCACTGCCAGGACAGTGAGTGGATGAATGCAGCGTGGAGGAAGATGGAGGAGGTTGTTGGTGGGATTATCTATGATTGGTCACAGTTATGTTTTACGTAACCTATTGATTCCAAGCTATTTTATCCATTAGGTTTTTGTATGATTTATCACATAAATGGCCACATATTCCAAAGAGATTAAAAGTGTTTTTTGTTGTTTTTTTTTTGTGTGGCTTTCTGGTTGAAATGTTTTTTTTTAATTATTATTATTAATATATTACATCAAAATACCAAAGTTAAGACCTTGACGTGGCAGGAATATTAAAGTACACACATACACGCAACAAATACTGGGAGCACTGCAACTGGATGCAAAATCGTTCATGTACCATGGACATGCAGCCTTACAGTCGAATCCCAAACTCCCTCTGCTCATTGTTAGAATATTCCACCACTACACACTTCCATTGTGTCATATACCGTATCATCAGAAAGGTGTGTACTTGGGGGAATTTGTAATTGTTGACCGATCAGAGTTATAATGTGATGAGAGGCCAAGAAAATGAATAATAGCTATATTTTTCTCCTCATCAAAAATATAGAAATGTCATAATAAATAATGAAATAGCGTTGCTATAGCGATCAGGAGATCACAGTATGATGATAAATCTGAACCATATAATCATTAATATTTAATAACAACAATGCATCTGTTTGTCAAGCTCTGCTGCACTTAAAACTGTAACATACGGTATAGTCCATACTGGTCCATACTAGTCCATACTAGTCCATACTGGTCCATACTGGTCCATACTGGTCCATGCTGGTCCATACTGGTCCATACTAGTCCATACTAGTCCATACTAGTCCATACTGGTCCATATTGGTCCATACTGGTCCATACTGGTCCATACTAGTCCATACTGGTCCATACTGGTCCATACTGGTCCATACTAGTCCATACTGGTCCATACTGGTCCACACTAGTCCATACTGGTCCATACTGGTCCACACTGGTCCATACTGGTCCATATTGGTCCATACTGGTTCATACTGGTCCATACTAGTCCATACTGGTCCATACTGGTCCATACTGGTCCATGCTGGTCCATACTGGCCCATACTAGTCCATACTAGTCCATACTAGTCCATACTGGTCCATATTGGTCCATACTGGTCCATACTGGTCCATACTGGTCCATACTGGTCCATACTGGTCCATGCTGGTCCATACTGGCCCATACTAGTCCATACTAGTCCATACTAGTCCATACTGGTCCATATTGGTCCATACTGGTCCATACTGGTCCATACTGGTCCATACTAGTCCATACTGGTCCATACTGGTCCATACCAGTCCATACTGGTCCACATAGTGCAAAAGGAAGGTAGTCATGGCACCACTGTGACTCATTCCCTTTGTAGTGATCACATTGATCACATCACATTGTGGGATATAGTATGCAAGGTAAACGGGTTGGTTGCTTGCTCAAAATTTACCTGGAAGTAGCAAACCATGAAGCTGATCATCACATATTGCTGACTGTACAATTGTTTTCCACTTTGACAAAATCAGTGCACATTGGTAGTATAGAGCGTGGTTTCTACAAGGGCCTGTGTTGATGGCCTTATGCTTTGTCACCTTTCCTTCTTGCCATTTTCTGTTAAAGATAAAGGACTTAATTCTTAATTCTTAATTCCTTAACTCATCTGGCCTCTTAGTCTCTTGCATATGTCTCTTATTCCTCCAAACCCGACAGTTTCATATGCAGAAAAAAGTAGGTATGCTATAATTTTCAAAACAAAACTTTACCTACTTCAAGACTTTCAGCCTTTATTGTAAAACAGTCCATTTTTACATTGTAGATCAATCTAGCTATTACACTTTCAGATTGTAAAAGCACAACAATAACCATGAAATAAATAATAAATAATATGTAGACATTCAAGCTGATAGACCAGCTATAACATTGGAGTGTTTTTTAACCAAACTTTTGTGTTCAATCTTGTTGCATTTCATCTGCCTGGGAGTTTCTTCATCCTTGTTACCTGATTCTCCACTTCGTGTATCACACATTTGTAGTTGGTGACAGATTGAACTGAAGGCAGACCAGTCAGGTTTCATAAGTGGCTTTATCAATGTGGAGTCAGCAGCACAGGAGCACCACAGGGGACTGTACTCTCACCATTCCTCTTCACGCTGTACACCTCAGACTTCTAGTACAAGTTGAACTCCTATCATCTGCAGAAATACTCAGATGACAGTTGTGGGGTGTATCCGTGATGGACAAAAGACTGAGTGCAGAGAACTGGAGGAGCGTTTTGTGGCATAGTGTGGGAGCTATCATCTCATCTTGAATTGATTTTAGGAGAGCCATGTTTAAGTCGATAAGGTTTTTCATCATAGGAGGTGGAGGTGGTGGAGGAGTAAATATCTCAGTGTTCACCTAGACAGCAGACTGGACTGTATACACGACACTGATGCTGTTTATACAAAAGAACAGAGCAGACTTTACTTAGGTCCCGAAATGTTTGCAGCAAGATGTTCAATAACTTCTATAGGTCTTTAATGGAGGTTACAGTCACATCTGCAGTCATCTTTTTTGGGGGGAGCAGCATCAGAGCCAGTGACTTAACACTAGACCTCCCAGCTTCTACTACTGTTTCTCTTGATTCTGCTGAGATTTGTTGGGTTTATAGGGTTATTCCTATTTTTGTAATTGCTTACTTTGTGTTTGTGTTTTTAAAATAATGATAATAATAATAGCTATAGACCTTTTTATTGTAGTGAAGATAGCACCGAAGTAGACATCACCGACTCTGCTTCAGCAGCCGTTGGTTGTGCTGTTGAGAGGAATGATGTTGGCTATTATTTTTTAATCAAGGTGATAATTTTAGACCAGCCTACAAAATCAATTTGCCACCTTGCGTGGAGATTGTATTAAAGAAACTGAACAAGTTCATAAAGATGGCTGGTTCTGTTCAGCATAGTTCTGGGGACTGATCTGGAGCCTCTGTACGAAGGAGGAAACTTCATAAAATGGAGAAGCTCGTCAGCAACCCTGAGCATCCTCCTCACAACATCGATTCAGCAACAGAGAGGCTTCAGTCAGAGGTTTCTCCAGATCTGCTGTAACACAGACTGCTACAGGAGGCCCTTCGTCCCCGCAGCAATAAACCTCTACAATGACTCTTCTAAGAGACTTAAATTACGACTGCATCAATTCATTTCCATCAATGATAAATAAAGTGTTTTTGATTTTGAATTGAATTTGAGCGTATCTATGAAGCTACAATGTTATTGTGGGCCTCCCATTAGATAGATTTCTGGATGCAGTAGAGATCTTTGTTTAGTGACAATGGTTTTCCAAGGTACTACTGAGGACTATAAAGATATTAACGGCAGGATGGTTTCTTATGGAGTGGTGTTTGAGGGCTCCAAGCTCATGTGTCCAACTGGTTTTGACTTCTACACATTGAAAACTGCCCAGATTGCCTGAATATTTCAACAGTATTGTTCACAGTTTTTTGTGTTGATGTTGAAAGACAGGTTCTTTGACATTTTGCATTGAAAAATTTTCATAGATGATCAACAGTTCTTTGGTCAATTTTTACACAAACTGGTCGTCCATGACCCGTCCCTGCTCGGAAAGACTAAAGACACGTGTGAAACAGTGAGCTACCTTTTAGAAAATTTCCAGTATATAACTGTCATATTCCATAATGCAGTGGGCCACTTCAGCAGAAACCAGTCAGAGTGGTCACATGAACGGATTGGATCTGTTTAAAAAGCTCTTAAAGTCTGCTTAAAGTCTGCATCCTTTTGGCTGGACTTGTGTACATAATGGACTCCACTTTTTTGTTTAAAGGCTCGGACTTGACTTTAACTCGAACGCTGGGGACTCAAGACTGGCCTTGACTGGACTTGGTGTTTGGGGGTTCAACTAACATGCTCAACTAGAACAGCAGCTTCAGTAAAAAAATCTATAGCCATGACTCCAGTGCAGTCAACATAATTATACAATAGACCCTCCAAAACATGACAGAAGCACTACAAAGCCATTGTGCATAGTCAATAGTAATGTTGTCAACAAAATAATAAGAGGTTATGAGCATAAAGGCTTTCAAATTATCCAATAAAATTTTGCTCATAAAGTGATTATTGATAATCTTAGGAATGGAGAATTTCTTTGCACATGCCACTCAGCTTCACACAGCTTCACTCAGCTTCACTCAGCTTCACACAGCTTCACTCAGCTTCACTCAGCTTCACTCACCTTCACTCAGCTTCACACAGCTTCACTCAGCGTGAATATTCTTATACCTGTAGAACTGCTCTTCTCACCTGCTTCAGTTAGCTCCACCTCCTGCAGTGACGTGCATTTCAAACGTTTTGCTGATTATAATTGCATTCCATATTAGTCTTCGAGACTATGACCTTAATATTCTCTCAATATTTGCAATGATTACATTTCTTTAGTCCCCCCATTCTGCACCCATGTTAAAACTAGTAATGCTGTCGGCAATGCAGCACTGTCAGCAGAGGCACTATTTTGAATAAATTTGTTAATAGTCAATAGAGCTGTCCTTTGCTTTGTTTTTCTCAACTCCCTGTTGCTCATTTTGTTTTATAATCCAATGTGTTTTATCTTTTCAAGGCTGTTGTGCATCTTCATTAACCTGACCTTACTTCTTCACACTCAGGGGATCATGGGAGTGTCTTCCACAATCCCCTTAATGTATTAGACTGCCAGAGAGTGTCTTTATTAAAACCATTATTTCACAGCGTTCAAATGTTTTAAGCTGCATCCATGCTTAAATGAATTTTTTCATTTAACAGTATAATACTGAAAGATTTTTTTTTTTTTAAGAATATGTTATTATGCAAAGTAGAAAGAGATATAAACAAATCTTGTTGAATCGTCCTTTAAGGGACACATTTAATTTTTTTTGTTGATGAAGTGGAGATCCTCTGGTCGTCTTTGCTCCTCAAAGACTGATACTGAAATATAGTTATTCTTTTTTTTCATCAAGTTAGGAGCACTGAATTCGGTGTAGGAGTGGGCGATTGTACTATTGTAATTTAAATCATTTAAACTTATTTTGCAGCAAATTTGGCAAACTAAAAATAAAAGTCTGCAAGAAAGATTTGAAAAAATACCCACACCCATATTAAAGCATTTTTCCACGAGCAAACAAACATAGTAGACACTAACCTTCAAGTTTAATATCATCACAATCGTTCTACTGGCTAAACCAGCTTCTATTAAACCAGATCACTGACAAATGAGGTCATGCCAAGTTTTAAATTTGTAGGGTAGTAATATTTCCTTTAATAATGACTCTCACCTTCAGTGTTATCAAAAAAAAAAAAAAAATCTTGATTGGATGGATGGATGGAAGGATGGATGGATGGATGGATGGATGGATGGATGGATGGATGGATGGATGGATGGATGGATGGATGGATGGATGGATGGATGGATGGATGGATGGATGGATGGATGGATGGATGGATGGATGGATGGATGGATGGATTTTTAATCCCAAACTGGGTAAATCCTGAATTCATTATGAATTCTGTGATGGAGCAACATTTTGCCTGTTGTTTAACACATTGACTACCATCGTAAATCAGCAGCCTTCAGGATAGGTAACAACTTTGACTGTGCTGTTCATTTTTAACTGAAGACTGGATAGTTTTGTACAGCCACGTTTCCGCTACATGAAGTTGGGCAATTTTTGGAGAAGACGGAAGATGTTAAAGCACGTTGCGACAGCGCTAAACCCGTTTCTTTCAAAATATTTCAAAGTACAAACCAGGCAGTGTGCACGCACACACATACACAAACCCACTTCCAGACCACAGCCGGTCACATCCATTCATAAACACAAAACCCAGCCACACTTTATCTGTCAGTGCTGCACTGAGAGAGTTGACCCTCTCGAGCAGCCGCGGTGCTGAATGTCTAATGGTGTCTGACAGTGTCCAAATGGACTCCCATACAGTTCAGAGAAGGTCATTTACATCATTTAGTGCTACTGATGAGATGAATAATAAATGAATTACTGCTGTGATGGGAGCAGGGAAAAAAAGAGTTGATTGAGACAGGAAGCTCAGACTGGGCATTAAAGCGTTGCAGGAGCGGTGTTTAACACACATGTGCTCTGAAGGGCCTCTCTGCAGCTGTAACATTTTCCTGATATCCTCAAGAGTTAAGGTAATTTTATTACGCAACGTTCAAACTACATGCATGACTAGCAGACGAGAAAGAAAATCGATAGACGGCATTACCGTGGCTTCTAAGTTGAGGCGTAATAGATCTGCGGTGTGTGTTGCAGTGCTCTGCTGTGTAAAACAAACCTCATTTACCGTTGACTAATGAAGATTTAAGGACATACTCTTCCTCTTCCTTCTATTTTTTTAAGCGGCTGTCAGGGGTTGATTACATCATCACATGGAGGAGTCCTCGCCAGAGTGTAACGAGATCATCTTATGTTTCATGCTCGTCTCCTCCGCCAGCGTCCTCCCCGAGCTGAGAGATGGAGGGCAGAGCGCGACCGCGTGACCCCGCAGAATGACAGAAGAGAGAGGATGAGGAGGAGGTGACAAGGGAGGAAGTGAGGGAGTCAGACGGGTCACTGGAGTGAATCATGCCACATTAGGCCACTAGACTCCACCACCTGTTATCAGACCTGCATCTGTCAACTTTGTAATTAATATAAATAGCTAAAAAATTGGCCACGGCTGAGCTTATCTCTGTCACAGGCCGTTCACACACATGCAAGGGTACAAAAGCAAACCAAAACGCATACATTCAAGCTTTGGCAGAGCTCACAAAGCTCTCCAGTTTACTTCTCCTGGACTCCCAACGTCATCTTTGCAGCTTTGCAGCCACAAGCACGTGGTGTCATTCCCACAGGTCCACCTTTTTCTTTCCCTGGTCTAAATTAAGAGACATCATCATTTTCTGTTTGCCTCCCCTGATGTTGACAGCTGTCGTCGTACCTCACTGTATCATATGGAAAAAAACCATCACTATGACTGAATAATAGAGTATAATATGTTAACCTTCGTCAGTCTGGTGTTATTTTAAAAGTAAAAACGAACAAAACAAGAGTCCTAAATAACTTACTTGTTTTTTTACATCCTGTAATACCGCTATGATTTAGTCGGTAGAGTGCAGTAGTTTTGATAATAAACCTTTACTTGGATCATTTAATGCTTCGAAGAAGTTAAACATTGACTGTGTGACTTTTATCTAAATTCTGCCTCAATTTTCAGTTCAACAGCAGTTTGTTGGACAAATAAAGCGTGTTGCTCTGTCCATGCCTCGAGACGATCTTGGAGCAAGCACCCTAACTGCAGTACGAATGTAAAAAGAAGTGAATACCTTAAATATCTTTCATCTCCATTTCCAAGTGTAATGTTTTTTAGAGAGCAGTCAATGATCAATCAGCATCCATGCTTAAATAAATGTTGTCTCACAAGCTCATGAGACAGAGCACGTCTTCATCTGATGGAGGATGATAAAGGTGGCTTATAAACTGCGGCCATATTTCAATAAATTCATCAGCTGTGACCTCTGACAACTTTAACTACCTGATGGGAAAATATGTAGCCCTCCTCTGCTTTCAGAACTTATATTATATCTCTAGTCTCAACCATGTTATATAAACAGGAAAGGAAAAACGTTAGAAGAAACTTTCAGAGAACATCTGTTGAGAGCCTAATTAAAACACACAGCTGAGCCGTCTATGTACTTTTCTATGACAACAAATGGTCATTATGAATCAGCAGAGATGACGTCAATCGAATCTATTACGTGACAGTTACTGCGCTTTTGCAATGATTCACATTTGATAATTTGCCTGGAGAAAAGAAGGGAATCGTTTATCGTTTTACTACATGTGGGCAGTGTGGTTGTATGGAACAGCAACGTCATTACTCTTTCTCTCCGAAGGCTCTGCGCCTGTGTTTCCTGAAATGCCACATGTGCACTCAAACCCTTTTGTTCCATTAGTTTTCCACATCACCGTGAAATAGTCCTGCATATCAGCTACCATCTAGTGGCTAGTTCGGCCTGTCTCAAACAAAGACTGATCTGCTCCCTTGCTCTCTGACATTTTTGAGTAATTAGTAGTTCAATCAAAGCATGGTAGGCATCTCCGGAGGGGAGAACTGAAGGAATCAAATGAAAAATAATGTAACGCAACCTCTTCACTTTATTTGGGCTGATCTGGGTCTGAATATGTCTCATTCCGAAAGATGAATAAAGCTGAGACAAATGGTAATAGTAGTTCCTACAAAAAATTAAATCTACTGTCCCCCCTGATTATAACTACTTATTTTTCTTGTCAGATTATCTACAATAATACAACTATATACTATTACAGTACATCATATTATTAAATTACAGCCTTATTCATATAATATTACAACTTTATCATCAAAGTCTTGACTGTTGCCTCCTGTTTGATCCTAAAACCCTGTTACAGATCATGGATATAAAACATAGAATAAGAAGTAAAAATAAAATACTGATATCAAACCTAACTAAAGAGTGCTGGAAAACAGACACATTAAACATTTGTATTTCTTTGAGTACTAGCACCGTCTATTAAAACAATTTCAAGAAATTGAATGATTTGCTTTAAATACACTTCCTCCACTTGTGAATCTGTATTCATGAGGACAAAGAGGGCAAGGCTGCTGTGGAAATTTGACTCTCGCTGCACAGAGAGAGAAAAAAAAAAGTAAGAAATCTTTCCATTTGCTCGCCTGTCCCCGTGCTGCTTTTGCTGGACTCAAGGCTGCTGACAGTTTCGCCCTAAAGTCAAAATCAATGCATGTTCTTTAAGTATCATGTGCACAAAGACACAAACACACACAAAGTCTGCAGTTAAAGGATAACCTTAGCAGGGATCCCACTGTGGGGCAGGAGAATTAATGGAGAGTGTGAGAGAAAGAGTGTGTGAGTTTTGAAAGGACACAGAGGATGCAGAAAAAAGAAATGGGTTCCCTCTGAGCCAACTGCTCAACAGGCTACAGTAAATTCTTTTATAGACCCTGCAGATACTAATAAAGCAAAGCAAAACCGAACCGGTGAAGGACAGAAAATCACTGTTCTTCTAAATGAGAACATTTGTGCCATGCTGGTCATATACAGCACACATTCAGACTAACTCCAATGTTTCAGTGCAACAAACTTTGAATCTATAAGGAATCTACAGCTGCATGTTTAATCAGGTTTCTGCAAAGCATGAGCTTTATGCTGAGTTACAAGCATGCTACTGAGAAATCACTGCCATGTCTTCCCACTGCATCCTGCATCATCCCCTGATTTTGCCTAAACTGAAGCATCATGGAACTTGTCATATAACGGAAAACAACTTTTTATTATTCTATTTTTATGTGCACAATCCCTGTGTACTGTATTGATTTGTTTAAAAAATATCAGGTTAACAGATCAGAGACTATCGGTACAATGCAACTCGAACCAAAGTCAGCCAGGTTTGTTTCATATCCACACTGTTTCTCGATTACTGTTTAAATTGAGCAGATATACTTATATATTGCATAATAAAAAAAGAGTCATTGAAAAAAAATAGCATAATTACAAAAACTGAATTTTAGCTGTATTTTGGCTTTAAGCAGCCACAGTGGGTTCTAACAAGTTTCATTGGACTGTGTTGGTACAAACAATAGATGGGCAATGTGGAAACGGAGGCTGGTTAAAAAGTTGCTGTTATGTTTGTGTGGTGAATCTACAATATATGCCGAATTACAGTTAAAGTAATCTGGAATGTCTGTTTCTATCATATTTGACTTGAAAATTTGAAAATACTGTTTGCAAACTGTACAATAACCAGGTACATGAAGAAGAACTGTGTTTTTGTCCAAAACCTTATAAAGCACACCGTAGATATTGATCTGTCCATCCATCTTACTACAGAATGACTACAGTCTCCTGTTTCCTTTGTCAAAAATTCTCACATATAAAAGGTATGTGGGATCGATTTTTCATGGGCGAGGTTAATAAGGCACTTTTTTTCCTATGTGACACTGTATAGAGTTTTAGGATTATTGCTAGAGTGGAAGAGGGGAGATGACTGGAGTCAGCTGAAGATTCCCACTTTCAGCATTAACAGAAGTTGGAGATTGAAAACAACTTTTGATTGGATTTAGCTTGGTTCAGCCCACACTTGCCCCCTGCTGCCGTTGGCCTGGTGACCAACATTTCAGTTATCCACACTGGTGTCCTTGTTGAGCACAGTTCAGCTGAAAACACGCCATCAGTCTGACTGGATAATACAAGCAGAGTGACTGTTACAAAAGGAAGGAAGTGTTCTGGTGGTAGCGATGGTTATCTCCAAAGAAATTCATTCGGCGTGTCATTGCCCTACATCAAAATTGTGTCAGATGCAAGGAAATCACTGCTAAAAATATTACACCTGAAATAACCATTTACACGTTATTTACAACATCAAAGAGTAAGGTTCAAATGCAGTAAAGAAAGCCTCAGTGTGTCCAAGAGTGTCCACCAACCACCAGGACCATTTCCTGGGACACAAAGATTCAGGCAATGAATCATGTCAACACCAGGTCAGAACTTGCTTCACAATGGTAGCTGGTGGGCGTAAATGTATCTGCACGCAAAGTGAGGCAAAAACCTTCGGCACATGACCTGGTTTCAATAAAAAGCAGCTAAGAAGCCGTTTCTTTCCAAGAAAAACATCAAGAACAGGCTGAAAGTCTGCAGGAAATACAAAAATTGGACAGCGCAGGATTGGTGCCAAGTTATTTTCTCTAGTAAAGCTCCCTTCTAATAGCTTGAGAAATCATGAAAGCAAAAGGTGAAAGCTACCATGACTCAGGTATCAGGCCAGCAGTGAAATATCCCGAGACTATGCATGTTTAGGGTTGCTTCTCATCTAAGAGGGTGGAATCACACACAAATCTACCAAAAGCCACTATCATGAATAAGAAATGGCAGGAAAGTGTCCGCCGAGACCAACATCGCCCAACAATCCAGGAACGATTTAATGATGAGCCATGCATTTTTGAGCACATTGTCATAATTGATAACTAATTATTTGCACTGTGTTATAATTGCCAACTATGCAGTTCAGAGATCATGGCACTGAAATTTTATATTCATGGTCAAGAAACTCACCGGACTTTAATCCACTTGAAAGTGTAAGGTCTTAAAATATTGGGTGTATAAGCATTAAATTACACATTATGATCAAGTCAGGGCATTAATACAATAAAGTCTCAGTAAGAATGTAGTCAAGAAATTGGTATCCAGGATGTCAAAGTGAATTTCAGAAGTTTTGTAGACAAAGTGTGAACACTGTAAATGTTAGTTGTTGGGTTTTTTTTAATAATCTGCTATATATACTAAAAAAAGCCTTTGAAACGTCAAAAAATAAATAATGTTTTAAAAAAAGTTCATAATGCTCTTCAGTTATACCAGTAGAACGTGTTGTAAGTACTATGGACAGGTGGAAACTAGTTGCACAGGCCTGCACCTTTGAAGCTTATTGAAGAACCAAAGGCCTCATTTATGAAACTAGTCCTGTATCCATGCATGAAAGCAAGTACTCCACTCAGGAGGATTGGTATTTATCATATGTGCACACTCAGCTGTAATAAACCTCAGGAAAACTGCATGGCTGTGCTCAAGCACAAATCTAATTTAAGAGAGCAGACTCAACCAAGCACGGTGAACCAAAGTAAAGCTTCAAGTGGAAATGCTTCCTAGGCTTAAATTGACTTAATGTCAAAACCAGCCAATGGCTGTTGAGTATGAGTTGCAACAATCTGAGGTTGAATATCTGCACATTTCAGCTCCATATAAAAACACAGGAAGATCCTCAGCTCTCTTCTGTTGTCAGCTGTTAAAGCCAACATATATATAAATAATTTAACAAACTTTCATGGCTGATTAGAATTAGTTCATTTATTAAGATTAAGTACTGATGCCAAAAAAGCTAAATAATGTGAGGAGGATGCACTTTGTTTTTCACAAAATTGATATGTATGAATTACAAAACACTTTCCTTTTCTTCAATGACAATAATAATATGTTTTTAAAAGTACTTATTCTGAAGGATTATCAATGGGAGAAAAACAGCATGTGCTAAATGACAAGAGAAATCAATATTTAATTTTCTCTAATGAGGAGTTAAAGGAGAAAGAAAGAGAAAATTTTAATTGTTTACTAAGAATAAACAATTAATTCTGACAGCAATAATTTGTACATAAATTACATATATTGATCTGAAGATTTTAAATGCAGTGGGTCCAACAAACTCTTCTGTTTAATACTCAATCAATGGTTGAGAGTCTTTAAAAAAGACACAAAATGATTATACACATTCAAAATCAACATTATTTGGGTTTTAACACATTGTCAGATTCACCCAAACTCTTTCTAATTAATGTCTTAAAAAGAAACAGGAAGAAATACACTTCCTGCATTCTGAATTAGAGGGATATGCCCATGAAAAGAGAGGCTTCATTGTTTCCTTGGAGACGAAAAGAAGCTGTCCATGAGTTCAGCCATACATTTCTCATTAATCCAATACCTGAAATTCTGAGCTTGGAAACAAAAACAGCACAGTTACTTGGTCAGACAGGCCTTCACACTGGATGGGTCACGTTTATGTCTGAGAGCTCGATAGGCCAACCCCTTTGCACGTGCTGTCGCTTTATGCAACATCTTCAATGTGAAAATCCAGATGTGCTTACAGAACCAGCTGCCGTACCACGGGGGGCTGGACAGTAGTACTCTGTGTATGTAATGTAACATTATCCCGCAAATCTGAACAGCTCACTGAATAACATATTTTAATACATAGGTGGTCACAAACAAGGTACGAGACTGTGCAATCTGAAGGTTTTGTAGTTGGTAGCATAGACTGTAGAGAGAGAATTACACAAACCCTTCTGTGATGTGTCTGAGGAGCAGTTTTGAAGCCCAATATTCAGAGCCGTGGTGGAAACTGTACTGGCAGTCCCAGTTAAAACAAAAACTGGGCAAATGGGTGGAATAAACAAGCCTGGCAGTTTCTTGGACCACACCAATCATCTTCCAAAAAAAGGAGGAAACTGTAAGTGTCCATAATTGTTACCACCAAGTGATAAAGTGTCCTCACATATGTACTGAATAAATTGCAAAATATCTCAGCAGCATAATTTAGATCACTGGAAGCCGCCTTTTCAAACCACACCATGTCACATAAGTTACAAAGGTGTGTACTTCTACTTCTCCTTACTGTCTCCACTGCTTTAAATGATACCAGGTGTTGATGAAGCCACAATCTTGACCCTCAGTTCAGGACCTCAGTTTATAACAGATCCCTCTGTCATAGTTGGATATCTAAAATGTAGTTGGGTTTAGAATGTTACAACTCTCAATAATCAAAGAACATAATTTACAAAATGTGAAAAAAGAAAAAAAATGAAGTCACATTTTTTGAGTTTAATGTTTTGAGTAAGAAGTCATTAATCAGTTCACGCCGTGTTAGCACTTGTGTCTGAATATCTTTGACTGTCCCAGACTGACCCGTCAACAACTGAGGAAGTGGAATCAGCCTAAAAAAGAAAATAAACTGTAGATGAGGTTCAATTAGTGCAACTATGCGACACACACACACACATAAAGGGTGACACTGACTGAGAGCATAGCAGAGAGAAACAATACTGTAATTAAATATCTCTAAAAGTTAACAACCTGTGTGTGCCGCGGGCCTGGTAGAATCACGCTACAGCTGTTTCTAAGGAAAATTATAAAAATATGTCTTGAAGATAAGCAAAAAAAGGATTAATAATCATAGTTTCAGAAACATCACAACAGAATATTTTAACTGTAGTTTTATACATATGAAGGTCTTTGTTTTAGCTGCACACTCAGGCCAGCTTTTTTTCTTGTTCCATCACTGAAGATAAAAACTGTACCAAATTCAGCCTCAATATTCCAGCGCAAGATCGGTGGCGCCTCTGCACTCTCTTCCATGAGCTTCTACGTGTCCATGGCAACATTTCATTTTAGTATTGATTTTACCATTAGAACACTTTGCAGTTCTTGTTATGGCTTATTATTGCCAGAACAAAATGCCTCTCTCCAGCCACTGGACGGTGATTTTGGTTTAGAGCCGCACTGGCTCCATTAAGAGTCGGCCTCAACCTATCTGGGCCCCCAATGAAATGCCCTAATGGTACCATTAGAGTAGCTAGATAAGTCACACATGCATCATATTAAGCCCCACTGTTCATGCTGTGAATGGAGTAAAAAAAAAAAAGAAAAAAGAAAAGAACAAAAAACAAATGGAAAATGGGAACTTTTCGGGATCTCAAATAAAGTCTGAATCTGACGTTGAAGGAAGAAAAATTACATTTGCCTGTCATTATTGACTAACAAGGCTGGCATACGGTAAGACAGGTGAACATGACACAACCACACGGTCGAGGTATTTCTAGTAACTGAAAAATCAAATATCAAGATGAAGATTTGGCAGAAACTTTAGAAAAAACATCGGACATAGAACTATTGATTTAGAAGGCAGTTCATTCAAAGAAAGTGATTCGGTACAGCCTCCGATGGTCTACGAGAACTCTCCAGAGCATCCGCGACCAGAACCAAACCTGCTTTCAGTTTCTCTCTATTGTTAGAAATGGTTGTGGCTGCCTGGCAGCACACAGAATTGTGTGAATCACACAGGCTTGAGCACTTACAGGTCAATTGCTTCTAAAATTACAATTTCATCACATTACTGAACAACTCAGTTTTAGAGGATGTCTATATGTCAGCGATGTGGTAAATGTATAGAACGTGTATCATAAAAGGACACTGCTCAATGCACAACAGAGGCTGCAATCTCAACTCATTCCAACCTTCTGCTTTTGGCTTGCCCCTTTAGGGGTCACCAAAACGAATCATTTTCCTCCATCAGACCTTGTCCTCAGCCTCTTCATCTGTCCCACCTACTAGCTGCATGTTCTCTTCTACCACATCCAGGTGAACACTGAGGTATGTATGCTCCTCCATCACCTCCACTTCTTCTCACACGAATTTGTCTTTTGTCTTGTTCATGGTCGAGGTGAGGTGACTGTGACGACTGATGATGATTTATGATTCATTTGCTTCATTGCCAAGTCTTGTCAGGTCTGAGCTGCATAAAGGAAGTAAGAAAACCAACAATGATAATAAATATTACTTTAAATTAATCTGCTCAAATCTGTCCAAACGTCTTAATTTCAGTTTCAGTAGTTTAGTGCTGCCAGAGCTAAAAACATGGTTTAGTTTTGCGGAAGGCCAGTGTATCCTGCTGCTACAGTTCAGTGTGAATTGGGGAAGCCTACTGGAGTAACCCCCTGAACCAGGAGACTCCGGGTCCCAGCAAACCTCCGCTAGTCCTTGTTTCATCTCTGGAAGCATTTTTTTTCAGGGATTACTGGCTGAGAATCCGATTAGTCAACTTGGAAGTGAAAGTTGCTTGAACAGAGGACCCAACTGCTGCAAGAAGTAGGGGCTGATGAGTTAGTTAATCCAGCTGGTGGCATCTGGTTAGTCCTGGTCAGCGCCTTCAAATGGGAGCAGAGACTTACTCCAACCCCTTCCAGGCCAACCCCAAACCAGTCACAGCACAGCGCAACGAACCATAGTATCTTTAAAATAAAAATGATTATTCGCAGCTTAAAAGCCAGCAAGTGCTTAGCACTTAGTAGCAGTGATGACAGCTGGTGATTGGCTATGCCAGTCGTCGGTCAGAAAACGACGCCCCCAATCATGCTTAAATGTGTGCCTTTATAAAATCTTACCTGATGTGGCATGTAAAACTTCACTCCCCACACAGTTGCCATGGATGTCATATCTAGCTGTGCAGACCAAAACCCTTGGATGTTATAACATGGGAGTCTAAGGAGACAGACTTTTTTCCAGGTTGCTGTCACTTCCTTGTTGAATTCAACCTGGAAAACAGGGAGGGGCAAAAATGACAGCAAACAAGGAAAAGCGTCAACTACAACATGTAGGTCCCATACGTAGGCTGCATGTGCAGCTGCACAGAAGCAGGACTGAGCCTAGTGACAGACATGGCAGCGTCAGCATCAGTCAGGATTAACACTGTGAACATGTTTTGATGCTGGTTTGATGCTTCCGGCTTTGTAGCTTAAAGCACAAATGTGCCGGCCACGATCATTAATAACAGTGGCCAGACAGCCAGACAGAGAGTGTTTGTGTTTATACTAGGTGTTAATGCCATGTTATCAGCATGTTCCTGTGTTGGTTTTGGTCATTTCTGACCAGTAAATCACACACTGCATAACTAGAAAGTGTTACAAATGATTTCTTGTGCCCGTGTCTGTTAAAATTGTTCACAGATCACTGAATCTGACAACACTGTAGCCTGCAGACCACGTGTTTATTCTGTTTTAGCTTTTCATGATTTGAACTTTGAAACTACGACAGCAGAACTTTTACCTGTAATGTGGTCATCCTTTAATCATTAATAATGTTTTTTTCTAGTTGCTTGCACAGTAGATGAAATGTCTTCCACAGGCAGGAGGAAATGAAAGCCGACTGGGAATTAAGCTAAATGACAATCAGAATGTCAAACTTGATCCCTGTCCAGCTCTCATCTCTGAGTGAACTTCTTCCTTTTTTCCCTCTTCTTCTCATGTTAGTAGAGCAGCCGAGTCTCCGTCCCCCACTGGATCCATTTAGAGGCCTTGTTTTGATTTCCTCATGAAATATCTCTCCATGGCTAAAGGGCCAGGGGTGGCATTCCCCTCGCTGACCTTTCCACCTCAGTATATGACATGAGCCCTCCTTTCACCAGAGACCAAGAGGAAACATTAATGCATCATTTGCTGCTCCACATTTGCCTTTTAAAACCAATAAATCTAAGCAACTTAACTTGTTCAGTTTTGGATGTAATTTGCTTTTTAAGTGGTTTATCAACAAAGTTTTTTTGTTTTGGTTCTTTTTTAGCTATCTGAGCGCTCTTTATTTGCAGATATTCAGGAATCAGAACCTACAGAGTCTGATGGCGACCCGAAAAGCCCCATCCAATCCGAATCTCCAGCTCCAGGGGTCTAAGCACAGGGCCACAAGTCCACATCAGCGGTTTCGATTTGAGTAAGTGTGTTGTTTTGACACAAAGTTAGTATATGTCCTTGTTTTCACAGTGTGTGAATTTCAAATGTGTAAAACATTGTCTATCGTCTAGCCATCCATCCATCCACCCACCCAGCCATCCACCCACCCACCCACCCAGCCATCCAGCCATCCACCCATCCATCCATCCACCCATCCATCCAACCATCCATCCACCCATCCACCCACCCACCCATCCACCCATCCACCCATCCATCCATCCACCCATCCACCCATCCATCCATCCACCCATCCACACATCCATCCACCCATCCACCCACCCACCCATCCATCCATCCATCCATCCACCCATCCATCCATCCATCCATCCATCCACCCATCCATCCACCCATCCATCCACCCACCCAGCCATCCACCCATCCATCCACCCATCCATCCACCCATCCACCCATCCATCCATCCATCCATCCATCCACCCATCCATCCATCCATCCATCCATCCATGCATTACTTACTGCTTCTCAAATGTCTGACTGACAACTTGAGTAAGTAGGAAACTCTTATTTACATTCAGATCAAATATCTGAACATTCAAAATACCAGAGATTTGTGGCTCAGTTCTTTCTTTCTTCTCTTTAGTCTTTAGTTCTTCTTCACCAGGGTAATGTAACATCACTAAGAATACTTTTTTATTCTTTCAAAAATTCCTACAATTTCCTGATATCTTAATAAAATGTCTGTGACATTATTGTGTCAAAATATCACAGGAATACAGTGCAAAAGCTCTTTTTTTAAACCACCTTTTTTCTCCTTTTTTCTCACTCAACTCCACTCGGATCACTTCGGTTCCCCTTTTGAAACTGGAGTTGCAACTTTGTGCAACCACCTTCCAAGATGCAGCACAGTCTGAAGCTGAATGAGATCAAGTAGGGAGGCTGGGTAACACTGGATAACGACAAATAAAACGCTCCCTTTGAAATAAGTACAACTTGCAGACAATACTTCACTTGAATTAAAACAATGATATTGTGCACAACTTACATCCTTTACAATTGGAGCCACATGAGCTTTATAATGTTGCATAATGCAGTGATGCAACACACTAAGCACAAACATTGTCCTACTTGTGGCTGACAGCCGTCTGCTGCTGCTGACTGATGGGTCACCCGCATGAGGGGGAGCAGTAAGTGATAAAGAGCTCAGTGGAGTTTTAATTAATGGCATCCATCCAAGGTCAGAGTCATCATGTCAGTGAGCTGTGGCCACAGAGCTGATTGATCACGCTCTGCTCTCACGTTCATGCACATAACCAGGTGACACAAATCAATCCGGCTCTGTGGCCTGTGCAGCAGATACAACAGCCTTATACTGCATACACCCCTTACTAATCTTCATCCATCCATTACGCTGTGCAGTGAATCATTCTTCTGTTGGGTCATCTGTTTATTCATCCATTCATTCACTCAGCCATTAACCTATCTAATAGAAAATAAATGTTTGTTCTTTAGAGTAATACTGCCTTTAAATAAAGTCTAATGATGCAGTATGCACTATTGGTAATGTGACTAATAATATGACTGAATCATATTTTTTTTTATTATCAAATTTTTAAAAAATCATCATTTACTGCATTCACATCTACAGACTGTTCTCTCTAAAGTCCAAGACCTGCTCTTTAAGTCTTAATTTGGATCAAATGATCAAGAAGAAGACCTCTCTGTCAGCTGATTGCATGTTCTTAGTCCTTACGATTGATTACTCTGCAGTCAGCAACACTGTCATCACATCACTCCAGTTGACTGTCAGGGTAGTGATCCCTGAAACCATCTCCCATTAATCACAGTTAGACAACATGCCGAGAGCCCTGCTGGTCAAGAAATGGGTGATGCTAGAGGACGATGACGCGGCAGCAGCAGGTATCGGCACAGACGTTGCTGTTTCACATAAACTAAAGCAATAACTACAGAGACTTGGCCATTTTATGGTTGTCTTATAGCGATGTTTTGGACACTTCAGATGCACAAATATATGCACACAAACACAGACATGTCATTTTTTTCTTACATAAAATAAAACGCCACGTAGCTGGTACAGATTAAAAACTGATGAGTCTTTTTGTCAAAATATTCCTATTATCTTTTTTTTATTCTTATTATTTAGTAGGTCCTTAAATACAAAACTTTAACGGTGGTACTTGTATGTTCATAATGTACCTTGTGCTTTATGTAAGGTGGAAGGGCAGCACATGTTTGTTACACCTCTGTCCCAGAGGTAGTAACTGGATACAGTCTTTATGTAGAAGGGCTAAACAGTTCATTCAGACCAGAGCGTTGACCGTGGTGTGTTGTTTGTCTCGCGCAGATTCAAAACTATCTGTCAAGATTCATCCGATGACTCATGATATTGTTTCTTTTAGCTTCATCTACTTGTACTGTACCAGAGCGCCATTTCAGTAACTCGCCTGGATGGTTGTATTGCAGGATCTCAGTGTAAAAACAGTGTGTGTGTGTGTGTGTGTGTATGTGTGTGTGTGTGTGTGTGTGTGTGTGTGTGTGTGTGTGTGTGTGTGTGTGTGTAGTAATAGATGGGCCACTGCATGCAGCTGCAAGCGACACCAAATTCTGTACTAGTCAGTGTTCTGTCAGACAATATATACGGATGACAACCAGTTTAATCAGTTCCCAGAAAAGTCCCAGTCAATTCTGCACTAACAATTATCATCTTTACTTAATTTTTACTGGTTGATGCTTTTAAAGAAAGAAGAAATACTAACTATACAAACTCAAAAATATTTAACAAAACAAATCTTCACACACACACACACACACCCTTCAAAATCTTCCACATTTTTATTCAAATTGATTATGTCAGTTGAGGCAGGGCTCTGAACTGACATCCATACCTGTATATACATATATATATTTTTTTTTAAACCGTAATGCACACCTGTTGATGTCTCATCTGGCATGAAATGAGTTTGAATGAACATTATTTCTTTTTTGTGCTGATCCTGTACTGCCATCTAGTGGATAAATCGACACAATACAGTAGTTGATGTGAGGCTTGACCATTTCTGCAATTAAGTATTACGATCATATTTACTATTTAGTAGTTGTAGTATACTCATTTTTATATATTTATCAACTGTGCATAAAGTACAGCTGAGAAATGCGCATGCATGAATGAGGGGGGATTTAATAGCAGACATGTATGTGGCAGAGAAAATTAGAAAAGGTTTTAGTAAAGGAACATCTTCTGAAATGCACCATTTATCTTGTGATAAGTTATTTAAAATGCACACACAAAAAGTTTTTTTTTCTTTACAATTTATATGAGCACTGCTCTACCCAACCTTTGACTGAAGTTGCTGAAAAGCCAGCTATTTGAACGAATGTCTTGTTTTCACCGTTTCACTTGTTTTAATCTCACGGTGAGTTAGTGGATTCCTGCATGTAGACAAGCAAATTACCAAACTGTCTTCATACAAAGATGCCTGCATTTACTGATGATCAATCAAATGTAGTTTGACTAGCAGAACCTGGCTATAATAATCATAATAATCATATTCATAATATTCTGCCTTCTAACAATGACAATACTTTGTACATGCAGCTCCTGCATTTTAGATGTGTAAAGCAGATAGATGGTGTAATAGCTAATGTGTTGTTATTCAAATAAGTTACATTTTATGTTCTCGTAGGACCAGAAACATTTTTCTTCTTTTATTTTATTTATTTATTCTTGTGCTTCAATACATACATTGTTAAAAATGAAAGATGGAGTGTTTAGTTTTTTCACATGACTGGAAGCTGCTCCTGAAATAGGAAGTTTGTTGGGAAACCAAAAGTAGTAGTTCTTTTATGACAATTCATGGCTATAGAAGACACATTAATGACCTTCTTATAGCCCCTGATAATGGATTATGGATTAGTGACCTCAGCGCTGCTTTTGATACTATAGATCACAACATTTTACTGCAGAGACTAGAGTATGTTGTTGGGATTAAAGGGACAGCTCTAGGTTGGTTTAAATCAGATCTAGGGCAAAATTGTTCAGTTTATACATGCAGTCCTTGGGAAGTATTATTCAGAACCACGGTATTAATTTTCATTGTTATGCTGATGATACACAGCTGTATTTGTCTATGAAGCCAGAAGAAACAGACCCATTAACCAAACTTCAGCCATGTTTAAGGACATCAAGGACGGATGTCCACTCATTTTTTGGTCCTAAATTCCAATTAAACAGAGGTTGTTGTTTGTGGTCCCAAACAGCTTAGGAAGGGATTAGATGGTCTTGTGATGGCCTCCAGTAAAACTGTGCAAAACCTTGGTGTTATTTTGATCAGGATTTATCATTTAAACAGCATATTGATCAGGTTTGTAAGACTGTGTTTTTCCACCTGCGTAATATTACAAAGATCAGGAGCATCCTCTCCCAGAGTGATGCTGAAAAACTAATTCACGTGTTTGTTTCTTCTAGACTAGATTACTGTAACGTGTTGTTGGCTGGATGTCCAAGTAATTCTCTGAACAGCCTCCATCTGATCCAAAATGCAGCAGCGCGAGTGCTGACAGGAATCAACAAGAGATACCGCGTTTCTCCAGTTTTAGATTACCTCTATTGGCTCCCCCTTAAAAATTAGAATCCAATTCAAAATGTTATTACTTGCATATAAAGTCCAAAATGGCCTAGTGCTGCAATATTTGCACAACTTGATAGAACCGTACGTTCCTAATAGAGTTCTCTGTTCTCAGAGTGCAGGTTTACTCGTAGTTCCTAGAAGATCCAAATGTAGATTTGGAGGACGGCTTTCATCAGGAACCATTACTCTGGAACCAACTTCCAGTTTGGGTTAAGGAGGCTGACACCACCTCCACCTTTAAAACTAAACGTAAAACGTTTCTGTTTAGTAAAGCATATAGTTAGTACTTTAGTGTGTTAGGACCAGTAGTCACAGCTGCAGCTGCAGGACCAGACTAGAGCAGCTGGTCTTCAACACAGCTTCATCCTGGATCTGCTGCTGTAGACCTGCTTCAGGGGAACCCCAACATGATCCACTGACTGGTTCCTCTCACCTCCTCTGGTTCTCTTTCCCTTCTTCAGCTCAATCCTCAGTTATTATTTAACAGTATCTCATACATATAATTTGTTCCATTGTTCTTGTAATTTGTTGTGCTGGTCTGTCCCCTCTTTTTCTCTTCTGTACGTTTGCAGGCCAGAACCTCAGGAGCTGCATGCTGACCTGCAGTCCCACCCTCTGACCATCCCAGTGTTTACCTCCACCTGTCTGTATAGACGCTTCTGTTGGATATCTACTGACATCTTGACCTGCAGTCCCACCCTCTGACCACCTCAGCGTCTGCTGTCTACACCTGTTTACATGGTCGTCTCTGTAGATCACCAACTAACCATAAATCAGTCATATAAACATGGAACTCTTAGTTCTGCTGCTGACTGATAGTTATACTTCTCTATCTTCTCTTTTGTACCTTTGATGGTGTGTCTGTGTCTTTGTCTGATCTCCCTTTTCCTGCTCTACCCAGCTGGTCTTCAGCAGGAGGGTCCCCCCTTATGATCCAGGTCCTGATCCAGGTTTCTTCCCTCTTAAAGGGGATTTTTTCTTTCCACTGTTTGGTTTAAGGTTTTTCTTCCCCTAGGGGAGTTTTTACCTGCCTTTGTTTATGTAATAATTGCTCGGGGGTCATGTTCTGGGTCTCTGGAAAGCACCTAGAGACAACTTGTGTCAACTTGTGTAACAGATGTTATATAAATAAATATGAATTGAAATTAAAATGTTGTCCATGTGTGTTACTTTTATCTTTTCAAATATTCTAGAGAGTAAACTCGGGATAAATGAATAATCACACAGATGCAAAACTTGTAGCTCCAACTTATATTGTAAAACAGTGCAAATGAAAGATATACGAAATCTCAAGCGCATGCAAACATAAACCATATACACAGAGACCTTACAGATGAAAAATATTCTAGATTTTTACCACCGTTTTTTTCAGCCTCTCCATCTCCCGTCTCCGCTGACAGGTGACCCTTCATATGGTTCTTCAAATCTTTTCTGTATATAAATCCTTTCGTGCAGACTGTGCAGTGAAAAACCATCTCTCCAGTGTGGATTCGTCTGTGCAGCTTAAGACTGGAGCTCTGAGTGAACCTCCTGCCACAGATGTTGCATCCATACATCTTCTCGCCTGAATGAATCCTCATGTGAATATTAAGATTGCTGGGGTTTGTGAACTTCTTCTCGCACTGATTACAAGCGTACGGCTTTTCTCCTGTGTGGACACTCATGTGGTATTTGAGCTTGACTGTGGAGCTGAAAGTTTTGCTGCATATGCTGCAGGACGGCTTTTGCCCCGGTTTCTTTCCTGTGTGGATCCTCATGTGGTTCTGAAGGGCGCTGGCGTGGCTGCAGCGTTTGCCGCAGGTTTCGCAGATGTAAGGCCTCTCTCCGGTGTGGGTCAGCATGTGGTGCTTCAGAGCGCTCTGGTGGCTGCAACCTTTGCCACAGATCTCGCATGTGAAAAGCTTCTCTCCAGTGTGTTTGCTCAGGTGATTCTTCAGGACTCTCATGTCGCTGCACCCAAGGCCAAGCACGGCACAGCAGTCTTCCTTTTGCATGTGAGTGACTCTGTGAGTGGCTAATGATGGGAACGAGAGGAACCCCTCACCGCACATTTCACAGACAAAATCCCTGTCTCCTGAATGGTGATTCTCGTGATCAGCTAGACTCTGCCTGCATTCAAATGTCTCTGGACAAAGTGAGCAAACAAAAGTCTTTTTCAGCGCAGAGCACCTATGCCGCTGGAATTCCAGCTTCCCTGAGAAAAGAATCTCGCACAGTGGACACGTGTAGGTGAATGGTTTTTCCACCGCGTGCTTACGCATGTGTCTGTCTAATGTAGACTTGTAGGCAAACTCTGTCCCACACTCCGAGCATTTGTGGGCTTTCTTCCCAGTGTGTTTTCCCGAATGTGCTATTAGTCCACGGAGCACGGAGAAACGTTTGCCACACTGGGGACAAATGTGAGGTTTGGTGTGGGTCAGGTAGTGTCTCTCCATCAAGCACTTACGAATAAATGTTTTGCCACAAGAAGGACATTTGAACGAGCCTGCAGCCCCCTTGATCTTGATCTTTGAGCTATCTGAAGGACTGGAAGCCTCTTGGGCGGGATCTCCCGCGCTGACATCCAATGCTGATTCAGGGACCAGATTAGGTGAGACGGCTCCAGTTGCCGATGGTGGTCCAGAGTCACTCTCCTCACACACGGCTGCATCTGCTGGGACAAACTGAAATGAAGCAGAGATCCTCAAATAAACTAAGCACAGCGAATGTCGACATGAAAAGAAACAGCAGATACCAGGTTCTGTCTCTGATTCTGAACCAGCTGTTGCTGCAGCTGCTGGTTTGTCAGCCTGCTGCTCGTCTGAAAGAACATAACATTACATCAAGTTCAATGTCACACAACATGCATATTTTTGTAGATTCTAAGATTTTAACAAATCAGGGTGACCTTATAAATAAATGACTTTGGTCTAACCATATCTGTAATTTATGTTTTCACACGTGATTATATTTCTGAGATTGTATTTACAAACTCATCAAATCTGTTAAGGGACTTAAAAAAATTATGTCTTGATAAGTGAAACCTGAAAATTAAAGATGTGAATTTTCTATTTGTTATCAACTGAAGCATAAACTCAGCACCCTAAGCTTTACTTAATCTAAGTAATAAAAAAAAAGAAGAAAAAGAGAAAGAGACTGAGCTTTATGGTTGGTGTTTCTCAGGGATTTCCGTGCAGGAATGATACAACAGCAGCCAAATACCTCTGCAATAAATATGATCATAGTTCTTTGACGCTGGCTGGGATCCTTCCTGGATTTTCCTTCCTTCCTGCTGAAATCTCTTGGCCACCGATTCTGTTGTTTTACAACAAAATCATGGTTTAATGTTAAAAGAAATCCAAGTGTGTGAAAGTAAAAAACCTACTTTAGATGTCAGGTGGCTTACTTTTTCTAGACACAGAACTTTGCTCCGGGTTTGGATTCGTACGTTTCTGCACAGACTCATTGTCAAGCCCAGCCCTCTGCTTGACAGTAGAAGTCTCACACATGGACGACTTTAATATCATTAAGACTTTCTCCATAGCACCTCTGCTGAATGCCTCCATGAGGGATGAAAATTGTCTCTGTAAAGTCATGGATGAAAAAAAAGGACATGAAGTTGAACAAACAGTTTGTGGTAATGACGGTTTAAATGAAACATTTTTGCAATTTATAACAATCCTTTACAATTATTTTAAATTACAGTTTTCGGCTAATATTATTCTGATTTAATTATTATGTGATATAGAGTTGTTTCTGAAGTGGTTTTACTTTGATAGAAAGAAAGAAGTAGAAATCCTGAAATAGTCATAACACTAATGCTGAAGGAAGAGAATGTAAAACAGGGCGAAATACAAAAGATAATTCTGTGATGGTTTCTATAAAATGCAAATCTTGTAAATAATTTTTTCGTTGGTTAAAGATGATCAACTCTTCATGTTAGTTTTGTTCCAGTTCTGTATCAACACAGTGTATACAAAAGAGGCTGATGTACGAAACCGCCGCGTCACCATCCCCGCAACTCATGGGCCTTATGGGTAATGTAGTTAAAAGGTCGTTTTTATATCCGTCACGTGACCCACGGGTTTCTGCAGCCCGAGGAGGACACGCCCACCGCATGCCAATCTTAGTTGGCTTCGCTTCGAGCTCCTTCAGCCAAAACTCCCCGAAATATCTGTAAAGGTGCCGTCAGACATTTACAGCAGGATGTACTATTTAATATGTCGACTCGACGACGAAATCAAAAGTGACCGTCGTGTTTAGCCAAAGCTGTGTTCGTGAAAGCGGCTGGTTTCTCCGCTGAACACAATAGCACGTCGTTTACAGACGAGGAAGTGATAACGGCTAGCCATTGGCTGAGCCGGCTGCCAGTCAACCACGTTAGAAACAAATGTAATGCCTTATATAGACTTTCCTGGCGTGGTACAAAACAATAAACCCCCCTGCGTGGTTTAACCAGAGTCTGCGCGTTTTAAGCTGATGACTGTGAGGTTTAACTTGAGGCTAAACGGTTTAACCTGATGACTGCGCAGTTTAACCTGATGACTGCGCGGTTTAACCAGAGTCTGCGCGTTTTAACCAGTGACTGCACGAGTTTAACCTGATGACTGCGCAGTTTAACCTGATGACTGCGCGGTTTAACCAGAGTCTGCGCGTTTTAACCAGTGACTGCACGAGTTTAACCTGATGGCTGCGCGGTTTAACCTGAGGCGGCGCGGTTTAACCTGAGGCGGCGCGGTTTAACCTGAGGCGGAGCGGTTTAACCTGAGGCGGCGCGGTTTAACCTGAGGCTGCGCGGTTTAACCTGATGGCTTCGAGGTTTAACCTGATGGCTGCGAGGTTTAACCTGATGACTTCACGGTTTAACCTGAGGCTGTGAGGTCTAACCTGATGGCTGCGAGGTTTAACCTGATGACTTCACGGTTTAACCTGATGACTTCGCGGTTTAACCTGAGGCTGCGCAGTTTAACCTGAGGCTGCGCAGTTTAACCTGATGGCTGCGAGGTTTAACCTGATGACTTCACGGTTTAACCTGATGACTTCGCGGTTTAACCTGAGGCTGCGCAGTTTAACCTGAGGCTGCGCAGTTTAACCTGATGGCTGCGAGGTTTAACCTGAGGCTGAGCGGTTTCACCTGATGACTTCGCGGTTTAACCTGATGTCTGCACGATATAACCTGAGGCTGTGCGTTTTAACCAGTGACTGCACGAGGTTAACCTGAGGCTGTGCGTTTTAACCAGTGACTGCACGAGGTTAACCTGAGGCTGTGCGGTTTAACCTGATGACTGCGAGGTTTAACCTGATGACTTCACGGTTTAACTTGAGGCTGCGCGGTTTAACCTGAGGCTGCGCGGTTTAACCTGATGGCTGCGAGGTTTAACCTGATGACTTCACAGTTTAACCTGAGGCTGCGCGGTTTAACCTGAGGCTGCGCGGTTTAACCTGAGGCTGCGCGGTTTAACCTGATGGCTGCGAGGTTTAACCTGATGGCTGCAAGGTTTAACCTGATGACTGCGAGGTTTAACCTGATGACTTCACGGTTTAACCTGATGACTTCACGGTTTAACCTGAGGCTGCGCGGTTTAACCTGAGGCTGCGCGGTTTAACCTGATGGCTGCGAGGTTTAACCTGATGACTTCACAGTTTAACCTGAGGCTGCGCGGTTTAACCTGAGGCTGCGAGGTTTAACCTGATGACTGCGAGGTTTAACCTGATGACTGCGAGGTTTAACCTGATGACTTCACGGTTTAACCTGAGGCTGCGCGGTTTAACCTGAGGCTGCGCGGTTTAACCTGATGACTTCACGGTTTAACCTGAGGCTGCACGGTTTAACCTGAGGCTGCACGGTTTAACCTGATGGCTGCGAGGTTTAACCTGATGGCTGCGCGGTTTAACCTGATGACTGCGAGGTTTAACCTGAGGCTGCGAGGTTTAACCTGAGGCTGCGAGGTTTAACCTGATGACTTCACGGTTTAACCTGATGACTTCACGGTTTAACCTGAGGCTGCGCGGTTTAACCTGATGACTGCACGGTTTAACCTGAGTCTGCGCGGTTTAACCTGAGGCTGCACGGTTTAACCTGATGGCTGCGAGGTTTAACCTGATGGCTGCGCGGTTTAACCTGATGACTGCGAGGTTTAACCTGAGGCTGCATGGTTTAACCTGATGGCTGCGAGGTTTAACCTGATGGCTGCGCGGTTTAACTTGATAGCTGTGAGGTTTAACCTGATGACTGCACGGTTTAACCTGATGACTGCACGGTTTAACCTGATGACTGCGAGGTTTAACCTGATGACTGCACGGTTTAACCTGAGGCTGCGCGGTTTAACCTGAGGCTGCGCGGTTTTTTTTTTTTTTTTTTTTTTTTTTTTTTTTTTTTTTTTGCCCTTGTTTGCACATATATTTATGATTGATACCATGTTGGTATAACCGGAGTTGTATATATGCATTTTAATCTAGTAACCAAGGGTGTTTTGTGTGTGTGGGTGTGTGCAAGTGTGCTACCTTCACCAGCCCTCATAACAGTCAAACTATATTTTTATTGATCCCTGGAGAAATCAAACAAGATAAAAGTAAAGGGAGAGTCAGAAAGAGGGATATAAATATTCTGCAGAGGAGGGCTAGAGTCACCGGGTGTGGAGGGTGAGGAGAGAGAGAGCAGGAGAGAGAGACGAGACAGTGGTGGTGCAGTCTGGTGTCTGTGTTGTAATATGCATCAAGAAGAGTTTATAATGTGTTGTTTAAAGAGTAAAAAGTGGACACAAGACAATCAGGTGTTATAAGCAAAAAAGAAAACAGAGAAAAGGGGGGAGGAGCTTTCTATTTACAATCACATCATTTGAGCGTTTGGGGGGGGTTGGAGGCAGTATTGAAAAGTCATATATATAATAGGCATAGAAGTATTTAAATAGTCATACATGTCCACATATATCAAAATAAAGTTATAAACATAGAAGATAGATAAATAATCCATACACACACACACACACACACACACACACACACACACACACACACACACACACACACACACACACACACACACACACACACACACACATATTCATACAATCAATGAAAATAAACCGTGGATTAATGTGTGGACATCTAAGAGTTTTGCTATGCATAGGTGTAAAATACATATGCACATGTACATGATTATACATACATACAAATATACATTGATACATGCTGTACAGGTGTGCCTAATTGAAGTACACACATATATATATATATATATATATACATACATACACACATACATACCTATATATATATATATATATATATATATACATATACATATATATATATATACATATATACATATATACACATACACACATAAGTATCTATTCATATGATATACATACACATACCTTTAAATCATTGCATATAGTATATCAGTATATGCATACACTTTGCATGTTCATGTCACAATACATTTCCCCGTAATCATTTACTTACACTCATGCAACTCATATTCATACATACATACATACATACATATATACACACACCCATGCATATCATCCATATAAGTATATACATCCACTTGCATGTATCCACATACACCTAAATAGATACATGCACATAGGGATACACACACACAGATACCTAAACATGTACACCCACGCACACACACACACACACACACACACATATACACACACACACACACACACAGGTGCGTGCGTGCATGCATGCACACATACACACACACACACACACACACACACACACACACACAGCTATTCATACATACATACATACCACATACATTCACGCATATACACAACCACACTCACGTATATAACTACACACACACACGCACACATACACACACACAGCTATTCATACGTACATACATACATACATATCACATACGTTTGCACACATATGCACAAACATACTCACGTATATAACTACACACACATATATACACACCAATACATACACATACACACACGCACACACATACACACACACACCCATACACATACACATATAAAACATGCATCTATGTATATAAACTCACTTATTTGCACATAAATACATACAAGAATATAATAATAATAATAATACATTTATTAATTACAAAACTAATAATATTAAGTCATTTAAACACTTCCTCCTTTAACTAGTTATTCTTACCATTCCGTTGTTGGTTCCTATCGTCATCGGTCAGCGCCCCAACCCTCCCCCCAGCCCTGGGCCACCCCAGCCCCCCACGGCAGCGGCCGCAGCCAGCAGGAGGGGAGGGAGGAATCCGAGGCCGCCGATCCCACACCCTCCCTTAATACAGACCATTACCAGCTGGAGACCCAGCAGGCTCAAGGAAACATAGCCGCGATATGCCCCCAGATCCCCCGACCCCCAAACATATCGAGCCCCGCACGGGCAAGAAACAGTGTCGCCGGTGGCCCGCCAATGCATCGGCCCCCGCCACGCGCCCCGGCGACGCGACAGCGACACCGAACTCCAGTAGCCACGGTGCCGGACAGGCAAAGAGGGTGGGGCAGGCGGAAGGCGGGAGGGAAGAGGGACAGAGGAGCCAGAGCAGCGCGACCAGCCCAGGGGGGGCCGGGACCGCCACCACCCACCGGCCGCAGACACACATGGCCGGGAGCGGAGGCAGCAGGGCGGGGATACAGCCGACACCCGGAGGCGGCGCAGGAACCAGGAGAAGGAGCCCGCCGACACACCGCAACACACCCAGACAGTAACCGGCGCCTCACCTGATGACTGCGCGGTTTAACCTGATGACTGCTAGGTTTAACTTCATGACTGCCAGGTTTAACCTGATGGCTGCGAGGTTTAACCTGATGACTTCGCGGTTTAACCTGAGGCTGCGCGGTTTAACCTGATGACTGCGCGGTTTAACCTGATGACTGCGCGATTTAACCTGATGACTGCTAGGTTTAACTTCATGACTGCCAGGTTTAACCTGATGGCTGCGAGGTTTAACCTGATGACTTCGAGGTTTAACCTGATGACTTCGCGGTTTAACCTGAGGCTGCGCAATTTAACCTGAGGCTGCGCGGTTTAACCTGATGACTGCCAGGTTTAACCTGATGACTGCTAGGTTTAACTTCATGACTGCCAGGTTTAACCTGATGACTGCTAGGTTTAACTTCATGACTGCCAGGTTTAACCTGATGACTGCCAGGTTTAACTTCATGACTGCGCGGTTTAACCTGATGACTGCGCGGTTTAACCTGATGGCTGCGCGGTTTAACCTGAGGCTGCGCGGTTTAACCTGATGACTGCCAGGTTTAACCTGATGACTGCCAGGTTTAACTTCATGACTGCCAGGTTTAACCTGATGACTGCCAGGTTTAACTTCATGACTGCCAGGTTTAACCTGAGAGGCAAAGGAACCGCAGCGCAAATCCAGTTATATTTTCCACTCATGTAGTTTTTAGCAGTAGTTGTCTACACGGCTGTTCTTTATACCGTAGCAGTGCGGTGTTACCCTGATATCCCCAAGAACCTGCGGGTCCTTCAGCGCTGGACTCGTGTCGCTCCACGTCGCCTCGCTCTTCCCCGCGGGGACCTGGGGGGGAGCGGCCGCAAAGTGAGCCGAGAACTGGCTCACAAGTCTGCACAGCTCCACCACCGCGGCTTCCGCCAGAGCATCCATAACAACACGCATCCGCCTCTCAAAGGTCTCCAAGTTGAGCATGTTCCGAGCAAAGCGGGGGTCAAACTAAAACTTTAAAATGGATCACAACAAAAACCTCGGCTGTGAGCGATTTGTCATAGTGTTTGTTGTTGTTGTTGTTGTTTCTTCTTCTTCGCGTGATTCATGTAATTCAGTCACATTTAGAACCCCGCCCCCTTGAGGACATAAGTGGTACTGCTTTTTTGACAGCGCAAAGAATAGTTGCGTTTGTTCCTCCTAATATTACAATATTTGATCAATATTTAATTTAATTTACTATAAACCGAAGGATGTCTAATATCCCGTTCTTTCATTAATTGCATTCATTTATATATATATATATATATATATATATATATATATATATATATATATATATATATATATATATATATATATATATATATATATATATACATATACTTGCCCAGATATTGTACATGAAGCACATGAAGCTGATTTTATTGTTTACTTTGATTCAATGATGAAACGTTGCATCTTGACTAAACTCCTGTTCCTGCTGAACTGAGCCAGTGTTTGATCAAACTGCTGTCAGCTCAGAAGGCACAAGAGGGAGGCCAGAAGTGTCCTCAGAGAAGACTATGATCAGAGGACTCCACATGCAGTGCTCGGTTGCTTCCATTCAACATAACATCAGACAAACCTTTAGTTCTGCACAATAACGAGCATATCTTGACACAACTTTGATCTAAACTTCAGAAGATGTCCTTGAATTGTATTGCTTACGAGGAAGTAAACATAAACAGTCTTTACATTAATAATGAGATATACTCTGCATAATGGCAGTGAGCACAGGCGTATTCAAGTTGGCTGCATCCCACGTGCATGAAGGTCTGCATCTGAGCAAGCTGATGATGGTTTATCGGAGGTGAGCTATTTAGTGGGCCGGTACTACCGTCCCAACTGCAACTAAAATATCTGTCCTGAATAAAGTAGGCCATCCATAATTCTCATCTCTTTTGTATTAGATCAAGGATACATTAACTCAGAGTTGAAAAGCAGACACAAGCAAGCTGATGATTAACAGATATACCAAAGGATTTTTCAGTAGGTGATAAATATAGCCTCCTATATCAGATATGTTGTTCCCCCTAGGCAAATTGAATTTACAGAACTGTTGTTTAAATTAAAATGAAATCAGTTCGTGGATCCTTGAAAAATCCCAGATCTCTGCTCCAAATGTCTGTGAGCTGTAGGGTTTATTTTTGAAGCTTACATCCTGGAGCTAATTTTCATAATGTTCACACATTATTCATAAAAATATATATTATTTAAGTTTTACCAGTCCCTCAAATATGTCAATGTTTGTGTTGAAAAGTAGCTTTACTAAACTGCTGCTCCTCACTTTTTAGATAATTGGATTAACTTGTGTGATGTGATAATCCTAAAGTGGGCTTATGCTCATCTGTTGTGGAAAACAATCAAAAAAAACTGATCATGTAGAACATTTTTAGAAGTACAAATGGTGACAGAGTCGTTCCACTTTATTCATACAGTCACAAGTTTTACAATTTTGTAGTCTGGAAATACTTTTCATTTTCATTCAATTTTCATTTATTTGTTTAGTTAATTTTATGTATTTATTTGTTCAGTGTTCTCCTTTTTTAATGTTCAATATACTGTCCTGTTATCCTTGTAAAGCTGCTAAAACCTGCCTTTGAACTATCCTCTGGAAACAATAAAATAGTTTTTTATTGAACGGAATCGTTCTGCTGATTTGTATTAGATTCCATCGGATATGCGAGTGTAGAAATATCAAGGAAATGGAAAAACCTGAAGTCCACACAGTACAAATAACTTCCCATGAAACAAAACCACAGATAAAAATCAAGTTAGCTGTTGAAAAAAAAAGAAAAAGAAACATGAAGCCAGTTCAGGAAAAATCATTAGTGAGACAAAAATAACCTGTGAGAAGATAATATTGAAGTTTTCTCAGAGCACCAAACTTCAAATATACATAACTGAAAGAAGAATTTGGAGCTGAGCTTGAAATTGAACTGAGGCGATTTATTCTAGACATTTAATTCCATTTTTTTTCTGAAAAATGTATGTCACAAACACCACAGTTTCCTCTTCTTCGAGGGCTGGTAGTTTAAGACTGTAATAACAATTACTTCAAGCTTCCTTCCCCAAACAAATCTTAAAATAGCTGAAGACTGAACCAACATCCTCTACTGAGCATAACTGAAACCAGGAGATTTTAAACTTAACCCAGGACCACAGGTGGGTGGGTGTGTGTCGCTACGTCTGTCTGCAAACAAATCCAGCTACAGTATGTTATTTTCGTGTGACCCTGTTTCTGCTTCTGTAGTTTTTTAAGGTTTTGGAGCGCTCCACGCCACGCACGTGAAACGCACAACACGCAGATTACACAGATTAAAATAACTGAACCAGTGTATTTTTTTCAGGGAGGAAAGAAAATGAAGATGACTACTGACTTTATCCTCTGACAGCAGCAAAATGATGAAAGATTTCTCCACACTGAAAAAGTACATTATTAGTTTGTGTACACGTTGTGCGCTTCAGCATCCCAAAGCATGAACGGTCACACCTGCCCATCATTTCTGTACAAGTGAAGAACTTAGCCACTGTGAACATGCTTAAGACCCCTGTTCAGCAGTCGACTAAGCTCTGCACCTGATCAGAAAGAGCAGATGCACACGACACAAACACACTCATCCTCCAATCTTGCCTCAGATGACCTCTTCCTTCAGTTTGATTCACGGACAGCCAGCTTGAAGAACTCCCCCCTCAGAAATATGTCAGGTAAAAAAGGTTGAAGAAACGGTGACGCTCTCCAACTATGAGGAAACGGCAGCGTGCAGACCCTCCTCTATGTCCAGATGCAGCCGCAGCAGACACCGTAGCAGTGTAGTAATCCCTGGCAATGTGATTTTTTTTTTTTTCACTATCTATCCCAAATCATAATGCCAGAGATCCACACAGCCCCAGTAAACACGTCTCGGTCCTCCGGGGAAAACCCCACTGCTCTGTGAAGTCATCTTGCTCCTTTCTCCTGTCCTTTTTCTCTCACGTTCCACTCTCTCCGGTCCTGCCTCCCCCACTTTCCCCTCTCAGGCTCCCATGCTCGGTTTAACTCTGGGTATTTCCCTCATTAACTTTTACGCCTATATCAGGGACTCCAGAGAGGCCCGAGGAAGTCTGGCTCTGAAACCAAATGAAAGCATGCTTTTCTGATAGTAACTAATGATAATCACCCCTTTGCCCCTGAGCCAGCCTCATGGCAGGTGTGAGGGCATTCTGGGACACAAAATGAGGAAAATCTACAGCCTCTGTCTGTTGACTTTATGTTGCGATTCAAGCCTCATTTGATGCAGGAAGTAAATTAGACCTTAATTTAGATCCATCATTTGATAAGTGTGTACAGCAGAAACATTCAAAGAATAATTTCCTGTGAATTTATGACTTGAGTGGGTGGAAAAAAGCTGCAGAAAGTTTGATACACTCATAACATCAAGATGACCCAGTCATTTGGTGTTATAACGCCGTAGGAACGACTTTACTTCATTTACAGTGTCTAGTGAATGTACAGTACCGGTACTCAACTCCAGTCTAAATGCCGATAAATTGGGAAATAACATACTCTAAGAAGTGTATAGAGGAAATCCCATACATATGATCCTGTTTTACATACATTTGGAAAAGAAAATACATCTTCTTTTCTTCATCAGAGCACATAGAAAAAATGTTAAGACTGTCAATTTAATACATATTTGAATTGCAATTAATCGTAAGATTTTCATAGTTAACACACGATTAATCGCACAAATCTTTTTTTTAACATATTGTTTACCTTAAAAAGATATTTTTGAAATTGCAATATCAGAGAAGCAGACAATTGTTCTTGTTTTAAACAAGTGGTTGTTGTAGTATTATTATGTGTCAGAAAACATGCCCTTAAAGTCTAGAGAGGACAAACTTTGTTTCAAAAAGCAACAACTGATGTTGATCTGCATAATTCTCACATAAAATAATGTCCAATTAAACATCCTGTTTCATGCAGCTTTTAAGAAACACATTGACATCCTGGTTAAAAAAAATGTTTGTATTGTTTGATTTTAATTCCATGATAACTGTGAGTATTAAAAATGTAATGTTTCAGCTGAATTTAGATGAAGCAATATTTATTTATTTATTTATTTTTCTGAGGTCGGTCAGCTGAAGGACCTGGCAGCCACAGCAAACCTTGATTGACATTCAGTGGGCGTGTTCCTTTGAGGGCAACATGGCAGCAAAGGAGTTTCAACTTCCCATTTTTTGTGGTTCAACAAATGCAGCGTGGTTTGAAGCTGATGTTGGGTTAAATTATCGATGTGGAGGCTGAGAGGATCCTGGTCTTGTCTGAGTCTGCTCATCTGAGCAGCAGTTCTTACAAAATGAAATAGTGTCTGACCTAGACATAGAGTTGGGACTCACTTTAGAGGTCTGTATGTTTACTGTCAAGCTTAAAAAAGACTACAGTATAAACTGTCCCTTATGTTTCAGATTTGTCTCCACCAACTCCTTGGGAAAATGCCTGCACTTTAGTTTCTCAAGCTCCACCGTGTTCACAGCATGGGTTTAAAATAGTGGGTCCCTCGTCCCAAATGTGCAAAATTCCCCCACCTACCTATAAAAGACCAAGAAGCCCAGGCTATGAGCGATACAAATAACAACAATAATTTATGGCTGTTCATTGTCTCTAACCGTTCATGTTATGTCTGACGATGCACGATTTCACTGAGCTGAGCATGATTGTTGTTTCATGACTTAGTCATTAATGCACCCACCTAATTGCCTTTGTATCTCATTTTGATCATTTTTCATCTCTTTTACATTTTACATTTTTATTTATGCTTGTTTTTGTCTCATCTTGCTTGATTTTACATCTCCTTTTGGTATATTTGTTTTTTCTATATCTTTATTACTTCTTTTCTCACATTATCGTGCAGTCTTTTGTGTGATTTCTCAGATAGTAATTATTTCATCAAGTCTGTTCCTGAAGGGAAGCGACAGCCACTTAACATACACATTCAGCTCAGAAGGTTTGTTGTCAGGTTGTTGTAATGCACTACATGATTTATGCAAAGATTTTGAATAGATTATCTCCTCAGATCCTTATAGTTCAGCTTCAAGGCTGTTGCCTCTTAGACCTGTCACTCTTCCCAGTTTCACATGTCTCATAACACATTTTTGCTAATAAATTCTGTTCTTATTCCATCATATTAAAAACAAACACTGTGATCTCAGGTTCATGTCATCCTGCTGTACAGGGTGAAGGCAGCGGTGCATGTGACTGCTGAAGCTTGCTTAATGGGAATCACACTACAATAACACGCTGGATCCTGCTGGCTGGGGTTTCAGGTTTTACATGTTTGATCCGCGAAGGCATGGCATACCAAGCGTGATCTTGGCATGTGACCCCACCAGCTGTTCAGCCACTTTGGCTTTGACCTCCAAACCCCCTGGGAGTCAGAGTACGATCATGCTTGACTTGCTGGGCCTTTATGAAAAGGTGGAGACCTGTTGACTGAAAGATTGGTGTGAAGGTTTTAGGGCAGCTTGGTGGAAAAATAAAAGGTAAAAGAATTCCTGCGTTGCAGCAGCACATGACAATCACAAAGACATTTTTGGGTAACATGCTGATACAGATAAAGTGCATCTGAAAATATGAAGTTGCACTTGGAAACCTTTCTTTCTTTTATACTTCCATCATCATATTCTATTTTCCTGTAAACAATTAAGAGAACCAGTCAGATCAAATGTTTAAAGCTGGACTTTGATGTCTCAGTTTGTCACGAAGCACAAGAAAATTAAAGTTGGCAGCAATATTACCTCGCCATGGTTTTTTTGTGCTTTGTGATTTGTCATTTTATTACTTTTTAGTTAGTACTTGGGCTGAATTGCAATGTTTGATCTACAGCATTGTTATTACTCTCCTGATTTTTTTACTTTTATGTTACTAAATGTTTATATTTTATTGAACTAAAAAGTATTTCAGCAGCAGCTCCAAGTGTGACATCACAGACGAAACTTTCCTGCTTTTCTGTTTGCATTTACATGTATAGTTAGAGCTAGAACTGCTAAATTTGTTAGTAGTCTAAAGCTTCCTCCACAATTTTGCAATAAAAAAGGGGCCTCTGAGATGTCGCAATTATGTCACAATTTTGAATTTGAGATAAGAAAAGTGATGTAAGATGCTATAGGCCTGTCGTGGGGTTTCCTGTATCACCCGTGTGTCTCACTGCAGAGATGGACAAACTCTTTCAAATTCTAAAAGTCATTTTATTTGTTAGGAATGAAGTAATGAAAAAGAGTAAATCAAGTAATTTGCAGGAACAAAAGTCTAACTGCACACCAATCTCCTCTGATGCTTTTGTCTCTGATCCCCTGGTCTATTGTGAACCAACCAGATCCCTCAGGTCGTCAGGGTCACGCCTACTTTCTGTACCCAGAGTTAAAACCAATCAGCGAAGCAGTGTCCAGCTTGTATGCTCCTCCCCTTGAGGAGCAAACTCCCAGCATGCATCCGCGCGGTTGAAAATCTCAGCTGCTTTGAATCGAGGTTGAAAACTTTTTCATTTACTGCTGCATTTGAGCAATCTCCCACAATGCACTGCAACTTTCACGCCTTGTATTTTATCTGTTTTATTCTTCTTATGAGTGTCTCTCTTCAGTTTTTTATTCTGCTTTAAAGCAGAATATAACCTGTCAAGTTATAGACACATCTTAACACACAGCCAGTTACAAAGATTAGATGCCTGTTAAAGTTTAATCTCTTTGTTTCTTTTTCGCGGGTCTGCCGCAGCCTTTTTCATGCTTAGAGGGAAGAGAGACACCTTCCACCTCTAAAACTAGATGCATCTTCCTCTATCTTCAAAACACAATAACTTCTGCCTGGAGGGACAAATTCTGTCAACCAGCTAATTTTCCAGCACAAAACATGAACACACGAACGCAACACATAACAACAGTGGCTGAAGCCACAGCGAGCCAGTTTCAGAGCGTTATAAAACCAACTATTGGCGTGCAGGGTGTTTGACTGACTGAGCCCAGCTCCTCGGAGGAACAAACGATTTTTAAGAGGATTTTATAAGGCTGTTACAACTATATTACCACAGTAAAAGGTTTAGTTCAACTTGATCCAAATGTCTGTGTTTTAATACAGAGCTGGAACCTCAGCCGGTTAAGAGTTAAAGCTGCACTTAAACAAACCACATATTACCACTTAAAGACAAATCAAAAACAGGATCAGTTATATCCACATTCATTTGCTGTTGTTTCTGTTTTTCTACTCCCATATTTTTTTCTATTATTATTATTTTATTCTTTTTCTTTCTATTGTTATGTTTCAATTTGATCAAGTTGTTTCTGAACCTAAAGATCCAGAGATCAATAAATGTCACTGCATGCTACATGACACGTGCACTACAGCATTATCTGTTATACAAAATGTATTTTATAAACACAACTGTTTTAGATCGTATCCTTAACTGAAATCCCTTCTCTTGAAGTGAAAACACGACGATTTACCGTACATGGTGGTCTGTCCTCTCACTCACGCTGTGACCCAGTGACACCGCCTTCCTGTGACTTTCCTCTGCTTCCAGCATGCCATGAGGAAGCAGTGGGCCGAGGCTGACGTCTTTCTCTCCTTTTATAAATCAGGCTTTATAAGTTGACATAGTGTCGTTTGTGCACTAGGCCTGCCCCGACTCCACAACAATTCAAAGAGCAGTTTGTTGGCCTGTCCTTATTGACACAAAGCCGTTCTTTCAGGCCGAGGCTGCGAGTAGGAAGTCCAGCATTGTACCCCGGCTCTTTCAATCCAGTTTACTTCGACAAAACTTAATTGGCTTGGTGTTTTTAGGCAACAAAAAAGGGTAAAAGTCGTAGAAGAATGACACAGTCATTTTTGTTAAGCTGTTTGATGACGTTTCTGGTGATGTTTAATGAATGTACTCGTTTTTTACTTAATTTTTAGGTTAAAAAAAATGTGATATTTTCTGTACAACTTTGATAAAATCTCCTTTAGACTGAACACATTTTAACTACATACAGAAACCACCTCCAAACACTTTCTAAAGCTGATATGATGAAATATTTTGCCAATCTTTTGCAATCTTTTGCATTCACAGTCTATCGACACTTCCTGCAGACACTGAGCAAAAGTAACCTTCATCTGAAGCCTCTTCTCTGCCTGCCTGATGACTGCAGCACCTACATACGACTTAATGTCTGTCCCTTGGAATGATGGATATTCCCCTGAATCCATTAGAAACTGCGAGTCACTGACTGGTTTTAATGGTGCTCAGCAGGTCGTGTATTGTGTATGCTCCAATTAAACCCTGTTTTTCTAGATATCAGCTGCCTGTTTTACCTGTAAGTTAGCGTGACCAATTACGTCAACTCTTTTTGTGTGCAAGTTTTCCTGCAGTGCTGTGGTAAGAGTGCCTGGTGTGACGTCAGAGCATGTACGCATTACATTGTCTATTTCCTTAGTGCCTTTTCTTTAGTTTAGAATCACAATTCCAAAAGAGTTGGAACAAATAAAAATAAAAACAGAATGCAGTGATTTGCACCTATGATAAACTCATATTTTAAACCCCAACTGATGAAAGAAAATAAATCAGATGAAAACACATAACAATTTCATGCAACTGTTAATTGGGATCAAGAGATTCACATGAGCCTCTTAGAGAAACTACACATTTTGACACATTTTAAGAATAATGCTCCTGAGTGTAAAACTGTGAAAACTCTATATCTCACCAAATACAGCACATAATATCTAGGAAATGAGAGAAATGTCGCTGCACATGGGACAAGGCCATAAATGAATACTTGATGACCATGATCCTAAGTTCCTCAGACAGTGCTGTGCAAAAGGCATGCACGCTTCTGCAGTGGAAATCAGTCAGAGGAAAACTCTTGGAAATCACTATCTAAGAACACGTTCGGTGATGCCATCTACTTCAGGATAAAGCTCAGTCACACAAAGAAGAAGCCATTTGTGAACATGATCTAGAAACACGTGCTGCATCTTCTCCACGACTTGCAGATTACAGACAAAATGGACCTCATGGGTTGGTGTCTGTATATACTCAGTTCACAAACCTGTAACTCTGATGATATGAGGCTGCATCAGGTATGAAGTGGTGATGGAAAGTGCAGCTTGCACATCTGGATAGGAAACATCAATATTGAAAGAGATATACACGTTAAAGAGCAGCGCGTGCTCCCATCCAGACAGCGTCTTTCTCAGGTAAGACTCTGCATTTTTAAGCAAGACAACATTAACCTGGATACTACATCCTTCACAAAAGCATAGCTTTATAGTAGGAGAGTTTGGGTGCTGAAGTGATCTGCCTGCAGTTCATTTGAGAACATTTAAAACAATGTGAAGTAAAAATGGACCTAAGATTGTTGAGCAGCTGCCTATGTCAGACAGTAGTGGGACAACAATCTTCTCCCACAACATTGTTCTGTCCCAACTTTTTACTTTTTTTTTCTAAATGATACATTTCATCAGTTTAATCATCCATCCATCCATTATCTGTACCCGCTTACTCCTTCTCAGGGTCACGGGGGTCAGTCGGAGCCTATCCCGACACATTACAGGCGAAAGGCAGGGGTCCACCTGGACAGGTCTCAGTTTAATCATTTGAGGCATTTCATATGTTCTCTATTAAGAAATTACAAATTTATCTTGTACACATGTGCAAAAGTGCAAAATTAAGTTTCTTTATCATTTCATTATCAGGGTGATAAAAGTTGATTTGCAACTACAAACTCAGAATCATTTGCAAACATTATTTTACAAGTTCAACATCTTGTTGACGTGAGGTCAGAGAAGGTGAACGCTGCAGCTCAGAAAAGAGCCAGCAGATGTCGCTCTTGCAGTTTTATGAATGCAGTTCATCTGCCTGAAGAGAAAAGTCTCCAAAGTTCAGCAGACGGCTGTAAAAGTTATAAAGTTACAAACTTTATTGATATTATAGGCCGCAAAGGCTTCTCCTTTCTGACAGCAGTGTTTTGACAATACAGCCGGTGATGTGCATAAGTGAAGGGGGACTGGTTGGAATGCAAAGACATTTAAGTCATATAAAAGAAGTATATTATAATCCTGGCAATGGTTTTATAAAATGAAATTCAAATTGCTTAGCCTGTCCTGTCTAAATTGCTATGTAAGTCTGCCCCCCCAAACACACACCCAACACACACACACACTGTTTCCATCTGCCTCTCCTCTCTGTCCTCATCCCCCTTTCCTTCACCAGAGGTCCTCAGGGAATATCTGAGACCCAACAGGACTCTGCAGGTCTGGTATATGAGGACTCATCACTGGACAGCTCAGCAGCTGCCCGTACTGTGCGAACAGATCTGGTTCTGGCTTTGTAAGTTCTAATTATTTGGAAGACCTACCTCAGATTGTGGAGTATGAGGGTGAGTCAAGTGCTGCAGCTGTCAGTTTTGCTGTTGGTCTTCTGTGAGGCACATGGGGCTTCTCACGCAGGAGATCGCGTCACATCACAGAAGGCAGGTGAGGTCCCCGTAACCCACCTGAGGATGCTCACTCTGGGCCTGACCCACCTGCTGCAGGGGGTGGAGGAGAACGTCCAGTGGCTGGAGCGGGAGGGAGGGCTGGTGGGGGCAGAGCTGGATGGTGTCACAAAGAGTTTGGAGAGTCTTCATAAGCAGAGTATCCAGACTGGACGCTCTCACAGGCAGGTGAGGAACAGTCTGGAGGTGTGCAGCTACTGTTCATTTATTGTCACTAAAATCTAATGTAATAGAGAATCCTGTTATCCTTTATGGTTTAATGTAATAAACTGTGTTTCAGGTTAGAAAAGGCCTGCAGATACACACTGCCAGGAGCGACGGACTGTGGAAAGCCGTCAGAGATCTGCAGAAGGAGCTGGAGGATCTACAGGCTGAACAAGGAGTCATGCAGCAGCAAATGAACCGGATCACTTGGAATGTGAAGAGTCTGATGGCCCTAAGGCCAGGGGTGCAGACCCCCACTGAGACCAGCTTCATGAAGGTCAGCAGAATCCAACAAATTACCAATGATCTATCTGGTCGGGGTGACACTAATGGGGATATTTAAAGACCTTCTATCATTTTCTGTCTCCAGTGCAAGTCATCATGTTGTAAAGGAAGACAGTGGTCACAGAGATCATAATGCGCCAGTACTTTACACATTCATTTATTAAAACTACAGGAGTCGTGGATCCTTAGATACGAATAGTGGCATGTGTGTGTTTGGTTTTGCTTCCTAAGAAATATAAAGCAGCCATGCTTTTGTCAGAGATGTTCCTCCACTTACACTTTGATGTCTTCCACGTGTCCTAGGTTCTCATCGATAAGCAGGCCCATCGTCTCGCCAACCTCACCTCAGAAGTTTCTGAGCAAGAAAGAGTCATCAACAGACGCCTTCGGCAGATCCAACACCTGGAAAAAAAAGCCGTTCTCAGGTTTAAATCTCGATACTAAAAGCTATGAATTATTGGGACTTTGAGTTCTTTCTTTCAGAGTAACATGTTTACCACTTTGATCCAGAATCAAAGGTCGGATTAATCAGTGGACTGTCATAACATTTAGTGTTAGTGCAGATATCCATACTATACAAACAATGACTTCTGGCCTCAGTGGTCCTGGGACTGTTCCTTACCTCTATCAGGTCACGTTTTGACAAAGTCAGCTAAATATCTCAACACTCACTACAGGGGTTAATTAAATGAATAACTCCTGGACAGTACTGCTAAATGGGATATTTTTTAAGTAGTATTAATACGGACATAATACCATATGGATTCTGGCATTATTTAAGTCTGTATGGATCATGTAGGGATCCTTTGTTTCCCAAAGCAGCTTCACCTTGCCTTTTATGTTGCATTTTGAAAAATAAGAGTCTTTTACATCTCCAATTTAAGTTGAATTTTTACCAAATAGGCTAGTTATATTTTGGTTTGTCACTGTTGACTTGGGATTGAAATACGAGTCCTAGTAATATCTGTAATATCCTAGTATATCTAGTAATCTCCACAACAATATCAGGGCTGCAGGTTACTGGCATTTATGTTCTGTAGCTTCAACTTCAACTCTTTTTTGACAATTAGGAGCATCGTTCTTTAAAGGATGTTCAGGAGCTTCTTGTACCATCTTACCGGTCCTCTTATGTTTGTTTCAGGCGCCTGAGGGCCTCACCGCGGCGATGAGGTCAGATATTCGGACCCTGACTGCGTCTGCTGAGCACAGCTGCATCAACACAGTCACTGCAACACTCACCAACCCACGTTTGAAGTTTTGGTTTTAAAGCTGAAAAAGAATATTTCTTCCATCCACAAAAAGGATGTGTCATATTCAGAAATGTTCTACATTCCCTTCATACTTGTGCTTGTTGACTTTGACAATATACTTGTTTTTGAGATTTAAATTCTACACTTTTTCTGTTGAATAAAAATAAGTGAGGTGTCGTGAATTAAAACCAGCAGTTACTAATCTTTCCTGAATATGGTGCAGGACATGAAAAACTGCTTTGGATTTGTGTTCAGGCTTTTCTTCTTTTTTTTTAAAATCTCAGAACCATTTCATTCATATTTATCCGGTGACACTTTTCAGTTGAGTTTCCCTGGACTGAAATAGTCACTGAAGCTGCACGTCTCCAAATTAGGGGTTGACAGTCCAGCAGAACAATGTCAACAGTGATACATTCATGTTGGCATTCTGGTCATATGATGTTGTAAGCCATTAGTTTAGCTGTAATGTGGCTTCTGCCAAAGTGACCTGCAAGTGTAAGTCATGTAATCACGTGGTCCAACTTTGCCAGAGTCTTGTTAAATGACCACAATTTTCAAAACCAGCAATTAACTTTACAAAACTACCAACACTAAAGCAAAATGCTGTTAACCGGATGTCAAAACGAATCAAACGTCTTGACAGATTCTAACATTTTTCCCGTCTGCCACTTACCAAATTCTGCCCGGCTGATGTTGTTTGACTGTATTCATTTTTGAGTGTTGATACAACATCTGGATCTGTATAGTGATTAAACCAAATAGGAGTTTGACAGGAAAATACTGTAAAATAAAAAATAAAAAATTACTTTTAATTACTTTTAATAATTACCATGTTGGTTTTTCAGTTAGAAATGCAAGAGCAGCTTTAGGCTTTGGTATGATTAATATTCACAGCAAAACGTATTATTAAAGTATTATTTTAAATATGTAATAATAATTAGGAAGATGTATAATTTCCTGCAGTTGCTTGATCATATTATTGAATTATTGCAACTTGCACATTTGTATAAGCAGCTTTTTTTCCTTTTTCTGTACCTGGCTGCTTCTTATTTTTAATCTGAAAATATCTTGGACTGTAACAAATACTGGTTTTCATCCATGACTATTAATCTGAATATTTTCCCAGCTACATGAGTTACTGTGTAGTTTGTATTAATCCAAGAAGCGTCAGGTCTGCACCCTCGTGGCTGGATGACATCCAAATGTGACAAAGGTTGTGTGTTGAGTTCTTGGAGCTCGAAGCTGATGGCCTCTAATCACGGTGAAGCAGTGGAAAAATCTGTGAACCTCTGCTGTTCCCAAACAAACCGTTAACAAGTCGGGGTGTAGGCCACACAGAAGGCAACGGAGAGACAAAGCTTGAGGAGGGACGAAAACAGCGTGGCCACCAATAAAATGCTGTGTGAATCAGAGAATTGCTTTTAGTAAATAACAAGAGCACGAAATTAAGAACAAAATGAAAGTTTAACATTATAAATTATTTTATTTTATTATTTATTTTTAACAGTGGAAAACAGCAGCTTTGGATAGAAGTACACCACTTACAGAGTTGAGGACAAAGGGAAACCTTTACAGACTGTTTTGCAGGTGCTCTGGCGCTGCAATCGCGCCTCCTGGTGGCCAAAAAGAAGCGCTCGTGCCTGTTGCTGCTCGGAGACCACTTAAAGGAAACACTCGCTGCTATGTCCATAATTAAATCAAATTAAATTAAATCAACCGTTAATTATATATAGCACATTTCAACAATCTAGGTTTACCAAATTGCTTTACAGCATTAAAAACAAAAAACAAGAAAAGAGATCAATACATGAATAGAAAGAAAACACTGTATAGACTAAAACCCATTAAAATAAAGTAAAAATTAAAAAAATATATATATATATTTATTTATTTTTATTTTATTTTTATTTTTTTTAATTATGGCAGCACGGTGGCTTAGTGGTCAGCATTGTTGCCTCACAGCAAGAAAGTTCCTGGTTTGATTCCCGGATGGGTCTTTCTGTGTGGAGTTTGCATGTTCTCCCCGGGCTTGCGTGGGTTCCCTCCGGGTACTCTGGCTTCCTCCATCAGTCCAAAAACATGCAGGGTAGGTTAATTGATCATACTAAATTGCCCGTATGTGTGAATGTGAGTGTGCATGTTTGTCTGTCTTTCTATGTGGCCCTGCGATGGACTGGCGACCTGTCCAGGGTGGACCCCTGCCTTTCGCCTGATATGCATCGGAATAGGCCGGTAACAGATTAAGCGGGTATAGATAATGGATGGATGAATGGATGGATATATATATATATATATATATCAATTAAACAAATTAAGACATAGAAAAGTGACATAGTGCGCTTATGTGCCAAAAGTAAATGTGAATAATTGAGTCTTGAGTTTGGCTTTAAACAGTGGCAGGTCAGAGATGGGACGTTAGAAGTTAGAAGAGCGTTAGAAGTTTGGGACCTGCGACTGCAAAGAAATGATCACTTCACTGCTCTTTGACTGTGGGACCTCTGAGGGATCCTGGCCAGCGGAGCGCAGAGCTCTGTTAAGGTTGGTGAGGACTTAAAAGCTCACATAAATATGGGGGTGCATGGTCATAAGTGCATTCAAAAACAAAAAACAAGAGCTTAAAAAGAAGCACATTTAGCTGTGGGATGAATGAGCTGAGGTAAAATATGCTACTAATTATCATACTGGTAACATCTGATAAAATAAATCCTCTATGTTAGTCATAGGGAAGTGGTTTTTGGTTGGACAAAAGACAAAAAAAAAACCGTCATTACATTAGCATCCACATCCCTGAGCTCATCTGGACGTATTTATTCCATTTTCTTCCTCAATAGTCAATAACATCATTTAAGTTACACACCATCATAAACTTCTACACTCTGGCAAATTGGATTTTTCTGCTGGACACGTTTTAAGAAAGTAATTTCAAATATTCGCTTTCTACTAGTTTTTTTTTGTCAAACTCTACTCAACTATTCTTTGCTTTTTCTTTTCTCTATTTTACCTTTTTGTTTTAGAAAAAGGTTTTCTTCCTTACGCAATTTCCTTTTTTGTTGTCTTTTTATTTATAAAATGCTGATGAGTCACATAAAACACTTTAACTGTATTAGTTGGAAATGAGCTGCTCGTACGTACTCTTCTTTCCTCGAAGCACCAAATAATATCTAAATATAGTAATTAAGTAAATGCGTATGTATGCTGATTGTTTTTACATCATCTGTCTCTATGCTTTCTTCTGCTCACATCCTGTTGGCTCACTTGTGTGAATCTTTGTAAAATGTCCCTGACAAACAGCCACCTTCAAACCTCAGCTTACACAGATCAGGATAAAGAACATTATTGATCATTTGTCATAATAATAATCATTATTTCTGTGAGCAAATTCCTTGTTAAAAGTACCTAAAGCAGCTCTGTGCCATGTGTTTTAAAGGATCTCTGTTACTGATTACCGTGTTGGCTGTATTCACAATAAAGGAGGGATATTTTAGTAGTTGCTGAGAATAAATATGGCAGGTGGGAGGAGAAAGACTCACAAACAGAGAGAGAGAGAGAGAGAGAGAGAGAGGAAGTGGTGAGGATGCTCTACAGTCCCTGCAGTACTTTGCTCCTCATTTAACCACAGTCATAGTTCATGTCAGCCAACGCTGCTGCTGGTGTTTCACTCACCTGCATTTATCACCATCTTTACATCACCAGGCTGATTCAGGTAAGACGTCTGTCTGCCCCCTCTGCTGTGGCTTCAACTTATCAACCGTTCACTTGTGTCTTTACGCTTTCTGTAAGTGTGACAGGGTTTTGTCTGCAGTTGTGAGCAACAGTTACGGTGTCAGGCAGCCAGTTTGGTCCGTTTGTGAGTCGCTCACAGGGGAAGATGAGCGGAGGACGAAATCATAAGAGGAAATTAGCTCTGCTTCCCTTCAGTCAGAGAAAGAAAGTAAAATGCCTGCAATAAGCTTGAAAGGAGCGTTTGCATACATGCAAAGGGGCTTCAGTGTGCATGACGTGTCAGGGGTGTGCTTTGAATATTTACCTTCCTTCACCTGAAGCTGAACACTGACCTATACCTTGTGTACAGTGTACACCCAGCTCAAATTCAGGTTAACTCAGCAGTTCCAGAGCAAAGCCGCACTTTGTTGATGTTAGAGTTAAGTAGTTTAATTTTTAGAACAAGTTTCGAGAGCTGTTTAACTGTATGCTGTTCAGTTTGTGATGCTGTTGGAGTTTCACACACACATATACTGTAATGGGCCTCTGTAACAGTCTATTTTTGAATCCCATATGAGAATAAGTTTATGGAATTCACCCGTATTTACTGTTTTGCTATTACCAACACTTCTATCTGCCTGACTTTGCTGACTACAGCCGCACCGTGAAGCTGATGTTTGTGGTATTGAGTGAAACACAGCAGCATGAAGGCATTCACTTCCTGGATAGCAAACAGCAGTTCAACTCTGAGTTCAGGTCCAACTGGCTGTCTCTAGTTCACAAAACATTTTCCATTTCCTATCTCATTACTATCAACAGAGGCCACTGGAGCCACAAAAAAAGAAACATTCATAAACCTGAATGTATTTTTCCGTTGGGTCAGCATTGGCAGATGGCCTTCATCCTGATTTGGTTATGTTAGCGGCATCTTCTTGTTTAAGGGAGGTTTTCCTCTCAACTTCTGCATGATCAGGATGTGGACGTTGTATTGAATAAAGATTAGATCATATCTATTGGTTTCTTTAGCAACGATGCATTTTTATAAATTGTTATGAACTTATTCAGTTTCTCCGATGCTGTGAATCACCCCCACACGTCTATACTATACCTTTTTGACAAGATTAAACAGCTGACTTTATTCAGAGCCAGTTAGTGGGCATTATATCGTTGCATGTTTTCGCTTTAGGAACAAACATTAGGTCTGCAGAAACACGCCTGGTGTCGCTTTGTTGAGTACTTTTTGTTCACGAACACACTGATGGCAAGCAGGAGCACATCCCACACACACAAATAACCTTTCTCCTTGCAGGCTCTGATTTGGAAGAAATATTTGACTAAAATGCAGGAAATGACAGCAGTCGAAATGCCACATACCAAAGAAAAGTGTTAGGTTACATAATGTGTTAAAGTTATGTGATGCCACCATAAAGATAACAAAAAAAGAAGAAGAAGAAGATAAAGGAAAAAATAGTTGATTTGGATTGGTTCAGGCCCAACTTCACACTGATTTTATTTATTTATTTATTTTTTTGCTAACATCATGAAGGTAGTAAAAAAAAAAAAAAAAAAAAACATGAGTAAGTAAAAATGAGTAAAGAGCTGCACGCCGGCTTTGTGGTTAACGCAGCATCATCACAGCTGGAAGGGCCTTTCTTTGAGGAGTTGGCCTGTACTCTCCCTGCTAACACGGATTTCCCCCATGTAACCATGTGAAAACATGCACGTTAGACTGACTGGCGAAACCGCGGTGACCACACGAGTGTATGGTTAAGTGGGGCCCTGTGACGGCCTTGTAGGCCGGTCCAGATGAACCTCACCTGAACAGGATAAATGCATCCATGAAAAATAAATGAATTATTTATTGATAAAGATGTTGTACATCTATAATTACCCAGTGTAGTACTGTAACAATCAGTTCATCTCCTCATCTCATTCAGTCTCTAATTCAAAACAACCTGCAAAATAGGAAACTGATCCCTGAAAAAAAAGGGGTTATCTTCATGACTCCCTATGACCCAGCTTCCTTCTTCTTGAGTAAAACCACGATACCACATCCTGAAGCAGCTCTTAAAATAAACAGACTCGTCTGCACATTGACTCGTCTGCTAGCATCTGTGTTTCTGTTTGCAACTTCACTCATCACAAAAAAAAAAAAAAAAAAAAAAAATACACCACTATCACTACAGACACTATGGTGTCTGTAGCATGGATATGTAATATATGCAGTCTGGGCCCCAGCAAACAGCTGCTGTGTTTGCTGTCTTGATGTTTATCGTGGTGAATGATGGTGACGTGAAAACTTAAAATCTCCGTGAGTTGTTTAGTTGGTTTGAGATGTGCTGATGAATCAGTGGGTGAATAGTATCACGGGGATCAACGTTTAAATGAACACAAAAATACCAACTGTCATGAGCAGAGCTGAAAGCACATATTGACAAGAATGCTTTTGTACTATATCTCTGTGGCATTTTAACCAAAGCGTATCGTTACCTCAGGAAATTGTGTCAACGTCCTGAATAAAAAAATAATAATAATAATAAGTGTAACTATTAAAAGAGTGTGATTGTATATTCTGGGCTGGTCAGTCCTTCTCTTCCATTGTTCTAACAGAATAAAGCTGCTTTCCTGCAGCGGTGTTTGATCTGTGGTGCAATATAAATGTGTTTGATGGTGTATCAAGAATGTTTACCGATTTGAGCTCAAATGTCAGCACATGACAAAGATGATCCTATTCTTTGGTGGATTTCAAATCAGCTCCCACAGAATTTACTGGAAGAAAATGTACTTTTGAACGTGCCAGGAGCAAACTGAGTTTGTTTTGTTTGTTTTTTAATTAAATTATCTAGCAATTTCTAGCATGTATTTGTTTCACGTGTGATTTGTTTTAGTAGTCATCATCTCGCTTTTGTAAAGTTGAGCATCTAAGGTCAAATGCAATGTGCATTGTTATAAAAGAGGGGGATTTGGTATGTAATGGTTTGGATAATCCTCCTTAATTAGGATCAAGGAATGTTGTGGAGGACGGGAGTTAAAGACACAAACAAACACCAAAGTTTCTCAGAACTGAGGAGTATTCCACACAACAACGTCTGCAGGTGTTCACGGTCTGCTGTAAGTCTTATAGCATAGACATTAGGAAAGAAACTTTAGAACGCATGGACTAACAGACTTACATTATTTTTTTGGAGCAGAAAACATTTATAGCTGCATTTTAATGAAACTTGGAGTTGTTGTTTTTGTTGTTGTTTTTTTTAAACCGGCTGTCATGTCCTTTGCATTAAAATTCATGCAAATTATGTCACTTCTCTTCTCTTCTCCGCACCCAACGTACAGGAGCAACATGCCTGTGAAATGCAGCTTCTGTAAAGCTCAGTGAAGTCAAGTCAACACGTCTTTCCATTCAACACTGAGAGGAAAAAGGAACACAGTCGAGCTCGTATTTGGAGGAAGAACAGCCGAGCTTCCCCCGGCTGAGTTCTCTGAGCCAGAAGATGTCAGCAGCCACGGCCAGCACTGGAGGAAGAGGAACCAAAACCTCTAAAGCGTCGAAGGATCACGGAAAGGTTAGTGCATGTAATCACTCATCATCGGACTTTGTTCTGTTGGGGAAGGTCTACCATCCCATGTTTGCAAAATCCAAAGTGAACATAGGTTATAATTCAATATACAATATGAATGCCTGTTTTCTGGTTTTTGTTACAACCAAGGGTGTTTAAATACCTTCTTTAATGCAGTAACAAAGAAACAAAAACATTTTTTTTTGTTCGGGAATGTGGAAAAATACTGTAGGTTGACCAGATCGCTCAACAGAAAAAAAGAAAAGTTAGGTTGCAGCATAAAATGTTGAGTTTTCAGAGGAAAAAAAAAAACTCCCTCATTTCACTTTCTACAAGAAAGTCAAAGCTTACAAGCTGCTGCGTGACCACATTCCTGCTGCACCTGGTTTTACGAGATGACACATGCACTCTAAGGGAAGCTGTTTAGCTGCACCACATCCATAATCATTTTATCTCTTGTGAGGATGGATAAGGGTATGCTTGTGTACATGGAGGGAGCAGATAAAGCTGAAGGTAAAAGTCTGATTAATGTCACATTTTAACCAGCGGAGAAATTTGACTGCAGTTCATCATCAAAGAAAATGCCACACTATTTTCCACATTGTGTAATTTCTGCAATACGAGGTGTATTTTATATTTAAACCCCTTCATTAAATCCCTCTTTAGTAAAAGTGCCTCCATACAGGTTATATTAGGATCCTGTTCTAATATCAGATATCTGCGGTAAAGGTTTGATTTTAATGATAAATGTGGCATATTGTTTAGTTACCGTAGAGCTGGAATGATCCAGAATGTAATGCAGGATCAAACAGCATGGGAGTCCTTATCTCCAACCTATTTATGTATGAGGCATTGTAATCTTCAGCGTGTTATTAATGAGTATTGTTATGTTGGGCAACAACAAAAGAGAAATAAATGACTGATTTAATTAATATCCTCGGTCATGGAGCAGACAGTGGTGGCAAAAATGTTTAAATCCTAAAAAATAGAAGTTAGTAGAATTCCCTCATTTCGGGAGCTGTTGAAGTTGAAGTAAACACTCAAAATTAACATGACACTAAACGCAAAGTATAAGTAGAACAGCAGAAAGGTCTATTTCAGACCCATACGTAGGATATTACTGCTTGCATGCTTTTTATTTACATTTTAACCACTGATTTTATCTGTTGTTCTTTTTTCTTTTGTTTACATTTTAAATCATTCTTTTTATTATGTTTTACAGCTACTTCTCAGTTGTTTTACTGTTAATTCTGTCCATTCTGAGGTTTACACCATCTTATCATTAAATAAATTTGAGAAGTTAAAGATTTTCCTCGATTTCAGTCATGTCCCATCATCAAGGCGTGATGGTAGTTCCCGAAGCCGGACCAGTTGAGAACCATCGATTTAATGTATAGAAAATAGCCCAAATACTCATATTTGTATTTGTTTTTGTTTTTTGTTTTTGTTTTTTTTTCTTTTTTTTCTTAGGGGGGGTAAGTTTTATTATTTTTGTTGTTTTTTTATCAACAAAATTCTTGTTGTACACAGGCTTTAAAACATGTACATTAGCAGCCAAATGTAGTGTTTTAATTCACTATTTGAGTTTCATCAGCAGTTTTTGCAGCAAAGTCTTAAGCAGTGTTGGAAAAGCAGCTGCAGTAATTCCTCCAACGTCACTGTTAAGATTAGTCTCACCTGGCTGTTTCACGTGCCAAAAAACAAAAGCTCAGCTCAGATTTACTTATGATGGAAAGACCTCGCAAAACTCCAGCAATAACCCAGCAAGCTGACAGCATCTATTTTTGTTTTCTAGGTGCCAGCTGAAACCACAAATTTGACTTCAGCTGCTGATTTGACTAACCTTAAGCTGTTTTGGTGCCTTCCTGATCATTGATCACAAATATTACAAACTGATTCCTATTAAGCCTTGTTTTTGTGCATTTGTGGGTATTTATCTTTACTCTTATAAATTACTTCTGTGGGCTAGAATTAAGTTCAATGCCACCATTACAAAGCCATTAGTGTGGCGTAAGACTCATTTTACACGTCAAACTACAACGTTAGAATAATTATAAAACATGCACATAGAGACATAAACACACAGGATTATACTAATACTGTCATGTACTAATGTATAACTTTATCATATGAAGAGCCAGATCATAATTGAAGACTTATATCAGCAGTTAGGACAGTCAAACGTCCTGCTTATCAGTCAGCAGCAGTCATAAATAAGATCAATGGTCCAAGTGGATGATAGAAGCACAGGAAGTTAAATAACTGCAACCATGCAGTGCAGCAGTTTCACCATCATCTCTGCACATAACAGCAAGCGTATTAGCACTAAAAACAAAGTAATGGCAGTTTATAACCACCAGTTAATCAGCAGCTGTTGCAAAACAATTCAATAAGAAAGAAATTGTTAAGCAAATGCAAAGATGGATGAAAGAGCTAATTGCTTTCTTTATTTTTAACTTTTCTTCTAGCCCACGGCAGCTTCCCTGAAAGCAGCAATCCAGCTGGGCATCGGCTACGCTGTGGGAAACCTAAGCTCCAAACCAGACAGAGATGTACTCATGCAGGACTTCTCAGTGGTGGAGAGCGTCTTCCTTCCCAGGTACACACTCATTTGTACACCACTTTTATTAAACACATGCACAGTGAATTTAAGAGGTACTTAAATGTATTTTACTACCTTAAATAAGCAGAATATTGTTGAATACTGTTATATGCTTTTTCTAGTGATATTTTGAAATAACTGGACATGTGTTTACCATAAGATTTGACAAAAAAATGTGACATTGCGATCGAACTGCTCGATTAATTAAAAGTAAAATTTTAAAACTGAGCAGTATCTTTTTGAAGCCTTCCAAAAAGACTTTACTGACTGCTGCAGTGTATATACCAATCCAATACATATAAAAATGGGTATGACCATTGCAGAAACGTTTAACAATCTTTGAAACCGTTGTTAACATAAAATGAGGTTGGAGTGCAAAGTATTGCCCAACACATAACAAAGTACTGACTTCCAAAACAATATTGTAACATATCACATGTTGAGAAATCAGGGGGAGTGATTGTTTAAGATGTGGGGGGAAAAAAGAAGTTGTGATGTAGCAGAAAAACACGATTTTAACAGTCATTTTGTATGTTTTTCAGTGAAGGCAGCAACCTGACTCCAGCACATCACTTCCCAGATTTCCGTCTGAAAACGTATGCGCCGCTAGCGTTTCGTTACTTCAGAGAGCTCTTTGGCATCAAACCAGACGACTATCTGGTGAGCTCGGAAACACAGACACGATCCAAACCACACTGTAATTCCTATCATACTTTTGTGTGGAAATTTCTGCTGATCTGGTAGCGAAACGTTGTTTTGTTGAGACTGTTGCATCATTTTTAATTTTAGTACTCCATCTGTAATGAACCACTGATAGAGCTGTCCAACCCCGGTGCCAGCAGTTCCTGGTTCTACCTCACCAGTGACGATGAGTTCATCATCAAGACGGTGCAGCACAAAGAGGCAGAGTTTCTGCAGAAGCTGCTTCCTGGTTACTACATGGTGAGCTGCTCGAACATTTCCTGCAGTGACCTTATTTAGCAGCTGTAGCAGCACTCATAACCTCGAGGAGCGGGAAGTGCTATATATATATGTAAATGAATATGAAATAGTGGGTACCACTCTATGTCAAGGTTGGAGTTTATAACAGTGACTGATGATTAAATAAAGATCTTGTATAAAAATGTGCCACCGTGCATGCACCTGTCCTCAACATGTCTTTAGCAAACAAACACTAACAAAACCATAACACCCTCATGAAATGGTAAGAAGGGGACTATCACCTTCCCACAAGTTGTGTTTTTATCAGACATGCCAGTGATCTTTAAGGAGAAACAAAAAACAAACTTCACTTTGGTTGCATCCGTGCATAGGACATTGTTAGAGAACTCCTGTGGTTTGAGTTTAATGAACCATAACAATTTCTTTTGATAATCTTTAGAGACTTATATGTCCAAATGAAACATATTTGCATGATCTGACAATGGGCTAAACCTGCTGTGACATCTGCTTCTGGGAAGATGGGTAACTGTCCTGAATAACCCTTTGCCACCTTTTCTCACTCTAGAACAGTTTGAAAATGGTTTCATAACCCTTATGAGATGATGTACAGTTTTTCAAAGTCATCAGCAGTTTTTCAAAGACCATTGCTTATGTCTTTCGCTCTTAGCCTTGTGTTAACACATTCCCAAGCGCTCCAGACCAACAAATTCCTAAAACATCTGCCTTAGAGGTCTGCACAACTTCTGACGATCACATCATCAAGGGTTGTTCTTTAGCAGCACTTTGGTGCAACTTATCTTTTTAAATCCAATGGAAGCAGTAACGGGGTAATTAGTACTGCCCTCGGGACTTTTGTTTGTTTGTTTGCGTGTGGATTTTTTTTTATAATGGTAGAGTGTATGTTGTTATTTGTCTGAAGTTGCATTTGTCTAAAACTAAGACCCACCACAATCAGATGATTTGTACTATGCTCTTACACAAAGAAATGTAGGATTTAAAGAGTTGGTTGCTACTAACTGTTGCACACCTGTATATAGTCTCAATTTCTGAGAGATTTTTTTCAACAACTTCAGTCAAATTCAATAAAATGCACAGTATCATGTGATACAGTTGCCTTCATCTCTCTTTCTCCTTGGTTTCTCTTTCTAGAATCTGAACCAGAACCCGAGGACTCTGCTACCCAAATTCTACGGTCTTTATTGCATCCAGTGCAGTGGTGTCAATGTTCGTGTGGTGGTAATGAACAACGTGCTACCACGAGCCATGAAGATGCACTACAAGTACGACCTGAAGGGTTCCTCATACAAACGCTGTGCTTCACGCAAAGAGCGTGTCAAGTCCTCGCCCACATTCAAAGATCTGGACTTCCAGGAGATGCATGAGGGCCTGTTCTTTGACCCGGACACATACAACGCCCTGATGAAAACCCTGCAGAGGGACTGTCGGGTATGTTTACAAAGGCCTTTCACCAATTTAGAACAGCTTGCTATAATATATGGCATTCTGGGGAGTAGAGTTTCTGTCTAATAGTTTCTGTCAAGTAGTTTATTTACCTGGTATTCAGAAAGAGAAATTAACCAAAATTTGCCTAATTTTGAAATATTTTGCCTGCAAGCGTTGCGAAATGTGGATGGCTATAAAACCCATTCTGTGGTGACCATAAATAAAAACCTCCTAAAAATGTACCTGAACTGCTTGTTAGTGGAGCTGAAGTCCAGTAAAGACTGTGCAGCAAGCAGATTAGGAAACAAAACTACTATCAGTTGCAGGGCGTTAATTTAAGTAATTTTACGATCTTCTGTGGGAGTGAGTCATCTGTTATAACAAGCTAAATTTTGGTAAGGTAAAGTTTTATCTCACAATTGCATTTAATAAAAGTAACATGGGTCAAACTTTACTGGGGTTCATTCCAGTGGAATTAATTTTTCCGCAGCAAATAAAAAGAGAATGGTTTTCACTAAATGGGAAAAGATCTAAATCATAAAGTCAATAGCCATAAGTCTTATTAAAGCAGTTGATACTGGTTTTGAAATCTGCAGAGTGGCATCTGGAATAGTCCAAAGACTGCAACTGGAGCTTATTTTTTTATATCATTTCATTTAAAGTTGCTACTATTGCACAAAAAACTGATGAGGCCCAATACTCAAATAAATTGAGGATCAGTAGTAATTGCTTGGTGGCTCACTCAACTGATCGTTTCATTGCTAAAACCATGCATTGAGTTGAGCCGATGATCATTACACAATTCTCCACTTTGATGATATTATGCAACCACAGCAGGCCAGTTCGTTGAGCTGTGACCTGCTTTAGCTCTTTTGATGACCACATTAGGGCCTGCCTGTTATTTCATTGGAGAGAAACAACAGCGACGGCTTGATGAAGGATTAAGACCCAGCAGAACGAAGCACTTGACACATGAGCACGTTGAGCAGCTGCACTGTAAAGAACAAACTGGTCCATCTGGGTGAAATACATCCTCACCAGTCTTCAGTACATAACCTCGGTTTGTGTTAGGTAACCTGTTGCTTATTAAAAGCCTCTTTGTTTGCAAGACTTATTTCCTGAAAGACTTTGGTCAGAGGGCTTGAGGCTTATAGTGTGCTGTACTTTCGGATTGTACAAAACAATTTAACCTATTTAAAGTCTGGTAGCAGATTAAGTTCCTGAAAGATCAATTTGCAACTTTTTTTCTATCTGAGATTATTTCCATGTCCATTTTTTAATTAATCAAATTCTTAGTTTTTAACTGATTTTAAATTCTGGGTAAAGGATAAAATTGTGCGAATACAAAGAATGTACTGAACAATAATTTGATTTAAAGTCTTCAGATCTTTCTTCTCTTTCCTCCATCTGTCCTTTTCAGTTCACTGTTTAGTTACTACTGAAATGTGGACACTAAAATGTTTGTCCTGTCTCCCATCAGGTCCTGGAGAGCTTTAAAATCATGGACTACAGTCTCCTGTTGGGGATTCATGTGTTGAACAGGAAGCCGCTGGAGAGAGGAAACAGGTGTGACAGTAAGAGAGGACAGAAAGTCCTGTACTCCACCGCCCTCGAGTCCATTCAGGGGAACGTGAAGGACCCCGAACCAGTGGCTGATGATGACACGTGAGTAAACCTCTCCCAAACACAAATGCACACACTGTCACACAGTAAAGTGGTGTATTATTTTAAGGTTTAGAGAGAAAGAGAGAATTTGTGAACGTAATTCTCAAAGTCATGCGTTGTTAACTGTTTTTAAGGCGTGGCTGTGATTTTCACCTCGCTCTCTTCTGTGTTTCTCGTAGCATTACACAATCTGTTTTGCATAAGCAAATCAAACATTTGAATTAATTAAATAACATTAGAAGATCAGAAACGATAGGATTCTAGTGTTCATGCAGCTGTCAAATACCATTAAAGAAATGGCTGAATTTGTAAATGTGTTGATATAGTTTATGTTACATCTGCAGTGGCATAAACTGTTTCACCAGCACAGTTAATGCTACAGTAAACATGTGGAGTATTATAAAATTCAACAGTCGGGTTGTTTTAAAAATGATCAAATAAATGGGTTTTTTTTTCAGACTGGGTGGAATTCCAGCCAAACACAAGGATGAGAACCTGCTCATCTTTTTAGGAATCATCGACATCCTTCAGTCATATAGGTGAGCTCACAGTGTCACTCTGTTACACACACGAACATATAAACATGCAGAATATTAACATATCTTACATCTCTGGTCTCTAATTTTCTTCTCAGTAAAACACGTTCACGTAGTTATTTTATTTTTTCACCAGTGTCAGCAGAGGGCTCCATACTTACACATTTCAGTGGGATCTGTCTGACTCATTCACTTTTTAGTCATATTTATACATTTTAAAGAGACTAAAAATATTATAAATGGAACACTTCCATGCTTATTGGCCAGATATCCGAGAGCTATTTTCTGGTATTTGTGTGAGTTTGGAGATTGGGAAGGAATTACATATTCACCCAATCATAATTTGACACAGAAGATCTGTGATAATTACGGATAAAGTGATCATGATTTGTCCTTTTCAATTACACTCAGGTTCATCAAGAAGGTGGAGCACTCGTGGAAGGCTCTTGTGCACGACGGGGTGTGTTTTGTTTCCTTGTTACCTGAAGATTTTCATGTCTAGTGAGCTCATTTATATTCATGAATGTTTGTATCTGATAGCTTTCCTTTTATTTCAGGATACAGTCTCAGTTCACAGGCCAGGTTTTTATGCAGACAGATTCCTGAAATTCATGGGCACGACTGTATTCAAAAAGCTTCATCGTAAGTCATACTATGATGACAAATTCTACTGTAAATCCTAAATTTATTATCTGGATTTTTGTCTGTTTTTTTTTGTTGTTAAATATCTCTTTCTTTGTGCGTTTCAGCTTTAAGAGGAGCATCTTCAAAAAAGAAGAGGAATTCACTCCATACAGGAAAGTCAGCATCTCATGAGTTTCTGTCCCCGCAGAAGGACAAGAAGGAGGAGAAGAAGGCCCAAAGCATGGACAACCTAGATGGAAACTGTAAGACCAACAAAATATTTCACCAAATTTTGTGATATTTAAGGGAATACCCTATTGATTTAATGACAAATGTTTTAATTGCAACAGCTTATAGCTCTTCCAAACAACCAGATCTCCTTCCAAAATCTGCTCTTACTTGTGAGTCCATCCAGAATAATGAAGAGGACCCTGAAAACAGGTACTTTTCTAGTGTAACTTTTATCTCATCCAGTTTCTTAAACAAATAAGAACAGAACTCAGTTGAAGCACAATTACATGCGCCATTGTATAACATCCTAAAACGGGGTGATAAGAGAAAGGGAACTGAGATTTCACAGTAATAAAACCTCGGAAGTAGAGAGATGTATTGTATTTTATAGTAGTGATGTATTGTTTATAGAGTTGTGTGGTAACAATTCTGACACGCTGATTTTTATAGGCACAATGTTTGATGCAGTCATCCTTTTAATTTAAGGTTTGTTTATACAGTAGAGTGTTACGAATGATTTAGCGAATGTCGATCTAAAATAGGTTATGAGGATACCTTTTGTCATGTTGTGCCATTGTGGAAATCAAAGTGAGACTAATCATTTTTATTACATTTGGAAGTAATGTCTGAGGTTACCAGCAGATGTCATTCTTCAGGGAAGTCTTAAATATAAGAAATAAGAGACAGGAGCAGTGAATAGACAATGAATGTAATCCTATTAGATACACTGCTACACAAAATGAATTGTATTTTTATGCTGCAGTGAAGACAGACGAGCCTCCAGTTCAACGATCGCTTTTGACGATCCTCTGCCATCTCTCAGTAGAAGTCAATCAGATTCTGAGCTGGATGTCTACTTGGTATGACATCTTTATTTACTTGTTTCTGTGCCAGACATTTTCAATGACCCATATGCATATTAAATAACAGTTTCATAATTATTGTTTCAATAATGAGCCTTATCCCCCACACCCCGACATTCGGCGTCCTGCTCACCAGTCACTGGTACATTTTTGTTACATAATGCTGCACTGTAATTTACAAAGTAAATTTAGAACTCAATTCAATCCAGTAAATTCATAATTTCATTACATTTTATTATGATAGTTCCTAAGATAGTTCCTATTTACTTTTCACTTTTACATCACAGAAAGAAGTGAAAAGTGAATGACTGACTGATTTTACACCTCTTTGAGGAAGCTACTATATTGTTGAATAGTAAGTGGCTAAAAATCATCAATTACTTAATTATGCTACAATACGTCTTATGTCATGCATTCTGCACAATGTAATGTAGCTTATGTATTTTGTCTAATTTTAAAGGTTGCATAAGGTTATGGCTTGGTTTTACAAGACATATCGCATATGCAAAATAACCACATTGTCAAGCTCTTTATGGCATGGGCCTAGTTTTCATATGCTGTGATAAAGCCGTGAGAAGCAAAGAAACGAAGAGGAAAAGTTAGGACAAGTTGGGTGGAAAGAACAGCTGAAACAAGGAGAAGTACCTAGTTAGTATTTTAGTATTAATATATTACTAGATTATCAGTGGATAATATATATAATATCTTCAACACAAGCAATACTGACTGTAAGCACAAACAATCAAAATGTATAAATTTCAGGTTTGTAGAGAATTAGTCATAGCTGGAGTAGGACACTAATAAATATGATATAATACATTTTGTTACATACAAGCCTCCTATCACATTAACACTGATGTTCACAAAAACATCCAAAGGAAAATGTTACCACATTTTTTGTGCTTTTGTAAAGGCACTCTTGTATTTTGGTGTGGATAAATTCATCAGTTGAACTAATTTCTGTGAGAATGCCCTGAAAATGAGATATAATAAACTGTACCTTTACAAGGTGCTGATAGAAATTCATTCATTTGTTTATTTTTTTATTTGTTTAAGCTAAGAGCTGGGGCAGTAGTACATAAGAAGATGTCATAACCCCTCAAACATGACTCACTATTCTGTGAAGAGCATATTCGATGATTCAAGTGCAAGATTCAGCCATCACTATCCTCTTCCTTTTTTCCCCAGAAGTGACCATATTTGGACATGTGGATAGAGCTGCAGAATGACACATGACTTCTCGTAGAGGACGACCTTTCTTTGAGGCTTACTCTCTTATGAACTTTAACAACTTTCCTTTACAATGACCACAACAAACAGATCAGAAAGTATTCAGCTAATGCCACCAGGATTATCTGGGGGGGGAAGTACTCACTCACTGTTTCATAAGGGGAAGTTTAAACGTTTTAATGGACCCAGTGATATCTTACATGTACTGTATAAGCTATCAGGGATAACTCCGTGTTTATGGGACATCTGGGGTTAGAGTTTTATATTCAGGATGAAGATGTGAGAGTGAGAGTGGTTCACAGCTTTCAATTCAACGTCTAGACGAGAATCGTTAATACTGAAAGATGTTTAATAATGTAGGATGCTATGAAGTATCACTGTTGTGCAGTTGCTTGCAAAGTATAGGGATTTTTTTTTTCATCATCTAATTCAAGTGTCCTCAGACCTGCGGTGATGAGGGACTTACTTTTAAAACGAGAGCTGACAGAGCATTCCCACCGAAACCTAATGGAACATTTACGTAAAACCATTATATAGATCCATTATATCTATCTAGATATAGATATAGATCCTTTTTCATATATTAAACAGCAATCTTGCAATATTATAGTTTTTAATCATGAAATTGTGAAAGAATGCTGGTTTATTCTTTAAAATTATAAATTCAGAGGTGGCTCGGTGTCTCTGCATTTTCAGCATCACACTGACTCAACCAAGCGACTCAGCTGGAGCTGATCACTCGTTTGTGTCCAAACATCCGCAAAATGTAAGCTGCAAATCCCATCCATAACCTCTTTCTATTAATTTGTCTTAATATTTCTTATGGACTGAATACACAAAGGGTTCTTAGGATGATTTCATTTGACCTCATCAGAAGACGCTTGATGACAAAAACAGAAACTTCTACGGTACACGCAGTGATTCATGAACAGAATGAGCCGCCCTTTGGCCACGAGACATTACTGTCAACTGCATGCCTACATTTTCCTGCTCATCACTGGCTTGCATTTCATCTCAGCATCTTTAAACTTTCTTCTGTGTTAGTGGAAGTCCTGGGGGCCCAAAAGCTGCACTGGCATCCAGTCACGTGGACACTGTGACTCAGCTCTGTCCTTTTCCCCGCTCTCTATCTTTGCGTTCGTGACAGCCTGACAAGCTTCCACAAATTCCCTTTTCTATGGTGGTCTTCTTACATAACCTTAATATCCTCATACAGACTTACATGGAGCCGCTCTTCAGCCCACATTAAGTAGTCGGGCTCTGTGGGATGCTTGCAGACTTCCAAGTTAATCTGATTTCCCCCAACTGAGCACATGGCTATGGTTTCTTTTTCTTTAAGTAAAATGAAGTCAAGTGTGTAGACTCTCTCAGTTGTCTTTAACCTTGAACCTTCAGATGATGTTAACGCACGACAGAGAGGAGGTACACTAAGTTCCAGCCGCATAATTTAAAAGTCACAATAGTCTTACAGCCTAATAACAATATGTTTCCATTTCCATCTTACTCTGATTTAAACTAAATAAAGAGTATTTTCAATTATTGCTGATCAGTTTGTGCCCATGTGTTCAGTTTGACATATTTAATTATTTTTATTATAATTATTATTATTTCTATATGGTATAAAATTGGCAAGTAAATAGATGTATGACTGCTTCAAGATTGTATTCTCATCAAGTGGTGAATCAACAAATAGTTTACAAGCCAGTATGAACTCACAACATCACTTTAATTATGAACAAAAGAAATGCAGTATGACATTTCCATACACAACCTAATTGTGTATGGAAACAACTGCTGCAAAAGATTATACATAATACATTACAATACTAATACATAATACATAAATGCCTTTGAAAAAATATACATATATATATATATATTATGCAGAATGCAACTGATCAGCATCTGGAACAAACAGGAAATGGTCCACAGGATATTACAAGGCTCCCCAACATCTCTGCACTGCAGAGCAGATATTTACACTTTAAAATGTCTGTTATATCAAAAGTGTTTGCCAGTTCAAGAAAAGTGCTTGGTGAGTGTCCTGAGCAGTCACATGACTAATTTGCATGATTTACAATAAAATAAATATAGGTTATACTGTAGATGGAGTATATATATAAGTAATTTTACAACAAAAAAAAGGGACACCAGGGGGAGACAGTTTGCAGAAAGAGGTATATATCTTTATATAAATTATATATAGGAACCTGTACTTTACAAAAGACAAACCGTCATGATGAGCGTTAATAATATAAAGTCCTAGTTATTTATGAGATTACTATGTCTGTAGGTATTTTTACACTAAAAGAACTTGCGTTTCAAGTCTTTATTTGTTCTTTACTGATATCTTTGTCCTGTGTTACCTAATTGGAAACATATTTTTGTTCTTTAGTGAGGATCCACCTGCACTCCTGACCCACCACATGAAGACATCAGGGCCTCACAGCAGAGCAAACAAACTCCAAGCAGCAACAACATGAAGACGCTCTGACGCCAGCATTCACTTTGTGCCTCTGTCACCTTCTTTTTTTGAATCCCTGTCAATGACTCAGAAATAACTAAACCCAGTCACTATCATTATCAGATGGAGAAATCAAGCAACGGATTTAAGTGTCTGTATTTCCGCTGTCCCGTTATGGAAACACTATGAAGCAGCTTCATCTTCCTCTCATTATTGTTCACTTTGCTGCTAGTAAATATTTAAGTTGCTACTTGTCCTCCCCCGCTTCCTTTTACTCTTTTATTTTCATTAAATGTTATAACTTCTCAGCGGCTGGATCCCGAGAAAGTGACATGTCTTATGATTGAAAAATCACGTTACAAAGCCTTCAGAGAGTCATTGAAGTTTCAACTTTATGTATAAACTCTAGAGGTGGCTGCTGTGCATCCCTGTATAATGTATGTGAATGAGTAGAAGACTATTACAGACCTTAATGTGTAGACATAATACTTGACGAAATGAAATATTATTTACACTCATGGATATTTAAAATATTGATTTGTTTCCCGATTAAAAAAAAACAACAAAAATCTGCTTCTGACGTGTTAAAATTTGTATGTTCATGTTATAATTATAAGTCTGTCTACATGTAACAGTTTCTTCAGCTGTACTTTGCAAATATGTCTGTTTAGCAACTGCAAGCGTGGTTTCACACGTAAGAAAAGAAAACTGAAATAAAATGTTTAAATGTCATTATGTTAGGAGCATGCTGATGTATGAATTTTGCTCAAAGCACCACAGCGTCGTAGTACGGCTGTTACAGCTTATAGTCGAATGTACAGTCTCGTCCAGCTGCTGAGTGGCTCTTATTCAAACATTGTTTAACATGACATTTATGAAGCTTTTGTTTAAACGTACAGGAAACTTTACAATGTTAGACTCTTTTCCTGTGACAACATATTCTCCAAAATCTGTTCATGTCACAAGCACAGATATATCAGTATAATAATATTGCTGAGAAATTGTATTATGATGGTAGTAATACGCTACTTTACTACGAGAGTCTGCGTGTTGTTTCTCTCATGTGCCTTAGAGCAAACTTTGATATTTTCAGGGAATAATAGTTTATGTTATGTCTACTTCTTTTGTTCTGTTCTCCTGCTTTTATGTGATTTGATCAGCCTACAATTGTTAAAAGAGCTCCAATATTGGAAATAAATTATTATTTAATGACCTTACAATAATATTTGTTGTTTTTTTTTATTATTATATACTTTTTTTCTTTTAGCAATGACACTACAATATATATATAGAATAACTGACAATACTATACATTCTGTAGACAACACAGTGATTACAGGACATTATTACTGAACACAGATATAACATTCTTTAATGATGCTTAGACGAGTTGATAAGTCACTGACTATTACTAACATTTTACTGCAATAACATTACTCCCCTTCTGTTAATATAAAAATTCATTGATTTAATTTGAATGCATTAAAACAAAGTAAAAAAAGAAAAAGTTCACAAAAATAGTACAAAGCATTTTGCAGATTTATAGTAAATAATATATTTGAGAAGTAAATTGTGCAGGAGGAACAAGCAGCTCACAGAAACAATAGGCTTCAATGATGTCTGCTAAATAAATCAACACGATTAAGCACTCAGTGAAGTAGTAAGATACCATGTACAAATGATTCTCAGGCATTAATATCAGAGGTTCCTTTTTTTTCTTTTGTTCTCATTTAAATTTCATTCCAACAGTAACCACTGCATTGCGCTGTGTGCTTTTTTCGCTTACTACTATTGTGTTTTTATCACACACTCCAGACAGTCACATGCCAAACAGGTGAAACCAGTCACACCAGTTGTTTTTATATAACAAACACGCTCTGCATGCAGCACAGGTGTGTGTGCAGAAGTGGTACTGCTGGACAATTTACATGCTGTCTGTTAATCTTAGCTGGGAAAGCAGCATCTGCTCATGTTTGTAATATATGATTCAAAGCAAAAATAAAATAAAACATTTACATTAGTCTGCGATGGCCCTCTCTCTGGCAAGAGCAATTTGAAGGTGGGATATGTTGCTCCTGGTGAAAAGGACATACTGACAATAACCTCTTTTCTGTGGTTCGTCCATCTCCACCCCAGGACTTAACCTGCCATCTGGATCGGTGTATTCAGTCTTTTGATGTCATGCCTCTCTGGGTTGCATTCCACCAAACTGCAGAGGGCAAACATAGCACTGGTCATCACAGGCTCATAAAACATCTTCTGTATCATGCCACAGATGTTAAAGGACTGGAAGCTTCACAGGAAAGGGAGGGGGCTCTGGCTCTTCCTGTACAGGGGAGCAGAGTTCCTGCTCCTGTTTAGTTTCCCGTACAAGTGAACTCCCAGGCATTTATTGTCTCTTATCTTCGCCTCCATCTCTTCTCCAGAATGACTGTTTTGGGTTCCCGAGCCTCCTGAGAGCCACCATTAACTCTGTGGTGTTGGTGATGTTGAGCTAAAGATTATTCAGTTCCCATCAGTTCACAAAACTGTCCACAACCCTCTGGAACACTGAGATGTTCTCAACCCTCTGTGTTCTGCATGTTCCAGCTATCACACCTGAACTCTTTTGTACTCCAGGGGTGAGTCACAGGTGGCAAAAGCAAGAATTTAGTTTCAGTGTAATTTTCAATATAATCTAGGAAAAAGACATCAACAATTTCATTTGTTTGTTTTTTTCGTACTTTGAGTTTAAACAAATACGAGACGTTACATATAACGTGGACTTCTTATTTTTGTGACTTTTTTATTTTTATACTGGTAAGGTGTCCTTTGTTGAAACCGGACGTAATGCGCCCTTTAGTTCGCAGCGTGGGTGACTCAGATGAAAGGTACTTCCTACCGCACCTCAGAGACTCCCGTGAAACCTCAGTGAAACTGCCACAGTCCAGCTGCAGCTCTGCACACCACACACCTGCAGGCTCCAGGCCACGCCCACATACCTGCCGAAACCAGGAAATAACGTTCTGTGGACTTCACCTACAACATTCAAACAGTTTTCGGTGAGCCACAGACTTTTTCACGCGCCAACACATCTGATCCAGGTGTATAGCCACCTGAAATCACAAAACAGCAGGATAATTTCGCCGTTTCACCTGGTGAGTTGGCCTAGCCCCGTTCGTCGGGACGACGACCTTTCCCCTGTTTCTTTGCGGACTGCCATATTAGGAGAACATTTTGTTACCAACCGCGATCTGCTGCCTCATTTTAACCGTTTCAGTAACGAACCGCACACTTTTATACCAGTAAAGTACAAGTTTACAATTTGTTGTGTGGTTTTCGGCCCTCGAACGCGTCCTATGACGCGTTCAGGCCTCGGTGTTATTGTAGGAGCGTATGTAGCGTTCACAAGTCTGTGAAAGTCACTTTGTGAAAACAGGACAAACGGGAAGGCGTTGTAGTCTTACTGTTGTCCTTTGTCCTGTTTGCAAACAGCATTTCATACAATATAATGAAGTGTATTTAGTCAAGTGTCTCTCCGACAGCACTTTCTCTTTTTTCTTTTAATTTGATAGTGTAATATTGTGGCATGTCTGTCTCTCAGAAACACTGTGCTGTCAAACTCCACACCCAGTTGTCAATGTTTTCAAGGCATTTAAGGGGGAAATCCAAAATAAAGTCTCACAGATAAGATGTAATTTACTGAGCCTGCACAGGTTCCAAAATGGGCATCAAAACAACACCCGTCTTGAAAGGAAATCATTAAAAATTAATGTTGGAAACTTCAATAAGGTTTGGATTTTTCTGTAGTGTTTGTTTTTAGTAGATTGTACACTTTTTTTTTTTTCCCTAGCCAGGCATACTAAAATGATAAGTAAAATGCATCCTACTGTGATATGGATCCATGGATCGTGTTCCATATTCACTATACTGCAGTGTTGCAGGGCTGAACCCTCCTGTCCAGCATTGAGAAAGGTCAAAGCTGAGTGACAGGGTCAGTGCCTGGAAAAGTGGCTCCACTGTCACTTCAACTGCGTGTGCAAGTTTAAATCTGCCATCTTGCTGGCTATTGAGCAGAAGAGATTTTCAAATTAGTTTGTAGAATCGGGTGTGTGAGCGTGTATGGTTGTTTTCCAGTATGTGGTCCTATGATGGACTGGCGACCTGTCCGGAAATTAATCCATCCTTTACTCAAAGAGAACTGTGGTAGGCTACCGCAGATCCCTGTGACCCTGGCCAGGAATAAGCAGGTATAGATGGTGGACAGATGGATATTATGCAATTATTTTTGCTCTTAAAGGCATGTGATTGTGTGTCTGATCTGAAAACAAACTCAAATACTGTGGGATAGCATCATCATGTCAATTTTTTAGAGGCCACCTGATTCTGAAAATAGAATTTGTAGGGTACTTTAACATCTCAGATCATGGTATCCAGCTGTCCTGTCTTTGTCTCCACCAACCTCGTATAAAGCTGCATTTGCTGTACCCTACAGGCGGGCGGCTCAAAGCTGCAACGCCTGCTTCAAACTAGGCACACATTTCAGAAGAGTTCAGATGCAACAGATGTAACAAAACATTTCATATATATATATATATATATATATATATATATATATATATATATATATATATATATATATATATATATATATATATATATATATATATATATATATATATATATATATATATATATATATATAATATGAAGAAGGAATTTTTTTTAAATAATATTTCACATTTTTGATTCACATATTGATGAACATGAGCTGCTTTTCTAAAAATAATAACCTCTTTACTGCATGTTTGTGATGGTCTACATTTTTTTAATTACTATAAAATGTCGTAAGATAAAGCCATATTCTTCTCTGTTTTTAAACACTCTTTATGGAGCATCGTGTTAAGAATGCATGGACATGAACACATCTAAGAGTTTTTAGTAGCTTAGATGTTTTGAATTGTTGTCATGTTAAAACTACAGTTTCAATCACATTCAACATACCTTTTTTGGTGTATTTTTTTTTTTATAAGTATATGTTCAGATTTGCAGGAAAATGTCTTTATCTTGTGTGGGTGGTAGTTGCAGACGGTTCTGATTATGAAATAAGGATTTTATGATGAGCACATAGCTGGATAGACTCTAGCTTCCCTTAATGGGATGAAGCAGGTATAGAAAATGCACAGAGGTCAGATCGGAGCAGAGCAGTGGTCTTCAAATGCTTTGAAAAGGACCATGCAGGCGTTCTCAGCCATTATGTAATTGTGAAGTCATTTCACTGAAAGAATTCGAATGAAAACGGCTTTATTGGAATTCACTAATTTTACACAATGTGGACACAGACGAGCAGATTTTACATCATCTTGTGACTTTTTTTTTTCCCGGCCTTTGGCAATATTCATTTTAATTTTTGGCAACAGTGTTCATGGAAGTTTGGTTAAAATGCAACTATCTGTTGTTATTCGGTTTGTTTACAATATCTTGTATAATTGTTTTTTTGGTTTTCATTTTGAAGTTTATTTGTATAACACATTTCTGCAACAACGCATTTCTCGGTGCTTTACATAATAAAAGTAAAGTTAAAAAAATAAAAAAAGATTGCGTGAAAAAAAAAGTTAGACTTAAGCTAGAGTTACAGTGTAGTACTGAGATGAACATTGTTTAAATTTAAATTCAGGGCAGTTTAAATAATTTAAACCGCCCTAAATACGTTTTTTTCATAGGGGCGCACCAATCGATCACTGGTCTTATTCACAGATCTTATCGACCTCCGCAAAGGTCTGAAAATCAGCCAGTGTCCCCTTTTGTGCTGGTGTGAGAGAGGGCTGACTGACGGGCTCCCGCCCACCCGCCAGGTCACGTCTGCCCGTCCGCCTGCGTCTGCGTCTGCACGGGTTAACAACAGTCACCCTGCACACGGTCGAGCAGTAATGTCGTCAGTTTGGCAGAGTTATACAGTGAAAGAAAAAGAGCAAATGATCGCAATTTATGCAAGGCCAAAATAAGTCGTGGTGGGACATTTAGGAGCTTTTGTAATTTAGGGTGCTGCAGGTTATTTTTAGATTGTGGCTATTTAAATGTAAAAATAAAGCTGCTGCATGTGGGCATTTTTTTTTTTTTTATTCCATTTGCACTACCAGGAAACCTAAAATTCAGGACACTGTTGGTGTTTAAGTTGTTTTGTTAGTTTGTCCTGTGGATTATTTTATTAACCTCAAACCTTGTGGTTTTGGTTTTTGTGAGCAAAATACTGCTATGCACCTTATTTTTGACAAGAGGCTTAAAAATGGGTCTGAAATGTAACCTGTTAGTTTTTCTTTTTAAAATGTGAAAAATTCAGAGACTTAAGGAACTGATATAATTTTGTACTTTGGACAGCAATGCTCTAAGATCTTTATTTATATTTGTTAAAACCAGTTTGTTTTATGTCGCGGGTATTGTTCAGTGTTTTTTTTTGTTGTTGTTTTTTTTTTAATAAAATTAAATTGGAACATTGAAGCTGTATGCTGTCAGTTATATTAAAAAAATAAATAAAATGGAATCAGCCAAAATCAGAATCGGCAGGTCAGGCTTTTTAAAGATCAGTGATCAGCCAGAAAAGTGCAATTGGTGCACCCCTAGTTTTTAACATTGATTTAAACAAAATGGGGGTTTCAGCATTCCTGCATTTTTCTGGAAGTTTGTTCCAGGTCTGTGGAGCATAAAAGCTGTCTGGTTGACTTTTTAGACAAACCTGTGAAGACACTATTGCAGTAAGTCAACTGAGGATCTACGCATGGATGAGTCTTTCAAGATCCTGCTGAGACATTAGTCCTTTGATCCTGCAGATGCTCTTCAGGTGATAGAAATCAGACTTTGTAACTGTTTTAATGTGTCTAGAGGTTCAGAGAGTCCATGACCACACCCTGAATTCAGGCCTTGTCAGTGGTTTGCAGCTGTAACAACTGAAGCTGTGTATGGATTCTATTGGTTGGAAAAACAACCACTTCAGTTTTGTTGTTACGCTTTTGCCTCAGTTTTTCTGATGTAATTCTCCGTTTTTATATGGGTGCAGGCAAAGAGTCAGTACTTTGTTTCTCTACTGAAAATACAAATGCTTATTTGATAGTTTGTATTTCTCTCTTGATTAATCCTTCCTCTCTGTGGAATGTCACTCTAAAACGTTGCTTTATCTCAGTTAGTGTTGTATGTAATCTAGACAACCAGATGATCATTGGGGATTAGGTCCTTTTTTGTTGTCGTTGTTTTTTGTTGGTCCTGCACGATAATCCACTAGTAAACAACCAGCTCGTTTTAAATGATCCCTATCAATGTTTTCCCTTCTTTGGCCTTCATGCTCCACTGTCCTGCACGTTTCCATGCTCCAACACACCTGGCTCAAATTAATGGGTCATTATCAGACTTATAAGGACCTACATGTCAAGTGGATGAGGTGATTCGTTCATTTGAATAAGCTGCGTCGAAGCAGGATAACATCTAAAACATGCAGGGAAGTGGATCCTGATGATGAGGATTGGGAAACGCTGCTCTACATGATGCCAAACTTTATTTAAGTTTGAACACATTAGCAACACAACGCGAGTCCTCCCCACACTACAGTTTAATTTCACTCTCATAGCTCCTTATCCATGGCTTTTTCTTCCACTCCATCCATTATCTGGGTTGATAATGAACTCCAACACAAGTTTCCAAACTTTTACAAAACAGAAAAAGATCAAATACAGGGGTTACAAAAGAGACACAGGACATGCTCAGTGCAGCAGAAAAGTGTTCAGTTTTCATTCAGTAGTCGTAGATATTTATCAGCTTGAGCTCAAATTCACATTTGAAAACAAAATACTGCAGCACGTCCGACATCATGAGGGTGCATTTTTGCAAAGACTCATGCTTACTGGTTGTGATGACTTGCATGGAGGCTCTAAAAACTGACAGCAATAACTCGTGGATAAAGGTATGAGACTGTCGGGGAGATAACTGCCGCTCCCGTGTGCTGATTGGCAGCTTCTGCTGTCCAGTAAAAATAATATTAAACTACTCTAATGATCTCAAAAGCTGGTGCTTCTCAGTAACTGTTTTCCACCACAGTCTGAGAAATAAAGTGCAACACCCCCCCTTCATGTTGTGATGGGCTTGCCCCCCTGGGAGGTGATGGTTTTGTGGTGGTTGCCCTCACCACACCGAGATTAAACAAGCTAGTTCTGGCAGTGGGGAACGATTTAATCGGCTTGTTCAGAGGGCGTAACCACATTTCAATGAAAAAAATAAATAAATAAATACATTACAAAACCAAGTTTTAAAAAAGTACTTTTGATGAAAAAATGGCAAAAGTGTCACATTGAGTCACTGGGAGCGTACCAGAACCGCTCTTTATTAATACTTTTAATAACGCCGGGACTTTTCCTCTCTGTAATGACTCTGTTAAAAGGTAAAAGATTGTGGAAGAAGATGTACGCTGGCCTGGTATGAGCATGACTGAATTTAAATGGCTGTCATTGAGCGTTACCTCTGAACTGTTCTCTTAATCTAAACTTGCACGTTTCATCGCTGAAAGGAGAACTGGCTTGCTTGTAAATCGCCGGTCTTGTTCTGCTACTGCTTTTTGATTCCACTTCATGCTTGCAGGTCACCGCATGTTCTGTGGCGATCCAGATTACACCTGTGAACAGCATGAGCACGCTGATTCTCTGCCCTGTCAATCTCTTCTCCGTGCACTCTGCACTCTCCATCACAGATTTGTGGTTGGCATGTGTCCCTCCATCTGGCTTGCACATGCATTGCATTTGGATATTGCATAATAGCTGCGGGCCTTGATAATGCAGCACTACAGCGTTACTACATCACGTGGCGAAGCGACAAGAGCCAGAGGAACAAACTGCTTACGTAAAAGCATTAAGAAGACCAAAAACTCCTCCAGCCACATTTACTTACCCTGTTGAATAAGAAGGAAAACTGGAAGGAATTCTTTGAGTTGATTAAAAAGTCAAAATGGAGAGTGACAAAGGAAGTAGCTGCAAGCGCGAGTCACGCTCCTTCATCTTGCATAATTAATCGTCTTAGACTTGTTAAAAAGGTAAAAGCACTAAGCTGAATATTTGATGCGGTTCTCTTCCAGAGTTCAACTCAGGTAAACAACTGCTACACTCGGATATGCGATAGGATTAAGGCATAAAAAAAAAAATTGGTTAAGATTGATGATTTTAAATGTAAAATTTAATCCTATTTATAAAACTGTTATGGAAGAAGGGTTTGTTGCTACTGTGCTTAAAGTCATTCTTATTTTTTTTTAATACTTTTAAAAGTTCAAATACTCCTTCAAAAAGCGTGTCTTAGGAAAGTAAAAGTTAAGGAGGAAACTGTCATGGCTTGTTTAAATAGAAAGTGTTTGTGGTGAGTTGACGTCTGAGAGGTGACGGAGCAAAACTACACAGGTGCATATCCTGGAAACGGACGAGTCCTGATTGGAAATCAAATTTTTGTCCCAGATAATTACGTGTGGCTGTCTGCTAATTGAGTGTCCTCTCTCCAAAACTAATAAACAAGAAATAAAAGGAAAACTTTGGAACGCGGCTGTCTGTGATAAACCTGAGAGAAAATGTCCATTTGAGTTGACATACTTGTTTTTTTTGTATTTTCCTTTCTTCTCTTATTTTTCCAGAAACTCTTAACAAACTGCAAACGCTTCCAGCTGCTGAATCTTCAGTCTCTCATAGTTGCTGGCGTCATCTGTCTGGTGTTCAGGCTGCTGTTGGGGAATATATTAAATGACTGAACCAAGTATTACATTTGTCTTTCTGCGCAGTCACTTGAGCCAGTGTTGCTATAAACATGAGCCGTTGCAACGTTGACTATAAACAGGTCCTTCATTCAAGGTTTAAAAAACTGCATTGTTGCAATTTTATAAGGATGACGACAAGGAAATCTCAACTGGAGGAACAGACTGACCTTTGGCTGATAACAGTATATTTAGACGCAGCCAAACCAAAATAGTTAGACTTGAAAGTCTTAAATGTGCTTTGCAGTCAGCTTCTGCAGACTGAACAGCCTCAAGGAATCCTTGCTGTTTTGGGGCAGTGCTGGAGATTCTTGTCTTAAAAGATGATGAATTTATTCATTATTATATTTTATTTTCAGAAGGAGCAAAAAGTAACTGCAGGAATCTAATTTTCTAAGTCCAAACACTGTGTCCTACTGATTCTCGCTGTCTTGTTGTCTCAGTGAGGTTACTTCAGGGTGTTGGGTTGTGCTAAAACTCATGAATGTCATGCTGCCATGTAAAAAATTCACAGTTTAATAGTCTGGTCCCTGTGGTGCGTTCAGCCCAGACAATACTTAATCTAAGCTCATTTTACAAAGACTCCACACCGGGTGAGCATCTTCTTCTTCTTCCTTTTTCTTGTTTTTAAAAATAGATTCTTGTTATTTTTGTATCTCCCCAACTATGCTCCTGGCATTTTCTGCCCCCACCAGGGATTTGTACTGCTCAGTGAAATCTGCAGCAGCTCTCATGCCACGACCACCCAGAGCCGTAATCCAGAGATCCAAGCTGCTTGAATGCAAATCCTGTTCAGCGCTGCATTGGCTGGCAGTTCATCAAGAGACCACAAAGATTATTTTAGTCTATTTGAAACCTCTTAGGGACATTGTAACCTGCTGTCATCTGAATCAGAATGAAAAGATGCAGACATTTAGTTTATGCTGCAGCCTGTCATGCACACGGCTAGTTTTCATCTGTGTTGGAGGGAGGAATGCACTCCCTTTCAGCAAGAACAAGTTGGGTTTACATTATAAAACGTTACTTTGACACCATAAACAGTTGCAAAATGTTAACACTCATCGTATCGAGACCTCTTATATTGTGAAAGTCAGCCATTTGTACATGTACCACCTCGCTGACTTGCAGTGAAGTCAAAAAGAAAAGTGAAAGTCTGCTTGATTGTCATGGATGCAATTACAAACAAAGGTATACATGCACAGATTATCTGAATTTGGAGGTGGCATTTATACTGTAGGTATAATTGTGTAGTAGACAAGAAATGCTAATAAGAAGACGGGTCATCAATTAGCGCTTTTATTTTGGTTGTGTAGGTGGCAAGAAGACCTGCCATGTTTTTTATTTATATATATATATATATATATATATATATATATATATATATATATATATATATATATATATATATATATATATATATATCTATATATATATATATATATATATATATATATATATATATATATATATATATACATATACATATACATATACATATACATATACATTTTCTTTTTTTAATATAGTTTAAGAGGGAGTGAAGGGTGGAGATTATAGGAGAAGGGGGAAGGGAACATGGATGATGTGTCAGAGCTTAGTACCACTATTATCCCAGCAGCTGCAACCATGACAACGGCAGCATCAGCAGCCGCTGTGGTGATGGTGGCAGAGGCTGTGTTTTCATTAGTGTAATGCCCAGAGAAGCTCCAGAATTATGTAAGACTGACGTGTTGTCATCCCCTCTCGGCCAGCCCACCTCCTGGCAACGGCGTGGCTGTTTGTTTTGCTTTTATCCTTCCTCGCTCAAAGAAGCCAAAAGGACATCTGTCTGAGTCGTGTTTGGGTACAAGTCTTGTAGTATCCACGGCATGGGGATGTCGCCGACCTGGATGCTGAATCTGTGCCTCGTTGTCATAGAGAAACTGACGCACTGAGGAGCAAAAGAATAAGGATAACTGAACAGTCTTGGTGATTCAGAAGGAGATGAGTAGACTCTGGGAGATACCGAATTTGCTTCTGGTTTTGGACTTTAGTAGAAGAGATTGAAGGATGGCAGTTGTCATAGAGATGAGCAGTGAGTGGTGTCATTAGAGAAGAATTAAAGATGAAGTTCAAGAAATTCATCACGATCATGCAAGCAGCGATGGGGGTTGTGCCCCTGAATAAACGGGAGCTTATGCCACAAGGCAGAAAACTATGGAGACCCTCCGGGTGAGTTTGACTTTTCTTGGCATTAGAGTGGAAGTGTAGCGCACCGCATGTTGTGACGTTCTTAAAAGAGAGGTTTTTTTTTTTTTTTATTCCCTAAGCCTGATGTTGCAGAGTGTACATTTGGAGAGTGCATGAGAACATTTAGTGAATAATTTAGGAACAGAACATTTTTTTTTTTTTTTTTTTTTTTTTTTTTTCCAAGAATGTGAAAATGTACCTCTAGAATAAAGCATCAGATAACTGACACAAACTCTGGTTATACAGATTGTTTACTTTTGTTTTGTTTTTTGTTTTTTTGATGATTTTTACTATTCAAAAAGGTTGAGAGGAATTTTGTGAATTTCTATTTTCAGCATGTTGAAAGTGTTAACAAAGCCAGTAACGCACAGAAAAGTCTGTTACACTGGTGTTTCAAAATCAAAATATCAAAAATGGATTCCACATGCTTGATCGCGAGGCTGCTTTCATTGTGGGGTTCATGACCATCTCTTAAGTTAAATTTGTACGTTAAATGAACCATTAAAGGTACCTGGAGGGTTTCCGTAGTAACACATTTTCAGGAAGCAACAACACATGAAAAGATCTGCTGTATCAGTGCGTGCTGTGTCTTCAGTGACCTTTTATTGTATTGCCAGTAAAAGTAACGTAATGATGGTGTGACTTACAAAATTTATAAATATATCAGAAAAAAAGTTTAATACTTCTTATTAACACAGAAACACTGTTTCATGGGATTAAAGTGGTAAACCGACAAGAAAAAAGAAAAAAATAATTCATATAAATCTTCTTTTAATGTCTGTGTGCACATTTTTATTATTTTGTCCTAAATCAGTGTCCATCTAATTTAAAAGATTAATCGATTAGAAAAAGGTTCATGACATTGTTGCGTGAATGTCTAAAACACACGGGAAAAAGTTTAAGAATACACAATAATTACTGCCCAACTCTGATTTCAGTCAGAATTTAAAGTGTTAATTTAAATGAGTGTCATCACCTGCATGTTGGATGCGTAGTTTCACTGACTTGTTGATGTAAATAAGGAGCTGGTGAGCATTAAATTAGGGAGAAAAAAGATGAATAATTGCTTCTATGTTTGGTTAGTGTGGTAGGTGTTTTTCTTTGATCACAACTGATGTGAATTCCAGTGTCTGATGTAAACCAATGCCACATCAAAATTTACCAGGTGACAAATATCATTTGAGGGAGCTGTTTTAAACCTTGGTTTAGAACTAAACCAAAGCATAAACATTAAAGTAGGATGTTGTACCGTTTTGTTTCCTGTCTGTCCTTTTTGTGCTCAGGAAAGGCAGACACCTAACAGTGAAAGCTGCCATATAGACAGATAAATAAATAGCCACCAGTAAATCACTTAAGGCACACACGTGTATCAAAAAGGGAAAACATGATGAGGGGTTTAGCATCTCCAGGAAATATAGATATAGATATAGATATAGATAAGGGCAACAACAGAGGCAGGGTGTATTTGTGTAGTCAAGAAAAATTACATCCTGTGTCCTTCCATTTCTTTTCTTGACCTTGATGGGAAACATGACATCAAGGATGTGCAGGACAGAGGAAAAGACAACCACCCTGCAAGGAGACCCCAGCTGTACTTCTTATCCCAGACTGCAATGTGGGTCTCCTGGGGTCAAACTAAAACCTTTTACAAGCAGATATCTACCTTTACAAGCCTTTACAAGGCAATAAATTGCTTTTGTTTTGACAAAAATCTTTCATGGTTACCCTCCTGTCCACTCATATTTTAACAAGAATCCCAACTGTATGAAAGAAGCGAATGTCTCTTTGGAACTTTCAGGAATTTGGCAGGAAGTCTGCAAAAGCTGAGCAGCACGTTGGCTCAAGAAGCACGTCAAGCATTCCTGGAGATGCCAAACCCCTCATCATGTTTTCCCTTTTTGATACACGTTTGTGCCTAAAGTGTAAATGGCATATGGTTCAGTCACGCTGAAGCAATCCGCTTTTTTTCACTGGAACCGCTTCGCTGTTACCCACTTAGCAAGTTTTAAATGTTGTACCATAACTGTGGGAGGAAGAGATCATGAAAGCTATGTCAGGTTGATGGATATCATGTTTGCATATGTTATTGCTCAGGCATGCTGCTGTTAGAGGGCGACAGCAGCAGATTACACGCTGTAGTATCCGTGTGAGATTATGGTCTGGAGTATCGGCGTTGGGATCTGATCATCATGGGTGAATCTGGTTTAAAACTGGAGCAGGACACGGGTGACAAACATGTGCCTTGTTCCTTTTAACATTTATAGCCGTTATTTCCTGATCCTTCAGTCTTTTTAAACATTTGGTTCACATTTCTAAACATATTTATCATAAGCAGCAGTGACTGTTACAGTTAATCTCTGGGGAAGTGCATAATCTCTTAACAGACATTACTTTTGAAATGAGCAAAAGATTACTTAAAAAAACAGGTGCAGGCTTGACGTGCAGTAATAAAACAAGTCAAACAAGTTTTAAAAAGCCCAATTCTTTTATATATCATCTAAAAATAGACAATGCCTGGTGAATGCTGACGTGTTTCAAACCCCACAGGCTTTGTGCTGAAAAATTGACAACATGACTTCTGACATGTACTGTGTGTGTGTATACGTGTGTGTGTGTATACGTGTGTGTGTGTGTATACGTGTGTGTATGTACTGTGTGTGTGTATACGTGTGTGTATGTACTGTGTGTGTGTATACGTGTGTATGTATGTGTGTATGTGTGTATGTATATATATATATATATATATATATATATATATATATATATATATATATATATATATATATATATATATATATATATATATATATATATATAATTAATTAAATTTATCTCTGCAGAAAATTCTCCTTCTTAATACATCCAACACAATATTGGTAAGAATCCGTGTTCTCTCTTGCACAGGGACCAGGCTTGCATTGACCAGTCCAGCACTGACCTTCTCAAGTCAAGCCGCAAGTTCTTCTGGTCCAGAGAAGCCCAGTACTTTTATCTTCGACGCCTCTCTTCAAGAAGCTTCTCAGCTATCACAATGGTAGTGTATTTCTGGGATGTTATATGTTGATTTGGTAGTGTTTGACTGTGGGGCTGTCCATCAGGAGAAACGCTGAAAGTTCCATTCCACCTCACCTCATTTGCTTTGGTTCAAATCGCACATTGACTCTTAAAGCTTGTGGTATTTTCCTCTGGATTGTATCATTGCAGACCGTGCAAGAACTTGTAATGTGGAATTGAACAGTGTACTTGTTTCTTTATGACATGCAAATGTGTGTTTATTGGTCATTGAGCTGGTGTTTCTTGTATGCATAAAGCCTGCCTTGAACTAATGCATAGCAGCAATGCATGATGGCTATGCACAGCGCCTACACCATCTCTGGCATTTATACGTTTGCATCACTCTTTAACTTTTGTTTGCATCCTATATGTAGCTCAGATATCGCAACAGACCAAAAGCATCAGTCGTTTTTTTAAAGATATTGCAGCAAACGATCATTCTACCTGACTGGAAAGCGACGAAGAACAAATAGGGGCTGGAAATTTGAAAATAAAGAAGAAAAGACACACTTGTAGTGTCTTTTAGTGTAGTTTCTTGTAGTCCACGTTGATTTGACACGTAGTTACAACTGGAGAGAGGTGCACGTCAAGCTACGCTGTGGCCTACCACGATGTGTGCCCACCTACGCCATAGCTACAGCGTGGCTTTGACGCAGAAGTATAAATCCGGCTCAATCTGGTCATAACAAGCGTGACTTTGGTTGTAGAGGAATGCAAAGATGTGCTATATTCTCAAAAAGTGCAAAGAAAAAAACGTAATGGGAGGCTGTGTACATTCATTATACAGAACTGTGGCATGCTCATCAGCCAAAAGTATTTGATGTGGTCATGAAGTCGCATGCTTCCTACCTTTGACCCTGTTTTGGTTCAATACGTCTCAAGCAGGACCACCAGATGGCTTTGATCAAGACTAGCTCATTTAGTAGGTCTCAGTCTGCTTGTCATGGTCCACACCCTAGTGTGATTACTGTGTTCGCACTGGACTGAATCAAGTCCACCAAGCAGTAAAAGCAACTTGAGTTTGTTTTAAAAGTACTAAACGACACTAAAAGCCCGAATCTTGCACTTTCTAAAGATGAATACAGAACAGGGTTTCCTGTTCTGTAAATTAAAGATTTAATGCATGGAAAGGGCAACATTTTATGTCATGTGTAATTAGGAGATAGAGGATTATCATTGGGCATGCTGAGCATCAGGGGGAGAAGCCTGAGTTGACTACTAAGCGACCAGGTCTGAAAATAGATTAAGTAAAAGTATCACATGAGCAAGAAACCAACAGGTGCTTATGAAGAGCATGTGTTGTCATTTGAATTTAACAGCTGTACAGAGATTTTTGGTGTTAGATAACCAGAAATGGATTAGTACGCAGTTTGTCAGTAAGTGATTGTAGTCATTAAATGACTAAACTTCCTACATTCAGCAGATCTCAGCACAACAGTGACCACAGCGCTCTGCTCTCTGTCAGAGGCAGATGAGCAGCCTCGCTGTCATCAAGCTCAAACACTGTCCAACGTCATCGTACTGTGGTCTAGTTGGCATTAACGTGCACGGTTATCAGCTGGATTGAAGTTCTGGCAGTTGGTTTTCACTCGGACTGTTTCCTTTTTTTTTTTTTTTTTTTTTTTTTTATTTAATTTGCCAAATTAACCCTGATAATTTTAAAGCAGATTAGACTAATGTTGAATCCAGTCCCAAGGCACCCAGGAGTTTCAGCGTCTGATTATATCTGATGTTGCTGTTAAATTATAGATTACCATCGTTACAGACCTTCTTTTCTGGAACAGCGTCTGCAGAGTGGTGCGGCACTACACGGCATGCTGGGATCTGAGTGTCAGGAGCTCTGTTGGTAGGAGTGATATAGTCAATGGTTTATTTTTTTCTTGCCTCATACCCCTAGCCAAGTTGGAAAAAAGACAGCAAATGGATGAAAAACTACAAACCAAGTTCCTTTTGTTCATGTCATGACATGGTACAGTGAAGAGTGCCACAGTTATTGTCTGGCCCTTGCATTTAAAACTGTGCTGCTGAGGTTTTTGGACTCGCCCCCCCACCCCACCCCCAGCTGTGATGTCACTTTGTGGTGAAGTGGCAAAGCACTAAGGCTTTGCTCTATTGTGAGGAAGTTTCATAATCCTGTCAGTGGGTGATGCAGACATCCAAGGAACCAAAAGGAGTTTATAAACTGCAAGTACATTAAAAAAAAAAAATGAAGTCATGAAGTTGAGTGACTCAGTGTTTCCCAGGCTCCTTTCGGTTAACCCTCATCCACGGGTCACTGCTGCATAGTCATATTCAGAGACAGCTCCCATCCAGACAGCTTCATTGTTTTAATGACTTTGTCTCACTAATTATTCAGGTCAGTTATGCAGTTTTACATAAGGTTGGCCTATTTTTAGCCCTGCTTGGCATTTTTTAGTTGATGTGGAATGTGGCAATTTTACTGCTGAGGTATTTCTTTAAAAAAAAAAAGTGTTTAGAAAACCTCCTGTTTGCTGATAAGAATAGGAGATTGGAGCAGGTTGTATGACATGTGAATGACACACATATTAAAACAGTTGGTTATTTGCAGTAACTGCACATAGTTATCTTGGGTTTTTGTGGAGTTGCTCATGTTTATAGAAACCCAGCATTTTTCACATAGCACTACATCTTTAACCCCATACTCTCATTTGATCCAGTGCTGTTTTTCAGTCCTACAGGAAATGAACCATGTTCTGACATGCATTTGCCATTTTAGACTCTGGTTCTCCACCAACTTAGGAGCAACCTTTCCCAGTCTGGTACGGAGAACTTTAACTGGTCCATCCCATGTGTTGAACTGGGAACAAATCTCTGAAGTGTTTTTTTTTTTTGTTTTTTTTTTTTTTCTTCTAAATACTTTTGACCATCTAGTTTCCATGGCAATCCCTGTAAGGCAGTTGACACATTTTGAGATGGTTAAAGTATTTGCAGTTGCTTGTGAACTTAAAGTCTTTGATCCCTAAGTATCTGATGTCTTTAGCCAGAAGTGCTTTAAATAATTTACAACACAATGAATCAACTTTTTTTTTTTTATTGTCCTTGAAAGGCAGGTGTTTTTTGTGTATGCATATGTGTGTATAATACACGTTTAATCTACCGGTAAATGGAGAGAAGTGCTTGGAGGCTCTTTTGTTTTCTGTCATATAAGTGTTTTGTTGTCTGCCTCAGCGCCTCACAGCAGGCTGCCTAAAAATCAATTCCGGAAGGATCCATCTAATCGGTATTAAAATCACGAGCACCCTGTATAAATGTGTCTGTAGTGTTATCACCGCTTTGTTGCGAGGGATAATCCAGCCCCTGGTTGACTGCATGGACCGGGCTCGGTGATCTAAAGAGCTGCTCCAGTACAGTCCTATCCGTGCTGGTTTCTGTAAACGTCCCCCCCTCCGTTGCGCTCCCAGTTGGTACAATCTGGACCAGGCTAGGAGCAGTCGGCGCTAATTTTTGCCCGGATGTCTAATGTCAACGTTTTAAGGGAGCAAAGGACGCCGTTTCAAGTGAAGGCGGGGAGCCTGTAATGTTTGTTTCCCACTCTTGAATTCCATAATTTCATCTCAACTTGACCTGCCGTGCGACCGGAGAGGCTCAACTTGTCCCAGTTTGGCGTGAGTGCTCGGTGCCAGTCCGGGACAGTTCAAAGTGCGCGATGCCCGTTAACGGAGGGGGCCTGCTCTCCCTGAGCAGATACCCGACTCAGTACTTCACCGTAAGTACCTCAGATTCACCCACTGCAGTGGCCGGACTAAACAAAAGCTTTACTTGGAAGTAGAACTGTTTTTTTTTTTTCTCCACTTTCTTCTGTATATGTGTTTTTACAGATTTATAAAGTAGACTTAACTGGGAGTTTCCCTGAATCCCGGCAGCAGCCTGTTGCATCCTGCTGCACCTGCTGCCGTTGCTGTCAGCTTTATTAACGGTTTACCTACAATAAAGGCGTTCACATTGAATACACTTTTTTTCTTTAATATCGTACTTTAAGTCTCGCCTAGTGGTTCTGGATTTTATTATTTGCTCGTTTCTATGCATTACCTTATACTCAGCCGCATTAAGATGACCTTTTGTTGGTTAAAAACTGCAGTTTTTTTCCCCTCTATTTGCTTTATTTTTAATGTAAATCTCTTTCTGCGAGCAGCAGTAGGTAGCATCCCAGGACAAAAGATGCAGTCTCATCGTAACTGTGTTTATTTATTTATTTACTTACTTTTTACACAAACTTAAACACAGTAATGCTGCAGTCCTACCAGGAGGGGGCGCACTCGCATAACGTTTTCCCGTTAGGATCCGGTAACATGGTTTTTGACCCTTTGAGGTTGAGCTTTGAATCACAGAAAACAACCAGAATATCACCTGAACAACAACCGGCACTTGTAAAACATCGAGATAAACTCTCTCTACAAAAAGCTTTAAGTTGTGTTATTATCATCCAAAGAATGACTTTAAATTAGGTTGTTGTTTTTGTTAATAAGAAGTATATGTGATAATAAACCAGGAGTCCATTAACATGCTATCAACAGTTAGTGTTGAGTTGAAACACCAATTCTTTTAACAAATGTTTATGGATTTAGAGTGTAGTTTTTAAAGTGTTTTTATTATTTTTATTTTCATACCGGTTATGTCGGATGAAGATTCAGTTGTCTGGGGACTAGATAGTTGTACAGGTTTCTTCATATTGTCTCAAGTGACCTCATACAGTCCAGTTTTGTGCAGACACGTGAGTGCTTTGTCTTGTCATGATGGTGCCCTGCTGTTGTGATACCAGTAATGCATTGCCTGATAGGTCATTGTCCTGGTCACAAGTCCTCTGGTGTATGGTCTGGTTGCCAGTATGTTGCCATCTCTGACTTTGTGCGCTTACTAAATACTGGACAGTCTTCATTTTCTTTTCTTTATCCTGCATCATTACATGTTTTCATTGCGGTGTTGTCTGAGGGTGTGAATATTTTTAGCCTTTCATATCAGTTTAGGCGAGTTTCTAGATATCACTTGTCACTCTTGTAACCTTTATTAATGATGTGTACAGAAATTGATGACATTTCACCCAGAAACTGAATTTTATTGCGGTATTTGCAAAGTTGATCTTTTGATTTTCTTCTGAAAGACACTGTGGGGAATCTTGAAAGTCATTAATATTACTAAACTTTTGGTTTTGTAGTCGATTCCCCTTTCCTGACTTTTTACTTTTTTTCCCGGATTTGTTTTTTTTTTTTTTTACTTTTTCTTTTTTTTAATGAACAGTGCAGTACAACCGTTTTTGTACATACTGCTCATTTAAAGGCCTGTTTTTCATCAGTTTATCTGTATTTTAACATCTTATCATGTGCAATTTATGTTCCCAGTGGTATGTTTATAAAACTTCACAACACCGTTCAAGTTCACTATATCTAGGGTTCAGCTGACTTGCTGCTGAGGTTCAAACAAAACAAACTCAAATTGAGCTCCCGACTTTAAAAGTAGAATCTTAGATGAGTTGATGGTTAGAAAAAAAATGGAAACGTTTCTTTTTCAAGATCGAATGTCAAACATTTTCTGGTTTCATCATCTTTATATGAGAAGAATGTGCTTTGAATCTGTTCACATTTGTTTTACAATGTTTTACGTCATTGAACAGAAAAAAGTTACAAGTAAACATCAGGCAAAGAGATGAAAAATTATTTATTTAATATTCAGGATTGTGGAATAAAAAGCAAAGGATGTAAATGAAGAAGTTTGATGTGAAAAAAAAATCAAACTGTCATTTTTGTATTTTATGTTGGTACCTTTCTTTCTTTTTTATGATAAATATCTCTCCACTGAGTGTGATCATTGCACTTTATTTACATTTAAATATCACTCAGAGGGTTTATTTCGGTGCTGCTTCCTGCTGTTTTCCTGTAAATAATTTGTTTTCTGCATTGCATCCTGTGAGTTTGACCCAGTATTTCAGTCTCCTACCTCATTAGTGGAAATGTTTTTGCTTTTGTTATGTAATGGCCGACACTCAGGAGACTGACTTATCTAGCGAGCCTGTCTGCAGGCAGCCATCACAATGTTATCGCGTAGTACAAAGAGACAGTCTGAGCAAAACGCGCTTGGCTTTTCCGAGTACTGATTGATTGCTATTTTTATCGTCTAATTTTTTACAATGTTTTTTTCTCTTTATACATTTTCCTTTTGTATGAATCTAAAGTTTCTGATTGTTTTAAATGAGGCTAAATGTTCGAGTCTACAAACTTGACTCCATCTGCCTCGGCTCCAACTCCTTGGCTCTAATGCAGATTTATGGACCGTTACAGATGGGCAGTCGGATGTTTGCTTTGCTGTAGTGTTTATCACCTCTATGGGTTCTCCTGAGTCTGCTTTTGTTGCTGGTCTAACACAATCCTCTGCTGGTCAAAAACAAAATAAAAAAAGTGGGTTATGATGGTTGTGCTGCCAGCCAGCCATGGCCCTGTTTCACTAAGCCAGTGCTCGAGATTTAGCATTTCATTTTTCACTTTCAAATCCATTTACCATTTAAGACAATGTACAAATTCAAATTTGAACTCTCCTCATGATTTAGTGCTAGTGGCTTTGCTGATGTTTTAATCAGCACTGAAAGTTTAAGAATCTGGTTTATTTTGAGTTCCCTGGACATGTCAAATTCAGAATATATGGCACGATTTGTTGTGGAGCAACACTAGGGTGGTTAATCGTAGCGTGCCTGCGCATGAGTTGGTGTGCCTGTATGTTTACACTTTCTGCAGACGGTGGGATTTATTCTGAATGTAGGCCAGCAGAATCCCTCTTACGTCAAAGGCAGTTAGGCGGGCAGATGCAGGGAGAGAGCTGCTGGTGGTTGTGCAGCTGTGGACATGGAGGAGGCTGTGGTGCACATCAGTCTGCCAGAGCACCGCTGGTGGTGAACAGCGAGCGACACAGATAGGAAGAGACGGAGAGCACCAACAATGAAGACCGTCCTCAGTCTGCACAGGAAATGGGCCCATGCGGTCAAGACCATCCGCATTCTGCAGGGACTCGTGAGTGCGCTTCTGCCATCGCGCAGATCCGATCAAATCTGGCTCTTGGCGCGCTTGTTCTTTAATGAACCCTTTTTTCTTGAGCCGTGTCAAGTTTTTATTTTAAAACGAGGGGTCCAGAATTGCTTTGAAGTGTCAATAACAGGTGAAAAGGATTATTTGTGAGTTTTAAAAAAATTAGTTCTTTTTTTCAAAAGGTAATGCATGATGTGAGTTGTTAAGAGACTGAGGGGAACAAAGTTGGTGTTGAGGTGTGATGTGGTTTTGTGTACTTTCTGAAGTAAAGTTTGATACTTTATGAAGAAATATTTTTTTAGATACATTTTCTACCCATTGTAGAATATAATTTGGACTGGTTTTGTGGACTGAGTTCATTTGTTTCAGAAAGTGCAAAATGACTGGAAATGGAATTTTATCAAATTTTAAAACTGCAAGAAATGCTGGTTTTGGCTTCTCAAATAAAAATGTTGATTAGTTGGCTGTCAGTTGAGAGCAGTTTGGGTTCTTTCAGTCTCATCTGTCGTGAACTGACAGGTGTGTGCTTTATGTGACTTGGTGGTTTCACGGAGCGTCTGCCGCATGAGACACTTTTATTCCTGAGTAGGAGCTGTTAGAAAACAGCGATTTTTAAATAGTCTTTCTCCTTTTGAATGTCCACTTGTTCAAATCAATTTGAGAATATTTAATCAAATAAATTTAGAAGTTTTTCAAACATACTGTAAGCGACCTGTCATTTGTTTTTCTTGTTACTTGTAGTTGTGTAACAACAGATACAGCTAATGAACTGGCTGTGTTGTTAAATCACATCATATATTATCAATCTGTTCAGTGACATGAGACCACCCAGGGTAATCTTTACTTACTCTTCACAGAACCCAGTCATGGAGGAGACCGTGTGGGAGCAGTACACAGTGACCCTGCACAGAGTGAGCTCTACACACACACACACACACACACACACACACACACACACACACACACACACACACACACACACACACACACACACACACACACACACACACACACACACACACAAAACCAATATTTACAAGTCAGCTAAAGAAACAAGCTGTTGTCTTGTGTGTTTAACAGAAGATTTATTATTATTATTTTTGTTGTTGTTGTTGTTGTTACCATAATAAATATGATGGTGATTATGAGTATAATTATAATGTTAATAATAATAATTTGATGCAATAGTTGATTCCAAAACAAAATGGAAAGCCTCCAGAGTGTCGATGTAAAAGATGCTCTGAATTACAGAATGAATTTATGCAAACAAGAAAATAAATAATGCAGAATAGAATTGAATGTTTGTCTTCATGTTCAGTGGAAGTAAATGCAACTTATATAGGTTTTATTATATATTCTACTTATATTTTAATTTTATATTCAGCCTGCTACCGCATTACAGAAACCATTTTTTGTGTGTATATTTGACTCAATATTGGGGAAAAAAAAGTCTTTGACAAAGATTTTAACTACATTTAGACTAAAAAGAAAAACAGGATTCAAAAGAGGAGGGGAAAAAATCTGAAATCCCTGAACAGCTGGTAGAAAGAAAACATGAAACATGAGCTCAGCAGGTAAATACTGGTGCAGAAATGTTTTACCAGCATTCACTGAGCCAGTTTTTCCATGTTTATTTTAGGTTTACAGGTTTCAGGTTTTTTATAATTAACTTCCAGTTGCAAGTTCTACATTGTTTCTCAAACTACCCAAAAATAAATTGAAATTTTCCCTTATCTTCAAATAAATGTGATGGCCGACATGTCGGATAGGTGGTGATGATTAACCAACTCTGTCACGTGTGAATGTTCATATACTTCAGTTAAATTACAAAATCAAAGCTCAAAATAAAAGAATTTAGATTGAGTTCTGTCTCATCAAACAAACAAGCAAGATCTCAAATTTGACAAGATATTTGGTGCGAGAGTAATGTGCCTGGTGGGTTAGAGCCATTACTTTTTAATTCACATATTTCTTATGCAGTTTACTGTGGATGTGATGAATTCGAGTCACATCTTGCCACCAGCCAGGAGGTAGGTTGTACACCGTTAAACACGTGTGCGACTGTGTGATCTGGGCAAACCAGTTGAGCTTAGGTAATCACCCTCATGAGTTCATTGTCTCGTGCTGCTGCTCACTGAAGCCAGAAAAGCAGATTTATTGCAATTTATTGCACCATCATCCTCGGCTGCAGGCATGTGACCATGCATGTCAACCCTTCCACAGCCAGCTGTCACCCTTTGGTTTTTACATCTACTATTTATTCACTTAGTGCATTTATTATCTGATAGGTTTGGGGAATTGGAGAGCTCCCCAAAGATCAACATGCTTTCATGTGCTTTTTTTCACCGGTTGTATTTGCACAGCAAACGGGAACACTGAAGGGATGTGAACAGCTCGTCGTCAGGTGACATTCCTGTGAAAAATCACATCATTGATGGTTCTCTTTATGCTTCCTTCCTTTGAAGAGGGAACGAAAATACCCAGTAAAAGTAGTTCTGTTTACTAAATGACATGCTGTTCTAGCAGTGAGGACACACAAAAAAGAAGAGGAACTTTGAAAAGATTCCTGCAGACTGAAAGCACCTACAAGCATCTGTACTCCACTGAGCATCTCTCACTTTAATTCAACTCAAGCTCACATTCTATTCCATACCTATTTTAGCCTATAATAAATCAAATGTTAAACTTAAAAGAATTTTAATACAATGAAACAAAGCGTAATATGATGAAGTAAAATGTACTAACTTAGTATGTGACTTACTCACGGAGCTACTTGATGCTTGTATGCAATATATGGAACATATTTGAGGAAAAATAAGGCATTCCGTTGATTTTCCTTCCAGTAAACACAGATGAGACTGGTCAGGAATGCATCCAGTTCTCAGATTTACCAGAAAAATACATCTACATCCAACTATAAACATATTCCTTTAGGTGGTGAGGAATAGCAATATGTCAGTCGGTATGTTAGCAGTGTAATGAAAAAGAATTAAAAGCATGCGGTATCTGAAGGCAGATGATCACCTCACTGTAATTGCAGTCCTTATATTCAAGAGAGTTGCATCACTGATGTCGTGATTATGTGCACATGCCGTAGCAGCAGAAGGCTGCGGGTGAGAACATGCTTTATTAAGCAGGCCTCCTGGCCACCACATGAAATCACATCACTGCTCATGTCAACTACTGCTGGATACCAAAACATAGTCCAGCCACTGACTTCACTAGCTTCAAACTTTATCCAGCTTTAAATCGTATCTACCCCACCAGCAGAAAATAAAATTCTCTCCTTTTATTATGCACAGGGAAATGTCCGACTCATAAAATCTTCTTTGTGTAGTTAAGCTGTAAATTACCTGTCAAGTTTTGTTGAACTGACAACCATGTAGTATCTGTTTTTTCTCCATTCAGTAGACACTTCACATAAGATTTTAATTAAAATATGTGGTTATTTATTATTATGTAGAGAAAAGAGACTTCTCATCTTCTCTGTTTGCCTCTCTCCTCCTACTTTCACCCTCCCTCTGCCTCCATGGCCATCTGCTAGAGAGAGGAATGTGGTGAATTGATTTTTTTTTTTTTGTTAATACAGATGGAAGGGAGGGGATAAAGAGACAGGGGTCATCAAATCTCTAACTTAATCTCATCTGGGCAAACAGGAACACTGAACACTGGCAAGGTAGAATTGTTTATTTTTGAAGAAGGATGGAGCCATGAAAAGCAACCTTTTGAAAAAGTGTTCTGTATACACTAACACAGAAACACACATTTTGAAGCTAAAAAGGGTCTTTGGTTTGTTCATCGTGCACAAAGCAAAACATGACCAGAGATGAGCTCACGGGTGCTGAACCACTGCATACTCATTCATGCTTCCCCACAGTGAATGCCTTCCTCTGTACTTCCACGTTGTTGTTCTCAGGATCCAAAAATGGGTTTTGGCATTGCTGTGTCTGGAGGACGGGACAACCCGAATGATGAGACGGGTGAGACGTCCATTGTGGTGTCCGATGTTCTGCAGGGAGGACCGGCTGATGGATTATTGTTGTGCGTACCTTTTTTTTTTTTTTTTTTTTTTTTTTTTAATACATTTTCTAAATTTGGCACAAATCGAGGCTTTTCCATCTCTAACAGTACAGTTCATTTCTGTGTGTTCAGTGAGAAAGACAGAGTGGTTCAGGTGAATGCCTTCCCCATGGAGGGAGCCCTCCACTCCTTCGCTGTTCAGACCCTCAGGAAGTGCGGCAAAGTGGCAAAAATTGTAAGTGCAGCATTTATTTAAAGCAATTGCTATGAATTCTTATTACTCTTTAAGTAACCCCTAACTTTTTATTTTTATGTAAACATTCAGACGGTCAAGAGGCCCAGGAAGGTTCCAGTCAACCTGATGAATCGCCCTCCGTCACCTGATGACAGAGTCTTCAGCAGCGATTACAATGATGACTACAACTACGAGCCGGACCAGCGCAGCGTGTACAGCGGCCGCAGCGGTGGTGGACGCGATCCCAGCATGGAGCGGGAGCGCGGCAGGGGAGGCTACATGGATTCTGGCTACCAAACCAGAGAGCGTGATTATGATCGTCAGGACCGTGGCAGGAGCACGGAGAGAGACCTCAGCCCGGACCGACAGTACAGGCGAGATGGCAGCAGAGGTCGCACTCTGGACAAGGAGCGCAGCCCCGACCGCAGGTACAGGAGTGAGCACGTGCTCGATCGCGACTACAGTCCAGACAGAAGGTACCGCAGCGAGCGCACACTAGACCGAGACTACAGCCCTGAACGCCGCTACCGCAGTGACCGAGCCCTCAACCACGACTACAGTCCAGAAAGACGCTACCGCAGCGAGCGAACACTGGACCGCACTGACAGCCCTGACCTGCGCTACAGGCGAGACAGCCCAGGACCACCCCCTGGACGCGACCAAGGCTTTGAACGGGGGCGTGACCACGATCCGAGAAAGTATGACGAACCAGTGAGGCGAGGAGGGAGCAGGGACCGTTTGGACCGCTCACCATCCCCCGCCGCCATGCCCATCCCTCTGCCCCGTCCTGCCCGTGATCTGGAGCCACTGGAGAAACCTCTGAGTGTGCTGCTGCTGAAAAACCACCCAAACGAAGGTGAGAGGCTCAAAGACCTCAAGATGTTAATGTGATGGTCAGACTTCATTCTGAGAAAATCTGTGCTTCATCAAACAAGTGAAAATGACGTCTCAAACCTGATTAAATGCAGCTCTGCAACACAAACATTGATTTTACAAAATAAGGCACCATAAGGAACTTACTAAATGTAATTTGTTTAACCTGTTTATGTTTTGATATAGTGATATAGTTTTATTTATTTTTTTCCCAGAGTATGGCCTTCGTCTGGGCAGCCAGCTCTTCATCAAAGAAATGACCAGCACAGGTCTTGCTGGTAGAGATGGCAACTTGCAGGAGGGAGACATTATACTAAAGGTACTGCAGCAAATCTTTAATAACTTCAACCTGTGCTGCATCTGTGCAGGTTGTGTTTTAATAACCACCTGCCACTCTCATCTCTGCCATTTCAGATTAATGGCACCGTGACAGAAAACCTGTCTCTCACTGACGCCGGTAGGCTGATCGAGAAATCCCGCGGGAAGCTGCAGCTGGTGGTGCAGAGAGACAGACGGCAGGTTCTGATCCGAATCCCACCGATGGTCGACAGCGACTCGGAGCTTGATGGTGAGAGACACTCGAAACTGAAAAGCAGCAGGACCTATCCAGTGTGAAAGCACACCCTGTCGAGTGGCCATCATCATCATCATCTTCATCATCATATACAAACCCACCTGCATCTGAACTTCATATGAAATCAGCTAAGAAAACATTGTTGCCATAAATAATGCTGTATCTTGTCAATCAAACTTGTTTTACCATAATTAAATAAAGATTTTACTGACATCAGTTTTAGTCGTATTTAAAAATTATTTCACATCCAACTACTTTGCAATGCGGTACTAACACACTATCCTAACAAGCGATTCACCAACAATCAAAATTCCTTCACACTCACGGTTGCTTACTCTTTTATACCTGTTTTTCTGGTCACATGACCAGATGGCATGCCGTGATTGGTCATGTCCAATCTAGATAAGTGGTGCAAGTGGATTGTTCATTGCAGGGAGGGGGAATAGCCCAAAGACTTGTGACCCACTTTGTTAGGTTTGGTTTGGTTTAGTGTATGTGTGTGTTTGCGTGTATTTGTGTGTGTTTTGTGTATGTGTGAAAGTGTTCACTCGCCTCTAGCAGGGTGATCTAATCCCCAATCATAATCCTGGTGTTGGATATGACAGAATTTCATTATGTTCAGGTTCTCACTGCAGGAGCTGTCTGGTTTCTGCCATCCAGCATCCCTCTTCGTAGAGGTCTCAGGGATGATTCTGAGACACGGGGGATGTTTGCTCTGTGAGGCTCAAATCATCCTGGCATGTTTCACTTCACTTGGCTGTGTGCTCATACATCTGTGCACGTTCGACCCACAGAAGTACAGTCTAGATTTTCCACGTTGATGCTAAAGTATGAACATCCCATTGAATTTCAGTGATCTTTATCAAATCCAAGGTCCCTGGAGCTGTTAATGCAGTTAATTAGCGGATGCATACAACTATGAATAGTGATGTGACCTTACTTTGTCCAGAGCTGCTGCAGTCATGTCCCATAGGCCTTTTGTTTGGAGTAAAAGCCTTGGTATGTAATTTAGTCAGTACAGCCGCATCAAGGACACACATTTTAACTCTTCTAAAAAGTTTTAAATCTTTCTTTCTTGAACACAAATAAAAGGCATTTTAACTGGGCCTCGGGAAGGTTACGTTTTTCATCCAGCTTGTTGTGTTTTGCAGATATCTCTGAGATCGAGTCGTACCGCTCGTACTCTCCACAGGATGACAGACGGGGCCACCACTCTGACCTCTCCTCCCACTCCTCCAATGAAAGACTCAAAGACAAACCCAGGTATGAAGCCATTTGGATCTCATTCTGGTTGACTGTATCTGCTGCGGTTTTCCCAGCAACTCTTGGAGGGTTTGGTGTCCAGAAGAAGAGTTACAGTGTGTAATGAACGTGGGATTGAAGGGTAGACATGGCTTTGGTTTAAAAACTGTAGGGCAGGTTGGCAAGTTGTTTGTAACAAGGTTGTATTTAGCACTGCGCTCAGAATTCCTCTGCATGTTGTTGACCCGCTTTATCACATTAAATAGCAGCATTTCTGATAAACAACACTTCCTCTTTTGTAAATGTTTTCTCAGTGGTCCACAGCAGCCGCCTTAGTTTATATTAAGATTTGACATTAAGTTTCTGATTCAGTCATGACATTTCCTCGCTCCTGAATATTCCACAGTCAACTGTCAGCTGTCTTATAAGAACATGGAAGTGTTTGTGAACAACAGCAACTCAGCCACCAAGTGGTGGGACACATAAACTGATGGAGCAGGTTCAGTGGATGCTGAAGACCATAGTATGAAGAGGTCTCCAACTTTCTGCAGAGTCAGTCACTACAGACCTCCAAACTTCATGTGGTCAGATTAGCTCAAGAACAGTGGCAGAGAGCTTAATGGATGGGTTTCCATGGCCGAGCAGCTGCATCCAAGACAAACATCAGCAAGTGCAATGCAGTGGTGTAGAGCACACCGCCACTGGACTCTAGAGCAGTGGAGACGCCTTCTCTGGAGTCACAAATTCTGCTTCTCCATCTGGCAATCTGATGGAGGAGTCTGGGTTTGGCGGTTGCCGGTACTTGTCTGACTGCATTGTGCCAAGTATAAAGTTTGGTGCAGGGGGGATTATGGTGTGGAGTTGTTTTTCAGGAGCTGGACTTGCCCCCTTAGTACCAGTAAAAGGAACTCTGAATGCTTCAGCAAACCAAGACATTTGGACAATTCCATGCTCCCAACTTTTTGGGAACAGTTTGGAGCTGGGCCCTTCCTCTTCCAACATGACTGTGGACCAGTGCACAAAGCAGGTCCATAAAGACCTGGATGACAGAGTCTGGTGTGGATGAACTGGACTGGCCTGCACAGAGTCCTGACCTCAACCCGACAGAACACCTTTGGGATGAATTAGAGCGGAGACTGAGAGCCAGCATCAGTGTGACTTAACAAATGTGCTTCTGGAAGAATGATCAAAAATTCCCATAAACGCACACAAGAGTTGAAGCTGTTAAATCTGCAAAGGGTGGACCGATGTCATATTGAAGCCCATGGATTAGAAATGGAACGTCACTTAAGTTCATATGTGAGTCAAGGCAGGTGAGGGAATACTCTAGGCCACATAGTGTATATTTGGGCTACTATCACTTGGAAAGCATCCTGCCGTCAGCCACCGCTGTTCTCTGCGCACATCCAGCCTTTTCAACATTTCACAGCGAACATCTGCATTTTCCTTCCTCTTAACTGTTGATTTGGCCGTTCCTAATGTTCCTGCTGTCTCTTTGATGGATCTGTTTTTGCAGCTGAAGGGTGGCCTGTTTTTAGCTCCTCGGGCCGCATTTGTGGCTTCACAGGAAAAAGCCTTTAAATGGAAATTAATTTTTATTTTTTTAACTAATGAGAAATAAAAGGAAAGCTTAAAGCTGAATAAATAATGGACTAAATTCAGTTTTTGAGATATTGTTGTGTTAAATACAGAAGATGAGGATAATGCAGGATTATACTGATTTATGGTTCATGAAGCTTAGTGCGTCCATCACATGAAATATCAGGAATGCCTCAAATATAATTCATTATTTTTTTACAAATTTTATGGAGTGGGTGTAATAGGAGGATTGTTCATCATCAGTGCTTACAATTCAGAATAAATGTGTTTGGTATATGTGTATTGATCCTGTGGACAGAATTTTTATTTATTTATTTATTTTTTTTGAACTTGAATGTCCCTCGTTGTTACCAGAGAGGACCCACCTAGTAGGCTGACAAAAATGGGTGCCATGCCCACTCCCTTCAGAGGTCCAGATCGACTCATTGAAGACACGCCTCCTTTGCAGGCTGAGAGGGAGGAGCATCGAGCAGAGACGCCACCACGTAAACATGTTTCTTTCTCTACTTATCAAGAAACAAAAAAAAAAAAAAAAAGAGGTTGTGTGAGTAAACTTGTCCATCCTGTTTCTGCAGCACCCATTGTTGCCGTGGCTCCAAAGATTCACGCCCCTCCTAAAGTGCCACTCAAGCCAAGCCTAGAGGACCAGGAAGTATACGGGTCAGTATTTCCCAGTCTTATTTTGACATTCCATGGTTTTTGTTTTTTGTCCACACACACACACACACACACACACACACACACACACACACACACACACACACACACACAGTTGTATGATGTACTGCTGCTTGCATCATGCAGGCCCAACACAGTGATGGTGCGTTTCAAGAAGGGAGAGAGTGTGGGTCTCAGGCTGGCAGGAGGAAATGATGTGGGCATCTTCATCGCCGGTGTTCAGGAGGACAGTGCGGCTGAGCAGGAGGGTCTCCGCACCGGAGACCAGATCATGAAGGTGCAGTCTTTAGCTCACTTCTCAAAAACCAAAAATGCTTTTCTTCAAGATGGCAAATAATGAACAAGGGAAATAATATAGAGCCATTAAAGCACAGCTCATAACTGTAACGTAAACGAATATGCACAATATTTGTATGACCATACTTTTCCTAATTGTGATCACGTTTGTATTTTTCAGGTGAACAGCGTGGACTTCAGAGGCATGGTGCGTGAAGATGGTGTGCTCTACCTCTTGGAGATTCCCAAAGGAGAGGATGTAACCATCCTGGCTCAGAGCAAACCTGAAGGTAGTTAAATGAAATGGTTGCATTTGCTACAAAGAAAAAAAGAAAATCACGGTAAAAGCATTTACAAAGACATCACCAAATGAATCAAAACTCTACTGCTTTGACCTGCATCAGTTGCAGTAAGAATATGACAAACACTATGTAACATAACTGGTAACTGGTGTTACATCTAAATGTCTAATGTTGCATAGAGGAAGAAAAAACTGCTGGTGTCCTCAGTAATTTACTATAAAATTGAATCTGATCTAATTCACAGTAACAGACAAACACAATGTGAAAAAATCGTGCTTAACCTGATAAAACACTAATAATGTATTGCATGTTCACATTAAACATTCACATTGCAAGAAGGCAAGTGAACCCAAAGAAAAATTACTTCAACAAAAGTGGAGTTTGGTTAATGATCTCCAGCTGTGCAGTGATTGATGCACAGTTACATAAGAGATAAATTATAATAAATGCAGACAGTAAAGTAATGTGGCTCTCAGTAACAGAAGCAGGTTCGTGGCTAAGATGTCTCCAAAAGGAACAACTCAGAATCCTCAGAAGGGTGAAGAAGAAGCCACAAGAAACAGCTGAACATTACTGGACCGCACACAAACCATAAAACATCTCTGTTCATGAGTCTTATCTTATCGTAAGTCATGCTCTGGGTCTCTGGAAAGCACCCAGAGACAACTGGTGTTGTAATATATGCTGTATAAATAATAGTCAGTCGATCATCCAAGGAAGAATCCCACTGAGGAAACCACGACTCTGCAAAAAAAACCAAAAAAACAGCTGCAAACGTGAAGCTTTTATTTTTTTTAAGGGGACATTGACGATCTGCAGTGCTGCATCATTGGAAAAATGATTTTCCAATATGTCCAATACCCTACAGGATAGTATCAGGGTGGCTGTCAGCCAGCTAAAGCGTAGCAGACCTTGGGTCATGGAGCGGGTCGGTCGCCTGTCGTGCTGGAGTAAATCCACCATGAATAGCTTCACAAAAAGAAAATGTGCCCTCTGGAGTGTCCCAGCCGGAGCTTAACCCCAGACCCTGAGCCCACAGAGATGCTGTGGAGAGACCTGAGAGGATGTGTCTGTCTTGTACACTGAGCAGGTCTGATTCAGAGCTACTGACGTGTTTGCTGCCAGCAGAGCTGAACCAGCTGCCAACTCAGGGATCCACTTAATTTTTCCTCCAGCACTGTGAATGTTTAATGGGTTTGTTCAGTTAGGACACCAGAAGTTATGATTGCATGATATCACCTTAAATATGCTGTGTTTGGGTAAAGATCATATCACATTTTATGGCAAATGAATGCAGAAAACCAAGTAAAGTCGAGCGGTTTACATCCCTCATGTTTCTCCTGTAAGTAACTCATTGACCGGATCGATTGATGGTAACTTACTTTCTTTCTTCTTTTTTTTTTTTTTTTTTTGTTCTTTTTGCTTCAGTGTACAAGGACATTTTAGCATCTGGCAGAGGTGACGCGTTCTTCATCCGAACCCACTTTGAATATGACAAAGAGGCTCCACAGAGCCTTCCTTTCTCCAGAGGAGAGATCTTCAAAGTGACTGACACACTTTACGATGGCAAGCTGGGCCACTGGCTGGCAATTCGCACCGACAAAGACAACCAGCTGCTGGAGAAAGGAATCATCCCCAACAAGAGCAGGTATGTCGCTCCAACAGGGAGTGACTTTTTTTACTGGTGGCAATCTCAAGTTCGTTGTGTTGAATACAGAGGACAACTGATACCCGTGTCATTTTCTGTAGATCATTTTTAATTACATTGGTTGGTTGTTTGGCCTCACAGAGCAGAGCAAATGGCCAATGTCCAGAATGCTGCCCGGGCGGCCTCGGGCAACGACAGAGGAGACTTCTGGAGGCTGAGAGGCCAGCGAGCGGCGAAGAAGAAGGACCTGCGCAAGAGCAGAGAGGATGTGAGCGCAGCGCCAGTTGCCACGCGGTTCCCCGCCTACGAGAGAGTGGTGTTACGTGAAGGTACGCCGGCCGTGTCAGCTGAGCTGTTTTCCTGCTGTTCGGTGTTTTTCCTTAGTGTCGGTATTAAAATTCTGTTGTTTTTTTTCCACTGTAGCTGGTTTCAAGAGACCTGTGGTGATATTTGGACCCATTTCTGATGCAGTGAATGAAAAATTGGCCAATGACTTACCGAATGAGTTCATTGTAGCCAGTAAGTGTCAACGCCGCTCTTCTCTATCAGCCTGTTTTTAATAGTCTTTGTCAATATGAAGACATCGTTTCATATTATCTCATCTTAATCAACGTTTTCATTTCCGTCCTGTTTCAGAAACGGAGCCCAAAGATGCAGGAAGCGAGAAATCCTCCGGAGTGGTGAGGCTGAACACCATTAGACAAATCATTGAACAGGTATGGTATAAGCCGAGAAGTAACGCTGAGCAAAATAAATGTACAGCCACCTGTCACAGTGTCTCACATTTGAGCTCCTCCTTGTTTTTGTGCAGGATCAGCATGCTCTGCTGGATGTAACTCCCAAAGCAGTGGACACGTTGAACTACACCCAGTGGTATCCAATTGTCATATTCCTGAACCCAGACAGCAAACAAGGTGTGAAGGCCATGAGGTCTCGCCTCATGCCCGGATCCACCCGAAGTGCACGCAAACTATACGAGCAGTCCGTCAAGCTGAGAAAGACCTGCTCGCACCTTTTCACAGGTTGGTGACAGGTTAATGTCGGCTTTGATTGACTCGGGGACGGAGATTCTCAGTTAACTCGGGTTGATTTGTTTTTCCTTCCTTGTTTTTTTTTTTTCACTTCAGCAACTATTGATTTGAACTCGTCTAATGATGCGTGGTATGGTGGTGTGAAAGATTCAATCCGGGAACAGCAGGACCGAGCTGTGTGGGTGTCTGAGGGCAAGGTGAGTCAGTCTGCAGAAAAAAGACACCATCAGCCCACTTTGGGGGGTTTGGGATTTATTATTGCTTAATGCTGTGACAAATCGGTGAGTCAGTGTTTGTTATCCAGTATTTTATTTCCACAGTATGGTCAAATTTCTCTCACCGCTTCTGTTTTTCCAGCTGGACGGCTCAGAAGAGGACCTGGACCTCCATGACGACCGCATGTCTTACCTGTCAGCAATGAGCGCCGACTATCTTAGCATGGACAGCCGTCTGACCAGTGACTACGAGGACACGGCGGATGAGGGCGGAGCATATACTGACAATGAGCTGGACGAGCCGATGGACGAGCCCCAACCTGTGTCGGCCATCAGTCGATCGTCTGAGCCTGTGTCGCGAGATGAGGTGAGCATCTCCGGTACATTTGATCACTGGATACGTTAACTGGGAGTGCAACAGATGCATCTTCTACCAGCTGCCATTCATATTCTAACCTCCATATGTGTGTGTGCGTGGTCTGACCCTGTAAACCCTCGTGTGTCCGTGTGTAGCGGTCTCACCCTGAACCCCGGTCTCGTATGAGGAGGGTAGGGAGCAGAGAGATGCTGAACCGAGAGCCCAGCCCTCCTCCTACGTTTGTCCCTGAACCCCCCAAGGTGAGACTATCCTCCTCTTCAAAACCTAACATCACTTTATCTTTATTGTAAAATAAATAAAGCAACAAATTGTTGCTCAGATTTTAGTTAAAGGTATGGAGGTTAAAAGGTCCCTTAATGTGCAGTTTCTGACCTTTTTATTAATATTGATCAAGCAGCACAACGGAGTGGTTTTACTCTGATTGCAGCTCAAAAACCTGTGGGGTCCTTTAAGGCCTCCCCTTCCCCCCATTTCTCCTCACTCTGCTGTTACTTTCCAATACCAACTACGACACACTACCTCCAGTCACATGTCACGGCGACGGGGACAACTGGGGGATGTTTAATGAACTGAATCTTGTCTGGATGGGGATGGATGCACGGACTGGCTTGATCTCAACTTGGAGTTTAGAGGACCAGTCTGCACGTGCAAAACGTGCTTACGTGGATTCTCAGTCACGGACGGCTACACTGCGAAAACGCACCTCCAGAAATAAACAAAATATCTCTAAAGCTAGTCAAATTATATTATTTGCCAACTGAATAAGAAAGAAATGTATTGACTATAATTTTTTTCTTGAGTGAATTATTTTACTGCTGAAGAGAATTTCCTGTTAAAGCAAAACAAACAGAAAAAGCCACGTTCTTGACTTTCCCCTGCTGAGGTGCAGAATGCTGTGAAACGCTGGTTTACATCCTAACTGCAGTGTTAGGACATGGGACAATCAGAGTTAACTCAATGAAAAAATTCAAAGAAAAGATACCTTTTAGGGGTTTTTTTGTTATTATTTTACTTTTCTGCAAAGCCTTTTTTTAATTTTAACTAAAGGTTTTCAAAAGTTTGATCTAAAGTATCCACATCTACATAATCCTATTTTGACATGAGATCTTTCAAAAAATGGGACTTTAATCCACTAATGTGGATTTATTTTATTTTATCAGTCATTTTTTTATACTCACTTTAAACCAGGGGGTCTGCTGGACCTCATCCCGGCTAGAACCAGGTGAAAGGCTGGTTACATACCGGCTGACTTGTCCGAAGGCACGATATGTTGTATAAACTTTGTTTTAATCGTAACGAAACTATAAGCCGTGAGAATTGCTGTCCCTGGAAGTGCAGCCATGCAGGTGGAACACGATGAAGAGGGATTTTAATAACTTCTTACTGCAAAAGGAAAAAAAGGGGGGTTACTGAAAAGTCCGCTCCCATTCCAGGTGCGCGCCCAGACCCGGACTGACTCAACACGGAGCTTTGAATCACACTCCAGCAGCACCATCAGCAGTGATGCAGCAGGTGGAAACAAGCCAGCTCCCCCACCCATCTCTGTGAAGCCCTCCCTCCCCCGCCTGAGACTGTCGTCAGAGGAGCAGAGTGCGGGGAGGGGGGACGAGCGGGAGGAGGACCCCGCCAACAAATCCTTCCTGGGCAAGGTTAGAACGAAACCAACAAGAACGCAAAGTTGTTCAACACATGCCACAAATTTTCCTGCTTGTTTTTTCTGGCCCTTCTTGACTTTTTTTTCTTCATGCTTTAATTATCTTTGCTGCCTTTTCTTTCTTCTCTGTTTCCTCCGTGCCTAAATAGCGAATGGGTGACCAGGTAACTGCAAATGTTTTGTCACTTTGTACGTTTGCAGCCCTCCTTCAGATCCCGCACAGATCATTGTCGGTGTTTTTGTGCTCTGACATCTCCATGTCATTAAGTGTTTCTTTGACAGTCACTTTCATGTGTATCGTGCCATATGGATGTGCAGCATCTGCCTATGCTCTCCTCCAGCAGGGCGCGTTAATTAACACAGACTTTTTTTTTTCTCTCTCTCTCTCAGATTAAAGCATTTGAGAAGATGGACCACCTGGCACGAGCTCACCGGCTCCTGGAGCTGCAGGAGGCAGAGAGTGCTCGAGTGAGTGATGTTGGTTGTAGATGGGTGAGAGAGGTGAACACAGGAGGAGGGGGGTTGATTGAGGCAACACAAACTTAGAATGGGTCTTAGTTTGCAGTTGGTCACATTTGCTTATTGTCTCTTCCACTGGACGAGGAAGAGACCTCCTTACGACCATTTAGGAAAGGAAGAGAGGTCACGACAACTGAGAACTCGTTTCATGTGCATATATGAGTCTATTCAAGAGCCACTAGGTAGATAGCCCAAGCTGCCAAAACAATTTTTCTTCTTGGTGTATCTGTAAGTTCAAACCATGTGATATTCAGTTTTGTCTTCTCTAATTCTATTAGTTCTGACATAACTGGGTCTATCTCTTTCTCTGTAGTTGGAAATTGCCCAGAAGCATCCAGACATCTACGCCGTCCCAGTGAAACTGCCAAAGCCCAACCTCAACCGCCCACAGCCGATTGGGTGAGGGTGTTTGCCTCTTCTCTGAGGTTGAAAGCTGTGAATGATGAGTAGTCACTTTTCTTGATCCGAAGTTAAATCACCACATGGATGCTGTTTTGTGCCTCAACGCTTCCAGCTCCAACGCCGAGCCACAGACTTCGCCCAGGCCGCTGTACTCGGAGACGAGAGGACATGAAGACGCTGAAGCGGAATACCACCGCCAGCTGTCCGAACAGGCCAAGAGAGGATACTACAACCCACAGAAGTACAAAGACACGGAGCTGTAAAGGTCCAAACCTGGAAGTGATGTCATCACTCTCCTCCTCCTGCTTTGTTGCTACAAGCAGGCAGCGGCTGTTGCCACGGTCGCAGCTTTTGCTGCTTTGCATTAATCCAAACCCTCAGAACCTCTTAAACATTTCATGACATGACACTTTCACACACTTTTCATACTGTCATCTTACTAAACGTTGTAGAGTGTGTGCGCACTGGTCCGAGACACACAAGTATGCACTGTATGTACCGAACAAAACAAGAAAAATGGCATTTTGTCTTCAGCTCTCGTCTTCACAACAACTCATGTTCTGTTGTTTATGTTCCGTTTGTGTCGGTGAGATTCTGTTTGCCTTCATTACATTTTAACCCCAGTTGGAGCCTCCAGTGTTTTACCATATACTGCTACGTCACAGAGGGAAACATCTGCAACACCTCCACTGGAAAAAAGATGCAAAAATGCTTCATTTACCTTTTGAAGGTGTGAACAGCTGTGTTGAATGTTGCCAATAGTTTAGCCCTCTTTAAACCACATCTAAGGCCCACTGGTCGGCGTGGACTGTACGTATGCTTTCCTCTTGTGCAGAAGGGTTACTTTTCCCAGATTTCTGTTGACTGCACCTTTTTGAAGGTTCAGGTTTAATAAAGGGAACCTGAATGCCCGGCTGTCAACGAACATCAGGATTCACGAAACCTCACAACATCATGACCACATCCTGAGGCAGAAACTGTAACACCCAAGTTTGTTTTGCTACCACTAACACATGTTTCAGGAGACATTTTTCCTTCATGATTTGTTAGCAGCTGCTGTGATCTCAGGTGTTCACCATCTTGTCTGGTCACTCCTGCCAAGGCTTCTCTGAAGTGTTGCACACGTCCACATCCTGCACTCGTAAGGGTGAGTGCATTCTTGGTGCCTTGTAGCTCTTATTTCAGCTTGGGAAATTGGACTTCAGTAGACGGGATGAGGGTCTTTTAAACTACTAAAATCAGAAGCTGGGTGAGAATCTGCAAGCATGAATGCATGAAAAACAAGAAGAGAGTGAAAATGTCTGCAGTACGTTGATGCTGTTCTCAACAAATGGAAATATAATTTCTGCTGTTACTTTTCTTTGAGTCCACAATTAAAGATCTGTGTATCATACTGGAATTTAAATATACAGAATTTATTTAGTTAAAATGTTCCTTGTACGTGTTCTGCAATTAAAATAGTCTTCTTTATAATAACTTGATGCTTTGTGAGAATCTCTGTTTTAAGTCAGCTGGATCAGAGGGAGCTTGTAAATGATGTCACAAGATTTACTGAAGGTAAATCATAAATAGGCAAGCGCATGAAAGTGTGAGGAACTTGTATATCTTGTGATGCATTTAAAAAGATGCAGTACGTTTGTCCTTATCAGCTGCTTGCAACCAGAGACAATCACATTTTTATTGCATATATTTTTATACTGAACACATCCACTTCAGTCTGTACGCAAGCGTGTTGGGAATGTGGTGACAATCATGTCTTACTTCAGAATATTTCTCAGTTTGTGACTTATGTTTGTTTGTTTTTGTTAGTTTGTGTTCCCCTGAGTGTTTCACAACTTGCTCTTGGAAAATTCAAATAAATATCACGTTGTTTTATACACTGCCTGCAAAGTGTCAGTGTCCTCTGTTTTTTTTTTTGTTTTTTTTAAGGTGAAATTATTTTAAAATGAATGTTGATGCAACTTCCTTCGGTCTTGATGAAATGCTTGTGACGTATTTTTTTCGGGGGGGGGGGGGGGGGGGTTGGGGTGCAGAGCAAATGCTCCTTTTCAACTGTCTTCACAGCTCCTGGTTTTTTAGGGGGTGGAGCCAGCCACTCCACTTAACTCCACCCCTTCTGTGGAAATCAGTTTTGCAGCTTTGTGCTGCGCCTTCTGAGGAAAAGCAGGAATGTTGGGATGTTGTATGGAGGAATATGATGGAGAGGCTGGACTTCAACCATGTTGAAGCATGTCTGTGATGTCAATTCAATTTTATTTATATGGCGTCTATTACAACACAAGTTGTCTTTTGGCGCTTTCCAGACTCCCAGAACATGACAAATAAACCCAATCACTTGTTTTTTTAATTTTTTTTTTTTTATCCCCTTTCAGAGCTTTATAGTAGTAGTGTCATCGCAACACTTCAAAGAATCAACTCTTAATGTTCACTATAGTAAGTGAGCGCATCAGCATCACACCTGGACAATTACTACGTGAAGTTATTGCCATTTGGGCTAAAAGGGCCAATGCCACACTGATGAAGCAGCAGTTATAAGTATAAATGTTTGAGCATCTGTGGTGCATCTGAGTTAACAGACATGATCGTTAAAGAGTCTGTTTTCAAAGAAAACAAGAAGTAGTTTGTAGAGCCTTTCATGACTTGACGGCTCACTTAATTCTTAATCTTAAAATCTGTGAGTGGGAAGTGGAAACTTTTTTTTTTTTTTTCTGAAACCAATATAGCGTAATTTTTCCCGCTCTCCAAATACTAAAACTCATTAACTCTCTTCAGGCTTCAGTTTCACTCTGGCTGTTCAGCTCTGCTAGAAGCTGGAGCACATTTACGGTGTGATATTTAAATGATCAAGCAATAAAAAGACATAACCTCAGTGACTTTTTTTTGTTTTGTTTTTGATTTTACCCAGGAATGTTGCCACAACAAACAGCAGGATTTTAACATTTATGACTGATTTCACTTCATGTTGAACAAAATAAACCTTAAATTTACCGACTTTTCTTCTGTTTATTCTGCAGATTTGTACATGCATTTCTCTTTACCTTTGCAAGTTCCCTTTGCAAGTTTGTTCTCTCTTGGGTCACCCTGACTTATAGGTCCATCATAATTTGAGTACATTCAGCTATTACAGCTATTTAACCAAAAGCTAATATTGACTCTGTTTGCAAACTAAATATGCACAAGAAAACTCACAAATCATCTTTGGTCAAACGTAAAATGTCACATTAACACTCAGCCTAGTGAGATGATCTGCCTTCTACTGTCACACGGTAGATGTACATGTTTACATGACAGTCAACTGTACAGATTAAGGCAAGTCAAGTGATATCAAATGGGGTACAGGCAGCATAGGGGATGTAAAACATCTGAGAGAGGGGTGGACAAACAGAAAAACCATCAGTGATGTGGTGAAAGGAGAGCAAAGTGTGTGTTCAGATGTACACGGGTTGTTCCTGTGCTGTCAGCAGACGGTACATGGCTGCGGGCATCGTCTTCATGTGGATCTGGAGCAGAAAGAAATCAAAAAGAGAGGGTTGTTTTTCTTTTTAAGGTAAACTCTCCCCAAATGAACCTTTTCATGCAAGAGCTCCTTTCTTGTCAGTTTTTGTTTTGTCACGAAGCCAATTCTCCACATATGCAGGTCAGATTCAAATATTCTGCTACGGAGTAAAAATAGTCCTTGTATCAGTAAAAATATTGTATTGTGAGGTATCAAAATTCTTTCTACAGTGCGTTTACATCGCATGCATTCATATTGGCTAGTAGTGAGTGTTGTTGCTTTATGAACATTTTCCAAAAGCAAGCATTTTCAGGTGAACTAAAACGACAAAAGGATTTTTAGACAGCTGCAACAATGCAGGAAAAGCAGGACAGCCAGTTGTTTTGTTGCACGTAGTCACATGTTTGCATAAAATGGGTGAAGATTAAGTCCCACAGGGCTGAAAATAATAATAACCTGAATAACCTGCTGCTCTCTTCCAATAATCCACGTCATGTATCCAAGAGTCCAACCAACAAAGACCTCAATGATGAGCCAGAAATGACCCTGTCCTCTTCCACGGTGGGTTGGAGTACTATTACTACTCTTCTCTAACGCAGATTTACAATGAAGGTGGAAAATAAACTTCTTTAAACGCCAGAGGGTGTGAATGCTGCTTCACCGCACAGAGAGCAGATGGAAAACCTGGCACACTGCATGAATACAGGTCTTATTGTGTTATGCAAAAGATACAGTTCAATTAGCCTGAGAAAATGTCATATATCGTATTTAACCAAACCAATGAATCCCTTCCCGTACGCACCCCATTATCTTCCAAGAGGAGGAGAGATTACGTCCTTTAAGCCAAAAAGGAGGATTTTAATGTGAAATATTAATGTAAGGAAGGAAGCTTTAGTTTAAAAGTGATTGAAATAAAGGCACAAGCGGTTTGAATCAAAAGAAGTTCAGCAGCAGAGTCGTGAGCATGACGTCAGCCTGATGTATTCGAGCTGTGAGGTAAGGGAAAACCGCTTCAAAAAAAAGATCTATCCACATGGATCAATGTGTAGACAAAGATTGCTCTCTAATACAAACCCAGATTGAATGAATTGCTTGTACCGTCTTTGATTATTTTTAGTATCCTGAATGCGCTGCCTTTACCTCTCCCATGGCGTTGGACAGGATCTGAACGATCTTCTCGTGAGGTGTCGCCACAACGCTCTGGCTGTTTATCTCGATGATGCGGTGACCGACGCGGACACCTCCTCTCTCAGCGATGCCTCCCCTCATCAAGCTGCAGATCTGCACAGTCAGAAACACAGGGAATTAAACGACTGGCCCCAGCACCGGGAACTGTGGTGGAGAAATCCATGCTGGTCTCCAAAGTCCATCAGGATTATCTGGATCCAGCGGAGCTCTACGTGAGCTTCAGTAACACTGATGAGTGTCAGTACTCACAATGCCGTTCTGGACGCTGAAGCCCAGCTGATATCTGAGATCCGGCCTGCGAATGAGCACCATAGTGACAGGAGGACATCTGACGATGTTCATCTTAATCCTGGACTGAGATTTCAAACCCTTGGAGAAACAAAATACAATCAAATTGTAAAAGCAGCCCACTTTGAGCTGATTTACTGTGAAAGTTTGCTTTGATCAAGCATGAGATTGCATCTGATCAGTCAACTGATTGTTTAGACGCATCAAACATCCTTCCAGCAAACCTACGTGGTGGTACAGTAACATCCCTTGTGCATGATTAGGTAACAAATTAAGGAGAAAAAACAAAAACAGAAGCAATAATTGAACAGAGATCACTGCATACCTTGATGATACTCTGGCAGGTGCTGAGAGGTAAACCCACCAGACTTGTCCCGTTTATTGTCATGATCTGATCTCCGATGTTGAGTCTGCCGGACTTCTCCGCTGGTCCACCGTGCATCATGCTGGCAATGATGACAGTGGGCAGGATGGACCCCCAGCCCGACTCTACTATCACCACACCCAGGATCTCGCCTTTTTGCTTCTCAATGTAAACCTGCAGGAAAACAGGTTTGGAAGCTTTTCAAAAATGAGATGGGTATACTGAGACAAAAGTTACTCCTGTTGCATGACCTGCATATATCCTTATTAGGAATTAAACCAGTCCTGCAAAGGAACACAGGCGGTGGGATGCAGCAGGAGGAGGTCTGAGGCCAGACCAGGGCAAATGTCTGAGATTCACCTCCATCCTTAAATTAGGAACCTTTGTTTTTTTTTTTTAACCTCATAATATTTTCTGTACAATGCCAGAAAACGCTGGAAGTTTAACTTACAGAGCACAATGAGCAGAAAAAGAATATAAAAGAGAAACTGCTGTGCATTTGATACAAACAGAAGTGTCTAAAAGAACCAGCATCCTGTCTTTAAGCAGCTGGTGTTATGTTTTTATTTTCTAAATGCAAAACTAAGGCCAACGCCACCCCTCTATGTGCTGCCACCTGCTGGCTGACTTACATCTCTACAGTTCTCTGACTTGGAGAAATGGATGAGGTCATCGTTGTACATGTCCTGAGTGTTGAGCAGGTCGCTGTACTCCCGCTGGCTCAGGTCGTCGGGGTCGATGCCGTTGGCCCTGAGGAACTCCTGGTAGGCAACGTTGAAAGACTGTCCGATGGACTGGGCGATGAGCTGGGCCTGCGGGGGAGAGGCTCAGGTCAGCGCAGGCACACCCACGACACAGCTGGGGTTTAAAAGGTCTATTTTCCTACGTCTTATTAAAATACAAATACATTTTTACAATTATACCTTTAAAGACCTTACTGATTTTCTCTGTCCTGAATGTTGCTCTGACAAGAAGTATTAAAAGATACGTTTCCGGGCAGGTGGATTTGTCAGCTTGTTGCTGAGTTTTGATTGGGGGGGGGGGGCATCGCCAGGTTGCATGAAATTAAAGCGTAGCAGTGGTTTCTGTGCAGCTGCAGACCTCTTCTATGATTACAGACGTCTGCTTTGGCTCAGGGGTTCGCTCACACACATCAAGAGAAGGATTCATTTTTCATCCCAGATCTGCTGTTTACTGTTATTGCGCTAAAGAGGACATAATGCATTTAAATTCTCCGACTTGCCAGATCTTTGTCTGCATTTAAACACAAAAAACTGTTTTTATTTTCAAAGGGAAGGTTGCACAGTGTAGTTCAAGCTTCTGTACTGTCAATGAAAAAGGGCTTTATTCTTTATTTTGTTTTTATAATTTGTTTCATAAAAACAAATGCAAATTTATTTAGGAAATGCAGCCATGTTAAGCAAAGTAACTCAAATTTCAGGAGGTCAAAAGTATTTGGACAACGGGACATCATTGTCAATATATTTGACACTTGATTTGCAGTCAGTGATTGACATGTGGAGCCGATGGACATCACCAGATCCCTGGAGACGCTTTGTCAGACCGTCTCTGCAGCCAGCTTCAGCTGCTGCTGGTCTGTGGGTCTTAATGTCCTCACTTTTGTCTTCCAAACACACCAAACCACAGCACAGCATGGCTGGATCATGAGCTGTCACTTATCCTTCTACAAGTTCATCTTGGTTTCATCTCTGATTAAAGAGCACGGGAGGCATTTTTAGATGCTTTCTAACTAATCTCCTTTTCCCGTTCTTGAACGTTAACAGTTGATTTGCAGCTTGTTGTAAACACTCTGTATTTGCATTTTATGAAGGCTTCCCTTGATTGTAGACTTTGAGAATGACATGCCTGATTTCTCTGGAGTATTCTCAACTTCTGTTGGTTTTAAAGAGGGTTTTCTTCTTCAAAGGAAATGATTCTGCAATCATCCACTTTTCTTCCATGGTCTTCCCGGTGTTTTGATGATCCTGAACTCACCAGGGCTTTCTTTCCTTTTATGAATGTACCAAACTGTTGATTTGGACACAACTACATTTTTCCAATCTCTCTTATAGATTTATGTTGTTTTTTCAACACAATGACATCCTGCACCTACATTGAGATTAACTTTGACTATGTATTGAGTGTACGAATACTTTTGAGCCCCTGGAAGTGGAGGTACTTTGCATAAAATGGATAGTTTTTACATATTTTTGTGAAACCTTTTAAATTAAAGCTGAAAGTCTATACTTTGATTACAACTTGACTGTTTTAATATAAATCCACTGAGGTAGTGGACAGTATAAAGTAGAATCATAAAAAAACAACAACAAAACAAAAAAACCATGGTCATTGTCCAAACACTTTTGATCATAAATGTACGATGTAAAACTACTGGTGGCAAATTCTTGCACAAAAAAAAAAATCATGGTTTGCATTTTTGGGTACATTCCCAAAAAATGGAGATGGGTGTGCAAAAGTCAACCTTGCATATTGAATCCCATAATACAATCCACCACAGTACACAGTATGCAGTACATACTGCATAAAACAACAGGCAACATGAGTTTTCACAACCCAGGCAGCTTTCTCTTTATTTATTAGATGGAATTGTTCCTATAATTACTTATAGTATCAATATAATTACCCCTAAAATCAAATGACGTTATAGATGGGATTTAATACTGCCAGTTAGCCCAGACATCATGTTTATGTGGTGGGAGGAAACCGGAAAAAACCCGGAAAATACCCACGCAGACACAGGGAGAACATGCAAACTCCTTACAGACGAACTAAAAAACCAAATGAACTTTCTTCTGCGCGGTTTTCACACTTTGTGGTTAAAAAACACGTTCAAGTCTATTTGATCTCTTTTTTAAAGGTCAGACTTTTCAAATCGCGCATGTCTTGTGCATGAGTCAGTTGTCCTCCAACCGAAAGGTCAGCATCTCAATCGCTGGCCTTGCTACATGTCCAAGGTGTCCTCGGGCAGGACGCTGAACCGCACAATGTTTCACTCATGTGCTCATCAGGGTGTGATTGTAAAAAAAAGGATGTGCTGCTGTTTATGGAGTGAATACCGGTGTGAGAAACCCGAAATAAAATGCTTTGTAGACCCTGGACGAGGTTGGGAAAGGCACCACACAAGTGCTGACCATTTACCGTTTTAACATGTGAAGCAAGAGGCGAGTTACTATGTACCTTTAATCTACCAGAGAAAGAAACAACCAAAGACTCACGTCCTCAGACTCAAAGACGTGGCAGATCATTCTGTACAGCCTTCTGTCGTCGTGGGTCATGTTGGTTTGCTCCTCTGCGTGGTCCAGGTTTTCCTGTGCACTGCGGGACCGCACCATCTTGCCCCTCGCCATGAGGACGACCATGTTTCCGATGTCGGCTATGTAGGATATCGTCCTCAGTGGTAGGTCCATTAAAGACTCCTGGGAGACAGGAAACAAGTTAATACGTTTTCAACAGAGCTCTGAGATCAGTGCTCTGTTCTTCACATGTAGTGTGGATGACGCTGCATCCTTGATGAAGTTATTAAGTTCAAATAATTATGTAAAAATTGCTTCTCCCCTTGTGGACGTGCCGAGTGAATTGCATTTTATTTTAGCGATTCACTGCACTGTTTTGCAACTGCCTGCAGCCTGCCTCTCACTTTCTGATCCCTGTTGGCCATTCTCAACTCTGACTAGTCTGCTAGGAGAGGAGTGGCCGAGTGTGAGCGCCCCGTTTTTCAAACCGTGACTGCTTATTCTGCCTTTCAGGGATGCGCGCTCCTATTTTTATACCTGCGTGTCTGCATTTAGGACTTTGATCCTCTGGGTGGACATGAACAGGTCGACCTCAGCCGTGGTCGGAGCCTCGCCGTCGGGGCTCTGCACAGTCAGAACAAACAGCAGGTGAAGGAGGAAACGATTGGTTGATGAAGAGCAGTGAAGAAGAGGAACCAGAATGGGCACTATGACTATCAATCTGATAATATGACATGCAAAATAACGGTGCAATTAATGATTGGATGAAGACAAAAAGAGGAAAAAAAGCCTGCTACAGAAATATCTGAAATATCAACATATTGAGAATGTGTTACACCTTTTTCATGTAACGTTATTTAACTAAAAACTTCTGTGCACAAGTCTTTTAATGATGCAATAATGCAAAGTCATGATGCAATAGCAGCCAAACTCACCTTTTTCCTGTTTTTCCCCTGTTTGTGAGCAGCCTGCAGTGATCAAAAAGCAGAAGACTTTTTCAGAAAAAGCCAAACCTGTGGAGCAATTTGAGTCACAGCTTCGACAGACAAACGCAGACGCCTCTTTCAGTGCACACGGTCTCTGCTGCAAATGCCAAATAAAGAGCCAAAAGAACCTTAAAGTTGTGTGTCATGCATGTGTGTATGCATGTGTGTAGGAGGGTGACTGCGACAGTGATCTTGCCGTCTATCACATCTGACAACAGCGGGATGCCGTAGGCCTTTCAGCAAACACTATCAAAAGTTTCCTCGTCATCGTCGTGACACAAACCAGCCTGAAGACAGCGAAGGGACCTCATGTGTTTCGGGCAGACACCTCGTCACAGCTCAGGGTCACCACATTTTGGCTCGCTCCACCTTTAGCTCTCTTAATTAAACCTTCCCACCTCCCTTCAATAGAACAGATGTGACTAAAGAGGATATAAAAACTGCCAAACTGCCAGGACCATCACTTTAGCAATATATTAAGAGAAAAAAGATGGCTGTAACATGCGCACTTACGCACTATGTCATATCAGCAGTGGCTCAGATGTGCTCTAGTTCATTTTACCAGAAAAACAGCCCATTCTAGAAACAACCATAATATTCCATAAATCTAGTTAAATTTGTCTAATTTTAAGCAAAAATATCTTTACCAATGAGGTATGAAAAATGTATTGACTAGAATTATTAAAACTAGCAAACAAAGTCCAAAATAGTCGTCTAATTTTCTTGAAATAAGGCTTTTTAACTTTCTCAGAAATTTGTTTTTGCAGTGTAGGAATACACACATTTTAACAAACAATAGGGAAAATGTGCAGCGGTGAAAGCTGCCGTTTCCTCCTTAGTGCTATCAAAGCTTTGTTTTAAAATAACAACAAGAAAACAAGAAACAAGAAAAAAGTTTCATCTTACAACTAAGGCGGCTGCAGCCTTGTGTGTTGAGTTTGTTGAGTTATTAATGTCATGAAGATGCGACCTGTTCAGGTTCACCTGTTTGGTGGTTTACACATATTTGGCGTCAAATGTTAGACATTTGACAGCTCTCTTGAAAGCTGGAGGACAGTAAACTATTAGGTATTATCATTAAGCAGCATGGCATAAACTTTTATTGCGATGACTCTTGAAACCAGACGAGACCAGTAGCTGCAGTAGCTGGACTACGAATGTTTTAATGACATGAAGACCTGGATGGGAAATTGAAAACAAAATTTAAACATGACAAAAACGTTTCTGTGCAGCTTTAAAGTCATAACCAGAGCTGTTTATTTTCCACCTCAATATGAAAAATTTCAAAATGCTAAATGTGGATGCCTCATGCGTCACTAAGACACAACAAACTGGGTTTTTTAAAATAAAATATAAACGTTCAGTGGAGCGTCACCAAATCGAGGTTTTATCTCATTAAATCTGCCCTAATATTGTTTAGTTGCTGTAAATGGATGAATTGGAGGTTAAATAAATGACTATAGTCAGATTAATAAAGTTGTCAGTTATTTTAAAAATAATAACTCTCAAGTCTCATTGCTGTGACGAGCAACATTTATTACTTCAGTAATTAATGGGCTCCAGTGTTCCTGGAAAAAAAACCTAATGTCTGTGCAGCTCTGTGCAGCTCTGTGTAGCTCTGTGTAGGCCTGTGTAGGTCTGTGTAGACCTGTGTAGGTCTGTGTAGACCTGTGTAGCTCTGTGTAGGCCTGTGTAGGTCTGTGTAGACCTGTGTAGGTCTGTGTAGACCTGTGTAGGTCTGTGTAGGTCTGTGTAGGTCTGTGTAGGCCTGTGTAGGTCTGTGTAGGCCTGTGTAAGTCTGTGCAGCTCTGTGCAGCTCTGTGTAGGTCTGTGTAAGTCTGTGCAGCTCTGTGCAGCTCTGTGTAGGTCTGTGTAGGTCTGTGCAGCTCTGTGCAGCTCTGTGTAGGTCTGTGTAGGTCTGTGCAGCTCTGTGTCGGTCTGTGCAGCTCTGTGTATGTCTGTGTAGCTCTGTGCAGGTCTGTGTTGGTCTGTTCAGCTCTGTGCAGCTCTGTGCAGGTCTGTGTAGGTCTGTGCAGCTCTGTACAGCTCTGTGTCGGTCTGTGTAGGTCTGTGCAGCTCTGTGTAGGTCTGTGTAGGTCTGTGCAGGTCTGTGCAGCTCTGTACAGCTCTGTGTAGGTCTGTGCAGCTCTGTGCAGGTCTGTGTCGGTCTGTGCAGCTCTGTGCAGGTCTGTGTAGGTCTGTGCAGCTCTGTACAGCTCTGTGTCGGTCTGTGCAGCTCTGTGTATGTCTGTGTAGCTCTGTGCAGGTCTGTGTTGGTCTGTTCAGCTCTGTGCAGCTCTGTGCAGGTCTGTGTAGGTCTGTGCAGCTCTGTACAGCTCTGTGTCGGTCTGTGCAGCTCTGTGTATGTCTGTGTAAGTCTGTGCAGCTCTGTGCAGCTCTGTGTAGGTCTGTGTAGGTCTGTGCAGCTCTGTGCAGCTCTGTGTAGGTCTGTGTAGGTCTGTGCAGCTCTGTGCAGCTCTGTGTAGGTCTGTGTAAGTCTGTGCAGCTCTGTGCAGCTCTGTGTAGGTCTGTGTAGGTCTGTGCAGCTCTGTGCAGCTCTGTGTAGGTCTGTGTAGGTCTGTGCAGCTCTGTGTAGGTCTGTGTAAGTCTGTGCAGCTCTGTGTAGGTCTGTGTAGGTCTGTGTAGGTCTGTGCAGGTCTGTGCAGCTCTGTACAGCTCTGTGTCGGTCTGTGCAGCTCTGTGCAGGTCTGTGTAGGTCTGTGCAGCTCTGTACAGCTCTGTGTCGGTCTGTGCAGCTCTGTGTATGTCTGTGTAGCTCTGTGCAGGTCTGTGTTGGTCTGTTCAGCTCTGTGCAGCTCTGTGCAGGTCTGTGTAGGTCTGTGCAGCTCTGTACAGCTCTGTGTCGGTCTGTGCAGCTCTGTGTATGTCTGTGTAGCTCTGTGGAGATCATCACATGCTGAATTCTGACTGCAGACCTGTGCTGGATGTCACACTGGATCTCTGTTAGCAGCGCTCATGTCACTGTCAGTGTTTCCTGCCGCAGTTGGCAGACAACTTGTGTGATAATCAGCCTCCATCTTTTAATGCAGTTTAAGTTATCTGTCATAAGTTATTTACTGGGACTCGTATTTTGCAGATTTCATAAGAATTCAATTACATGTTCATTTCCTCCCTTTGCCAGTTTGACCTATTTACTTCCCACCGTTTTTTACTGGATAGAGGCCACGATAAGCTGCAAAATACAGGCTGCAAAAACATGGAGCCAGGTTTTTTTAATGCAGGGCAAAATCAATGCTAATTTATTGGCTAACTCAAAATGTGTGTTTAATGAACTGCTTTCACTGATTTGCAGAGTTGAAGCTGTTATAGCTGCAAAGGGAGGAGTGACAACATATTGAACCTTATGGATTAGGAACGGGATGTCACTTAAGTTCATAGGCGAGTCAAGGCAGGTGAGCCAATACTTTTGGCCATATCGTGTATTTTGGTAGGATTATCAATTAAACAGGCTGATGAAAGCAAAAAAACAAAAAGTAAAAAAAGCTAAAATAAATAAAAAGTCAAATAATACTATGACATACTATGACTATGTGAAATTGTTGGTATTGTTATTTTCTTAAAGTCGGTTGGCATTTTTTAATTTCCCAAATTGACCAAATCCATCTTAAAGTGCTCTACAACATTTCTACATATGGTCTGAAGAATGTGTGATGTGTTGACACTCTTATTACGCAGTCTTCTTCTATAAATGCCAGTTGTGTATAAGAACATGAAGATCTACCATTTAAGCATCTCGCTCCTGATCATGACCAGACACGACCGAGCGGCTGATTTTCTGATCTGTTTACCTTCTACAGTGGCCACTGCTGAAGCAAAGTCAGTCCTTGCTGTGGGAGCGTCTTATAAGAGGCGGAGCCTCGAATTATGGAAGAGAAGCTTCATGGTGGGATATTAATGAATCAAATGCCCACAGGAAGCTTTACAGGTTTTAAATGAGGCAGGAAAAAGCCCTGAATGTCAGACTGGTATTCAGCACCTGTCTTCGTCCTGTCTTTGACTTTGTCCGCTCTTGTCTTCACGGTGCTAACCACTTACCGATCACCTCCTGTACCCAAACGGTAAACGATCTCACGCACTTCGCTGACTCAAGCTTCATCGGGACCCACAGAGCTGTTTGTTTTGGAGAATACAGCATCATATGTATTGTTTCTTTTTAGGTGAATACCAAAAAAAAAAAAAAAAGAAAGAAAGAAGAAAAGCAAACAAGAAACTGCATTTGATTCAAGCCAACTTGTCACTGACATTCTAAATTTGATTCATAACAAAGAGGTTGAAAGCATTCGCCCTTTTGTGTGACGCGTGTTTGAAATCATACACTGTGACTGGAGGAGAAAGAGGTCTCGAGTCTCCCAGCTCCAGCGGCGTTGAGCGCAACTTGTGTTACATAAAGACGAGTGAGGCTGAGGAGAAAGGGCCTGGATCAGAAGCAGTGATCCATACACTGATGCACTGTGCATAAGTCAGGAGATGTTTCACCCGCTGGCTGTGTCGCCCACTCAGGGTTTTGGACTTAAAAAGGCCAACATGAAGTGAACCTCTGGGTTTCAAAGTGAAAATGTATCTCCATAAGCAGGAGCTGCAGCCTTGAAATGACGTGCACAATGTTCATTTCACAACCAAATTGATACATAACCTTTTAAATCCATTTTAGCAAGTTTTAAGGTTTAAACTCTAGATGTTTATGCGGAGGAAACAGTGGTCCACCACATGACCTTATACATGAATGATTGTGATTGTGGTTTTGTACAACAGGAAGAGAAAGCATCATAGTCAACATGTTGAGAAACCAAATTTAGAAGTAAAAATAAAAACCTCAACATCATCATCTTTTATAATCAGTAAGCAGGAGCGTCACATTGGACCTGGGACAGGGCCACATTTGACCCTGCTCATCCTCATCTGCAATTACATAAACATGGAATTCAAGTCAATATGTTTTTGTGTATTTTGCTCTCACCCGCACTCTGCTCATGGCCTCCTGAGCCTGCTGCATGCGAGCGCTCTTTGAAGGCGTCCTCTCCGACAGCAGGTGCGTGCAGCCCAGGTACGTCGCTGCAAAGATTATGCCGTCAATCAGGTCTTCAGGATCGCACGGCCCCGGCACTGCGTGATATTAAATGTTAGGTTACACACGCACCCATGTGGACTGTAGAAGGAAAAAATGACATTTTCACTTGAGAGTCCACTCACCGTCGACAAATGTGGGGAAGGGAGGAAGAGCTTTCCGTATCTGAGTCACAGAAGAGGGAAAAATGTGTATTATTTTTAGTCACACACCGCAGATCTCTCCACATCCATTTACATTCAGCAGGACTCTAATTTGCTCTGTAAAACTGCTGGATTCTTATAAATAGGCGCCCGCTGAACCCACGTTCTTTTACACAATATTTGGTTCTTACTTTGGTGGGTTTTTTTAGTATTTATTATATCATGATTCATATCTAAACATATAATTTTGCTCTGAAAGCGACTTCATCCAAGCCAGCAAATGCCTCGAATCAAAGCGAGCAGGGCCACTTGCACTACGATGTTAAACTGTCACCTCCTGGACAGACGGTTGCTGAGAGGGCGACTGTGGCTGAGCTTGTGTTGGCGGCGGCTGAGCAGGAGGCTGCTGCTGCTGCTGCTGACGTTGACACGGTTGTTGCTGATGAGGCGCTGCTGGCGCGTACGTGTGCGGATGTGCGTACGCCTGCGGTGCCCTTGCTGTGTCCCTCTGCTGTGACTGGGAGCCTTGGTGGTGGTGATGGTTGTGTTGCGCCTGCTGTTGGTGATAATGCTGCGGGTTGAGTTTTCTGGACGACTCTGCTCTCAGAGGACTGACGTTCTCCCGAAGTGGAGCCGACGGGTATCGGCACGGAGACTCCGAGGCCGACTGAGAGGGGGAGTGAGGAGAAGACTGAGAGAGAGAAAAAAAGAAGGTAAAGAGTAAATGTTACAAAGTCTATTAAAGCTCAAGAAACTAAATCTTGCAGTTAAGCTGAAGTAATCCACAACACCATATCAGAATTTTGGATTTTACTTACGGATTTTTTTTGCAGACAGTATGAATCAGGGTTTGATTTAGTACAAAAGCAGGCTGACTTTGTGAGGTGTAAAGATGGGCAGAGCATCTCCAATTTGTCATAAAAGACAAGAGACATGTTTTAAAGCACTCTTCCTCAAACAAAGATGAGGTAAGTTTCCATTAGCAGGGGTCTAGGGGAGTTTTATGGGGCCTCAACTGTTAGTTTGACTGCATTCCCAGGAACTTCAACGGGGCTGAGACATGCCTTTAAATAGATGCTTCAAAACAGTCTCTGTGTGGGGTTAGGATGAGATGAGAGTCGGCCCTCTTGAGGCCGTGTCTTTTCATTCATCGCCACCATCTCTGCGCATGCAAACACAGCAACCAAAATGTGTTGTGGTTATCTGAACTAATCTTTTCTGTTAGAAACAGACGCCAGATCAAAGACAAGAACGACCATCTAGGATGTTATCAAGATTGTGAGGATATGGGATCGTGTCGGCGTCCTTGGCAAATATCACTTACCTCTGCGTTGGTAGCATCAATGCAGAAAAGTACTTTGATTAATATAACAACAAATGTTTCCTTCAAGAGGACATTTTTAACAAAGACATCCATGCATTTTTTTTTTATTTATGGACAATGCAAAACCACATCATCACAGGGACATGGCTGAGGAAGAGGTGGTACCAGTACTGGACCGGCCTGCCTGCTGAGCTGTCCCCAATAAAATGTGTAGAAAATTCTGAAGAAAAAATTGTATCAAAGAAGAGCCCATACCGCTGTGCGTGCAGGCCTGAAATACAAAAACAGATGAACTTTCGGAAACTAAACATTGGACTCATACTGTCTGGAAAGAGTATCAGAACTATCTGTATTGTTTTTTTGTTTGAAATTTCTGTTGTCCGTCCCAACTTTTTCTAATTTTTGGTTGTAATCAGTCATCAGTTTCTGTTTGACACATTTAACGTTTTAGGAAACACCAACATCAGCGAAGCCTGTTAACGGCTACAAACAGGACAACCGGGCCATAAAAACTGATGAAAAGTCCATCTGTACTGGTGAAGTAATGATATCTAAGAATGAGTGAAGTCATACTAACATGGCCAGTTGTAGCTTGCAGCGGGTACATGTCCTCCATTGGGCTGATCTCCTGCCTCATCACCCAAATTGGCTCCACAGGCTGGTCAGGTGTGTAGGGGGAGCGCACCGTCTTCGTCTTCACTCCCTCAATCGCCTCCTTGATGTCTTTTATTGCCAGGCTGATGGCATCTCCTGAGCCTTTTGCAGCTTCTCCTGCGTGACCCACCACATTCCTCTCGTTATAGATCTCACTGGGTTGCCCAGGTGAGGGGGTCTTGGTTTGGGTGTGTGGTTGTCTGGGTGACTGCCTCCCACCTTTGGAAAGAGGGCTTTTATCAGTACTGTCCCCTTCACCGTCAGACTGTCCGTCATAGTGGTGCAGCCGGCAGCCAACAGAGCGATCCAGCGGGGAATGACGTGAACAACGGTCTCTATTCTGCCTCGGAGCGTGATAAGAGCCCTCGATGGATGAGGATGGAGACCCTTTTTTTACATTCTCCAGTCTCTGACTGGTAAAGGACTCCTGGCATGGTTCATGCTGGGCCTTGTTAGCCTCATTCATCCAGCCAGACTGCTGACGAGGTTCTCTGTGTAACTCAGGGTAGGAGGTCTTCAGGGGCTCAGGGAAAGAGTTTGGATGGGATTTTGGCTCAGAGTATGATTCATAGATGGGGTCTACGTAAGACTTTTGGTGGGATTCTGTGTAAAACTCTGCATAGGTTTTTGGGTAAGATTCGGAACAAGAAGTAGAGTGAGACAGTGAACACGATTCAGAGCAATCCTCTTCTTCTTCATCTTCTTCAGGTAGAGGTTCATTGTCTGGGGGAGAACTCATGCTGATGTCCTCATTGAAGTGGTCCACCTGTGGGAATGGTGGAACTTCAGGGGAGGAGGGAGGAGTAGGTGAGTGGAGCGGTGGTGGGCTGTGAAGAGGTCCGTCCAGGCTGAGAGAGGCAGCACTTTCTGTGTCAGAGCAGAGATCTGTGATTTCACTTCCCTGAGCTACAGGATCCTCTTCTGGATTGTCCATCACAACTTCCTGATCTTCCTCCATCCTTTCAGCTTCTCCCTCTGCTTTGTCATCGTGACTGCAGCTGGATTGGTCAGCGGTTGAATGAAAGTCTCCTTCACTTGCCACCTGTTTTTGTTCTCCGTCCTTTTCAACGTCTTTTGAGTCCTCTTCACGATCTGCTTCATGCTCATGGAGGTCCTCTTCTGCATCAGCAGAAACAAGTTGGGGGTGGTGTTGCAAATTATGCATTTCAGGAGCAGGTGAGAGGTGGGTTGGGGTTACAACAGCAACTGGAGTCATGTGAGGTGATGCCCTGTCCTGTGACAGGTCAGTTGCAGGGTCGAGGTCGACTGATGGACAGTGCTGCACCTCTGCTGGATTCGCTCCTTCATCCACACCAGGTGATGATTCCTGGACTTCTCTGAAGGGTTGCCTCTGTCTTTGATTTCTCAGTCTGGGGTTAGGGTCACCGTGACGGCGGTAGCGGGTAACAGCAGGACGGTGCTGCTGGACGGGACGGTGCTCAGCATCCTGACTCTCACCTCTGTCCGACCGGGAAGGGAACACAGGTGGGTCCACACCCGGACTCTGAGCCTGGCCTTGGCTCTGCCCTTGACCAGATGGAGGCCGCCGACGGTGACGAGGAGGTCCACGACCTGCAGGGTGGTGGTGGTGAGGAGGGTGATGATGATGGTGACGATGATGGTGGTGGTGATGCTGGGGATTCATTTCCCCGTCCTGGTGGACCATCTGGCATGGCCTCCAGGACCGACGTACGGGGTGTTCGCCAGTGCTCCCGTTGGGCTGCCTGCTCTTGGGAGGTGCAGAAGCTGTTGTGTGCTCCTCTCCTGCCTCCCCCGCTGCGTCTCCCTGATATTCCCCGATACTGCTCATTGCTAGTGTGTGATTTGTCTCCAGTTTTCAGAACATGCTCCTCTTTAAAGAAATGCCACTCAAAAGTAAAACCTGGGAAAGACAGACGAGACACAGAGAGGAGACATCATTTAGTGATCGTCCACAGAAATAAAGACGTCCAAGGAAGACTAAACTTATTACAACTGGATGTGTTGGAAAAGCATAAGGTTAGTAGGTGGAATTAAAAGCATATTTAGCTTCTTAATCTTGCTAATTCACCCTTTGATAAGAAATGTTTATATTTCCAATGATTTTTTTAAAAACTAATTCTATGATGGAAACAATGGTTTAATGATGGAAAAGTTTGCTGGAATTTGCTTTACTTGTTCGGAGTCAATCCTACACTGCTGTTCAAATTTGCTTTTAACTGTCTGTATTATAAATAAATCTTTGGGTTTTTCGATTGTGGGCTAAACTGAGTGAGCATGATATCAGCTGAGAGTCTGGACGTTTGTGATAAACCTTTCTTGCATAATTTTCAAAGAGGTTATAATTTGTAGAACCAAAGGCCTCAGCATTGTTTTCTCTGCACTGGTCTTTCACCCAACTTCATGGGTGCACATGTACTTTTATCGCTCTGGAGCAAGGTCACTAAATGTGTGAAACGGGGACACTCGTGAGAGTGGTGTTGTTGCCCTCCTGGGGAAAGACAGACAATGTCATATTGGACAAAACAAAATTGACTCAGTGACTGTGAAAACAAAGTTCACCACGTTCTTAACAGTTCTTATTCTGTTGAACTTTGATGTAGCTGTACACCTTTCTGGTTCAAGCAAACTTTCCTCCTATCAGCATTTGAGCTACGCAACAAGTTAGTGCCTTTTTGGACGAACAGACACCCATGCAGGCAGCCTCGTCAGGCCGCTGGAGGAGATGAATTTATGTTCACACTCTGCGTACTTACAATTATGCAAAAAAGGCACAAATATGCCATCAATGAATTGGCCTTGAAGCCACAGTAAAAGGAAACAATGGGCTTATTCATGGACCCTGGCTGCCTCTGAAACCCCATTTCTGAAAGTGGACTCTAAGTAATCACCAGAGGTGTAATTGAGAGCTCTCTTTATGCCTAATTTACACATTCGTACTGCTGACAGTGTAAATTGTGGTTAAAAACATAAACAAAATCAAAGCATGCTGAATTTTCTCACCATATACATGTTACGACTGTAAGCAACTCTACAAACAAGCCCAATTAAGTGGTAGCTAATTCTCTCTATGAATGAAATAAATACACATTTATTATTTTAGGTAAAATCAGAAGTTAGGGATGATGAACCTCCCTGAAAAAAAAATAACCCTCTCTGCTCCTCCAGTCTTCTCAGTTGGTTACAACATCAGCATACATCACCCCAGGATGAGTCATGAACATTTTTAAAGGCTTTCTAGGAAATAACACTAAAATACCAGTAAGCAGAAAAAAAACAGGAGAAAAACACTCTACTGTACTGTGTCACTTTTTCTACCGGTAATGTGAAAACTAGAAGAGCAAGACGAATTAAAGAAACATGGTGACTTTAATCGAGTGTCCTTCATTTCAAAAGTTCAGATGATGCAACTGGTTATAGCATCTTGAAATGAGGAAACGTTGTAGCAACGCTGAATTTGACTCTGGCCTTAACTTATCTCTGCACCGCTAATACCAAAAATGTAAATCCCCTGGGGAGCATTGCACTTTAATCTGCTGCATGTTCATCCGTCCACCAGCAGCTGGCAGATGGCACAAGATGGGACAGAGGAGGAGGACGAGGAGGAGGACGAGGAGGAGGACGAGGAGGAGGACGAGGAGGAGGACGAGGAGGAGGGGGAGGAGGAGGAGGAGGAGGAGGAGGGTAAGACGAGTCATCTATCTGGTTTCTAATAAAATCTGACAAAGAGAAACAGGACAGGAGTAATGAATGCTCTGTGAATGGAAAACAAGAAGCCCCGTTTTGAAAATGTGTTGCAGTTTTATTAAATGTTTCAGGAACAATAAAGTGGCTTGGAAAATGGTCAAGAACAGAGAAGTCTGTACAGTCTGATTACAAAAGACAAAAAGACAGGAGCTCGTTACTGAAGACATGCATAATAGGTTAAACGCTTTTCTGCTGCTCCATATATTTCGCTGGAGCTTCCCTCATAATTGTCTGCTTAGACTGTATACAGAAAATAACTTCTTTAGATTCTGCCGTTCATCTCTGCACTTAATAGTGGTTACTAAGCATCTTAGGTGCACTGAAATTCTGATGCATCGGATGCAAATTATATAAGATTTTAAGTTTCCTTCTAACTGCAATGATCACTAAAAACCGACATTAAAACTGAGAGGAAGTGGAGGGTAACTGGTATGAGGAGAGAAGTATGTGAATTTATGTATTTTAAATAAATCAAAAGTAACTGGAAAAAAATCCCCTAAAAAGTCTGAGCAAAAGAGATCCATGTAACGACCCATGTTGGACCAATGAGGAAATGTTTCTAGTTCACATTTAAAGGTGCCTACCGACTGTGAGATGTCAGTAACTGTGCAGGTTCAGGGTAAGCTGGTCTGCAGAAGGCGTTCAATAAAACTGTGCACAGAATCACATGCAGTGTATGCAAATGTATCCTTATCCTGATCCTTAACTGCTATCGGGAAACCTGGAAGTTAATGAGTACACAGGTGCATCGTTATGAATTATCCAAAGCTCATCATGCACAATCAAAATTTATACTGAATTGCAAAGAGCTGGGGGGTTTTTTTTTGGTTTGTTTGTTTTGTTTTGTGGTTTTTTTGTTCTCCCCCAACATCTGTAGCAACAAAAAAGCTGCCTGTTTACTAAACAGGATGTAAAAAGAGTAACGCCTTTCAACCTCTGGTCATGTCTGACTGTCAAACTTATTTTGGTCTCTATAAATTCATTAGTGAAGCATTTGACCACTGTTTTACACCAATTATAGCTTGCAAAGAGCAACACAGTGGCTCACGAGAAAGCACAATGAGTACATGCATTTATTTGGGACACGCTTCAAAACAATGAGCTCAGACTTAAGTCAAAGGAAAGCAACGTAAGACTCAGGGATGTGCAATTAATCACATTTAAATCAATTTGAATTTTGACTCCCAACAATTACTTAAAACAAAAAAATGAAAAAGAAAAACAACTACTATTTAGTCTGTATATGCAATGTGCAACAATTCCTTTCTCCTGTTTGTGTTTAATGAAAATTATTAATTTAAGTAATCAGGAGGTCCTGCTGGTGTTTCTTTCCAAAAACGTCTCTGGGATTATCTGAGCATTCATAACAGCATTTAAGTTCACCATGGAAAATTAAAAAATGTCGATATGTCAAGTTCAAGAAATGCAACATCTTTCAAAAGTCTGTGAATTATCATTTAATTAGTCGTGATTTCAGTGTGATTATGATGTGGTTTTCTTTTATTTTACCATAAGCGGGGAGCCCAAAACCATTGCCACATGTCACAATGGAAACAAAAAAGATCACATTTACAATCACATTAAAGCCTTTTTTTTTAACAAACACATTAATATGTATTTGGTGATGTTTATTTATTTTTTTTACATTTTAAATATAAAAAAAAGAGTTTTGTTCTTAAAGTTAAAAAGACCAGAAATTACAAGATGAGACTGCGTTGGGACTGCGATGGGACTGCGATGGGACTGCGATGGGATTACGTTGGGACTGCGATGGGACTGCGATGGGACTGCGTTGGGACTGCGATGGGACTGCGATGGGATTACGTTGGGATTACGTTGGGACTGCGATGGGACTGCGTTGGGACTGCGATGGGACTGCGATGGGACTGCGATGGGATTACGTTGGGACTGCGATGAGACTGCGATGGGACTGCGATGGGACTGCGATGGGACTGCGATGGGACTGCGTTGGGACTCCGTTGAGACTGCGATGGGACTGCGATGGGACTGCGATGGGATTACGTTGGGACTCCGTTGAGACTGCGATGGGACTGCGATGGGACTGCGTTGGGACTCCGATGAGACTGCGATGGGACTGCGATGGGACTGCGATGGGACTGCGTTGGGACTCCGTTGAGACTGCGATGGGACTGCGATGGGACTGCGTTGGGACTCCGATGAGACTGCGATGGGACTGCGTTGGGACTCCGTTGAGACTGCGATGGGACTGCGATGGGACTGCGATGGGACAGGAGGGCTCCCACTCCCCTCTGACTGAGGTTTAAAGGACACAGTAATACTGGTTGGGTGGATTGATGGGGACACGTCAGAGACTAGGGGTTGCCGGGGCCACAGATGGCCCGGGACATGAGGCGGTCATTCGAACCAGACCTGCAGAGCTGTGAACCCAGCACTGCACTTCCATCTGTCAGGCTGTAGTGAAAGCTGCTTGGGAGGGGGGTGGGAGGATTTACCAGCCCATTAACTCACTGATCGTACACTGATGGACATACAGTAGAGATAACTTGTGTGGGCTGTACACATTCACAAGATGTTAAATGACCAAATCTGTACACTATCATTCACAATAGTCTTTTCGCGGTAAATTACAGTAAAATGCGAAGTTCCTTCCTGACTGATCATCATCACAACTCTTCAAGGTGATCTTAATAATGTAATAATATACAGATGCTGACTTGACCCCAAAAGTATTTACACAAATACTAGAAATAAGAAAAAGCCAACCTAAAATCCTAAAGAAAGATGCAAAAAATTCTGCCGTTATCTATGATATTTACTGCTTGTTTGATTAAGTGAAATAAATGAGCTTGTCACTTAAAAAAGTTAAATCCGAGCCTTGACAAACAGCAGGGAGCAATATAAATCAAGAGGAATTGGGTAAAAAGAAGGGTTTAGAAATGATTGTACTGGTTGTAAAGCCTGAAGGCGCATTGTCATAAACATAAAATCCACCTTTAGCAGACTGACAGTTCTGCAGCAGAGGCAAAAAGAGGAAAATTAATAACCAGCAGGTGGTATCTCCTCTGTTATCATTCTAGGAGATTATTAGACGTATTTAATTATGAGTTTCCCTGTTATCTTGAAGTGAGAGTTCAATGTTATATTACCTTACAATTTCATATTTTCTCTGTCTTAAAATCTTAACTCAATCTATAATTATCAACCAACTCACAATAAATTATTATTGAAATATTCACTTTACTCCATGTTTTACACATTTGCACCATTTTCCAGCTTGACATTTCTGGCAAATGTTTTTGTTTTTTTGCTTTCTTGCTGTAATTTCAAGTAAACAAAAATCTGTTGTAGGCAACAAGAAAGCCATAGTCAAGTTTACCTTTTTTTCTGACATTTAATTTGGTTTGTTAATAGCTGGCAGGTTAATTGATGTTGTAATAAATTATTAGTGGCACCTGTCCTCAATTTGAAGGATTCCACACCTCCAGTGTGTGTGCAGAGCATCTGCGCATGATTCATACTCTTACTGATAGTGTCTCTCTCACACACACACACATGCAAACACACACCACACTCTGACACACCATCACTCAGCCAGCATATGGTCCATGTTGGGATGCATCAGTTATCACATTACAAGTGGTGTGTATGCAGACTACTTGGATGCTCTGGAGGAAGATAATAAACACACGAACATGACCAGCAGGACAGGTGCTTTTATTTTGAAGGCTTGCTGGGCTTTTAAAACGCCTGCCTGCTACCTCAAACAGTTTTATTTTGAAAGGACAAAAGCTCTGAATTTGTATTATTTGTTACTAATGATCAACCTTGTACCTTATCTCGTTGACACGCGCAAATTGTCCACGGGAATAATAAATGATAAGTGATAAGTGTTATTTTTAGATACGTGTGATGCGTATTTCCTATCAATTAAATACACGTCCTTTGCTGCAGCTCGCTATTTTAAATCTTCTGACATTTATATGTGGGTAAAAATGCATCTGATGTCACTTAAATGACTCTCGTCCCTCATGACGGTCCTTAGTAAATCTCTGCAGGTGCAGGATCCGCCATCAGTGAAACGACCCAAGCGAAATCTCTTTCCGTCGCCCTGGACCTGGACCAAACTGCAAAACCAGATCCCCCTTTTCCTCAATGACTCTCAGACACGATAACTACTCGTTTACCTGCATGTCAGTGGAGGAGAGGCCCAGCTCGGATCGCCGAAGTGCACATCGCCCCTGTCCCTGCGTTGTTTCGCCCGGCTCGGCTTGGTTTTGTCCCTCCAGACAACCTGCTCGGATTAAAGCGGAAAGCTCAGCCCCTCCTTCTGCACCGTGACATCAGAGCGGATTAACTATGCACAAAGCGCCTTTATAAACACGGCCGATGCTGGTTGTGCAGACAAACAGCTCTTTACGGCCATGAATGCAGCAGCCTCCTCCATCAGCAGCAGCCTGCGGACTGCTGCTGCGCTGCAGCGCGGTTCCAGCGTCTGCCGCTGGCGACGCAGTTTCCCTCATCTGAAACTATCGGCAGAAATCACAAGGGGCATCTACATTAATACAATAAATAAATACATTATAACATTTTAAATGTAGTTAACTTTAGCCATAAGACATTTTGAAATGCACAAGGTGTTTAATTACACGCGTCCATCACCGTGCATAATATTTAATTTCATTTTATACTAATTCAGTACTAATGTTGTATAGAGTACAAAATACAGTATAATACATCAGTGAAACTTTGTAGTTTTGTAGTTTTTTACTTTTTGATATAAAACAGATTTTTTTTTTATTAATGTGATATTTTGTTTCCATGCATACTTTGCAAGATGGGTCATTTAATATAGCATATTGAAGGAATTAAACAAGAATAAAATGTTGCTGTCACAATGAAAATAACTTTGATGGGCTGGCAACCAGTTCAGGGTGCACCCTGGCCTGTGTCTTTTGTCGGCTGGGATGGACTCCTGTCCAGCTCTGAACTGGAACCCTGATGGATCTTCATTTCCTCCTCTCCTTGTCAACGGGATTCTTAATTAGTATGATTGCATGAAAGTAACTGATTGTTGCTGTTGTCACCATGAGAAATTGTTTGACTAAAAAATGAGTGTTAGTGTTAGTTTGTTTTTTGGCCACACACAGCAGGTTTTTCTTAGATGTTATATTTCATTCCTTACTCTCTGTTATTGGCAATTGTCTCACTGTGGCTGGAGCCAAGATCTGACATAATAGTCATTCTTAAGATTGCAAAAGTTTCATTCTTCATTTACAGTCACCCTCCAGATCTACACAGTGACATTTAAGTTAAGTGACATAATATGACATTTAATAGCCCCACTATCTCCATGTGCATCTTAAAAGTGACGATTTGTTTGAACAAGTTCAGGCAGACATTGCGATCTGCATTTTATGCTTGCTCTCACTTCTCTACATGGTTTATTCTAGTTACTCCAGCTCATTTATCATCCTGCTTAAGGAGCAAGAGGTACGCCTTTCACATGCCTTCTGATGCCTCTTGCTCACCTCACTGCCACCCTTAAAATCCTACCACCTCGCCAGCTCCACCTGAATTTCATTGCCTTAAATATCTATGTATGCCTTCAAACACAGGATTTGTTAGATTAAAGCTTAGGCACCAACACTCAAGTGTTTCATCATTAAGAGAGCCTCTGTAGTCTTCATCGTAAAACACAAGAGTCAGTCCTTTTAAAAACACTTATTTAGTTTTATGAATTGTAAAAATTTTAAGTCATTATGTTCACTAATATTGAATTGTAATACATGAACATTTCTGCATATATCTGCGATAAATTATTATTTTGAAAACAAATAAAAATTTATTTTATTGACTTTTTTTCAATTTTCTTTTTCCTATTTATTCTTTTTAATGTAAATTACATACACTGTTTACTGTGGGCAGACATGGACAATAATAAACACGGTAACAGTAGCCGTGGTTGTGCATGGGTCAGTGGTGGTCTTGGTCTGATTATTCAGCCATATTCTGGTGTGACCCGTGTCCCTACAGAGTACATCACTTAGTCTTATGTCTACATTCTCATCTGTCTCCAATGCCCCTTTCATTTCTGCAGGAGCACCCGTTACCGTGACAACCGTACATGATGCAGGGTGGCAATGGTGTTGAACGGTAACCATGGTATCCAATCTGTTATATCCATCTCACGTGTCCTTGATCCCACACAAACAGCCTGTGTACGCTTCTGGAACACCGGCTGTGAACTTGCAAGTGAACGTGGGATATTTTTGAAACCTGAGCTGATCAAAACGCTCCGAAATATGAAATGGAGTCATGAGAGAATACTGAAGGAAACACTGTGGCATTGACGCTGGCATTAACTCATGACAGGCAGACTATATTTCCTTCTGTGAGTTTAGTGTGCTGCAGTTCTATTTCCAGAGAGCACATTAATAATTTGTGTTTGTCTCGCTCTGTATACATGAATGAATGTATACCGAACATGTTATACAGCCTGCAGTGAGCACTGACTAAACCCAATATTGGAGTTAAAAACACATTAATGTTTCATCATGGCATATTACTGGTTATCTCTTATCATGCATAAAACCACTGGCCTGAATTTACAGCTCCAGTAAGTTCACGAGATACGGTTCATGCTTACCTGCCTAAAGCCTGTGTTTTTCATCTGGTCTGCAGGCACACACTTTAGGACTGATGGCAGGACTGTGTTCATGAAGTGGTAGTTCATTGTTCTCATTCGCTGTTATTCACGAGCAGCAATCTTACACGTCCCCAGCCTACAGGCTGGCAGGCGGCCTAATTCACAGGAAGTTTGCATGAAACTTTCCTGTTGAAGGAGATGACCAGCCTTCATGTGTTTGACTCTGCTGGGTTTTTTTTTCTTCATTTTAAATATAGATGGGAATTTCTAAGGTTTCATTGATATTGATGCTAATACATATTCTATTTATGAAATGTTCCTAGATGGGTAATTAGCCTCAACACAGCTGCTTTTCTGTCTTAAGTTCCAAAAACAACACTGCCAACAGGTGAGCAACACCACTGCAGGCTACAGTGCAGCTACTCACAACTGTGATTTTGTCCCTCCATAGCTGAATGTGGAAAATAAATGTCCTATCTGATGTCTTAAGTCAAACATTACATTTCACATGCTCATGAAATGTGAAGCTGGTTCTGAGTTGGAGCCAGTTTTTGAATCCACTGTCACCTTGAACTTGCTCAGGATAGAGGATAGCACCAAAGTGGAATACATTCTTGTTAGTGTAAGATTTGATGCAGTTTGTTGGGCTCCTTTGGAAGGGTATTGCTTTCTGCATATGGGGCCGAGGTTTTACTTTTGCTTTGTCTTCTTGTCTTGGATTACAAAAATGTGCACTGATGAATAGTGGTTTTAATTAAATTTGACTGTGAAAAAAACAAATTATTGTAAACAAAAAAAAACAATTAAGATGCAGTAATTTTTTTTCTTTATCTCCTCATTACTTTTCATATTTTGGATTATGAAAAGGCAAGGCAAGTTTATTTATATAGCATAATAAAACAACAAGGTGATTCAAAGTGCTTTACAGAGACATTAAAACATCATATAGTAGAAATACTAGCTGATCTAAGGCTACTGGGAATTTGTAACGGAGTTCAAGAGTTCTATGTGGAGCATAGATCTTGGTGTTGGATGTTTGGTTCTGACTGTGGGATAGTGCCACAAAGCAAGTTATGCTGAAACTCAGAGTATGTTGAACCTGAACTCAGGGAGTTTACATAACCCCGAGGAAGAGGGTTCAGTTGAGCCACTTTCAGAAAGTGAGGTAACTCATAGTCAGAGCCTGTTGCCGCGGTAACGGTCTCTAAGAAGTACACCTGGTCAAGAGCAGGTTTACCTCAACGAACCCAGAGTCACTTTCTGTCTCCTCTTCATGAAGCAGAAACGAGTTCAGCTTAGTCAGAAAATCAATCCTAAAATGTGCTTTTTAGAGACGTCTGAATGATGACATGCTGCAGTTTTGTCAGGGAAGTATGAGAATGCAAATAGACTTTAATGTGGGCAAATAAGCTATGACTTGTATTTGTGACACCCTGATGATTTTTTTTTAAGTGTTGGGTCTTTTTTTGTCCGTCAGCCTATAATCTTATCCTTCCGTGCATCACAAATATTGCGTATCTTCATACTCCACTCAAAACACTTTGCATTGTTAATTTAATGGGCTTTAATGTGGCAAATGTCAACTTCATAAATGACGTAGATACTGAACAAACCCAACTACCAAATTACATTAGAAAGCGAATGATGCAGAACCGTGACAAAAACTCATAAACAGACCATTTAACTTAATTTTATTCATGTTTTTATGTTGTTGTTTTTTTTTAAGCCTTGCAGTGGTGCCCGCTCCAGCGGGTGGCGCCCTGTATGGCCTACGCCAAGAGCCCGCTCCGGGTCAGGCATGGCAAGTCCAAGACCATCTGCTGCTTGCCAGGACTGCATTACTTTGGTCTACAAAGTATTTTCAGTCACATTATCTGTGTCCAAAAGAGCTTAAGTGATTTGTCCATCCACATGAATGTTTTTAGATTGTGGGAGGAAACCGGAGCACCCGGAGTAAACCCAGATAAATCTTTGTAAGTCAAACCCGTAGAAGGCATTGTAAATGTTTTAAATATGCTTCACAAGATCTACCAAAATAAGAAGCATTTTTTTTTTTTTTTGCCAGATCATTAAGTCCAAATTATTAAAAATATATCATAATTTGTATTGTAATTATTCCAATATTTGTTTAAAAAGTCAAAAGAAAAATTTGTCAAAACAATAAGATGATTTACCCAAAGCAACAAGAAATGTAACATGCACAGTTCACCGCTTCGTTAATATACACAAATATGGTTTGAACCATCGTCTGATAACTGTTGTTTTCCTCAAAACTAATATGTATTATCTTTTTAATCCAGATGTGTAAATCATTGGAAACAGTCTTGTAGTCTCATCTAATAACACCTTCAGTAGCTTTTCTCTTGTTTTATAGTTTTCCTTCAAATATTCAACAATGTTCTTGGCATAATAGTCGGTTCTACCGTTCATACATCTGTAGTCATAGTTAGGAAAACTCATGAATACACCTAAAGTCAACTTTGTCAGGTGCTTCCATATGAACGTGGCGTCATCTTTTGTTAAGCTTACTTCGGTTTTCCATGTATACCATGTAACCCATGAAATAATCCTTTTAAGTACAAGCATGGAAAAATATTTGGCAAGAAATCTTAGTCTTTTTTTTTCTTTTGGGATAGACACGGAACATATGTGTTGCAATGTCCACATTGTCATTTAAATCCTCGGTTGTTTGGTCCGTTGTCTGGCATGTCTGTTTGATGTAATTGTCCGATGGATCCATCACAGTGGTATCTCCCATCAGGGGGTGTTGTTCCTGAAGAAAGTCCTCCTGCTCAACTCCCTCCACCGGCTTTTCGGCGTGGACAGCGTCTGAAAGTGTCTCGTCCTTTGGATCAGACGGCAGCTCACTTGTGCTGTCAGTCTTCAGGCTGAGGCGACACTCCTGAATTTGCTCACTCGGTATCTTGTGCTTTTTGTCTGTGTTAATATGAACCAGTTGTTGGGGGCCTTCATATTGAAGAATTTCCGTCTCACTGGAATATGTCTGTGGTATGTTGATGTTGAATAAATTCAATATTTGAGAGATTATGCATCCCATGTTGAAATTGTGGAGATTTTCTTTTGTTCTGTCTTAGCTTGCTGAATAAAAGCCTTTAAATGTTTGTTTCTGTCCGAGACCTCTTCTTAAGCGTGTGCTCGGTCGGGCCTCTGCGTTACAAATGACACTGGGACATGCGATAACACATGACTTGATTACTCGCGTTGACTTC